>CM060396.1:96013400-97224400 GCA_030545235.1 Helianthus tuberosus | reverse complement strand
TCCAAATTGTGAAGATTATAAGCTTCAATACCAAATAAACGAGGATCTAAGTTCTCAATACCAAATAGGTGAAAAGGTTCCCATTATCGTTTAGTGAGAATTAAGTTTTCTAAGGTTAACATGCTACTAATGTAATTAATAGCTAGCACATAACATCTAACACTTATAACTTAGAAGTTAAAGTGCTTAAACACCTTATAGGCACATATGGCCGCACCACAAAGTGGTCGTGTTGCCTATAATTGAGGAATGGCGATACAGTTTCCCGTATTTGAAAAAAATAGGCAATTTTACTTGGTTTAGGAAATCTCTATGCAAGCACCCTAACCACAATGTAAGCACCTTAACCACAATGGTTTCCATATCATTTGTCCTTGCCTGGATATGCTTGAACACTATTGTTCATTTAGAATTCCATATGTATGCTTCCTAGTATGCTTAAATGCTACTCACTTAAACTCGTGGAATGGAGAATTGAGAAAGAATACATTTATCTCTGAAACATACTAGGAATCTACACTCTCCATTACAATCAACCGGAGAGACTTTGCTGATTCTTCTGACCCACTTTTCATCACTGTGCTCCTGCTCCCACTGCTGTGAACTGACAGGTTTTTCTAAACCTCTCCGTGCATTGTTCTTTCTAAGTCTGTAAACTAGCTATTTCCTTTGCAAACCCTCTTATGCAAACCTTCTGGGGTAGCCCAATTGGCCAGCCTCACCCACCCTCTCCCTAGAGGTCCCGGGTTCGAATCTTGGTGTCCGCAACCCACAGCCAAGCTCTTCGCTCTCGGTTGGGTATTCACCCCCAGGCAGCTATGGGGCTAAGCTAGCTTGTGGAGTGTGATCACTCCAGCGGTTGGGAGGACCGTGGAATATCCCCCCCCCCCCCCCCCCCCCCCCCCTCTCTTATGCACATGAGACTTACAGAACCAGACATTCTCTTTCTTCAGAACTGGATCAACTCCTTTTTCCTGGTTCTTCTAACCCACTGTGGAGCTGGAGCTGTAACTGAAGCATCTTTCACCTTTGTGCTCCCACTGTTACGAGTCTCTTCTGATCTATCATAACATCAGAAGAATTTTAAGAATTTACAGAACCAGACATTCTCTTTCTTCAAGAATTTTAGCAGTTTATTAATACTATCCACAATAAGTGTTGGACGACTCTTTGGAGTCCTCCCATCACGTCCCACTCCTTTCGGCTACGACTATCTCCCACTACCTCTAAGAAAATTAACAACTTAGGTCCTCAATGGCTAGTGTGTAAAGCATGTTTCTTTTCAATGACCCACCTCCTACTCAATAAGGGTTCAAGTGTCCAAATAAACTGAGTTTGATCTTCTTTACATAGGGCACCCGATTTCTTTAGCTTTATATTCTGCACCACCACAACTTCTCGGACCAACCCAAGGGGCTTCATGAACAGTTTCGTGTTATGGGGCATGCTCGACAGTTTGTCACATCACACCAAACTCTTCTTTTATCAGGTAAGTTGTTGTTCATACATGATAAATGTGGTTCAAAAGCAGGTTGACAAAATACACACAATAAATAAACGATCTTGAGCACAGACATGATCTCTAAAGTAATCCTACTTCTCAAATTTGGTTTCCTTGGATGTACTATTACCTGAAAGCATACACCACACACGTAAGCAAAGCTAGATGAACACATAGAGGTTTTATGTCTTTAAACATTTGGCAAGTTTAAAAAGTTGTTGCGGAAAAATGGTTTGTGTAGCATGTACCACTAGGCTATGGTAGTCGCCAAGCTCAATAGTGTTGTATGAGTATCGTAGTGAAAGCTTCGTAGGTCATGATTTATGAGCTGAATACTCGCACAACCCGAAGTTGGTCAATTTAAACCTAAAGCATTGCCACATATTCCAAGTTACTTCATTCATTTATTAAGCAACATACTAGTGAATTTATATAACATGTAGGAATGAATCCAAACTCACTAATATAATATAACTAAGCTAATAATCAGGAAGCCAATATTGTGCACATAAGGTAATCCTATCAATCACTTTATATAACAACATACTTCACACAAACAGGATCCAAAAATCATAGATGTGAAATCAAGTTCTCAGTGAGAATCATATTTTCTCATTGCCAAATAGTGAAGGTCATACATAGTCTTTAATACCAAAAAAACTGAGATCTAAGTTCTTAATATCAAATTATGAAGATCATATCATAGTTTTCAATACCAAAATCTAAGTTCTCAATACCAAATAGGCGATAATCAAGATTTCAATGCCCTGATAGTTATTAAACCGATAGTATATAACATACAACACTTATAACTTAGAACTAACAACACATTATATGCACACATAACATGGCCACACAACAAAAGTATCAAGTTAGTCATGTTGGATATATTTAAGGAAATGGGCAAGCAGTTTACGTAACTATCTTAAATAGTTAATTTAGGTGTATAATACTATGTTTTGGAAGAAAGCTTCATGTACTCATATTACATGAACACCTATCATTCATTTTAAACTCCATAAGTATGCTTCATACAGTATCTATGAACATGATATATGACCAAATTCTTCACTAACATGATCAATTCACAATTCTAGTAATTTAAATTAAATTCCCCACTGGCATCGATTTTGTCACGAATTAATAGCATAGAGTTGGTTTGAGACTACTATATTTTTGCAAATTCATCAAATGAGCCGACTCGTTTTTATTAAATCACTAAAATGAGTTTGATTATCTTCCACACCAAATTTTTAAGTTGGAAAACGCTTGCAAAAGTATTTCCATTGTTGACCAGTTTGGGTGGCAAAGTCACCATTTGTGGTAAAATTCACAATTCTTGTAATGTTACATTTCTAGTGTTAATCATCATCGATTTTGATAAACAACTAGTGCTCGTAAGTTATAACAGTCTTCCATAAAATTCAACTCTTGATCAAGATTGGTCATTTGGTTGAATTTCACCAAGAACACTAACATGCATTGTCATCACTAAGCAAAGTTTATCATAAATTAACCTAACCAACATGTTATAATCAATTCTAGCAGCGTTTCTAATATGATGCAAGGTTTAAAAGAATGGAAACGAGTTTCGAGGCGTTTTCCCTTCGTCTCACGAGGCGTAAGCTCGAGGCGAAACGAGGCGTAAGGCCGAGGCGGTGTTAATAAATAAATATAAAAATTATATATATTATAAAAATAATAATACTAACTAATTTCATCATCAGATTCATCAAAATCATCAAAAACACTTAAAAAAGACATGAAATGCTTGAAATTGACACAAAAAGTCAAAAACATCATAAACAACTATCAAAATCCCCTGAGGCGCAGCTTTCTTAGTGCCTCAGCCCCTCTGAGGCGCATATACATTAAAAACACCATGAGGCGCGCCTCGGACTCGTTTTTTGGCCGTTTTGCCTCGAGGCAGCCTTGAGGCGCACGCCTCAAACGTTTTTTAAAACCATGATATGATGGATACTTTATCCAACACACTACTTGGGAATTTCTTTTCTTTTTTCGTAAAAAAGTTATCACAATAAGTATTAAATAAAAATTCTTTTTCTTTTCCAGAATAAATGTAGGTGAATTAAGTTTTAGTTGGATGGAAACTGAGTGTTGTTGGTGTTGCAGGGACACTCATGGAATTGCGACGAAAAAGGATAGGCGCGTGTCGTGGGTGATGATAATATTGGCAGTATCATCAAGCATCATGGCAATTTTCAGTGACATTTATAGTTTCTTCATCACCAACAAACTCACTGAGACTTGACTTGATTATTAATAGCATCCAGTTTACAATTGTAGATAAGGTTACAAGTATAACTTCAACCTCAGAAATCAAAATGGCATCTGGGTTTACTTGTTTTACTTCTCTTCTTCTGTTAAAGCAATTCAAATCAGACAAGTAAAGTAAAGTACAGTTCATTCCATTTCAAGATGTAATTTTTATATATAGATATTTATATACATTGGGTGAGGGTGAGTTTCATTACAGAATACTGGATTGTTATGAAAACAAGCCTAAATTGTTTATTTTTTTGATCAATGATTCATATTTTTAATTGTTTTTTTTATTTCTTATGCATCATACATTCATATGTTTATGTATATAAAAAACCATCAAACTAATTTCTTCGTATGTTTTTAGATCGTTAACACAAACCTACACATGTGTAGCTAATATAACCTATACATGATTTACAAATAAATAACTATATATTTTTCAAATAAATTAGTTAATTATAATAAACTAGTGGAACTCGAGTTTGAAAACTAGTTTGGTCTCGGCTTGACTCCTTTACACCGAGTTGATTGATTTTAAAGTCGGGTGTTGGCGATGGAAAAACCTAGAAGCTGTGTGTTATATAGTAACCTATACTCTTTTTTTATGTATATATACATGTCCCATACACCAAGTATACCGATGCACTAAAGATGTTCAAAGATAAAAGATAAATTCTCTATTCACAACTACCCCTTATATTGCAATCAGAAAAAAGTTAATTTGAAACCTGAAAAATAGTTGGAAAAAAGGGAAGGAGGAAATAATAAATTATAAAATTGTGGGGTTTGTTTAAAAACTGGGGATTAGGTGTAAAGTGTAGGATGTAACGGGAAGAAGTCAATACCCCAATACTTTTTGTTCTGAAAAAAATCCCAATATATTTTTAATTAAATATATATAGTGTGAGGTTCATTGAGTAACACTAAAAAAGTGGGGAACCGACTCAAACGAACTCCGATTGGACTTATTCCAGCGGCGTTGGAACCGTCTCGTCGAACCCTAACTAGGATCTCTTAACCCTAAACCCTAAATCATAACCCCTAAACCCTAAATATATTAGGGTTTGGCTTTTAGGGTTTAGTTTTAGTGTTTAGCCTTAGGGTTTAGCTTTAGGGTTTAGAGTTTAGTTTTAGGGTTTAGCTTTAGGGTTTAGACTTCAGGGTTTATCTTTTAGGGTTTATAGTTTAGATTTTACGGTTTAGCTTAGGTTTTAGCCTTATTTTTTAGCTTTAGGGTTTAGAGTTTAGGAGTTAGGATTTAGGGTTAAGAGATCTTAGTTAGGGTTCGACGAGCAGGTTCCAACGCCGCTGGAATGAGTCTTAGGGTTTAACTTTAGGGTTTAGAGTTTAGGAGTTAGGATTTAGGGTTTAGGGTTTAGGGTTAAGAGATCTTAGTTAGGGTTCGACGAGCCGGTTCCAACGCCGCTGGAATGAGTCTTAGGGTTTAACTTTAGGGTTTAGCTTTAGGGTTTAGAGTTTAGTTTTAGGGTTTAGTGTTTAGCTTTAGGGTTTAGCTTTAGGTTTAGCCTTTAGGGTTTAGCTTTTAGGGTTTATAGTTTAGATTTTACGGTTTAGCTTAGGTTTTAGCCTTATTTTTTAGCTTTAGGGTTTAGAGTTTAGGAGTTAGGATTTAGGGTTCTAGGGTTAAGAGATCTTAGTTAGGGTTCGACGAGCCGGTTCCAACGCCGCTGGAATGAGTCCAATCGGAGTTCGTTTGAGCCGGTTCCCCGCTGTTTTCCACTTTTTTAGTGTTCCCCAATGAACCTTCCCCTATATATATATATATATAGAGAGAGAGAGAGATGATCATGAGAAAACTACATATAAATGAGAAAACTAGAAAACTAACTAAAAAAAGCTAAAATACATACCAATTTTTTTTTACAATTTTTTATAAAAAAAATCGCTAGATTTTATATATAAAAAAAAATTTCAAAAAAAAAAATCTTTTGTACTGCACATGTGCAATACAACAAAAAACTTTTTTTTTATTTTTTTATTTTTTTGAATTTTTTTTCCATGCATAAAAAGCTGTGATTTTTTTTTATAAAAATTTAAAAAAAAATTGGTATGTTTTTTAGGCTTTTTTAGTTAGTTTTTTGGTTTTCTCATTTAAACTAGTTTTCTCATGATCCATCCCATATATATATATATATATATATATATATATACATACATAGGATTAGGTTCAAGAGTGAACACTAGTGTAGCTTGCGAACTGAGTGAACTAATCCTGACCATACACGTGTGTAGATCAATGGTCAGGATTTGATGTTGAAATACACTAGTGTTTAAGCTACTTTAACGTGTCGTTTGCGTAATATAAGGTCGGATGGTTATTTATGTCATATGTTAAGTCTTACATGCCCAAACATGTTTAAAAATGTTATTAAATCAGTTTAGATGTCAAAAGTTTGATTACATATGTTAAAAATGAATTTATGCTCAAAAAGGGCATTTTGGTCATTTTTAATGGGCATATAAACGACTTAACGAATAAATAACCAAACATGATGACCATAAGGTATAACCTCAGTAGGTTATTCCCTAGGTCAAAATGCACGATTATGTGCATTTTGCGACGAAACTATTTTCGGGTATCAAAACACTTTGTTTTGATCTCAAATTAGTTTTCTAACTTAGTTAAACATGTTTTAACATGTTTAACTCGTCACTTTTAGTTTAGTGCTTGTATAGGGTCGTAAGTCAAGCGGTCTAAACCACCGCTTAGACTTTCGAACCCGACCAGTTTGGTCGATCATTATGATCCGACCAAACACATTAGGTGACCATAGTTGTATAGGGAATAACCCTACGAGGTTATACCTTATGGTCACTTCGTTTAGTTAGTTGTATGATAGCTAATTTATATGCCTTAAGAAAATGACCAAAATGCTCTTTTTGCGCATAATTTCATTTTAAGCATATGTAAACAAAGTTTTGACACCTAAACTGATTATGCAACATAATTAAACATGTTAGGGCATATAATACTTATCATAGGGCTAGTTAGACCATCCGAATGCGCTTTCCGCGCAAATGACGCGTTAAAGTAGCGTAAACTAACTTAACGGGTCAAAAACACTTTGTTTTGATCCTTCGAGCTTTATTTGGTCTTAATTCCAAGACTATTAAGCAATCCCAAGTGAGTACATAGTCCCCTGTTTTACCGTTTTCAAATATTATAGGGTGATACACATGTGCCTACTTGTTACTTTCATGTTTTCATGCTTTTCATGACATATGCTTGCTATGTTCAACTAGTACACATATTGTACATGATTTCAATTATGTTTTGCTATGTATGTTGATTGAGCATGCTAGCACATTGTTACGATTTGTTTCTTCCTACGTGATCGTAAATTGATTCTCCATAATATGGAGTTAAAATCTGACATCCGGATTAACAAAATTTAAGACTTTTAAGCCTTCGGCTTAATATAAAGTTTCCACTTTTGACCCGTTCATGAATTTATCAAACTAAAACTAGTTTGTCGCACACCAAGTATCATGAACCTTATTTTATAACAGTTCCCTATTATTCAAGGTCCACCCATGAGTTTCTTACTTATTCTTAACCCGTTTTGCTTAAATACTTATTTTGACCCGTTAAGGGTATTTAAGTACTTTTAAAACACAAATCACTTTCAATCGCTTCTAGCATTATATTACCACATTTCTTATCAAATAATCTTCCAGCACAACTATATTTGTGGTGGATTTAATGTGGTGATCTATATATTCCGAGTTTTACCCCTCGGATTATCATTTTACGGCAAAGACTCTTATAGAGTCATTTGACCAAAGATTTATATCTTTCGCTTTTTATACTTATTCTAAGTATTTATTTAATCATAAAACTTGTTTCCAAACAACCTTTAAAGGTCGTTTGTACAATTTAGCTTACAATGGCGTTTTGGTCCATTTTAGCCTTTCATTTACGATGAAGGACTTTTGAAAGCATGTTTAACCCCAAATCCCTCTTTTAGCTATGATTTGGTTTGAAAAGTCATCATGTTTTCAAATCACAATGACCATCATTTGAATCATTCGGTTTACTCATTAAAGGAACCAAATGTCTATTTGACTTAATTTAACTCTCAATGAACCTTTCGTTCTAAATGAGTCGTTAACATATTACACATACCTGGCTCGGATCAATATATTGACCCATTTTAATACTTTGTCTTTTGTTATCATTGTCTTTTGTTCGTAGCCGCACATGTTGTGTCGGAACATTTTAGTTCAAAGATGACATTATATTATTCATAACCTATAAACCAATAGGTATTCAATAAATAGAGTGTAAGCTTTACTTACCTAGCATCTAGATTATGCTCTTCCTTCATTCTTGATTCGTTTGACCCGCTTCCTTTCCAAGCTTTCACCTAGCTAACCATTCACGATTATTCCATCCTACGATCTTTATGTCGAAATTATCATTCGATCATATAAAAGGTCATTTTGACTTTAAAAAGTCAAACTGCCTATTGACAAAAGTAATTACACGATGTAGCTTAACTACTCGTTTTATTACTTTGCCACTATACGGTAAGCATCCTTATTATGCTACCGTTTTAACTACTTATGAAATCAAGTTACTATAATCGAATTTCATTCGATTAACACATGATGATATCAAACATCATTTTGATCATAATATATCATCATTTTCATTTTATCATACTAATCCATTTCCTAGCAAGTATGATCATGTACTTAAACACACAATTTGTTCAAGTATTTCCTGATTACTATCAGATATGATGATTCTAATCATAATTATATCATCAAATTCATCATATGATTAATACCCACTTATCCTAGTGTGGTAATTCATCAAATCATTCAATTCATAGTATCATATGTATAATTTTCACTTAGGGTTTTGTTCCTAAGCAAGTATACATCACTAATTCAATCATAGCTTCAATAATTCATTCATAATTCGCGATTATGATGATTATTCAAATTTCATAACTTCACAAATCATCAAAATTTGACATACCTTATGATCCCCTAGCTTGGGTTATCATTAATTCACGTTCAATTGTGAATTTAGACTTCGTTTGAGCCTTCAATTTGATGATTTTGCTATGATTAGGGTTTAGAACTCCTGGGGAGTTCTTCTTGGTTGAACCCTATGTCCAGAACATACACATTGAATGTGTGTTTTTGTTTTAAGTTTTCTTTTATAACTTAACTTTCAATTTATCCGACTCTGGCCCCTCATGTTTGGTTAGTTTGTTAAGTAGACTACAATCCACTTAATTCCTATAACATTCACTCTTAATTAACTAGGTTAAACATTCCTAGTTAACTTAGTTGGTTTGGGGAATTTATAACTCAGTTTATTTTAAGTCCCGTTAACTCGGGTCTTCTATAAAGTTTATTTCCTCAAAAGCTTTCATACAACTTTTATTCAATATTAGGTTTATTTATTTAAATCCTAATATTCACCGGGTTAATCTTTACCACTAACGGTACTTTACCCGTCTTTTTAGTTTTAACGTGATATATAGGGTTCTAAAGTGAACACTAGTATATTTGCGAACTGAGTGAACAAATCCTGGCCATTGATCTACACACGTGTATGGCCAGGATCTTATCATCAAATCGTAAAATACACTAGTGAATTTCAACATTAAATTCTGGCATTTGATCTACACACGTGTATGGCCAGGATTAGTTCACTCAGTTCGCAAGCTACACTAGTGTTCACTCTTGAACCTAATCCTAAATATATATGTGGTAGGGTTCATTCGAGAACCACATTTATTGCGAAAATCGCGAGAACCAATGTAAACACAATAAAATAAACCCACTATACCACTAAAAACCTAAAAAGACCTAAGCCCCCCCCCCCCCCCCCCCCCCAAAAAAAAAAAAAAAAAAAAAACTAACACCCCCACAGGTTTGTGTGTGTTTTAATATTTTTTTTATTTAAATCGCTATTCTTAGTAGCAAAAAATAAAAATAACAAATTACCCTACCAAAAACCTAACCCCCTTCCCTCACAAGCTAAATGCTAAAAACTAAGACCCACAAAAACCTAAAAAAATCTAAAAAACGCACAAAACTTTTTATTTATTTAAATTGCTACTTTTAGTAGCCAAATTTTTTTAATAACGAAAAACAACAAATTTTCACAAAAAAAATATTAAAAAGAAACCTGACCAGATTTTACTTTTTGATGAAAATAGTAACAAAATTGAAACTACAGAGACCCAAATTTAAAAGATTTTAGTTTTGAACTAAAGTGCTAGAAGTGAACACAACTCTGGAACAATTTGACAGTTTACTCTATGTATATTATTTATCATTAGTGTCCGTTGATAAGACAAGGGATACGCTCACACTCACATGTCGTTATTCAAAGATTCATAGACCCAAACAAAATCCAAATGTCACCGACAAAAATACAATTTTTAGATTTATGTTTTTATATACTCTTATATGTATTTATGTGTGATGATTCAAACATTAATATTTCTAATTCAATTATGATTTTCCAGTTGATTGAATTTATTGAAATAAAAATGACAAAAATGTTATGTATATGGTTTTTTTGTTCCCACTCTCATTTTATCTCTTTGCCTGCAAAACCTTTTATGTAATGTAATTATTTATACAACAAATCCAAAAGACATTATATTATATTATGTACAAAGTACATATAAAAAAACCTTATAAATGCATCAATAACAAAATTATATAAAATCCAAAGATAAAACCACTAAAATACAAATGTGTGTTAGAAAAAAAAAGTATGAAAATAAAAGAAGAAAACTTTTAATACTCTCTCCGTCCCATTAAAAGTGTCATATTTTGAATTTTCAAAGTCTTTATTTATAAACTTTGACCTTAAATAATTTTGTTTGTGTTAGATAATACTTGATGAAAGTTATATGATTTGAGTGTGTATTACAAGTGTTTTTATCGGGTTAATTTTCATCAAGATTTATATAACACAAAAAATATATAATTAAAGTCAAAGTTTATAAATAAAGATTTTGAAAATTCAAAATAAGACAAATTTAATGGGACGGAGGGAGTACCATTTATGTATATACACATAATATTTATCAAGATGTTGTTTCCTTCTATACCTGGTGTATCTTATTAGAGCATCCATAAAAATCAAATCTCTTACTTAATTTCTATAATTACACTAAAAAATATTATTTTTTCTGTCTTCTTTTCAATTAAGTAATATTTTTATACTTTTATCTTTGTCTTTTTTTTCTCATCCACTCACAACCACTTTAAAAAACATTAAAAAATTATAGAGGTGAAGAGTATATCCTTCAAATTTACCGATGAACATTGATTTTTTTTCTCATTTCTCTCTCTTTTTCACTCACAGTCATTTACTACCACTATAAAAAAAATATAGGGGTTACACTCACATAAATATAGAGGATCCATTGTGAATGCTTTTAGACCATTTAAATACAGTATTCAGTTATTCACTATTAAGTTCATGTTTTAAAAATATCCAGATTAGCCATGCGTGAGTGTTAGGTAATTTTTAATGTTTTCCTTTATGTTCCTCTTTCAAAAATATCCTGATTAGCCATGCGTGAGTGTTAGGTAATTTATACTTTTTTTCTTTTATTGTTATCGGATGTGTCAATCATATTGGATTGATGGGATGAGATTGATAATCCAAGCACAACACTATGTTTGTTTGTATCAAAGATATCAATCATAGGATGAACACACCTAAACAATGTAACACAAAAATAATCCTTGTAACTTGTGTATCTAAGTGGGGCAGATGGCCGGCAGGTTAAAATAGGTTGGTGGGTTGTAAGTAGGTTGTAATAGAGTTGCAAACATGTTGCAATAAAGTTATAAAAGGGTGAAACACGTCGTAAACAAGTTAACATATAGAGGTTATAAATCATATTCTTCTATTCTAATATAAAACGGGTTAACAAGTCGGCTCATTTAACTTTAGTATAACTTGGACACAGACACGATATGACATATCAATCCAAACAGTCAAACACTAAAAGTTTGTTAAATAGAGCTAATTATTTTTGTATCTAGCGTTTTAGGTTGTCATAAATTAGCAATCCTCCTTAGGCTAGACGGTATGGGGGTCATCCCCCTCCGTCCTCGGTCCGGCGCCGGTCCAACACCATCCCGCCCCCCTCCGGCTTCGTCCTTGGCGTCGAGTTCTGGACGTTGGGGACGCTCACAAGAAGACAAAATGTTTACTCCTCTCCCTCTCACACACACCTATACATACACATTTTAGGTCCATCCGCCCATTTCCATACCTCCATCTTCTTTGCTCCATCCTCATGCCCATCCTACGTGGCGCTTACGTGACGGACCATCCTCCAAGTGAAGACCATCACCATACCGTGTAGCCTTATAGTTTGATCCTTTTGCAACGTTGGTCATGAATATAGATTCTAACATAAAGATAAACAACATAAAAATAAGAATAACTAACTAATATTTTCAGGGGGGGGGGGGGGGGGGGGGTGGGTTTCATGTACAAAGTATAATTATGGTAAAGCGTACAAAGTCATGATTATTAATAAAAAAAAAACACATGTGTGTAAATATATATAATAAGAACAATTATGTATATAATTATGCACAATTACATATAGTAGCAATGTAGCATGCCATTATATATATATAGCCACACACATTTATATGCATAAACACAAACGTTTAAAAATGTTCGATTTTGTGATAAAATCTATCTAAAAGTAAAGTATTAGAAAGTTACTTAGTTTAGAAAACGATAAAACTACATAAAAAGAATTATCAATTGTGTTCTTTCTGGTTTTTTTTTTTTTTTTTGCCCCTTCAATCTGTAATTACGAAATTGTAACGTTCTCATCTTAGCAATTGTGCATCAACAAATGGCATCATAGTTAGACATAAAAGACAAATTAGAGAAAGTATACCTTATTAATTAAGGTGCAGAGTTTGGTGTATGTGAATTTTTATAATAGTCCAATATAAACTATGTTATGACAATGACTTAGTAACTACTATTTGTAAAATTAAATTGATGAAAGTGTTTAATTATATTGTGATTAGGAAGCAATAATGTAGCATTAGTAACAGCCCACTCTAAAAGATTCTTGATGATTATTGTTCTTGCTTTACTAGATTACGACACGTGTTATTATATTATACTATTTCTAATTCTAATTAGCTTAATTAAATCACTATTTTTTATTATTATATACATATTAAATTTATTGAAAAACAAGACACACGTATGCATCCACCACTTAGAAAGCCAATTAAGAGCTGTGATCCATTGACATATTTTTGTTTCATCATTTCTTGACCAATGATGAATAGTTAATACTTAATGTAGCGTATAAATAAATAACATTTGTATTATTAAACTTTATATATTTGAAAAGAATTCAAAAGAGAAATATATATTATAAAAATAAAATGACTGTAACTAGTAAAGTGTATATATGCAGTTTCAACTAAACTCGAATCACAAAGAAAATATGCATTTGCTATGTTGATCATTCGATATATTTTTTTCTATCAAAAAAATTAGTATATTCAAAACGAGATACATATTAGAATACTTGTATATCAATTTCAATAATTATATGATCTAAATAATAAAGTTGAAGATTAAGATGACATCTTTGTACCTTATCACAAAATGAATAACCTAGAGTGTGTAAACGTCAACTTAAAATTTATACATTTTTATCACTATATAACTAGTCAAGCGATAGGAAGATATCATCACACAAACATAATAATGTATTGTGGTTCGAGAGTATGTATACAAATTCACAGTATGTATATTGATAGAGGTCGTCGATATACATTTTTTTCGCTAGGCTAAAATTTGTAGTCCAGCTTGCTCTTCTCTTCCTTTTCATGTTGATCTCGTGATTCAGAATCGAATATACATGTAAATAATCACTCATGAAAGTTTTAAGTATTTTCAATTTTGTGTTTTTAAGTTTGCAAGTGGTTAGTCAAAGCGTTGCAACGATTGTTGCTTAAATAGTGTTGTGAGATATTTAAAAAATCCTTTCGGGAGATGTAGCATAATAACGTTAATATATACATAATACTAAAACTAAAAGAAAAAGTTATTTATCATATGCGCATGATAGCGACTGCTTAAAAAGTTTAGTAAAGTATGACATATAAGATAGTTTTTTGAATAATGTATACATATGAGTGGTTGGTATAACGGTCTTGGGTGTAGACTGTAGAAGAAAATAAAAAACATTTCCGTAAATGATTTTTAAGATGACTCGATTTTGTAATCATCATATTATTCATTTATTCATATAACTAATATTATTTAACTTCTCTAATCACGTTGGCATGCTATTTTTTTTGGATCAGAGTTATTTTTTGTATAAATCCAAAAAAATAATATTTTTTTACACTATAAAAATAGTACGGAGACGGGGTTGAGAGGTAGCCCATGCTACCCCTCCTGATACGCTAGCTCGCCCATATGTTTATAAACATAGTTATTACAAGGGTTAAATAATTTATACATATGGGTTGTGAGGCACCGGTCTAGGGTAAACAGAAAACATTTTTTTTTATCATATGGTCATTTTTTTAATATATAAATATGCTTAATAATATGTTTTTATTGAAAACTTAAACAAAGAAATAGTTAAAATAAGATGAGAAGAGGTGCAATTTTATTAAAAAAAATGTGGGTCATGCACCTGCCCACGTGCATAAAAATAGTCTCCTGAATTTCCGGTGAAGAGTGGTTTTCATGACGTGTTTCCCGGTGACTCCGCCACCGGATAAGACGGTGCGATGCTCATCAAACTCTTCTACTGCCGTCAAAAAAAGAATTTTAAAATAATAAAAAAAATTCAAATTCTTCTTGTACTTATTTTTTTTAAAGACAAATTCGAATCACTGACAGACCACTGAGATATCATCGTGTTACCAGCGAAACCACCCGATTATATCCATCTCCACTAGACATAATGCCTATACACCAATTCAGGAGAAAACCCAATAAATATAGGATAAAGCCACGGGCCTTCTTATGTTTACCTAAGTACAAAAAAACAATATTAACGATAAGGAAACAAGAATGGTAAAAAGCCATAAAGAGTGATAAGGAGTAAACTGCCATTTTGGTCTCTGTGGTTTGAGCACTTTTGTCATTTTAGTCCAAATCTCAAACTTTTTAAATCTAGATTCATGTGGTTTCGTTTTTGTTGCCATTTTGGTCCAAATTTCAAATTTGGCCAGATTCCTAAACTTAAAACCTTCTATTTTGTCTTTATTCTCAGAGGCATTTTGGTCATTTTAGAATTATTACAACTCACAACTAATTGAAAATAATAAACCCAAAAACATCATCTTCCCCAAATCATTTACCAGAACATCATCTTCCCCACACACACAATCCACAGATCTCATTTGAACCACCACCCCAACATTATCCCCACCACCACCATCACCTTCATCACCACCCCACCCCCACCACCATAACACCACTCTTTCTCTCTTTCCTTATCTCTGTAACACCACCACCATTTACTGCATCCAAAAAACGAAGATCGAGATGGTTCCGATTCAGACAACCACAAGTTCAGTAGCGTGTAACCGTGTTAGACGGTGGTTACCATGGTCCATGGCGACGACATCGTTAAGGAATTTAAAGGTCGTAACGGTTAGGGTTTCAAAGAGGATGTTGACTGCGAGCTATGGTTCAGGCACTCGACGACGACGTAGGGTGTTTAGATGACGGAGAAGATAGTTCAACAGTGAATAGACGACGACGGTCGGATTCGTAGCTGCGATTTCGACCCGAGGTTCCAGTCACGGCCTGTGAACCACCGGTAAAGCAAAATAGAAGGCGATAGTGGTTGCCAGTGAACCTCCGATCAAGACCGGTGAACCTCCCTCTCGTTCTCTCTCTTTTGGATTCTCTGTGTAACTCGTTTCTCTCTCTCTTTCTGAGTAACAATGGTGGTGGTGCGACGATAGTGAAGGTTGTGGTGGTTTGGTTATGGTGGTTGAAGATTGAAGATAAAGGGGTGGTGGGGGTGAAGAGGGTGAGGGTTGTGGCAGTTTGGTTATGGTAGTTTAAGGTTGAAGATGAAGAGGTGAGGTGTGTTTAGAGAGAGAGAGAGAGAGTGCATATAAGGGGTGAAGATGGTGAGGGTTGAGGTTTTTTATTTTTATTTTTATTTGTTATAATAACTCATAAAATGATCAATTTGCCCCTGAACAAGAAGACAAAATAGATAGCTTTTAACAGTTAAATAAGGGGTTTTTCGAGTTTTGGACTAAAATGGCAACAAAAACGAATCCACAGGGACCCAGATTTAAAAAGTTTGAGATTTGGACTAAAATGGCAAAAGTGCCCAAACCACAGGGACCAAAATGACAGTTTACTCGAGTGATAAGTGTCTAATAAAAATCGAGTGGAAAAGATAAATCACTATCCACATCATTCTCATATGTAAGTCATATGTTATTTTCTCTCTTTTTTTAAATGTCCATAACTTTTCTATTAATCATTTGTTTTAAAAAAATTATACTATAATATTGAGCGTCTTATAATCTTTAATACAACTACGCTATTGTTATATTTTTTCAAAAAAAAAAAAAATCAAAAACTCAATTGCGTAAAAAACAATGAGGGGTTGTTTGTTTACCTTTTAATGGGCCTCTTAATGGTTCAGACCTCTTACTGGTTCAGCACTTAATAGTTCAGACTGTTTGTTTCGCGAGCAGATGTCTGAATGATTCAGACATTTGCATTTGAATAGTTAAGTATTATACTGAGTCTGAATGGTTAAGACCTCTAATCTGGATTAGTCAGATATTTTCCTCTGAATGGTTAAGAATTATACTAATTCTTAATGATTCAGACATCTTAAAGGTTCAACAGTTAATGATTCAGACCTCTTGCTGGTTCAACACTTAACCATTCAGAAGTTGTCAAACAGCACCTGTGTATCAAACTAAAAGACAATGGAAAGTAGACTAAAAGCACAATGGATGACAACGGATAAATGACTCGTTGAACAACAAACTAAAACACAATAGACATAATGTAAAACACAATGAATATAAAACTAGGGATGAGCACGGTACCCGTTTGGTACCGAAAAACGGGAAAAGTGGGTACCGGTACCGAATACACCGGTACGAACCAGTACGATACCGGTATTTACTAGCGTTTTACCCGTAAATACCGTTACCGTATCGGTACCGGTACCGAAAAACAGGGAAAGTGGGTATCGGTACCGGTACCGAATATACATGGTACGGTTCGATACCAGTCCCCGGTACCAAATGCTCATCCGTATATCAAACTAAAAACGCAACAGAAAGTAGACTAAAAACACAATTGTTGACAACAGATAAAAGACACAATTGACAATAAACTAAAACACCATAGACAACAGATTAAGACAAAATGAATACAAAAACACAATGGACAACATACTAAAAACACAATGAACAACAGACTAAAACACAATGAACAACAGATTAAAACACAATGGACAACAGAACAAAAACACAATGGATAACAAACTAAAACACATGGATAGCAAATTAAACACAATGACCATAACCTATAACACAATGTATAGAATACCCATCAGTTGATAAACACAATAACTAGAACCAATAACACAATGTATAAAAAACCAAAATATAACACGATCTTCATTGTGTTATAGGCTCTGATAAAAACACAATAGATAGAACCCAAATTAACATTATGTTATAAGTTTTGATAATTACACAATGTATATGAACCCTAATAAAAAACGCAATGACTAAAACCCAGTTGAAAAACACAATGACCAAACTTTTAATACAATGCAAAGAAAATCAGTAAAAAATATTTGACTCATATAATGATAAAAAATGTTCGTTATTATGGTTAATTTTATTTAGAAATATCGTACGAAAAAGTTATAGACGTTTTAAAATGATTGAGGAAATTGACATGTGTCTTGGATGTGGAGGAAGATAAAAAATCAATTGACTAAATTATTCCCACACTTTATATTAATTTTGTATTTGATGCTAATCTTATAAAGTAAATTGTATGGATGGAACTTATATTGTTGTTTTTCACTCTGAACTTTTAAAAAATTACAGGTTTAATCATTATTGTTTATCGTCCAGTTACACATGTGATCATTACTGTTTTTCACTCGCGAACTAAACATAATTCTTAAACTGAAACCAAGCTACTCTAGAAACAAAACCAAAGAAAATCATATTTTCAAACCGAACTAATTCTTTCTCCCCTTAAAAACTGGTTTTAAACCATATTGGTCACAAACCGGTTCTTTCTTTGATTGAAAACGTACTAAGTTAAGACCTAAAATGTAAGACCCGGACTTACATAACTAAGAATTTATAAAAAAAATTGCATTTATATGAAAGTAATGCAAATAATCATTCATACAAAATTTGGAGTTTGATAAAACTTCATAAGTATTTAAAATATTCCAACACATTAACGTTGTTCGGTTTATAAAATAACTAAACAAAAGCGGAAGCTTTAACTTCGGTTCTGTTAGGTTCTTCGTCATGCTTGATCTTCATCCGTAACATCATAGCTATCACCTATATATCATATACCATCTCACGCGTTAGTTATAAGATGATTAAAACGTAGCTTAACTACCCATGTTCATCAAAACAATCAAACAAAAAGAATTAGAAAAGACCCGCCATAAGCTACGACATGTATTTTGTAGCCTACTGCACACTAAACAATAAAATGACAGTTGATCTCTGCCGCAGTGTAACACCCCAAAAACCCGAATGTTTGATTTGCTAGTAAGTTTCTTGTACATGGCATGAAGTGGTCCAACTAGTCTAATTAACTTAGTTAGAAAATGTGTTAATTAGAAAGAAAAAGAAAGTTGGAATAAAAAGGAGGAATTTATTAATTTAGGAGGGCTCAATGTGTAACATTAGTTATAAAACATATGGGCAGTAGTTTTTGGGGGAGAATGGTCAACACACATACATAGTCTGTGTTCTTGTATGAATCAAGGAAGAAGGAGAAGAGAAGGAATTCGAAATTTTGCATGGATAATCTATGAGTTTTGAAGTGTTCACCATCTCCTAAGTATTAAGTAAGTACCCAAATCACCTTTTGAATCTTTTGAATGAAGTTCTTGGTGGGTTTTGAGGAATTTCCCTTAATTGGGAAAATTAAAAGAATGGAATGGTTGAATTGGGTTTAGATGCACTTAATTTAGTGTTAATAATCATTTAATCATCTCAATTAGGAGTTTAATGAAAGAACCTATAACGACCCTCCAAAATATTCCGACACCCCTAATATATTTTAAACTGTCCCTATATGTCCTAAATTATACCCCGTATGTGAAAACGGACTCCGAATACCTTTAATTTTATTAAATTTAATTAAAAACAAATTTCAAAGGGCTGTCGCGGGGCGCGTAGCCTTTGGCTACTTCCTACGCGGGCCGCGACCTAGTGCAACCAGGCGAAACCCTAGCTCGCCACGTGGCAGGCCACCCGGAGAAGCTAGTTTGTTGAATCGACGAAGCTAAGCCCTACACACCTACTACGCGGGCCGCGAAGGACCCCTGTGTAGTCTACGCGGGCCGCGAGGGAAGCGGAAAGGTCACCTATAAATAGAGGCCTTCAGTCTTCAGTCAAACTCGCTCATTCCCTTCTTTCCCTCTCAAAATTCTATAGAGTTAAATTGCTTTTCGGGTATAATACCCCCTAATTAACGAAGTTCTGCCCCATTGTAAGTATTATAACCCCGGTTACGTATCAGATATGCTGCCCGATTGATCCAGGGTTCTGTAATGGCTGTCGTGGTTCTGCCCGACGTAGTCATTGGAATGCCGTCTCGGGGAGGGTATTGCTAATGTAAATATTGGGTTATTATACTAACACATGTGCATTTGTGTAATTAATAGATAATCACCAAGAAACCCTTAAAGAAAATCTAAGACAGTAATGTGAGTAATCTCCTTTTTGTAAACCTTTTTGTAAACTGTTTTTACAAAACCTTAATTATTTTACAATGTAATTAGCAGTGATTGAGTCTTTGAAGTTCTTCAATTACTGCCGGTATGTTGGGGTTTTGTATACAAAATGTGGAACACGTTACCATTGGACAACGAGATAGCCAATGAGTAATATGACCCACCAGTCAGGATTGACAGTACTGAATGAGTAATTGTGTAGAAATAAACATTGTAATAGCTCCCAATACTGTTAAAAGATAAAACTCTTCTTGATTAAACTGGGATTCACTCACCAGTATTTCCCACTAACAAAATGTTTTTAAACGCGTTTCAAGTAACAAAATGTGAAAGCCAACTAGAAGCTAGCTGGACAGCACTGAAGGCTTGGAAAAAGTGGTTATAAAAGTTACCTAAATAAAAGAAGATGTTTTATTTAAATAAAATGGGGTTTATCCCTATAAAACAGTTTGTAATGAAACTTGGGTTTTATCCCAATATATCTATATAAAGTGTGGTATTTACTCTGATAAAATATTTCCTAACTACGGTCCTGATGTAATTTCCGTTGCCAAAATGATAAACACCGGATACCACCGAAACTGGTCTCGCGGCCGCCCGTTCCCGGGACATATAGGGTACGGGGGTTGCGACAGAAGGTGGTATCAGAGCTAAGCCACTGATTCAGCCACAGAAGTGTTCTGCTGACACCAAGATATTATTCGAATTGTTAGGAAATTAATTACGGAAATACGTGCATATCTGTATTTTATTGTTGTGTGTTATTTGACTATTTGTTAGTTTACAGTATGAGCGATCAAGGACCCTTTGACGCCTATCGTCTGTTGTCCGGCTCACCTAGAAGCGAAGGCACCTCTTCACAGCCTGCCCTCTCAGGGTATTCAGCTGACAATGAAGATGGGATATTCATGTTTAAGGCTCAGTCTGAAGAGCCATTCCCTCCTAAAAAGAGAGGATGGTTCAGTAGGGGAGCACACGAGCGTAGGAAAAGAATGAAAAAGATTTAACAGCAGCGCGTTCTAGCAGCCGCTAAAAGATAAACAGATGCCCATACCCAAGACATGCTTAATAGGGGTTTAGCAAACTTCCATATTTTAGCAACCACAGCTGCCGACCCAAACCTGGAATAACTAGTAGCCCCTCAACCATTACCCTTGTTTCCCACCCAGCCAATGGAGATTGAAAACAACCCAGAAAACCAAGACCAAATGCATGATTTTAACCCAGAGGAGATACCTAGGATACCAGCACCCAATCCCTTAGACCCAGACTACGATCCGTGGTTTGATGATCATATGGATTATATACAACGCTACCACCTAACAGACGAACGCATGCCAAACCCAGCAGCCTACCCAGGTCTGGACCCTCTAGATCCCTACTACGATAATGATGAATACATTAGAGAAATCTTAGAGAATTCGTATCCCCAGGAAGAACCCATGCCACAGTACCCAGATCCAGTACCAGCACCTGCACCCCCAATGAGTGTAGAAAATGTGCAAGAACTCCGAACTTTCGGAGAGGAGATTTTAGAAAGTAGCGAGAGAATGAGGCAGGTTGGAGAACGACTCGTCTGGAAGTACGACGAGCGTAATATAGAGTTCTGGATGAACCCATATCAGTGACGGTGATAATATATATATATATATATATATAATATGTGTGTATGAATTTTTTTTATAATAATAATAATATATCTTTCGTAGTATAGACCACTTTGTGGTTAGTGATGCATAGTAGTATTGTAATTTTAAATTCCAGTATCAGTTTGTATTAGATGCATACTATAAGAAAGAGTAAGTCGCAATGCTCGACGCTTTTGACCAATATGTGTGTTGTGTGATTGTTTGCCTTAAATATTATTTTGTGATATTAATAATTGACAAATGTTTAAAATTCAGATGGACAATGAAGTGAACCAGGAAAACCAGAATAATGATAACCAGAGTAACAATAACCCGGATAACGAAAACCCGAACAACAACAATAATGGAAACCAAGTGGATAACAGTGCCATGCAACACATAGTGGCACAAGGGATAATAGATGCAATGCCATATATTATCAAAACGGTTAAGGAAGCAAAAAATAAAAGTAAACGTGATAGTAAACGACCCACTGAACCTGAACCTGAACGCAGCGTAAACAATGGACCCATACTTCAAGTGCCCATTCCCAAAAGAAGAAGAACCATGTCCTATGGTTGTTCTTATAAAGAATTCTGGTCTTGTAAACCAATGAAATTCTCGGGCAATGAAGGGGCCGTTGCATCTCTACGCTGGATAGAAAAGACTAAGGCAGTCTTAAGAATAAGCAAATGCTCGGAAGAGGATAAGATAATGTTTGCTTCTAATCTGTTTAAGAACTCAGCCTTAGAATGGTGGAACACGATCCTCCAGTCAAGGGGAAGTGATAGAACTTACAATATGGAATGGGAGGAATTTAAAAGCATGGTAGAAAGAAAATTCTGCCTTCCCAATGAAAAGGATCAAATAGCAAATAAATTCCTAAACCTTAGAATGACTGGGGTAGATAGTAAGGGTTATACTACATTATTCTTTGAATATGCTAGAATAGTGCCAACCCTTGCATCACCTGAACCAGTATTAATCTCCCGTTACATTTGGGGATTAATCAGTGAAATTAGTAATGTAGTCAAGGCAGCTAGACCTGAAACCATAAAAGAAGCTGTAGAACTAGCAAACACCTTGACAGATGAATTAGTCCGTACTCGAGAAGAGGATCAGAGGAGAAACCTAGCCCATAAGCTTACCCAAGAATTCCGTTCTAGAAATTCTAACCGTGGGAAAAATGTAGGTTCTACCTCTGCACCCTATTGCAAGTATTGGAAAAGGAAGCATTCTGGAAGATGCTCCATATATTGTAACTTCTGCAAAATATCCGGACACAAGGAGGAAGACTGCAGGAAAAAACCTAACAACAGGATATGCTACAACTATGGAGAACCAGGTCATATCAAGCCAAACTGTTCAAAACTAGCTCCAGCCACGAACACCAAGAATACTAAAAATGCTAGAGCATTGGTTCTAACTACAGAAGAAGCAAAGATGATCCCGGATGTGATCCCTGAAATGCAGGAACTGAAGAAACAGTTAGATGAATTATTGGAAAAAGGATTCATACAACCAAGCTCGTCACCATGGGGAGCACCGATCTTATTCGTTAAAAAGAAGGACAGATCAATGCGTATGTGCATTGACTACCGTGAATTGAACAAGGTCACAATTAAGAATCAGTATCCGTTACCAAGAATCGATGATCTGTTTGACCAGTTGCAAGGAGCACGATTTTTCTCTAAAATCGATTTACGGTCAGGATATCATCAATTAAAGGTACAGGAAGAGGACATTCCTAAGACCGCTTTCAGAACAAGGTATGGCCATTATGAATTTACTGTCATGCCATTTGGTTTAACTAGTGCCCCAGCTGCATTTATGGACATGATGAACCGAATATGTAAGCCATATTTGGATAAATTCATAATTGTCTTTATAGATGATATTCTTATTTATTCTAAGAGTAAAGAGGAGCATGCAAAGCAATTGCACGCACTTCTAAGTTTATTGAGAAAAGAAAAGCTTTATGCAAAATTTTCAAAGTGTGAGTTTTGGTTAGAATAGGTACATTTTCTTGGACATTTAATCAATCATGAAGGAATTCATGTGGATCCTACTAAGATCGAGGCGATTACTAAATGGAAAACCCCTGAGTCACCAACCGAGGTTAGAAGTTTCTTAGGATTGGCCGGTTATTATAGAAGATTTATTCGAGATTTTTCTAGAATAGCCATTCCCTTAACTAAGCTAACCTGTAAATCTGTTAAGTTTGAATGGGGATCAAAACAAGAAAAAGCCTTTAGAATTCTTAAGCAAAGACTAACCAATACACCCATACTAGCATTACCAGAAGGAACTGAAGACTTTATAGTCTATTGTGACGCTTCTAAGTTAGGTTATGGATGTGTATTAATGCAACGTCAAAAGGTTATAGCTTACGCCTCTAGACAACTTAAGAATCATGAAGAAAATTATTTAACCCATGATTTAGAATTAGGAGCTATAAATTTTGCCCTTAAAATTTGGAGACATTACCTTTACAGTAGTAAGTTTACCATTTTCACCAACCATAAGAGTTTAAGGGATGTCTTCGGACAAAAGGAGTTGAATATGAGACAAAGATACTGGATGGAGATACTTAGTGATTATGATTGTAATATTCAGTATCATGCAGGAAAGGCAAACGTAGTAGCGGATGCTTTAAGTCGAAAGTATCATGAAAAAACAAAAAGTGTACGTTCACTTAAACTAAATTTGCAAGTAGATTTAAATGAACAAATTAGAATGGCACAAGAATCAGTAATCAAGGATGATACTGAGAAATTGAAAGGAATGATTAAGGAATTAGAACAAGGCACTGATGGAATTTGGAGATTCCATAAGAAAAGAATGTGGATACCTAAATTAGGAAACCTACACCACCGTATATTAGAAGAAGCCCATAAGTCTAAGTATATGATGCATCCTGGAAGTGATAAGATGTATCAGGACTTAAGAAATAATTTCTGGTGGATAGGAATGAAAAAGGATATAGCAGCATATGTTGCAAAGTGTTTAACCTATTCATAAGTCAAAGCTGAACATCAGAAACCCTCAGGTTTGTTGCAGCAGTTAGAAATGCCTGTATGAAAATGGGAATTGATAAAAATGGATTTTGTTACTAAATTACCAAAAACAAGAAAAGGTAATGATACAATCTGGGTGATTATAGACAGGCTAACCAAGTCAGCTCATTTCCTACCAATGAAAGAAACTTTCAGTATGGAACAATTAGCTAAATTATATGTAAATGAAATAGTTTCATTACATGGAATTCCTTTATCAATTGTTTCTGACAGAGATAGTCGTTTTACCTCTCATTTTTGGACAAGTTTCCAAAAAGGAATGGAACCAAGTTAAATCTAAGCACCGCTTATCATCCTCAAACAGACGGACAAAGTGAAAGGACAATTCAGACAATGGAGGACATGCTTAGAGCTTGTGTAATTGATTTCGGAGGTAATTGGGACGATCACTTACCGTTAATAGAATTTTCTTATAATAACAATTATCACACAAGTATCAATGCTGCACCATTCGAAGCACTTTATGGACGAAAGTGCCGAACGCCAGTCTGTTGGGCAGAAATAGGAGAAAAACAACTATCTGGACCTGAGATAGTACAGGAAACCACATACAATATCATTCAAGTTAAGGAATGATTGAAAGCAGCATGTGATCGACAAAAGAGTTATGCTGATAACAGACGAAAGCCATTAGAATTTCAGGTAGGAGATAAAGTATTATTGAAAGTCTCTCCTTGGAAAGGAGTGGTAAGATTCATCAAAAGGGGAAAGCTAAGTCCCTGGTACGTTGGACCTTTTGAAATTATTAGAAGAATAGGACCTGTAGTCTATCAGCTACAACTGCCAGAGGAAATAGCAGGAATACATGATGTATTTCATGTATCTAATCTCAAGAAATGCTTAGCTGATGAATCACTCGTAGTACCTCTTAAGGATATAGAGGTAAATGAACAACTTAAGTTTGCAGAGAAGCCTCTACAGATTGAAGACAGGAAAGTCAAGATCCTGAAGCACAAAAGATTAGTTCTAGTCAAAGTGAAATGGGACTCCAAAAGAGGACCAGAGTACACATGGGAGCTTGAAGCAGAGATGCAAAGGAAATATCCACACCTGTTCCAGTAGATCTCGAAGACGAGCTCTAAGTCAAAGTGGGGAGGATATAACGACCCTCCAAAATATTCCGACACCCCTAATATATTTTAAAATGTCCCTATATGTCCTAAATTATACCCCGTATGCAAACACGGACCCCGAATAGCTTTAATTTTATTAAATTTAATTAAAAACAAAATTCAAAGGGCTGTCGCGGGGTGCGTAGCCTTTGGCTACTTCCTACGCGGGCCGCGACCTAGTGCCACTAGGCGAAACCCTAGCCCGCCACGTGTCAGGCCACCCGGAGAAGCTAGTTTGTTGAATCGACGAAGCTAAGCCCTACACACCTACTACGCGGGCCGCAAAGGACCCCTGTGTAGTCTACGCGGGCCGCGAGGGAAGCCGAAAGGTCACCTATAAATAGAGGCCTTCGGTCTTCAGTCGAACTCGCTCATTCCCTTCTTTCTCTCTCGAATTTCTATAGAGTTAAAGTGCTTTTCGGGTATAATACCCCCTAATTAACGAAGTTCTGCCCCGTTGTAAGTATTATAACCCTGGTTACGTATCAGATATGCTGCCCGATTGATCCAGGGTTCCGTAATGGCTATCGTGGTTCTGCCCGACGTAGTCATTGGAATGCTGTCTCGTGGAGGGTATTGCTAATGTAAATATTGGGTTATTATACTAACACATGTACATTTGTGTAATTAATAGATAATCATCAGGAAACCCTTAAAGAAAATCTAAGACAGCAATGTGAGTAATCTCCTTTTTGTAAACTGTTTTTACAAAACCTTAATTATTTTACAATGTAATTAGCAGTGATTGAGTCTTTGTAGTTCTTCAATTACTGCTGGTATGTTTGTATACAAAATGTGGAACACGTTACCATTGGACAACGAGATAGCCAATGAGTAATATGACCCACCAGTCAGGATTGACAGTACTGAATGAGTAATTGTGTAGAAATAAACATTGTAATAGCTCTCAATATTGTTAAAAGATAAAACTCTTCTTGATTAAACTGGGATTCACTCACCAGTATTTCCCACTGACAAAATGTTTTTAAACGCGTTTCAGGTAACAAAATGTGAAAGCCAACTAGAAGCCAGCTGGACACCACCGAAGGCTTGGAAAAAGTGGCTATAAAAGTTACCTAAATAAAAGAAGATGTTTTATTTAAATAAAATGGGGTTTATCCCTATAAAACAGTTTGTAATGAAACTTGGGTTTTATCCCAATATATCTATATAAAGTGTGGTATTTACTCTGATAAAATATTTCCTAACTACGGTCCTGATGTAATTTCCGCTGCCAAAATGATAAACACCGATACCACCGAAACTGGTCTCGCGGCCGCCCATTCCCGGGACAGATAGGGTACGGGGGTTGCGACAGAACCCATGTTAAAGAACTTGGGGTTTTTGATGGTTTATGGTTTAATATGAATGAGTTGGAAGAACTAGAGATTTTGCTATGTTGATGTCTATGTGTGAATGATACTTGCTAATTAGTAAGAAGACTTGATGATTTATGTTATGAACTAGGAGGATTAGGCATTTATCACTTGTAGTATATGCTTAGTATGTTGTATGCACACAAAGTGTTTGATGCAATGTCTAGGTGAAGTTAGAATGTAAGATTTTATGAAAGAACTTGACAAATATGAATGAAAATGATAATGATGTAATTGATAGTAAACTAACATGAATAATGTGCTTTAGATGGAATTCATATGAGAATTCGGGTTGAATATATGTTTTGGTCAAAATTATGCATTATGGGCTTGTACCTTGTGCTTGAATGGTATGACGGTCACCATGGGTTGATTAATCGCTTAATGGTGATTAAGTAGTGAATATGTACTACATGTGAAAAATACGAGCTGACTAGTAAAGAATAATATTGGAATTATGTTGTATTAGCTAACCTTGCATAATATTGCCAATTATAGAATCATGAAGCACTAGTGTGTGTAGAATTGATTGTGTGAATATATGTGTGTAACTAGGTGATCACAAGGTTGCATATGACCTACCACATGGGAATGAAATGCATATGATTTCATTGGTATGGAATATGTTCATGAGATTGGAAGTTTATATGATTGACAGTTGACTTTCTAGAAGTCAACAAGGTATGAATAACGAGGTTAGACTTTCTAACACGATTGTGAGAATATGGAAATCATGTGAATACTTGTTAGATTATTACGCGACGTACATGAAGGTAAGTTGAATTGATTGTATTATGAATAATGTGATAATGAATCTATGCCTTGTGTATGTTAGTAGTTGACCAATGAAAGTCAATGTGACATAGGAGTGGAATGATTGATAATATGAATAATCATGGATACTAACAATGTTATAACATAATGGCATGAAAGGATATGAATCGCGTTAGTAAGGACTCAAGCATGGAAAGCTAACGGGTCGAGAGGAGACGAGGAAGTGAATACGATTACGGACGCTTAAGGTAAGTGAATTCCGAATTCACTTCTTATATTATATTTGATGTTTGCTATGATTTAATATAGGGAATCATGTAAGAAAGTATAGGTAATGATAAGCACCAAGGTAAGTATTATTGTTGTGTGTCAAATGTAGTTGACTATTGTGACAACTCGTGTAAATTCCTAAACGTTTCGTTTTTACTGTGTAATTTCATGTACGTTAAATGAATTGAATTTGGCGATTGATTTTATTTGAACGATTGTGTGCTTGGTAAGGTGTGAAACCGAAACCTGAAACTGAAATATTGGAATACGCTATTTTGTGAAATGAAGCGTTGTATTATAGTGCTTTGCGATATGAAACGTTTTAAATTAGGTATTTCGTGAATCTTGAGAAACCATCACTTTGTGCGAAACCGTTACCTATTAAAACCCAACCCAAGCCCATCCCCTCCCCTTCTTGCACCATTTATAGGCCCAATCCCACCCTTGTCCCCTTATTCGAAATATAAAGCCCAAACCCACATCTCTTGTTCCTTGTAGCCCATTAGCCCAATTTCCATGTGTTTTAATTATACGTATATGGATTAGGAAACAAGAAAAATCAAACAAGAAACCCTAAACACACTTGTGTGCGTCGACCAGGAGCCCCCCTCTCTGCGCAAACCCTAGCTCCTCAGTTCAGCTTCTTGATTCGCCTTCTACTTCCTCGTAATCCCTTCTCTTGCTCAAAGGTTAGTATTCTTGATTTGGATTATGATTCTTGGTGTGATTTTTGTAGAAACATGGCTGTGATTTTTAGTGAACATGCTAGGGTTTTGATATTGCATGATTTATTTCGGTTGAGTATGCGATTTCTTGAACTAATCGATGATATGTATGCGTAAATGATTGTTGGCTGCGTTCTTGGTGAAAATCATGATGTTTATATCTAGGGTTTTGTGGTTATTAATATGGTTAGGTGATAATCGATGATTAACCTACTGTTAGTTGGTATTAGGAAGGGTTAGGATCGTTTACACGCGTTTTGGTGTTGTTTGGTTTGTAAAACAACATGCTGATTGAAGAAACAACCAACTTCAGTTGGCTGTAAACGGATCGTTATAAATCGAAAAATTGATTTTCTGAAGTCTAAATTATACTTTTTCGAAAAACGAATCAAATGGCACTGGAATCACATTTTTTTGAGGTGGTTTGCTATTTTTAAAGGTCCGTTTTGTACAGCAGCAAAAGCTGCGTTTTTTTTTGCAGAAAATGTGTGTTATTTTTTTCGTCATAACTTGAAATCTGGATAGAGTTAGGTCACGAAATTTATACAGTAGATGGCCACGGGTGTCATTGTAATTCTCCAACTTGAATTTCGTCAATCGGAGTTACAATGAATTTTAAATGAATTTTTCCGTGGACTGTAGTTAGAAAGTGACGAATATGATTGCAGCCCGGTAAATGATTTTTATAAAATAATTAGTAACGAATTGGATCCTGATATTTTTACACAATAGTACTAGGACCGTTTAGAAGATTCTGAAAAATTTTGGGAATTTTTGAAACACGTTAACTATTTTATTAAAATACCCGAAAACAGCCCAGTTTTGGATGTTTAAGCTGAAACGATATAAGTAGTGATTTGCGTGTCTAAATGTCGGTTATGTTATCTGATAATGATTCAATTTGTTATATGTCAATGAAAGTGTTATGTGAAGTATCGGGTGCTTGCTCTTGAGCAGTTATAGGTGGAATGTATGTATGGGCGTGAACTGTCAAAGTGAGTGCATGTTATGTGGTAGATGCTTGTAGGAACTTTGTGCTCTATTTGAAACCACTAATTGACTAAATGGTAATCATACTAGGACGTGATTGACCAACCCTGACTGTTAGCTATTTTTAAGAGTCCAACCGAGCAACCAAAGGTGAGTTCACACTTTTCTACAAAGCATGGGATTCCCGGTGGTTTGTGAATGAGTTAAATAAGGATTCCCGGTGGTTTGGGAATGAGTTAAATAAGGTTCCCGGTGGTTTGGGAATGAGTTAAATAAGGATTCCCAGTGGTTTGGGAATGAGTCAAATAAGGATTCCCGGTGGGTTGGGAATGGGTTAATTAACAACAATCCCCCTTAGGTGGGATGCAACCTGCGTATTCTCCTTGGGTAGAATACGTACCTCGGTCCTCCTTGGGTAGGACAATAACCATAAACTTACTAGACAAAACTATATCATGAAGTCCCTCATTTTTATATCGACTTAATCGCCAGGCCATTGGCGAACGGGTCATTAGTTAAATAACGCTATTAGGTCTGACAAGCCTTACACCATGCCGTAGAGGACAGGAGTGGACTAATGTACTTGGGCACTTGTGAATGATGATAGACATTGACGCAGGGCACATAAACATGACTTAAGTCAATAGTCGATATGGTAACGGGTCTAGTGGTTTACAACATGGGGTAGCCCCCACAGTATATGGTTATCGGAACATGGAACTGGATAAATTTTGGTTTTCGAAACAACTTAACAACTTATGGTTTTTGGAACAACATTAAAACAGACAACCAACTGTGAACTCGCCAACCTTTTGTTGATACATTACCACATGCTTTGAAGGTCGTTAGGTTATTTGTTGGAGCTTGCAATGGAGAAGGAGTCGTTGTGGGACATGAACCACTGTGTGTTCATGAGAAACTTTATGAAACTTTAAACTTATATTTTGGTTTTGAACTTAATGCTTCCGCTGACTGTTAAATTTGGTTTTCGACTTTGGTTTGGTGAACTTTAGACGTTTGGTTTGCTATGGTTTTATTTTACCTTACTTTACTTTAATTAAATGTTCAGTATGATTGGTGGTTTGATCCTGGTCAGTCACACGCCTCGCAGTAATACTCCGCTTGTGGATTTTGAGGGTGTGACAACTATGTCGAAAATCACATGGTAGAAGCAAACGGGTCAAAAACCGAAAGTAGCGTAATAAGATGTTGATTTTGGACATTAGAGTATGGAGATTAGTGTGAAATTTTGTTTATATGAATGTTGGGAGTCATGTGGGAATGTTCTAGAATGTTACGGACATTTTGGGTCAGTTCGGGTTGGAACGGGATCCTGAAACGGGTTGTATGAGCATGAAACAAGGAAAACAACGTCGGTAACATTGAGGGGGCGTCACCAATGGCCCCTGTGGCATTGCCGACGCTGCCTCCAGTTCCCGACGCTTTAATCTCCTGCTTACGCAAGTAGTCTCCGACGCCACATCCATGGTGCGTCTTCGACGCATAAGAGGGCGTCGCCGACGCATAAGAGGGCGTCGCCTACGCCCCTCACAAGTCCAAAGTTGTTTTTGATGGTTTATCCCACCATGACTTCCGTACTTCCTAAAACATGTTCCGTAACCTTTAAAGAGTCCCGAAAGGTGATAATAACTAATAGGGAGTTATATGAACTTAAAGAAATTATGATAAGACAATGCCGGGAACATAAAGTATTGGAAAGAAGGATTAGAATGTATGAACTAGGGCTGGTAGATGATTTGATGTGTACAAAATGCAACATATAAATTACATCAATTGAGACATAAAACCAACCCTTTTTTAGTACTAATGTTGGAAAAAGCGCGTTTTTTTCTTCCTTTTGAATTTACATGACCAAATGAGCTTAAAAGAACAAAAGGAACAAATAAGCAGCCAAAAACCAACATAAATACAAGAAGAAAGAATAACGTGACATGCCTGACCCCTCGGCAGCATCTCCCAAGACAAAAACAAGAAACAGAAGCTGACCACGGGGCCATGCCCAGCTGGGCATGGGGCATGGTCAGACCCTGCACAACAAGACAAACTCTGTAGAAGATTCGACGCCCACCACGGGGCCGTGCCCAGCTCACCATGGGGTGTGGTCAACTCTTAGATTTGCAGAATCTTGATAGTACAGCAAAGAGTTGACCACGGGGCCGTGTCCAGAGGCCACGGGGTCGCGTGGGGCCCCCTGCTGACAGCTGCATTTAATGATGGAAGAGAAGAAGGCTGGCCACGGGCCGTGCCCACTGGACACGGGGCCATGGCCAGGGCTCTGCTTAGGCTATAAATAGGGGTGCTTGGTTCACTTCAAAGGCATCCCTTGGCAAACCACATCTCTCTCACTTCGCCACCATTCCACCACCACTACAACACCAACACCTACCACCATCATCCATCTTTCATCTTTAGAGTGTGTAGCAGTCTCGGGACCCAAGATTGATCGTAAGAGTTCTTGTCAATCAAAGGCCATGTTTGGCTAATCTCTTACATCACTTGGTGAAAACAAGTCTTTATTGTATTACTTTTGATTTTTAATCTTTTGGCACTTTTTAATTGAGTTTGTATTAATGACTTTAATAACTAGTTTCTTATGTTGAAAGTGATTTTTCTTTACCATTTCTTCATGATGTCATTGATTTGCTCATTCGGGTCTTTAGGGTCTATATAAAGCGTGTTAACTGCCTGGAAGGGGGTTAGGAGGGTGGTTTGGGAAAGTTCTTGCCTCGTTCAGTGTATAGATCCTGCGAGGAGTTGGTTCAAGCTTACTAGGACCTCCTCAATGCCCCAAGGGTATTGGATGGCGGGGGTGCGAATAGCTTGAACCCCTCATATGTAAACTACTATTAAAACTTTAAACCAGCTTCTTGGGATTGTATCTTTGCTGACTCAAATCACTTAACCGAGGGTAACGTCCCCTTCAAAAGAGGGGCCTACCACTTTTTGCATTAATAACTTATTTAATTATCTTTCAATATTCCGAACCTTTGGGATTGTATCCCTGCTGACTTAAACCACTGGGTTGAGGGTGACGTCGCCTTCAAAAGAGAGGCCTACTACTATAACTAAGATAATCTATTAAAAAGTTCGAAAGTGTGAAAATCATCAAAGGGTACATTAAAGATGATTTGGATCCAAGTGATTCTATCTTGTCTATTTGTTTTTCATTTTATTTATCTTTTAATTTCTAGTTTTACTTTCATATTTAAAAACTCCTTTCTCAATAATTTAGATTGATTAGACGTTGACGATAAACAGGTACTAAAAGCTCTTGTGTCCTTGGACGACCTCGGTATCTTACCAACACTATACTATGCTCGCGATGGGTGCACTTGCCCAAGTGTGTGTTTAGTGTTAGTATAATATCGTGTTTTACAAATTTAAAACTTGACTAATGCGTAAAACGGGCTTAAAATATTAATAAAACCATATCACACTCGACGCGCACCATGATTCATGACCGTTTTGATTAGTCATAGAATGAGCGCATAAGTATGAATCATAGCAAAAATTGTGATAAATAACCGGAGGAATGCATGTTCGTGGTAGGTCCTTCATACACGATAAAGTTGGATAGAATGCTATGTACGCATATATTGGAATTTAGTATATATGAATGAATGGGACTTGTAAATATGTGTACGTGACATATAATACATACGAGTATTAACGGTACTAATCATGTTATCTTTGAGAATAGAATGAAGATGCAGGGAAGTTATTGTTGGCCAATGAAGGTTCGTTGCCGGAGTGCAAGGATTGAATTCAGAAGGATAATCGAATGGATTATCACACGTTGGAAGAATGCGTCATGTCCTTTAAGTTATACTTGTTTTAGATTATGTATGTTATTATTGATTACTAATGGTGTGGATGTGTACAGTGTTTGTAGGTTACGTGGATAATCATCACCATGAGGTGTAAGCGGTTGGAGATCGAGCTCAAACGTGTATTGTACATGCGTATGGTTGCTTAGTTGAAAATGTATGTAACACTTGGAGCATTTAATAAGAAGTAAGGATGTAATTCATGTAAAAGAGTCATATTAAACGGTTTTCAAACATATTAGAACGAATATAAAGAAAGAATTTTATGGTCCATTTTTCCGCTGCGTCTTTTCGATTAAAACGTGTTAGATGTTACCCCGTAGCCTACGACAAAGAGCCGTAGGTTATAGCACCCACCTGCTGCATTTTATTCCTCTGTTGCCCTTTTTACTAAAAGTTCCATATCTTCCCGAATACTTATCCGTTTCACACGAAACTCGTTTCTATGTGTTTGTAAAACATTTGTCCACATTCTTAATATGTAAACCCATGACTTGGATCTATAAATTTATGCTCTCGCTATCGGTTCTAAATTTATATAATTAAATGTTTGACCCGTTTGCATGTTTAAGAAAACAAGCCTATGAATTTACATTCTTTTTGCAAGAACAACAATATTTTACGATTAAACCCCATTACCCGGGTTATAAACCTTGCGTCACGTGCATCCATTACCCGGTTTGTGTTTACGCCTATTTGACCACCCGTTCAACCTTTCAATGGCCGAACTTAATTAGTTCGAATTCTTTTCAAGAATTCAAAATCTTTCGATTATGACCCATTACCAGACTCCATCTATTTATAGTTCACGTTCCCGTTACCCGGTTTACACTTGCCTTCGTAATTTAACCCATCAACCGGGTTTATACCGAAGTATTACTCACGCACCCATTTCGGTATGCGTTATAACTTTGTTTTGAACCGTTTGGTTGTTTGTATGAAATCCATCACTTGGAACAAACCAAACCTATTATTAATTCGCTATTCCCATTTGGATATTTATGTGAAATCCATCACTTTAAACAACCAAACTCATTATAACTCTTTATTTTGACCCGTTTGGATGTTTATGGGAAATCCATCACTTTAAACAAACCAAACTCACCATAACTCTTTAAATTTGACCCGTTTGGATGTTTATGTGAAATCCATCACTTTAAAAAAACCAAACTCATCATAACTCTTTATTTTGACCCATTTGGATATTTATATGAAATCCATCACTTTAAACAAACCAAACTTTAAGAGTATTGTACCGTTATTCAATCATACACAATTAACGCATAATTTAACAAAAACACTATGGAGCATGAAGCCACGTATCTTAAAGTCTCTCTTTTAAGTGCACGTCCTCACCGGCTTGAGCTCCCGAATTCTCACTTGAGTTGCCTAAATAGTACAACCCATTTATCATTAGAATTCTGTAGCTCATTCCATGACATATAAACTTACCATTAATTAATAACACAATTTTTATCATAGTTTTCAAACATTTTAGCTTTCATTTAAGCATTTTCTTAAACACCTTGTGGGCATTGATCTCATGCTTTCAAACTAACTCAATTAGAGAATTCCTAACCATGAGATTTCAATTCGTCAATTAGGTTTGGATGTATTGTCAAATACATCTGTTATTCTTGTATAGTTTATGCGTTTTTAGTTAGATTTAGTTTCATTTTTATTTAGAATGTACATACTTTTGATTTATTTATGTTTTGTAGGTCTTGGTGGATAAAAAAACTGATAAGGGTAGAAAATGAGCTTAAAGTAAACCAAGTACTGGATCGCGAACGAAAGCCTGAAAGATGAAACGGTGAAGAAAAATCAAGTTTTTAGGGTTTGATGGGATGCGACAGATGAGCATATAGTTATCGCGGGTAGCCAAAAACTTAGTTTGACTCGTTGACAGATATGGGGACACCGCCACCCGCGATAGCCTATGCCTTGGCTATCGCGGCCAATGAGAGTCCCAGTTTCCAGCCAATATCGCGAAAGTTAGGGTTTTTGGTCCTTTAGCAAGTATAAATACAATGTTATGAATATAAAAACCCTGACGACTTTATATGAATGTGTGCAACTTGGAGCTCTGGTTTAGCAAGATTTGAAGGCAATTGAGCATACGGAATCGCTTGGTAAGAGTTTGGAGCATAAAGATTGAAGATTTACGGGTTTTGTCTTCCCGGTTTTCTTTGTTTCTTAATTTTCTTTCCTACTAATATGAATTCTCTGTTCAAGACTATTTTTTGTTCGTTTTTAATCATGTTTCTTGGCTAAACTTGTCACACCCTCAAATTCCACTTGCGGAGTATTACCGCGAGGCATGTGACTGACCAAGATCATGCCACCAATCATATTGAACAATTGAATAAAATAAAGTATATCCATCACCATTAATATGATTAGTGACAAAATATTCAAGGTCTAAAACGTTGTTCAAGTTATTAGCAGAAGTATAAAGTTTAGATTCTCAACAAATGTTTTAAAACCATAAGCATTTAATAAGGATTCCAACAATGATTCTACGTAACCCGCTACACTTCTCCATGCAAGCTCCAGTGCAGTACCTAAGGACCTGCAAAGCATGTAATAGGTTGTCAACATAAAGTTGGCGAGTTCACATTTTTGAATTGTTTTATCCAAAAACATAAGTTATTAGGTTACCCAGTTATAAAACATGTCACGGGGAGCTAACCCATCGTTAAGCTACTATATTGTGTGGTACCGATACTTTGACTGTTAAGCTGTTTGTGCCCCAGATCAATGTCTATCATTATTGACCAGTACCAAGGCATAAAATTTCATGCCCGTCATCTCCGGAACGGTGTGAGGTTTGTCAAACCTAATAGGTGCTATCAACTAATATCCTGTTCGCCAGGCCCCGATGATTAATCGGTATAATGTATGGGGAGTTTATGATAGAGTTTCGTTTAGTCCGCTAAAGACATGAATTATAAATAACATTTAACAGTATTCTATCCCTTGGAACACTAGGTTCCCAACCACCGGGATACATGCTTTTAGTGAAAGTGTGAACTCACCTTTGCTTAGCTCGGCAAGTTTAATTACTTGAGTTAATTATGGTCAACCATGTCCTATTATGGTTATCAATGTTTATTAGGTTGTACACAAGTAAATTACGTATTTTCTACACGTATATATCAGGTTTCATGTAGATAAAAGCCATTATATAATACGTATGTCATACTAGTCAAACAAAGAAACATAGATCCTCCACAAAAGCTCATAGATTGAATATTACATGTGTATGGCCCATTATAGGAGTATGGCCCATCACAGTGTACGGCCCAAAGTAAGTGTGCGGCCCACTATCAAGTGTGCGGCACACAAGAGTGTGTGCGGCCACTTGATATTGTGTGGTCATGCATAGAAAGGTTGTACTCTGTGCATCAGGTGTTTGTACAACATGAATGTACGATCTCCAAGGGTGTGCGACCTTACGTAACCTAATTGTATAATGTGCGGTCAAGGATTGTACAATGTAGGACTGTGTGACCATTCATCATGTGTTTGTACATTGTGTGTCAGGGATTTAACACTTAGAAGTGTGCAGCACATGAGTGTGCGATGTGCTGTGTGTGAGTTGTACAGTATGCAAGTTATGGTGTACCTTTCATGAGTGTGTGGTCTAAACAACCCTGCCATAGACTACAGTGCTCAACCGTAGTCTACGGTTCAATTCTACTGATCAAACATATAATCACCCAGGTTCATATGATCAAAACAAGTAAAACTACAACTTTTAACATAACCCTCATGAATCCCAACATTATTTTCATCAACAATTTACACTGACTTTATAAACCCTAATAATGAACCAATCCTTAATAACAAAATCTATTCATTCACCCTTATAAGCAGATTCAGAAATCCTTAAGTATTAACAAACAAAATCTACTCATTTATCATTATAAGAAACCATCATCATCATCATCATCATCATCATCATCATCATCATCATCATCATCATCATCATCATCATGTTATCCTAGTTCATCAATCACACAAATCAATTGTCACAAATAAACCATCATATTAGGTTTATGAACACTATGTCATGCGAACCTATCACTACAACACATATTTTTTTATCATTTCATCCATGTTAACTATGGTTCATAAACAGGTTTAGAATCACAAAAGATTTAGCAGCATACTATAATCCTTTAGACTATCTATGAACATTATACCTAGTCATCAATACATTAACATCAAGCCAGAACAATGATACAATCAGACCTTTTACTTAGTCAAACCGTTTTGAATCTTGATTCTAGCGAAACCCTAGGTTGTACTTGTTATTATATCACTTAACATAAATCATCAAGCAAGATTTCAGCCGATTACACCAAATAAAGCTTAATAGTTACACTAACCAGGAATTTATGAAGGAAGGAAGATGCTAGAATGATGAAGGTAGAGCTCGGAGAGTGCAGGGGAGGGTTGCCGTCTACAATCTTCAAAAAGGGAAGAATGTGCAATGGTTTCCTAAAAAGGAATGGGAGAATGTTTGCTGAAAAGGAGGGGATAATATTTTGAAAAGCTGCCGTCAAATGATTTGGGGGAAAAAGTGCTAGGGTTTTGGCAGCATGTATATTTATACTCAAGGGGGAGGCCGCACATGCAAGTGTGCGGTCCAAATTAATGTTCTCTTGGGCAGTGTTGGGCTAATACCCAAAAGAGGTGTGCAACCAGGTGTGTGGGTGCACAGTAGTATGCGACCAGAATTGTGTGCGGCTGGAATTGGGTGTGAGCGCATAGCCAGACATAGTGTGCGACAAGTTTCTTTATAATATAATTAATTTCAAACAACTCACAAACTTTTTAAAATATTTCTCTTTTATTAATCTCACCTAATTACAACGTAAGGTGGTAAGTGAAAGGAAATGATACGAAGTTATAATCACGAAGTACGAGTTGTCACATCATCCCCAAGTTGAAAGAAATTTCGTCCTGAAATTTAGCATGCAGTCCCTGAATAAACTAACGTAGTTAAGTGTTTTCACGGGGTATAACATCATCCCTATGTTGATTTGTAATTTCGTCCCGAAATTCAGTAGTAGCTTTAGTACTGGATTCGTTGTTCTTAAACAACTGAGGGAACCTGCACATCATTTGATCATTTCGTTCCCAAGTAAACTCTGGACCACGTCGTGAGTTCCAACAAACTCGAACTATGGGTATCTTGCAACGATTGAGGGTTTTGATTTCCCCGATCCATGATCTCAACTGGTTCTTCAATGAAATGAAGCTGATCAGTGATCGTGAGTACCTTGAAAGGAAGAATGAGAGTTTCATCAGATAAACACTTCAGATTCGACACATGGAAGACGTTGTGTACACTACTAAGCTCTTCGGGCAAGTTCAGTCTATATCCTATGGTGCCGATTCTCTCGGTGATTTCGAAAGGTCAGACGTAACGTGGATTAAGCTTGCCCCGTTTGCCAAAATGAACCACACCTTTCCAAGGTGAGACTTTTAGCAGAACTCGGTCTCCAACTTGGAATTCCAATGGTTTTCTACGCTTATCGGCATAACTCTTCTGATGGTCGTGAGAAGCCACTATTCATTATCTTATTAGGAAAATCTTCTCTATTGTGTCGAGTATTAGTTCAGGGCCCGTGATTTGGCTATCGCCAACTTCAGCCCAACATAAGGGTGATCGGAATTTCTATCCGTACAACACCTCGAATGGAGCAGCCTGAATGCTAGTGTGGTAACTATTGTTGTAAGATAATCCACCAAAGGTAGGTGTCTTTCCCAGCCGTTGCCAAAGTTAATGCCACATGCCCTTAACATGTCTTCAAGGGTTTGGATGGTACATTCAGTTTGACTATCTGTTTGCGGGTGATAAGCGGTGCTCATTTCTAAACGTTAGCCGAAGGATTTGTGCATAGCTTGCCACAAATCAGATGCGAAACGTGGGTCACGATTAGAGATAATGGAAGTTGGCACCCCATACCTAGCAACTATCTCATTCAAGTAAATGCTTGCAAGTTTCAAAAACTTGTCAGTCTCTTTGATCAGGAGGAAGTGCGTGGATTTAGTTAACCGATCTACGATTACCCAAACGGTGTCGTTCCCGCCTCAAGATTTAGGTAAACCGGTAACGAAATCCATGGAAATTTGCTCCCATTTCCATGTTGGTAATTCCGGTTGTTGCAGTAGCCCTGACGGCTTTTGGTATTCGATCTTGACCCTAGAACATGTCAAGAATTTGCTAACATACTTCACGATGATAGCTTTCATGTTAGGCCACCAGTACAAGGCCTTGAGGTCATGATACATCTTGTCGAAATCAGGATGTATCGAATAGCGAGACTTGTGTGCTTCGTCCATCACAAGCTCTCTAAGGTTTCCATAGAATGGAACCCAGATTCATTCCATGAAGTAGTGGATGCCGTTTTCCTTGAGTTCAAGTTGCTTTTCCATGCCCCGCATGGACTCAGCTAGAAGATTTTATTCCTTCAGTGCTTCAACTTGAGCGTTTCGGATTTGGTTAGGGAGGTTCGAATGAATGGCAAGCTGAAGCGCACGGACACGCTTTGGTTTGGTTTCCTTTCGGCCGAGGGCATCGGCTACGACATTTGCCTTGCCCGGATGGTATTTGATTGCGCACTCATAATCGTTTAGGAGTTCGACCCACTGGCGTTGCCGCATATTCAACTCTTTCTGATCAAGTATGTGCTGGAAACTCTTGTGATCGGTGTAAATCGTGCACTTGGTACCATACAAGTTGTACCTCCATATCTTGAGTGCGAAGACTATAGCTCCCACTTCCAAGTCGTGGGTAGTGTAGTTCTTTTCGTGAACTTTGAGTTGGTGTGACGCATAAGCAATAACTTTCTCGAGTTGCATTAACACGCAACCGAGTCTTTGGATGGACGCATCATAGTAGACGATGAGATCTTTGGTGCCTTCCGGTAATGAAAGAATAGGTGCACTGTAGAGCTTTTCCTTCAGCTGCTGAAATGCGGACTCTTGAGCATCACCCCACTTGTAGGTAATACCCTTTTGGGTTAGAGCTGTGAGGGGTTGAGTGATCTTCGAGAAACCCTCGATGATACGATAGTAACTGCCAGACCCAAGAATTGGCAGATTTCAGTTGGAGTTCTAGGTGCAGGCCAGTTCTTGATAGAGTCAATCTTAGCTAGATCAACGTGAATCCCAGCTTCGTTGACCATGTGTCCAAGGAAATGGACTTCACGAAGCCAAAAGTCGCATTTTAAGAACTTAGCATAGAGTTGCGCATATCATAGGAGCTCCAAAATAAGATGTAGGTGTTGCTCGTGTTCCTCCTGACTCTTCAAGTAGATCAGGATTTCGTCGATGAATACGAGTATGAACTTATCAAGGTATGGTTTGCACACTCGGTTCATGAGGTCCATGAAAACCGCAGGTGTGTTCGTCTGCCCAAATGGCATAACAAGGAACTTGTAATGGCCGTAACGAGTCTTGAATGTTGTTTTGGAGATGTCTTCATCTCGGACTCTCAACTGATGATAGCCCGATCTTAGATCAATCTTGGAATAGAAACTCGATCCTTGCAACTGCTCGAATAGATCGTCGTTGCGTGGAAGTGGGTAATGGTTCTTGATAGTTACTTTGTTGAGCTCACGGTAGTCTATGCACATATCGAAAGTGCCATCCTTCTTTTTAACAAACAGTACGAGGGCTCCCCAGGGTGACGAGCTAGGATGAATAAAACCCTTATCTAGTAGCTCCTGCAATCGCGTGCATAACTATTCCAGTTCAGTTTGGGCTAGTCTGTAAGGTGCATGAGCTATAGATGTCGCTCCAAGTGTTAGCTCAATTTGAAATTCAACTTGATGGTGAAGTGGGAGGCCAGGTAATTCTTCAGGAAATACCTCGGGAAAGTCGCAAACGATGGAAATATCTTCAATCTTCTTCTCTTCAGCTTGGGCATTAGTTACTAGGGCTAGAATAGCGGCATGTCCTTTTGCAAACACTTCTGGGCCTTGAAGAACGAGATGATGCCTACAACGGCACCACTTTTCTCGCCTTGAATAACAAGGGGTTCGCCAAAGAAATGAAGGATGCGTACAATTTTCCCTCGGCAGAGTATTTTCGCTCGATGATGGGATAACCAATCTATCCCGATGACAATGTCGATGCTTCCAAGAACGATAAGGATAAGGCCGATTACAAATGACTGACCAGATAACACAAGTTTACAACCATTGATAATGTGAGTAGCCTCGATGTTTCTACCATTGGCTAGTTCGATGACGTGTTTAGTGTTCAAAGGAGTTGGGGTAGACTTAAGCATTTTACTAACACTTAAGGACACATAGCTAGCATCGGCTCCAGAATCAAAGAGTACAGAAACAAAGTAGTCATCAAGTAGGAACTTACCTGTCACCATGTTGGGATTGTTCCTTGCTTCTCCTGTGCCAATCGCAAAAGCTCGCCCTCTTGCGCCGTTGTCGCATTGTTGTTGTTGTTCCCAGTGCCTTGGTTTTTGTTGTTACGGTTTTGGTTCAATTGCGGGAAATTTCTCTTGATATACCCCTCATCCCCACGCTAAAAACACCCTCTAATGTTACCCCACTGCTGCTGTTGTTGGGGTCTCTGATTCTATCTCATTGAGCGTGGGCCTCTACAATCCTTAGCTGCATGCCCCAGCTTGTTGCATCATTGACAATGGTTCTTCTCACACTGCCCGTGGTGATGCAAATTGCATTCGTACACTTGGGTCGATTTCTTTGATAACCGCCCTGGTGTTGATTGGCCAAAGCTTGCTGGTTGGAACTCTTGTTGTCTTCGACTACTGAGCTTGAGGTTGCGAGGAGCTAGAGCCCTTTCCCTGGTTGCTATCCCATTTGCGCTTGTTGTCGCCAGAGGTATCGATAGCAGCACTGATTCGTTTGGGCAGCTTGCCCTGTTCAACTGTTTGGTCGGTGAGACGGTGTGCCAAATGGATGACTCGTTGAATTATAGGAAGATTGGCTGCTGTCACTAAGATTTGGATTTCAGGAGCTGAACCTCTGAGGTAGAGCTCAATACGCTTGTAAGCAGGCTCTGACATGTTTGGACAAAGAACAGCTAAGTCATTGGACCTTTTGGTGTATGCTTCGATCTCAGATCCAACTATCTTCAGGTTGTAGTACTCAACCTTGAGCTTTTGTATGTCATCTCTGTGACAATACTCTTCCTTGATCAGCTCCTTAAAGCCGTTCTAGGGAGTGGCATTGGCAGCCGCCAATCAAACCATTGGAACTTGCGCGTTCCACCAGGAAAGCGCATTTCCTTCAAGAGTGCCAGTAGCGTACTTCACTCTATTGTTAGCAGGGCATTCACACATCTCGAACACCGAATCGACCTTCTTGATCTAGTGTAGAAGACCCACTGCTCCTTCGGTGCCGTTAAAGGAGTGAGGTTTGCAGTCCATGAAAGCCTTGAATGTGCAGACTCGGGGTTGAGTGTGTGCATGTTGACCTGTCACGTATGGTGAAACGCATAAGGTTAAGAATGGTAAGGTGACACGAGGATAGGATCTAGACATCCTAGAATGTTTCGGATTGGTAGTTGTACCTCCTGGGTGTGCTGCTAGATCCTTAGCAACCCGAGCGTTAATCAGGGTCGTCAATTGGTCCTGATTTATGTATACACCGCCTCTGCCGCGTCCTCTCATTGTCTTCCCATCCACAAAACACAGAATGAGAACAATGCCGTAGTGGCGTAGGAAAAAAACAGAAGAAAGTTTGACCATAACACATAAAGTTTCCAAATAAACATTTGGGAGATAGCTCATTAATTTTAATGAGTATACTATTGTGATAGTCCTAGAAACTAAGTATACTATTACATATAACATCACGTAAGTAAAAAGTAAGCACATACATACGCTATGTAGTATAAAGCGTTGAGCCTTGCACTTGGAGTGTAGTGTCGTTGCGGATCGTTAGTACATAACGGGTTATAGTCTGGTTTTTCTCAAAAAGACTTTTCTTTTTAAAACCGAGTTCACTATAATCAATGGCTCTGATACCAATATCTCACACCCTCAAATTCCACTTGCGGAGTATTATTGTGAGGCGTGTGACTGACCAGGATCATGCCACCAATCATATTGAAGAATTAAATAAAATAAAGTATATCCATCACTATTAATGTGATTAGTGACAAAATATTCAAGGTCTAAAAATTTGTTCAAGTTATCGGCGAAAGCATAAAGTTTAGATCTCAATAAAAGTTTTAAAACCATAATCATTAAATAAGGATCCCAACAACGATTCTACGCAACTGCTACACTCCTCCATGCAAGCTCTAGCGCAGTACCTAAGGACCTGCAAAGCATGTAATAGGGTGTCAACATAAAGTTGGCGAGTTCACGGTTTTGAATTGTTTTATCCAAAAACATAAGTTATTAGGTTACCCAGTTATAAAACATGTCATGGGGTACCCTATCGTTAAGCTACTAAACGGTGTGGTACTAATACTTTGACTGTTAAGTTGTTTGTGTCCCAGATCAATGTCTATCATCATTGACTAGTGCCAAGGCATAAAAGTTCACGCCCATTCTCTCTGGCACGGTGTGAGGTTTGTCAAACCTAATAGCGCTATCAACTTGCATGTTTGTTTTCGGATAGAATTCGTAACTCTGATGATTACGTAGATCTCGTATCACGTGCGGAATTCATGTACGAGAGTGGATCAGACACAAGAAAGTAATTATAATGCGTTTTCTATTGATGATGTAACAGTGTACAACCTTGAAAACAATGAGAAAAAAATTCTAAAATGTCAAGACAAGCTCCCTATTTATAGCCCTTGTCCATCCTCTCTAACTAGCATGTCCATTCATGAGGATGGACTTTTGTGAGGATGGACTCTAAACTAAACATGTACATTATATTTAACATAAAAACACTTCTAAACCTAGTCTTGATCATTTCTCAGCTATGATACGTGATTGACGGAAGCGATAGACATATGCACTCACAGACTCCCCCTTGGATATTGTTGCAGTCAATCTCGTAGCTTTCTATCTTCTCTCTGAGTTTTCCAGAAGCTTTGACATCTTCAATACCACAGACTCCTCATTGCTTTAACCAACTCCTCTTGAATCTGCTTTCTGAATCTTGAGCTCCCCCTTTCTTCAGACTCTATCTCCAGGCTCCCCCTTTCTTTAAGCTTCCGGCTTTTTAAGATCGTCACCTGGTACTACCACTACAAGCTCCCCCTTGCTTTGAGATTTTCTTTAGACCCCCCCTTAGCCTCAGCTATCATGACCGTAATATGAAAATCACTAGTATTTAACAGTGAAAGCTTTTTAGTTTACCCAAAATTGGTAACATGGCTCTAAGCACAGATGTATGACATTTAAAGTTATTTAGATTACCAGAATCAAGAACCTAGCTCTATGAAAGATAAAACTGTTTTTGGTTCAAGATCGTTTCCTGGCCCTTTAAAACTATTATCTTCCAGTATCGAACCCTGGCTCTAAGAAAATCTTTTGACATTTTTAACAACTCTAAGATTGTTGACTGGCTCTTCCCCCTATTATATCTGACAATAAAAGTATTAAACTACCAAAACTCTCACAGATTATCATCTAAGTCCAAATTAATTTGTTGACTTGAGGTTTTAACTTATTCATGTGTCCCACCTCATAATACCAAAACTCTCACAGATTATCATGTGTCCCACCTCATAATATACTCCCGTATCAAGATTCCCTAGATTCAGTCTTACATGTGAACATACTATATTGATATCTGTACTCTGGGTTAGTGCGAGACCTTCAGAGCTCAGGTATGAACTACCATTCAGTCAAAGAGATGAACGCTCGACTTAAAGGTGTGTTCCACTTAGGAATCTTCTTTACAACTGCACTTGATTTATATCTTTCGATATTTTTTCAATTTTTATGCAGAGGGAAAGCTTTTTAAGCACGCAAAGTATTATATGAGGTCTAGGCCATTGCTGACGCAAAACAGAAGACCAAGTATAATACCCCAGATATCAGTACGTATAAAGAACTAATATCTCAGAATCAGGCAACCTCTTAAATGAAATTTCGAAGTACTAAGTCCATATATCCAAGAGATGTTCCCCCACGAGATAAGAAAGTTATTGATTTTAGGTTTACATCTCAAAATCAATCTACTAAATGTGTAAAAACCTACGGGCATATCATCAGTGAGACCGTTTATCACATTTTGACATTCCATTTCTTTTGCATGTTGTGATTGTCTACTGATGTACTATCATTTCCTCTTTTTACACAACAACTTTTTTCATTTTCTCATGTTTTTGGCTTTTTCAAATTTTCAAATGTTTTTGTATTTTCAAAATTTTTACTCCCCTAAAATCCAAAACATCTAAGAAAATTTGATAATCGATGTAGATAGCTTCATCTCGCCATCCGTTTTCTACAATAACATGCTCTATTTTGAAATAAAGCACCCCCATGATTTACAACACAATGATTTTTGACAAGTTAAAACCATTTTCAACCACTTGTGAGTTTAATCATGTTTGTTCAGCCGTGAGGGTTTTGGCGTATTCACTTAACATATTTTTCAAAAATTTTTGATTTTAACAAATTTAAAAACAAACATATTTTTTCATTTTTCAATTTTTTGACAAAATAAAAACATATTTTTGGTTTTTATATTTTTATATTTTTTATTTTGTTTTTAGTTTATGTTTTATTTATTTACAAACACAAACAAACATCCCTGAATTCAATCACAGGAATCTGCCTCCTCCCGTGCCAGGCTGTTCCTCTCCTCGTGTTGACATTCAGCTAACTGCTGGAGCACCTGCACATTCAACTAACTCAATCACTTGAATAATGCAACCCAAACATGTTTGACCTTCGGTATTGTCACACAATACAACTTTGGAAAATATTTGTCATTTTTCACAAAAACTTTGTCGTTCTTATTTTCAACCTTCTTGGTTGAATTGATTTTCTGTTTCTCACTCACAGAAGTCTGTTATTTCTTGACCACCCAAACTTGTCCTTTTGAAACATTCCTTTGATAAACTCTTGAATCACTTTGAACGTTTCGTTTTGCCAAATCATTTTTAGCTTTCCAGATTTGTTTTGGTTCAAACTTGGATGTTTTTGGCTTCCAAGTTTGTTTTGGCTTTGAAATATCAACTTTCTGTTTCCAAATCTGTTTTCCTTAAATTTGGGTGTTTTCGGCTTCCAAGTTTGTTTTGATTCAAACTTAGCTGACTTCTGTTTTTCACCGTCAACTTTCTTTTTCTCAACATCAAAAGGCTTTAGATTTGGACATTTGCTACTAACATGTCCAATTTGATCACATTTAAAACAAGTTTTCTTTGAAACATCTTTGGCCTGTTGTTGTCGATTTTTTTGAGCATAGAACTCTTCATTAGTCTGTCGTCTAAATTTGAGTTCTTTCTCTTCTTCTGAACTTGTCCCGTGAAAAAGTTCGTATTTTTCTGAAGATTTGACTTTTCAAACTGTTTCTTTTGGTTTTGCTTCTTTTTATAACCCAACCTAGCCTTCCTGTTTTTCTTTTTGTAACCGGGTTTTTTATAAAAAGTTTTCTTGCTCGCTTTTCCTGTATATTTTGCAATTTCAGTTTTCTCGATTTCTACTAGTTTGAAAACTTTGTCGATCTTATCCTGAATAACATTTTGAATCGGAAATTCAACATCTGAGATTAATTTGTTGAATACAATCATGGTATATGCCAATCCCATTGGATCATCATTCGCATTTTTCTCAGATTTTGAATTTTTCAAATAGTTTTTGTGAAAACTTTCCTCATCTTCATCCTGTGATTCAGACTTACCATTGTTGGTAGAATCGTCTCTCAAAACGTTTTCAACTACCTTACTTACCACCTCTGAATCACCAGCATCATCAGATTTGGTGTAAGTCACATCAATGTTTTCAGGTAATTGGTCAACCATGTTCAATCCTTTTGCCACCTTTTCGTTATCATAGAACATGTAATTATTCTTCAACGGTGGTGGCACATGATGATATTCTAAACCAATACCTTTTTTGTTCTTTTCGGAATCTTTATCATCTGGTGTGATGCTGAAAATACGTTTGAGAATGTATGAAGAATTATGATAACTTTGAAGTTTTTTAACATATTTTTCTTTTTCAGCCAATTCTTGTTTAAGTTGAGAAACTTCATCAGTACATTTATTTAATTCCAGTTGCTTACTTATGTATTTGGGTTTAACAAGTTCTATTGTTTCTAAACATTTTGACAATCTTCCGTCCATACTTTTAATTTGTCTATTCAAAGTATCATAAGCTTCTTTTATCTTATGATTTGCAAATTTTATTTTATCATATTATTTCTGTAATTCTTGAATGATATTATCTTTTTGTAAACATCATTACATTTCGCCGAACACTTTTGCTTTAAAATCTCATTTTCTTTTTCAAACTCTTTGACATTTCAGTTTCAGCTTTTCGACTTTTCGTTTCATAACTTCTTCATTTTCAAACATTTCTTTGCATTTTATTTTGAAAACTGTTTTGATTTGAGTAAACTCAATATCTTTTGATTTTAAGTTTTCATCTTTCTCAGCACAGGCTCTGCATGTTTCCATGCATTTCCTGCACTATTTATCAGTTTCATCAACAGTCTATTTAACATTTTCATCATTATTTGACGATTCAGAAGATTCAGTTTGAATTTTTACCTCAGTTTCATCTGGCACCCTAGACTCTTCTGTCACCTGCTTTTGATCTTCATCAACCTTCTGCTGGTTCTCATCAGCTTCTCCTGCTGTCTTCTTTAGTTCATCAACTAGTTTCTCAACAGCTTCTTCTTTTTTCTTCTTCAATTCCATCACCTTCGTTAGACTCGCGTAAAACACCTCCTTTATACGCTTGTTCAGATTCTCATCGTAATCTTTCTCTATTTTCCTCCTAGTATAAAACTCTTGATAACTTGGAATAACAGCTACCACTTCGTCAAACTTCACTTTCCTGGGATCAACCACATGATTATCTAGAGGATCCAAGTAGCATTCTCTTTCAGCATCCCATCTCTTTGCTTCCTTTGCTTCATCAAAAGGATCATGCAACTTTTTAATTTCATATCGAATAAAATCTCTCTGCCATCTATAATCTAACTCAGCAACCAACGTATGCTTTTCTCTTGGAATGTATTTATTCTAATTGAATCCTTCGTCTTCTTGACTTACCGCCAAAGCTTGTTTTCTATCTTTTGATGAACCTTCCCCGATCTGCTTTTGATTCACCTTTGGCAGCTCACTGATGCGATGGTAGATAGCTTTTTGATAGTAATCTTCTTGAAACGGATTCACAGTTTCATCTGTTTGCCTATTTGTGCATTCTCTCTTAAAGTGCCTTTTCTGTTTACACTTGAAACTGGTAACCTTTGACTTATCAAACCCCTACTTTGTGTCAGCAGCTCCAAGACATGATCTTCCTGTAATCTCCATAAACCATTGTGCTCTCCTCTTAACGCTAGCCATGCACCATCTTATATCGATCAGCTCCATCTCCTCTGGATCGATTTGGTCATAATCTTCTTTCATCATATTCAGGTTTCCAACGTTACCCGCTACCAGACTTTCATATGACTCCAAAATTGATGCTAGAAATACCATATGTTGCTTGGCTGCTTCTGCAATACAGGCTGTAAGAGTTTTTCAGGTCTGTGGCGATGTTGCATCGAACTATGTTCAAATTAGAGTGATTTGAAGCAGATGATGAATGATAATCCGAATCATATTTTGGAGAATCATTCGAACTACTAGCACTAAAAGTCGTCTTTGGTGCTTGATTGTTCAACAACATGCTTATTCTGTAGTACAAATCGACATTTTGCTGATAGTTTGCATTGGCCATTTTGTTGTGTTTTTGTATTTCCAGTTCGTGGCCTTCAAGCTTTTCGATTAACCAATCAAGATTCATTGTTTTTGTATCAACACCGTTCTTGAGAATCATGACATAGTATTGCCAATTGTCACACCCCAAAAACGTCGCAGCGGAATATAAAACGGAGTGGTGATGGAAGTTGGTGCCCATTTATATCTTATTGAACGATGCATTTAATTGTTGGACATTTTGATTTAATTTTAAACATAAGTTATTAAACGTTACGTTTTAAGACACGACACAACCACATAGTTAAGTTGTCTTTGATCCTCGCGGATCTTATTACATACGTCCCAGCAAGTTTAAAAAGTAGTCCAACATTTTAAGTAACACAACATGCATCATCAAACACAAGATACGCCATAATTCCCGAAGCCGAACTCAAGTACCTGTAGAACACGTTAAAATCAAGTGTCAACACAAAGGAAGGTAAGTTCACATATTCACATACAAACAATTCATTCCAAAGGAAAATTTTCTGATTATGTGTTTATTTTAAAAATCCATATAATTTTTAGAAAGTCCGTTTTACTTCCTTAATAAAATCCATGGGTCATCCGTCACAGTTCAAAAACCCGACAATAAAGCTCTTACCCAGGTTTTGTATATTAAATTCATAGCGTCAACTTTCAGACTCATATGTTAGCTAGACAATACGAACTATATATTTACCATGCAGGGATAATCAAAGCTAGACAATAAACATAATATCAATTCGTCGTTTGACTTGACACGGGGCGACCGGTCACGACGGGGTTGTCAACCCGATAGATCTACCAACAATTCCTCATGTGCAATACTTAAATGATTAAACGACATCATGGGCGCGGGGTCCACTTGAGACCAATATGATATCTGCCTCACGTACAATATATATATCCTACTAATATGCAAATTTAATACACGAAGTTGTACGAATCCCCTGAATCCCCTCCCTTGAGACCAGGCCGGCATCCGTCCCAACTTTACGGTCTGTTTCTCCTCGGAAACACCGTATCATCCCAATTTCCTCCAGGGTCTGTTTGGTATGGGGTAATGGAAACGATGAAGGAATGGAATGGACGAGGTAATGGAATGGATGAATGAATGCAATGGATCATTACCATTCAATGTTTTGTTTGGTTACCATGTATGAATGGAATTAATTATTATTGTGTATTGTTCGGTAGGCAAGAAAAACGGAGTAATAAAATCAGCGGTGAGTGGTGGTGGTGGTCGGTGGTAGTGATTGTGGTGGTTATAGGTGGCGACGGTGTGTGTCAACGACGGCGATGGGTGGTGGCGGAGAGTGGAGGTGCGGCGGTGGCGGCGGTTGGTGGTGGTGGCAAGGTGGCCTTTGGTGGTGGGTGGCAGTAGAGGTGGCGGTGGGTGGCGGTGGGTGGCGGCGGCAGCGGCGGTTGGTGGTGGTGGTGGTAGTGGTGGTGGCGGCGTCGATGATCGTGGTGGGCGGCGGTGGCGAGTGGCGTTGGCGGTTGATCGCGGCTGTGGGTTATAACGGTGGCGAGTGGGTGGTAGCGGCGACGGTGACTGTTGGGGTGAGGTGGTGGCGGGTGGCGGCGATGTTGTCGGTGGTGTGTGGTGGTGGTGGTGGGTTGTGACGAAGGTGGTGGGTTGTGGTGTTGATGAATGGTGCAAGAGGGGATGGAATGGAAAAAAAAACATGGGGGTGGAAAGAATGATTTTGAGGGAATGGAATGCCTTTTGGAATGGGTGATTCCATTCCATTGACCAACCAAACACCCTTTACCTCATTCCCTCGTAATCATCCATTCCATTCCACCTCTCATTCTTGCATACCAAACACTACCCCAAACATTCATTCATCAAAACGTTTTAACTCGAAACGTATGAATTATCAAACTCCATATATTTTCAACGAATATATATATATATATATTTATAAAAAGGTATGTTTTAATCCAAAAACATTATTAAACCATTTTATTGGCGTGTTCTACCCCCAAAATATATACAAAGCAGTAAAAAGAGGGGTTTTAGTGACACTCACCTTTGGGTGCGTATTTTAAATAGCACAATCCCACAGTTTGATTTCTACACATCCTATTATATGTAGGAACGAGTTTTAAATCAATATTCATATATACATCACAAAATCCTATGTTTCTCTGTTTCTTAGAATTTTCACATAACTTTGAGATTTTCTCGAAAAATCATCGTTTTTGATTATGTTGGCACGTTAATATATATATGAGTCCATATATATATATTTTTAATATTTTTGCGACTTGAACGATTTTATTGGTGACCGTTATCATGTAAATCCCTTAACACGCCCGTTTATACGTAATATATCTAAGATTTGCGCGTCGTAATATATATAAATAAATGTTCACAAAATTTATTATCCAAACATGAGAAATCTTGTTAACTTATCTATTTTGTCATTTTTAAAGCAAATATACATATAATATCTCATATGTATCAATTTTCATGCTCGACAAACAAGTTACACATTTAACGCGATTTTTACCGTTTCTACCGCACAAAACGCACAAGTATACGTGTATAATCTAAATTTTCAATATCATGTTAAAACTTAACATATTTCACATTCACATGTTTAAATCACATAACACATCTTAACACATAAGGTTCACCCAAAATTTACCCATACTAGTGTTCATTGAAAAACGCGTATTTTAGTCATTCGAAAAGCCGATTTTGACCGTTTTAACGCAAAGTTTTGCGTTAAATGTTTTTCTATAACCATCCCAACTCTAAATGACTTGATATTTTAACACAATACATGTTATTTACTGATTAAAATAGTGATCATAATCAGATTAGTGCAGTTTTTGTGTAAGTCACATAAATCATGCGATTTCACGTATTTTACAACTCCTAATGCACCAAGTACAACATGCAAGACTAGTGAACTTTATGTCAAAGTTTTATATCATTAAACACTTCAAAATAATCATACTTTAGTGTTTATAATCTGATAAAAAATCATTTTAATCAAATCATGTTTAAATCATCATTTCATGACCATATTTCAACATCCATGTCCAAATATGTGCATCTAATGCACCCATATTGTATCATCATAATCCTACATGAACTTAATGCATATGACATGTATTTATTTCATACAATCTAAGACATGTTCATCATCTAATAATTTTGACTTAAATGCTTGCAACATTCTTTCATTTATACACTAACTAACAAAACCCACTTGTATGCATACACATATATACATACACGACACACACACACATGTGCACTCATCCATCCAAAATTTACTTTAACATGTTCATCTTTTAATCTTATGAACTTTTATAAAACCACATTTTGATCATGCATGCATTTACCATTTCAAGAATCATGTCAAACAAGAATCAACCAAAAATCAAAACTCAAACTCTTACATATATATTTACACACTCACGGCCACATACATATATGTATGTACTTCCATTTTGTTTTGACTAAAACCATTTTCTTGTTTAAATTTCAAGTTTGTGAGGAATTCTAAGCTTTTCGAGAAACTTTCCATCATAACCATTATCATGAAACAAGAATACACATTTTAAAGTATGTTTATACCTTACAAGAATTAAGTGGGTTTAGATGAGATTTTTTGACGATATGGAGCTTGTTTCTCTTTAAAATCACCTTGAAATCACTCTTGAATTTTTACACCAACTTGGAACAAGCTTAAAATGTCTTTGAATCTTCAAGACTTGAATAAAAAATGGAAGTGAAGGTGGTGGTGATAGTGTACGGCTAGAGAGAGAGAGAGTGAAGTTGGTGATTTTGAAGTGTTGTAGTGTTTCAAGTATTCTTATGGAAGATAATGCAAGCATCATCATCACCTACATTCCCCAAGACCCACCAAGTGTTGGAGAGAGGGGAGTGAAGGCATGCATGGCTGCCAACTCATTTCTCATGTCCCACATACACACACACATAATCGTATATATACACAAATATACATATTCTAGACTAAAAACTGGTATTTGACCGGTTACCGGGTATTTTATCTAGCGTTTTAACCCGTTTTAACGCGTTTTAAATTATTTTTAACACCCTATAAGAATGAACTCACCAAAATATTATTGGACAATATTTTGTTTGCCGGGACTGGCGACGTTGCCTGTATCTAGCAGTACGCGAGATGTGTTGCGTGGTTTGCGATTAAAATTGCAAAAATAGGGATTTAAGCGTTTTTATTTATTTTTTTCATTCTATAAAAATAATCACACAAAATTATTACTGAAATAATTATCACTTGCCTTGACTGGCTGCGTTGACAATATTTTGTCGGTATACGCGTTGCATCGCGCGATACGCGCTTAAACTCGAGAAATAGAGTTTCTTAGCGTTTTAATTTATTTTTCCTCATGAATATGATTAAAATTATTATTCTAATCATAACAGACTATTTTTAGGATTTTAACACTGATCGGGCGGTCACCGACGTTCGTTTCGCATTTTTACCGTTACGTGATAAGCGTTTATCTTATCGTTGCCAACATAATTTTTACCAAAGTTTAAATTTATTAACTCATTAAATTCCACCTATAAACATCATAATCTGTCAAATAAAGCCTTTTGTCTATTCACAACACGTGTTACAGTTGTACGGTACGGCCTGAAAAGCCGGGTGTCACAGTCTCCCCCTGTTTAGGAAATCCCGTCCCCAAAATTTTACTCTACAAGTTTTGTTTTCGCACTAGGTGGAAACAGTAAAAACAGGCTTGCCGAATATGGTCTTCTTGTTTCTGCGAGAAACTTTGATTCTTACGAAGAATCTTCGTAGACCTATATTACACACATCCTCAATTCCTAATCTCACATCCCAACGCTCTCCACCCTTTCCAAGGTTCAACATACGTATATTTACATATACATTACCCCGTACCTGATGTAGTCTGTGTTTACACACGATTGATCCAAATCAAGATGGGCTATTGAAAGTATCAAATCTCATAAACTCGTTTTCTTTCCTCCTTGCATTTCATTTCAAATATTTTTCAAATCGCACAACCAATAAATCACATATATCACTAGAATTCTGTAATCACCTCTCCAGTTATTAACATAACTCTTCTTGCTATACGTACTGCTTCTATGGTACTTTGATAAACTTCCGTTTATTGTCTAAATAAATCTCTACAAAGAACAAAATCAGTGTATTATCCATTATACACTTTCTCAAATTGGACACATGCAACACATTATATACACCACTCAATCCTTATGGTAGCTTGAGCCTATAAGCGACTGATCCAACTCAAGATGGGCTCTTGAAAGGACCTAATCAACATGGCTCAGCTTTTCCTTCTCTGCTAACTTAATAACACCCTTATAAGATAACTTTTTCAATAGAGCCAAATCTTCGATCTGAAATCGCAATAATTTCCTTCAATTGTCCATGTAATCCTTCTGTCGATCAATTGGAGACTTTTAACCTTCCCTCGATCCAGGCAAATCCTGTCGCTGGTTTCCTAGATAAACTAAGGTCTGGTTAATCGTCTTTTGCCACATCAGCTCAACAAAGTGGCGATCAACACTTCCATCCATGCAAGGCTTCAAATGGCGCAACCTGAATACTAGCGTGTTAACTTATTATTGTAAGATAACTCTGCCTAGGGCAAGTGAGTATCTTAACTTCCTTTGGAGTCCATCATACACGCTCCTAACTTTTCTTTCAAGGGTTTGAAAAGCTTCCTCCTATCTTGCTATCCAATCATTTTTCCCCTTTTTCCTTTTTGGGTTTATTAATGTCGACGGCTGCACTAATTTAGAGAAATTCTTAATAAATCTCCGGTAGCACCCAGCAAGTCCTATGAGTTGTCGTACTTCCGACGGGGCCTCCAGCGCTTCTCAATTCTTGATTGCTTCGATCTTAAACGGATCCACATGTATACCTTCCTCACTTATGAGGTGTCCGAGTAAATGAACTTCTTGAATCGAGAATTCACATTTAGAGAACTTGTCATACAACTTCTCTTCCTTCAACAACTCTAAAATCAACTTCAAATGATACTCATGGTCTTCTTTGGTTCGCGAATCGATAAGTATATTGTCAATGAATACTATCATGAATTTATCCAAATAGGGTTTGTATACCCTGTTCATGAGATCCATGAATATAAATGGCGCATTAATTTAATCAAAAGGCATGACTAACAACTCGTAATGGCCATATCGTGTTCGAAAAACAGTCCTTGGAATATCTTCGTCTGCAACCTTCAACTGACGATATCCTGATCGTAAGCCGATCTTCGTGTAGCAGCTGGATCCCTGTAGCTTGATCGAACAATTTGTCAATCCTCGGTAAAAGGGTACCGATTCTTGATAGTCAACTTGTTCAGCTCTCTGAAATCAACACACCTCTTGAAGGATCCATCCTTCTTTCTCACAACAAAATAGATGCACCTCAAAGAGAAAAGCTTGATCGAGTGAAACCCTTGTCAAATAGCTCTTGAAACTGACTCGACATTTCTATCATCTCAGACGGTGCTTAATCTATAAGGAGATTTTGCAATTGGTGCAGCACCGGGTACCAGATCGATTCGGAATTCGATCTGTCTCGCAGGGGCAATCCAGGTAAGTCTTTTTAGGAAGACTTCCGGATAGTTGCGATCGATAGAAATCTCTCTGATATTTCTACATTTGGTTTCCGTATCCACCACATTCACTAAGAACGCAGGATTGCGTCTTCGTAACAACTCGAGCATCCTCATAATAATGACAACTCTCAACACTCAACACTCGACACTCAACTCGGTCGGTCTCCATGAACAACTACCGTCTTTCCATCATTATCAGGTCGAGGTATCCTAGCTTGCTCCTCCGAGCAATAATTCCCCGCTTCGTTCTTGGATAGTCAATCCATTCTCACAATCACGTCAAAGCTCCCCAGCTCTACTAGAAATAAATCAACACTAAAACTATGATCACCTAACTAAATACTATAACCTCGAACGACTTCGCTAGCCTTTATCAATTTACCATTTGCTACTTTTATCGTGTACTTTATACTTAGCTTACTTGTTGGAGAACACAAAAATGGTTCAAAGTTTTTCGAAACAAAACTTTAAGTCAGCTCCAGTATCAAAAGCATGAACGCGGAATGGTTATTGATCGAAAACATACTGGTAAGAATAGCAGGATCGTCACATGCTTTTCCAGTGAACGCTCTACCCCTGACATTCTAATCCTTTGCTTTAGGACAATCCCTCCTGAAATATTCCTGTTCACCGCACTTGCAAGCATCCCTGTAGTTTCACTCCCTCCGATGTACTCTTAGCATAGCACTTGCGAGTCATATGTCTAGTCCGACCACATCTGGCGCACTTTCTCCGCTCATCCTCGTGAGTCTTCTTCTCAAAACTACTCCGGCCATCCCTGGCATCATCCTTTCTAGAACGGCTAGAACTGGCTACATACGCCTTCCTCGAACTCTCAGACTTTCGCTTTCACGAATCCCCAGATCTTGGCTCGGAATGCGGAATTATTTGAATGGTCGACCCGCTGTGACGGCCCGACATCACGCATACCGTTGCCACATCATTGCATAGGACACCAGTAAATGATCTTGGGTTACAACCCTGGATTGTTTTATGTGTACATCTAGGTACTGTTCACAAGGTTAATGAAAATCAGGAATACACTCTGATTATATCATAACACATGAACTACTAAAACTTTCCGATCATTATATCACCTGAAGGGTTTCCGATTATGTGTCCCACCAAAACCATGCCCATGAGCACCGCATTCACGTTCCTGGCCATCATTTTGGTTAGCATCATGCTGTTCCATGCCAGTATTAACTTGTTGGGCTATGAGTTGTGCCAACTCTTCTGGGGTAGTAGGTAGTCCAGAACCCTGTCTCACTTTTGGCGGCATTTCGTCGTTTTTATTATTACAACATAATATCAACGTAAGACGATATCCCAAAAATAATTCAATCATTAAATGCTAGTGGACAATACATTGGACATGTATAATATCCACATATTAATGAGAACAATTTTTAAACCAAAAGAAACCCACTTGATTTATACCAGAAATTTACAAAACTTGTTTTTAGTACAAAGACTAATCAAAATTCGGCGTGTCTACATCAACACCCGCAACAAGTCTATATGAAATTTCCTCCTAAATATCTCAAAATTTGGCATGCAAGCCATAAATATGGTTCATCAAATGAGACATACAAAACAAACAACAGAAACAACAGAAACAACCAACAACTAATGCTTCAATCCCTGGAAGTCCAACATCTTCCTAGAAGCTCTTCTAGCTCATCATACCAGTCCATCTGTCCCACTAAGTTCTTCATCTTGCCCTTCATCGTCTCCAAGTCTCCGCATAACGTGGCGAACTGACGATCGCAGTGAGAGTGATTGACCCAAATCCCTTTCTGCTTCTTCATAGCGGATGTTATCTCAGCTCTCGAAGTCAAATACGATCTCTCCAACGGGTCGAGTCCACTTCCTACGGTGAGTGTAGACTTAAAAAAGGTGTAGCAAAACACGTGACTCGAATAGGAGAACAAACAATTTTGTAACGACGACGAAATAATCTCAAGTGTAGGCTCGACAGTATCAGTGAGCAGGACTACGAATGGCTCTATAGGCCGAGACGTGATATATCGTAACCATACAAAGTAAGTGTGTGATCAATATGAATAGTAACATATAAGGCCCAAATAAATAGAAAATCACGTATGCACATAAATACATAAGGGTTTTCATACATGATAAAATTTTCCATGTTTATTTAAAAATCTTGGCTTCGAGAATTTTGGACTTTAAATCTCAAAATTCTTCGGTTGAAGTCTAGTGTTTTCCTCCGAAAACATCTAGTTCGCTAACAACCATTGGCTCTGATACCAACTTTTGTCACACCCCAAAAACATCGCAACGGAATATAAAACGTAGTGGTGACGGAAGTTGGTGCCCATTTATATCTTGTTGAACGATGCATTTAATTGTTGGACATTTTGATTTAATTTTAAACATAAGTTATTAAACGTTACATTTTAAGACACGATACAACCACATAGTTAAGTTGTCTTTGATCCTCGTGGATCTTATTACATACATCCGAGAACGTTTAAAAAGTAGTCCAACATTTTAAGTAACACAACATCCATCATCAAACACAAGATACGCCATAATTCCCGAAGCCGAACTCAAGTACCTGTAGAACACGTTAAAATCAAGTGTCAACACAAAGGAAGGTGAGTTCACATATTCACATACAAACAATTTATTCCAGAGGAAAACTTTCTGATTATGTGTTTATTTTAAAACATCCATATAATTTTTAGAAAGTCTATTTTAGTTCCTTAATAAAATCCATGGGTCATCCGTCGCAGTTCAAAAACTCGACAATAAAGCTCTTACCCAGGTTTTGTATATTAAATTCATAACGTCAACTTTCAGACTCGTGTGTTAGCTAGACAATACGAACTATATATTTACCATGCAGGGATAATCAAAGCTAGACAATAAACAGAATATCAATTCGTCGTTTGACTTGACAGGGCGACCAGTCACGACGAGGTTGTCAACCCGATAGATCTACCAACAATTCCTCGCGTGCAATACTTAAATGATTAAACGAAATCATGCACGTAGGGTCCACTTGAGACCAATATGATGTCTTGTAACACCTCGAAAATTTATGTCCAATAATGTATCGACACGTGTCATAAGCTTAAAACGTGTAAAAGATTACTTTAGAGGGACTAAAGTTGACAAACAAAGAAAGTATGTGAGCATAAGGGTTCAAAGTGTCAACAATAGATAAATATACTTTACTATAACCCTAGACGTTGTTTATACCCTTAAACGAATGAATCATGGATCATACGAAGTTAATTGTGGAAGAAAGTGAGAGATTACAAACTACAGGGGTTAAATGTGTCAACATGTTTAAAGTATACCTCTGAGTGACCTTTTAGCGAACCCGAAGCTTTGTAACGGTTAATTATGCTCACTAGAATAAGTGATAAAAATTTCACAAGATTTCGATAAAGTATGAGAAAGTTATGACGATATTCATATACAAGGGGTTAAAAGCGTCAACGTTGAAATTTAAGGATTTTCGGGTGATCACAAAGTTAACCAAGGACTTACCAATGTTTAAATATGTCATGGAGCCCTTAAAAGTGAGGTTAGAGGGCCAAAAATGCAAGAACAAGACTTAAAACCACGTTAGAAAGGACCATGGGCTGAAATGTAATTAAGTGAAACTTGTTTGGCTGGTTCTAGGAGGCCAGGCGGCCCGCGTAGGATGGTCCTATGGGGCTACGCGGCCCGCGTGAGAGTGCCAGCGACAGAATTCACCTGGCAGCTGCCAGTTCAGGTCTGTAACCGTCTTCAGGACCTATAAACTGATACCAGGGGCTGCACAAACGGATTTACATGCAGTAGGGGCACCTGTAAACATCTGGTTTCAACCATAGACTTGCTTGGCATCATCCTAAGCAATTGAATTCACTATATAAGAGGAGTATTGTTGCAACACTTTGTTCATTCATTTGCAAAGCTTCACAACTTCACTTCTAGAGGTTCCTAGAGCTCAAGCACACTTCCTAGTGATCTTTAGTCATGCATAGGACCTTTGTAAGTGTCCTTAACCCTCTTTGATTCAGTTTAGCTTAGTTAATTAACTTAAAGTCAAACCGTCGTAATTAGAGTTTGACTTCGTGATTATTTAAAATTTGTCCAGTCAAATTTCAAATTGAAAGTACCTATGAGTTGGTAATTATGTGGGCAATAAACCCTTAAAAGGGCACCCTTTGATTCCCACTCTAAGTAGGTCAATTGTCAGGTCAAAGTTTACCTTAAAAAGTCAACAGAAAGCTTATTTTCAAATTAATGCATAATTAGCAATGTAGGACCCATGCAACCTGTTTTATCATTAATATAACTTGGTAATTAATGTAAGAACATGTCTAAACAAGTTCAACCCGACAATTTTCAGTTTAGGCTCGGTTCGGAACCGAAAGTCGCATAATTTGACTTCTGCTTTGACTTTCAGTTCTGACCCGTATGAGCATAGTTTAGAATTTCCTTAGAGCTTTATTTGGACCAGGTTTCATGTTAGTATAATCCTCTGTGATTATACAACTTGGTTCATTAGTTATCCGATTCATATGCATGATTCCGTTAAATGCTTAAATGTTGACTATTATGCCCATATGACCTTAAAATGTGATTTTTGAAAAAGTAAAAGAGTAGAACCCTTCATTACTGATTTATAGACTTATCCCTAAAATTTGACATCAGTTTGAGGTCTAGATTAGGAGTTATGCTCATTAGCGTAAATGAAAAGCTTTTTATTAATTAAACGGCGTAATTAGAATATAGCCTATCTAAACCCAATTTTTAATACCAAACTTTTTACCTACTGATATAAAATAATATTTTGGGATTTTTGAAGATTTTTATTAAATTTTAGAGTGAGCATAACATAGAGTTCTAAGCTTGATTTGGTAAATGCCGGTTTTGCCCTTTTGGGCAATAAAATGTGTTTTACAAATTATTTTGATACCAAATCTTTTTCTACTGATCTAATATGATAAATAAAACATTTTGAGCCTTCTGGAATAATAAAAATATCAGCTTTCCTTTAAAAACCCGGAAATAGCTCAAAATCTCCTTTTTAAGCGTTTTTAACACATAGTATGTATTAAACTATTTTAAACATATAAGGTTTGATGCCTACTAATATTTTCAGTAAAATTTTTATATATTAACAGTAAGCAAAAGTTTTAAACTCAGATTTCCAGTTTTGACCTTTTAAGCCTATGTGAAATTACCAAAATGCCCCTAAGGTGCATAGTTTGGTTTTAAATGATAAAATTCACATATATGTAATACCCTACTGTTATGACTTATAAAAATAAATATTTTTACTGATTAAATCATACCTGTAACTCAGATTATTATTTAAACTCTTTTATAACCTTTAAATTGACCAAAATGCCCCTACGGGGCATAGTTTGAGTTTAAATCCATTTCGGGCATAATAGAAGATATCTTACTGATGTCACAACATATTTAAGGCATTTTAACTTAGGAAACCTGTATATGATTCATATGGTTACCCGTTACGCATCTTGCGCGTTCGGTTCGGTTTATGTAACTAGTTTGCATAAATTGACCGAAACGGGTCAAACCTTATCATTTTTGTCTCAAAATCCAGAATGTGTTTAATTTACCCATATTATACAAGTCTTCAGACTTGTCGGGTCTAAATTACATTCTATCCCGGTCTTCGCTTAATCGTGCGGTTGAACCGTATCTTCCTTTAAAACTAACCGGTCTAAGTTAGGCTTAATTAAAGACCCGTTAGGAATCTAATAGGTTATTATAAACCTTTGTTCCAGACTAGGAGACCCGGTAAAAGCTACGTGCATTTTTTGTTTGTGATTAACACTTGCAAAGGTAAATACTTTTAACTTATTTTCCCTATACGGGCTTGGGGTACGGTATATAAAATAATGCTTGGTCGGGCATTGAATTTTTAATTGTATGAAGGTTAAATTATTGAAATGTCCCGTTTAAATTGTTTTGTTTGCTTAAAGCCTTTGGGGGGTTAATGACCATGTCCCGGATATCCTTGGCATCATTTTAAGAAATGGCCATGACCTAAGCACGGGGTGTAGGCGTACACCCGACAATGCATATATATAAATAATAAGGTATAACCGCCGGTTATGGGAATAACCCGCCACGGGACTATATCATGTGGTGTGTCTATTAATCTTTAACCCGGCGTCAATCCGGGCTACTGAACGTATAACGAACATGTAATTCTTTTACAAGTTTATATATAATTAATTATCCCAAGTTATAAAAATGTTTTGTGCCTTGTGCATTCAAATCAATTTTTCTAAACCTTTTCAAAATGAGTCAGTTAATTGTATTTACCAGTGTAAACTGCCGTATTTTCCCAAAAAGGTTAAGTGCAGGTACTACTCGAAATAGGCTGGTCTCTCATTAGCTCAATAAGAGTCTTGCAAGCTTGGATGCATATTAAGTCTGATGAACTACGTTTCCTTTTTATTTGATCCGCCTGTGGATCTTTTTCAACTATTTTGTGATACTTGGATATTACAATTTATTCGGTTGAAATAAATCTATCTTTTGCTTCCGCTGTGCATTTAAAATTGTGTTGTTTGACTATGATGATATCAACTACGTCACGATACTCCCCACCGGGCCCACCGGTAATACGTGGAAATATAGGGGTGTGACAGGTTGGTATCAGAGCCAACACTGAGTGAATTAAACACTAGCCTTTTATGTTTAATCTCAGTTACACAGTTGCACATTCCTCGATTCTCGAGTCTAGACAAAGAACTTAGGATTTATCCAAATTTGTTTTATTTTCTAACTTTTTCTTTTATATTTTTGTTGTATACTTTGTTTGTTTTGACAGGTTGAACAAGATGCCACCAAGAGTGAGAGGGAGAGGAAGAGGAAAGGGGCCACTCGTCGCCCCGAATGATCATGAGGCCGGGCCTTCGCACCGGCGAACACCATCAGATTCCCATAACTGGAGTCCTCAAGATAACTGGAGGACCTATACTGAACCAGCAAGGCGCTCAGTTTCGCTGAGCTCCTCCCCTTCTTTTCAACACTCCTTTGGGCCTCATTCTGAAAATGAGCCCCATAATTCCCACCAATCTTACATTCCTCTTCAAGGCCACAACTCACCTTTTGATGACCCAACACCCTTTTTCTAGAGCCGGTTCAACCCGACAAATTACCTTGGAGAACCAGTGGGTTTTAACCCACTAGGACCCGAAGCCCATTTCTCGGGCGACCATGCAATGGACATGGATGAGGACACCGATCCCGCAGAGTCACCGTCCGGAACCCCTAACCACCCCATCGAAATTTCGGATGGGTCACCTTTCGTGAGATCTCCTTATAATGGTCCCGACAGCTATGAAGAAAGGTTCCGACAGATCGACTAGGTGTTTACTCCCAGTTATCACAACTCACCACAGCAGCGGCAAACTACAATGCCCATCATCCGGAAAGATCCTTTGGGGTCCCATATCAAGCCGGATACTCACACTATGGGTACCCACCTTATGGGTATCAGCAACCGCCGCCTCCTCAACCTCCGCTATATCAGCAACCCCCACAGCCGCCAGTGATGTCACCACCGCAGCATCAAGAGATTCTCCAAAGGATAAATGAGGTGCAGCAGGAGGTGCGGGAAGACCGTAGGCAAAACCGTGGAATGTTCAAGAGTCTGGCAAACTTAATCAAGGGAAAAAGCAAGAAGGATCATTAAATCCTTTATTTGTTTGTTAGTTTTAGTGTTGTAATCATGTCCCAGCGTGGACATTTGTTTCTGTATTCTGCCCCTGTGTGGGCATGTCTTTTTGTATTCTGCCCCTACGTGGGCATGTCTTTCTGTTAACCCCTGCGTGGGTATGTTATTTCTGTTTAAGCCCCTGCGCGGGCATGTTATTTCAGTAGAAGTCCCGTTTAGGGCAAATCTGTACTTGTTTAAGTTTTTGCAGTGGAATGATTTAATTTAAATTTTCATTTTGTTAAATTATATGCATAAACATAAAATATGAAATAAATGAAAATATGACATTTTTATATAAGACCTATCATTATAATAAAATGACAAAATCTAAATAGGACAAGACCTAGCCATATGTCATCTTAAGACAGTGCCAAAATGGTAGTTCCATAATTAGATTTAGATCTTATTAACACCTCAATTTAGGATTTTTCTGCTTTAAATATTAAAAAGAATCTTAAAGGTAAAACCTAGTCTATATGCCGTTGCAGACATGACCAAGATGGTAAAACCTATTCAAAAGGTTCCAATTCTTGTTAACATCTGAAAACATGTTAACACTCTTGACAAAATGTGATTCGATAAAATCGTATAAGTCATCCTTATATTGGATTCTTCCAACTTCTTTTAATTAATTAGAACACCCATTAGGGATATAACGCCTACGGGGTATACTCATTGTCATATAAGACAAAAGACAGTTGTGGTCTTCGACCCCTGTTAAGAAGAGGTAATGAATTATAATTAAAACCTCAATACCATGACCATATAAGATCATGATTTAAGATTTAAAACTGTCCATAGGGCTGGGCCTTTTTGCCATTAATATATTTTAATTCTGACTAAGGATTTTTATAATATCCTGAATATATATACCTAACAAATTAATCAAAATGGTTTCTTAAATACCATGATTAATAAATCATCTAGAATGATAAAACTGTTATAGACCTCTGAATGATTTAAAATCATTATTTTATATAGCAATCAAGCTACATGGCTGGGTCAGACGAAGCCAACAGTCACCCCAGAGAAAATCATGACATCTCCAGGGTCAACGTAGCAGGAGCACAATTACAAGCGTTAATAGATAATGCTGTCACACGAGCGTTGGACAGACAGTTCAATGAATCCAGTGGTACCCATGTAAGGACCCAATCTGTACCACATATGAAGCCACCCTCAAGGACTTATACTGCTCATAAGAGTGATTCTCATCACTCATCGAACCAGAGGAGTGTTCCATCTAAGAGAGTTGTGCTGAACCAAGAACCACATGCTAAAGGTTGCACTTATAAATACGTTGTCTCCTGCAAACCCAGGGATTTTACTGGGGAGAAAGGAGCAGTTGACTGCATGTCATGGTTAGATGAGATGGACACCGTGGTAGACATCAGTGGTTGCGCTAGTAAAGATGTGGTAAAGTTTGTATCTCAGTCGTTCAAAGGCGAGGCATTAGCATGGTGGAGATCTTTCATCCAGGCCACCGGAAAAATCCCACTGTATAATTTAACATGGGATCAATTTGTTGCTCTCATCAAGGAGAACTACTGCCCTCAGCATGAGGTTGAAAATATTGAGTCTGATTTCTTGTCTTTGGTTATGAAAAACCTAGATTGTCAAGCTTACCTAACGAGCTTCAATACTATGTCAAGACTGGTTCTGTATTTGGTGACTCCGGAGCCCAAGAGGATAGCTCGTTTCACTGGGGGTTTGGCCCAAGAAATCAAGGCCAGTGTGAAGGCCTCTAGACCAGCTACTTTTCGGTCTGCAGCTGATATATCATTGTCCCTTACTTTGGATGCGGTCAGGCAGAGATCGCTGAGAAACACTGATGCTGAGAAGAGAAAGCGTGAGGATGACAACTCACGACGGTCAGACAAGAAGCATAAGGGAAACAATGACCACAAAAAGAGTTCTGGAACTAAAAAGGATGGTCATCAGTCGGGTGATAAGCCCAAGTGTAAGGTCTGTAAGAAGCACCACTTCAGGAAGTGCATATTTGAATCGAAATCCCAATCGCAGCCAAGGCCTTGTGGGATTTGTAAATCTTCTGAGCACAAGACATTGGACTGTAAGAAAATCAAGGATGCGACGTGCTATAGCTGCAACGAGAAAGGGCACATTAAGTCCAACTGCCCAAAGTTTGCAAATAAGGATGAAGATGGGATAAAGACCAATGCTAGGGTCTTCCAGATGAACGCACAGGAGGCGATCCAGAACGATAATGTCATAACAGGTACCTTCCTTATTAATGATGTTTATGCAATGGTGTTATTTGATTCTGGAGCAGATAAGTCATTTGTTGATGATAAGTTTTGTAAGTTGTTAAACCTACCTGTTAGAACCCTAAGCATAAAATATGAGGTTGAACTAGCTGATGGCACCATAGAAACCGCATCAACCGTATTAGATGGATGTTTCATATCCCTTAGGAACCACTCTTTTCCTTTGTCCTTACTTCCTTTGAAGTTAGCCGGATTTGATATAGTTATAGGCATGGACTGGTTATCTCATAACCAGGCCCAGATTGTTTGCAACAAGAAGCAAGTGGTGATCAAGACTCCGTCTGGCGAGTCACTTACCATTCTGGGAGATACCCAGTATGGGCTGCCAGAGCAACTGTATATGCTCAAGGCATCTAGGTGTTTGAAGAAAGGCTGTGTCATCTACATGGCACAAGTGACTATTGATGAGCCAAAGACAAAAATTGAAGATATCCCCGTCATTTCTGAATATCCCAAAGTATTCCCTGAAGAACTACCTGGTTTGCCACCAGATAGGCAAGTAGAATTCAGAATTGACATTATTCCAGGAGCAGTACCAGTTGCAAGGGCACCTTACAGGTTGGCACCAACAGAGAAGAAAGAGTTGAGGACCCAGTTAGATGAATTGTTGGCAAAAGGTTTCATTAGACCTAGCTCGTCTCCATGGGTAGCACCAATCCTGTTTGTGAAGAAGAAGGATGGATCGATGCGACTATGCATCGATTATCACGAACTTAATAAGGTCACTATTAAGAATAGATATCCATTGCCCAGGATCGACGATCTGTTCGATCATCTTCAAGGGGCGAGTTACTTCTCCAAGATCGATTTGAGATCAGGCTACCATCAACTGAAAGTTAAAGATGAAGATGTACACAAGCCTGCATTTAGGACTCGTTATGGTCATTACGAGTTCTTAGTGATACCTTTTGGGCTCACTAATGCACCAGCAGCATTCATGGATCTCATGAACCGTGTCTGCAAGCCATACTTGGACAAATTTGTTATCGTCTTCATTGACGACATTCTGATTTATTCAAAGAATCAGGCCGACCATGAGAAGCATCTTCGGTGCATTCTGAAACTATTTCAGCAAGAGAAGCTCTATGCCAAGTTTTCAAAGTGTGAATTCTGGCTTCGTGAAGTTCAATTCCTTGGACATGTTGTTAGTGAGCGTGGCATCCAAGTAGACCCCGCTAAAGTTGAAGCTGTCATGAATTGGCAAGAGCCGATGACGCCCACTGAGATTCGCAGTTTTCTAGGTCTGGCAGGATATTATAGGCGTTTTATTGAAAACTTCTCAAGAATTGCAGCGCCCCTGACTTTACTAACTTGAAAGAATAGCAAGTTTGCCTGGGGGCCTAAGCAGCAAGAATCTTTCGATATTCTGAAGCAGAAGTTGAGCAACACTCCAGTATTGACGTTGCCTGATGGGATTGATGAATTTGTGGTATATTGTGATGCATCGCACATAAGTATGGGATGTGTGCTTATGCAGAAAGGCAAAGTTATTGCCTATGCTTCACGTCAGTTAAAGGTGCATGAAAAGAACTACACCACCCATGACTTGGAGTTGGGTGCCGTTGTATTTGCACTAAAACTGTGGAGGCATTACTTGTATGGAACCAAGTTCGTGATCTATTCTGATCACAAAAGCCTTCAACATCTGTTCAATCAGAAGGATTTGAATATGAGGCATCGACGGTGGATGGAAACTTTGAATGATTATGATTGTGAGATAAGATACAATCCTGGCAAGGCGAATGTAGTCGTCGATGCCTTAAGTCGAAAGGAAAGAGTAAAGCCAATAAGAATCAATGCCAAGAGCATTGAGATAAAGAATAGTTTGAATGAAAGGTTGTTAGCTGCGCAGAAGGAAGCTGTATTGGAAGCTAACTATCCTGATGAAAAGCTAGGAGTAACTGAAGAACAGTTATCCTATGGCAAGGACGGAATCCTGAGATTAAATGGACGAATTTGGGTTCCAGTTTATGGAGGACTTTGGGATGTTATCCTCCAGGAAGCCCATAGTTCCAAATACTCCGTTCATCCTGGAGCTGACAAGATGTACCAGGATCTGAAGGCGAACTATTGGTGGATAGGCTTGAAGAAGTCTATAGCTACCTATGTAGCCAAATGTTTGACGTGCGCTCAAGTCAAAGCTAAACATCAGAAGCCGTCAGGTTTGCTACAACAGCCTGAACTTCCCACCTGGAAATGGGAAATGGTGATGATGGATTTCATCACCAAATTGCCAAAGACAAAGAAAGGAAATGATACTATATGGGGTGATAGTAGATAGACTGACTAAGTCAGCACACTTCCTACCCATTAAGGAGACTTATAGCTCCGACATGTTAGCCCAATTATACGTAGATAAGATTGTATCTCTGCATGGCGTACCAGTGTCTATTATCTCTGATAGAGATACTAGATACACATCACATTTTTGGAAAAGTTTCCAACAATCTTTGGGCACGCGCTTAAATTTTAGTACAGCTTACCATCCTCAGACGGACGGGCAGAGTGAGCGTACCATCCAAACTTTGGAAGACATGCTTCGTGCATGTGTGATTGACTTAGGTGGTAGTTGGGATAACCACCTGCCATTGATCAAGTTTTCCTATAATAATAGCTATCACTCTAGTATCCAAGCTGCACCATTTGAAGCCTTATATGGAAGGAAGTGCAGAAGCCTTGACACAGGGCGACCAGTCACGACGGGGTTGTCAACCCGATAGATCTACCAACAATTCCTCGCGTACAATACTTAAATGATTAAACGAAATCATGGGCGCAGGGTCCACTTGAGACCAATATGATGTCTTGTAACACCTTGAAAATTTATGTCCAATAATGTATCGACACGTGTCATAAGCTTTAAACGTGTAAAAGATTACTTTAGAGGGACTAAAGTTGACAAACAAAGAAAGTATGTGATTATAAGGGTTCAAAGTGTCAACAATGGATAAATATACTTTACTGTAACACTACACGATGTTTATACCCTTAAACGAATGAATCATGGATCATACGAAGTTAATTTTGGAAGAAAGTGAGAGATTACAAACTACAGGGGTTAAATGTGTCAACATGTTTAAAGTATACCTCTGAGTGACCTTTTAGCGAACCCGAGGCTTTGTAAGGGTTAATTATGCTCACTAGAATAAGTGATAAAAATTTGACAAGATTTCGATAAAGTATGAGAAAGTTATGACGATATTCATATACAAGGGGTTAAAAGCGTCAACGTTGAAATTTAAGGCTTTTCGGGTGATCACAAAGTTAACCAAGGACTTACCAATGTTTAAATATGTCATGGAGCCCTTAAAAGTAAGGTTAGAGGGCCAAAAATGCAAGAACAAAACTTAAAACCACGTTAGAAAGGACCAGGGGTTGAAATGTAATTAAGTGAAACTTGTTTGGCTGGTTCTGGGAGGCCAGGCGGCCCGCGTAAGATGGTCCTATGGGGCTACACGGCCCGCGTGAGAGTGCCAGTGATAGAATTCACCTGGCAGCTGCCAGTTCAGGTCTGTAACCGCCTTTAGGACCTGTAAACTGATACCAGGGGCTGCACAAATGGATTTACATGCAGTAGGGGCACATGTAAACATTTGGTTGCAACCATAGACTTGCTTGGCATCATCCTAAGCAATTGAATTCACTATATAAGAGGAGCATTGTTGCAACACTTTGTTCATTCATTTGCAAAGCTTCACAACTTCACTTCTGGAGGTTCCTGGAGCTCAAGCACACTTCCTAGTGATCTTTAGTCGTGCATAGGACCCTTGTAAGTGTCCTTAACCCTCTTTGATTCAGTTTAGCTTAGTTAATTAACTTAAAGTTAAACCGTCGTAATTAGAGTTTGACTTCGTGATTATTTAAAATTTCTCCAGTCAAATTTCAAATTGAAAGTACCTATGAGTTGGTAATTATGTGGGCAATAAACCCTTAAAAGGGCACCCTTTGATTCCCACTCTAAGTAGGTCAATTGTCGGGTCAAAGTTTACCTTAAAAAGTCAACATAAATCTTATTTTCAAATTAATGCATAATTAGCAATGTAGGAGCCATGCAACCTGTTTTATCATTAATATAACTTGGTAATTAATGTAAGAACATGTCTAAACATGTTCAACCCGACAATTTTCAGTTTAGGCTCGGTTCGGAACCGAAAGTCGCATAATTTGACTTCTGCTTTGACTTTCAGTTCTGACCCGTATAAGCATAGTTTAGAATTGCCTTAGAGCTTTATTTGGACCAGGTTTCATGTTAGTATAACCCTCTGTGATTATACAACTTGGTTCAATAGTTATCCGATTCATATGCATGATTCCGTTAAATGCTTAAATGTTGACTATTATGCCCATATGACCTTAAAATGTGATTTTTGAAAAAGTAAAAGAGTAGAACCCTTCATTACTGATTTATAGACTTATCCCTAAAATTTGACATCAGTTTGAGGTCTAGATTAGGAGTTATACACATTAGCGTAAATGAAAAGCTTTTTATTAATTAAACGGCGTAACTAGCATATAGCCTATCTAAACCCAATTTTTAATACCAAACTTTTTACCTACTGATATAAAATAATATTTTGGGATTTTTGAAGATTTTTATTAAATTTTAGACTGAGCATAACATAGAGTTCTAAGCTTGATTCGGTAATTGCCGGTTTTGCCCTTTTGGGCTATAAAATGAGTTTTACAAATTATTTTGATACCAAATCTTTTTCTACTAATCTAATATGATAAATAAAACATTTTGAGCCTTCTGGAATAATAAAAATATCAGCTTTCCTTTAAAAACCCGGAAATAGCTCAAAATCGCCTTTTTAAGCGTTTTTAACACATAGTATGTATTAAAACTATTTTAAACATATAAGGTTTGATGCCTACTAATATTTTCAGTAAAATTTTTATATATTAACAGTAAGCAAAATTTTTAAACTCAGATTTCCAGTTTTGACCTTTTAAGCCTATGTGAAATTACCAAAATGCCCCTAAGGTGCATAGTTTGTTTTTAAATGATAAAATTCACATATATGTAATACCCTACTGTTATGACTTATAAAAATAAATATTTTTACTGATTAAATTAGACCTGTAACTCAGATTATTATTTAAACTCTTTTATAACCTTTAAATTGACCAAAATGCCCCTGCGGGGCATAGTTTGAGTTTAAATCCATTTCGGGCATAATAGAAGATATCTTACTGATGTCACAACATATTTAAGGCATATTAACTTAGGAAACCTGTATATCATTTATATGGTTACCCGTTACGCATCTTGCGCGTTCGGTTCGGTTTATGTAACTAGTTTGCATAAATTGACCGAAACGGGTTAAACCTTATCATTTTTGTCTCAAAATCCAGAATGTGTTTAATTTACCCATATTATACAAGTCTTCAAACTTGTCGGGTCTAAATCACATTCTATCCCGGTCTTCGCTTAATCGTGCGGTTAAACCGTATCTTCCTTTAAAACTAACCGGTCTAAGTTTAGGCTTAATTAAAGACCCGTTAGGAATCTAATAGGTTATTATAAACCTTTGTTCGAGAATAGGAGACCCGGTAAAAGCTACGCGCATTTTCTGTTTGTGATTAACACTTGCAAAGGTAAATACTTTTAACTTATTTTCCCTATACGTGCTTGGGGTACGGTATATAAAATACCGCTTGGTCGGGCATTGAATTTTTAATTGTATGAAGGTTAAATTATTGAAATGTCCCGTTTAAATTGTTTTGTTTGCTTAAAGCCTTTGGGGGGTTAATGACCATGTCCAGGATATCCTTGGCATCATTTTAAGAAATGGCCACGACCTAAGCACGGGGTGTAGGCGTACACCCGACAGTGCATATATATAAATAATAAGGTATAACCGCCGGTTATGGGAATAACCCGCCATGGGACTATATCATGTGGTGTTTCTATTAATCTTTAACACGGCGTCAATCCGGGCTACTAAACGTATAACGAACATGTAATTCTTTTACAAGTTTATATATAATTAATTATCCCAAGTTATAAAAATGTTTTGTGCCTTGTGCATTCAAATCAATTTTTCTAAACCTTTTCAAAATGAGTCAGTTAATTGTATTTACCAGTGTAAACTGACGTATTTTCCCAAAAAGGTTAAGTGCAGGTACTACTCGAAATAGGTTGGTCTCTCCTTAGCATCAATAAGAGTCTTGCAAGCTTGGATGCATATTAAGTCTGATGAACTATGTTTCCTTTTTATTTGATCCGCCTGTGGATCTTTTTCAACTATTTTGTGATACTTGGATATTACAATTTATTCGGTTGAAAGAAATCTATCTTTTGCTTCCGCTGGGCATTTAAAATTGTGTTGTTTGACTATGATGATATCAACTACGTCACGATACTCCCCACCGGGCCCACCGGTAATACGTGGAAATATATGGGTGTGACATGTCTGCCTCACGTACAATATATATATCCTACTAATATGAAAAATTTAATACACGAAGTTGTACGAATCCCCTGAATCCCCTCCCTTGAGACCAGGCCGGCATCCGTCCCAACTTTACGGTCTGTTTCTCCTCGGAAACACCGTATCATCCCAATGTCCTCCAAACATTCATTCATCAAAACGTTTTAACTCGAAACGTATAAATTATCAAACTCCACATATTTTCAACATATATATATATATATTTATAAAAAAGTATGTTTTAATCCAAAAACATTATTAAACCCTTTTATTGGCGTGTTCTACCCCCAAAATATATATAAAGCAGTAAAAAGAGGGGTTTTAGTGACACTCACCTTTGGGTGCGTATTTTAAATAGCGAAATCCCACAGTTTGATTTCTACACGTCCTATTATATGTAGGAACGAGTTTTAAATCAATATTCATATATACATCACAAAATCCTAAGTTTCTCTGTTTCTTAGAATTTTCACATAACTTTGAGATTTTCTCGAAAAATCATCGTTTTTGATTATGTTGGCACGTTAATATATATATATATATATATATATATATATATATGAGTCCATATATATATATTTTTAATATTTTTGCGACTTGAACGATTTTATTGGTGACCGTTATCATGTAAATCCCTTAACATACCCGTTTATACGTAATATATCTACCATTTGCGCGTCGTAATATACATACATAAACGTTCACAAAATTTATTATCGAAACATGCGAAATCTTGTTAACTTATCTATTTTGTCATTTTAAAGCAAATATACATATAATATCTCATATGTATCAATTTTCATGCTCGACAAACAAGTTACACATTTAACACGATTTTTACCGTTTCTACCGCACAAAACGCACAAGTATACGTGCATAATCTAAATTTTCAATATCATGTTAAAAATTAACATATTTTCACATTCACATGTTTAAATCACATAACACATCTTAACACATAAGGTTCTCCCAAAATTTACCCATACTAGTGTTCATTGAAAAACGCGTATTTTAGTGATTCGGTGACGTTTTCGGGCGTCGGAAGTCACGTATGACCAAACAAACACCAAGTAAACTTAAAATTAATTAAAATACTTATTTTTATACTAAAAATATCAGTTTACTTACTGATCAAAGTCAGTTTCATAAAAATCGTTCGAAAAGCCAATTTTGACCGTTTTAACACATAGTTTTGCGTTAAACGTTTCTTTAACCATCCCAACTGGAAATGACTTGATATTTTAACATTGTGACAACTGGCACTTTTCCATACATTCCGTACAATGATTAGACAGTAATCTGTGCCTTAATGACTGTGCATGATCTAGTTTAAAAGACGAATGAATTTCTGATTTATGTTATATACATACAATGGCATTTCATGTTGCAAGACTTTTATCATTACTACATGCAATGAAATATAGTTCTATTAATGCACAGAACAGAGTTAGCACAGTTATAAGACAAACTAGAAGTACTGATGGGAGTTCAGTACTTAAACAGACATGAGGTTAAGACACAAAATAAGCCCCAGGACCAAGTGTTACACTAGTATAGTGTGTAGGAAAGTAGGGATCACAAAACTGCCTTCCTAGTGATGACATAGGTACCAGAAAGTGCCAGAAACACATTAAAACTGCAGAATTCTGCAGAAAATAAACAAATTCAGAAAAAATTCAGCTTTTAACATCTAAATATAATGCAGAAATGTGATTTAATGGTCCAGAATACTTTCTTAAGTGTCGGGAATCGAAACTGTCAAAAAAGACTATATAAAGCACACTAAACTGCGCAATTTAGCACTTTAACGAACACTAACGAAACGAACAACCGGACATTACCCGAAACATCAAATTCTTACTTGATGCATTGTTTTAGTGTTACAAAGCTAGTTATGATCACCGAACATCATACTGCATCTAATAAACATTAAATACATAAAATACCTAACTAGCACGATTGAATCATAACTGAATCAAGTAACTGGCCATTAAAAGTTACACTTTACCCCCCCCCTTTTAACAACCGGTTAGGGGACATGGGTCCCACATAAGAATTCTTTTAATTAATTTATTAAATATGTTTGGAATATTCTAAGCATAAAATCTAAAAGATTATGGACATGATGGATGATATTATAAAGAACACAAGACTTCTCATTTTACCATTCAAGCTCACAAAACTTCCTCCATCCCCTCCATAGTTCACGGCCCAAACAACCCTACATCATCATCCATTTTTCAATCCATTCCCAAGTGTTCTAAGCATATTCTAAGGTGTATAGGATCTATCTAGGAAGGTTGTAAGCAACTTAATTGGAAGGACCTCTTTCTAGTGCTTTTATCCACCTCATTTCTTCTCTTGTTCATCCCTAGCCTTGTGCTAGTAGTAAGACTCTTGTGATCTCATTTTATTTCATATTATGTTGGTTAAAAGATGATATAAGCTGTTAAACATAAAGATCATGAAGAAACATAAGCATAAACATGAACATAAAGCTCTAAAACATGAAGAACAACTTGTTTTAAGTGTATGTAGTATACTTGAATGTTGATTTCTTGTGTTTATGATGTTGATCATCATAAGAAACTTGCTAGATGATGATTAAACACATGATCTTGCAAGTGTAAGGATAGATCTTGAGAAATTTGTAGTGGTCATCCTTTACGTGAATCATGAACTTGAAAATAAACTTGTTTTAATGTATGATGATTATTCCTACGAGTAAAAAGTCTTGAAAATAAAAGATTTCAAGAATAATATTTTCAAGAAACTAAAGTTTATTACAAGATTTAACATGATCATGGTGTTTAAAGGAAGTAAACATGTTTTAAGTATTAAATCAAAGCTAGAAACATATTGTTAACAAGAAAAATACAAGAAGCAATATTTTTTGAAAATCACTTTACAAGCTGTGAAGATTTAAATCTTTCATGGATGATATTTTTAAATAAATAACCACACTTTAAAGGGTAACTAAGCTTACTAAATACTCTAGTAAGTTACTACAATTTTTTGTGAAATTTCAAGTTCATGAAGTAGTAGATTATACTTGTCTTTGGCAAGATCGGTAAGTGTAGATTGTATATTGTTGATGGTAGATTGATTGTGTTGATTTTACAAAAGAAAATGATATACCTTGATGGTATGGAAACCTCCATTTTTAGGGGAAACTATGGCAAAATTTTTCTAAAAATTAAACACTTAGAAAAATATTCCCAAATAAATATCTACAAGTGTATTTTAAACCATGGATTTTTCACATAAAAGTTTACCATAATTTTTGTTACAAAATACAAATATTGGAGGTTGGTTTTCATAAATAAAAGTGACTAAATATGTATTTAGGAAAATATATATTTAGAAGTCACCATGTGTGTGATTATTTGTATACTTTGTGTATTAGTTATATTATTTAAGGACTTGAAATAATATAACTCAATATAATACCAAGAAATTACATTCCAAAATATTGCCAAAATTCCAAGAATATGAATATACAAGTTATATACAAAATATTGCTGAAACCGAACTAGAGAATATGACTTACAAAATACTCCGGAAATAATATTCATATGTATATTTTGGTAAATAATATTTTGGACACCAAGTGAATAAAAAAATATGATTTTTACAATTATTACAAGAATATATCATATTTTGACAAGAGAAAAATATATTATCTTTGGCAAGTATAAACATATATTTTTCTTGAAATTTTTAGAAGATATATTATTTTTAAGAAATATATATTTTCTTACGCAAACACGAAATACAATATTTTTGAGGTGAAATATATGTTTTCTCGAATAAATATGAAGTGTATCATTTTTGGAGAAGAATAAGTGTATATATATTTTCCAAGATAGACTTGAAAATATATTATTTTTGGAACTCATGAGAAAATATAAATATTTTTGCCAAAGAAAAATTACAAATAATTTTTCTAAATAATATTTATTACAATATGTATTTTGGAAATACATATTGGTGGACTTTTGTTAAAGATAATATTCCGGAAAATTAATACGAAATTAGTATAAGAATACTTAATGAATACAATAAAAATACGTATTCTCACACGTATAAATACACACCGGAATACGACCCCAATACATGGTCAAAATATACAAGTATAAAAATACAAATACGAATACACCCATCATTCGGAAAGATATACAAGTATAAATACTTGGGAAGTATCAGGTTAATATATATTGTTTTAACAATTATTCCAAAATTTAATAAATATAATATAAGTTAAAATATTTATTATTTTAACAAGTAATTATATAACTTGGAATAATGTCACAGACACTAAGAAACGTAACTCAAAGACACTAAATAATACTAAGTCAAGGCACGACCCGCTCGTCTAATAGACCGTAGTACGTTGTAGGTAGTCGTGCACACTAGTAGCAGCTTGAGTTACGTCGGATTGAAGAACAAAAACTTGTGAGTTCATGACCCCCTTTTCTTTTCTCTTAACTGTTTTTGGTTTTATAACTCTCGGGGGTGGAATACATGTTACGAATGTTTAAACGGTATAAATTGACTATGAAATGAACTATTAGATCATGTGAGCATAGATTAAATTTGAAATGCCGTTAATTCTTAATTAGGGACGGAGGTTAGATCTAACGGGTATGGCCGAACCCCACTCATGGTACTTATGTGACCACTTGAGTGCTTCGGTGTCCCGGTCGAGGTAAATCGAAAATGGTCAAGGTAAATTGACATAGTCAAGGTACATTAACATAGTCGAAGGGGAGTTCTACTTAGTCGAAGGGGAATTCGACATAGTCGAGGGAATCGACAAGGGTATAAGCCTACTCATTTTGAGTGCTCCCTATGTCTTCACATGCTTTAATGTCCTTGCAAAACTTTAATTTTATTTGTTCATAAATGCTTTTCATACCTGTTTTCAAAGGAGTTTCTCAAAGGTTTACAAGATTTTCAGTACTCATACAAAATGCATGAACTCGCTCAACTTTTGTTGATGTTTTCCAAAATTACATGTATTTCAGGTAACAAGTTGGATCTTGGGCGCGGGTGTTGTTTCTAGAAGTAGATTCCAAGTTTAGATGTCATCCACTTTTGTTGATCTGTAACTTAGTCGAAGGTTGTGCTGTTAAAACTTAAATAAATGGTGTTTGTAATACTTTAAACTTAATGAATGGATGAACATCGTTTTGATCATATAGTTGTTTATTATAATTGAATGTAATGGTATTAAACAAGTCACACATCATACGCTTCCGCAAAAGTCAGGGTGTAACAAACACAATACATGTTTTTTACTGATTAAAGTAGTGATCATAATCAAATTAGTGCAGTTTTTGTGTAAGTCACATAAATCATGCGATTTCACGTATTTTACAACTCCTAATGTACCAAGTACAACATGCAAGACTAGTAAACTTTATGTCAAAGTTTTATATCATTAACCACTTCATAATAATCATACTTTAGTGTTTATAATCTGATCAAAAATCATTTTTGTCAAATCATGTTTAAATCATCATTTCATGACCATATTTTAACATGCATGTCCAAATATGTGCATCTAATGCACCCATATTGTATCATCATCATCCCACATGAACTTAATGCATATGACATGTATTTATTTCATACAATCTAAGACATGTTCATCATCTAATAATTTTGACTTAAATGCTTGCAACATTCTTTCATTTATACACTAACTAACAAAACCCACTTGTATGCATACACATATATACATACATGACACACACACATGTGCACTCATCCATCCAAAATTTACTTTAACATGTTCATCTTTTAATCTTATGAACTTTTATAAAACCACATTTTGATCATGCATGCATTTACCTTTTCAAGAGTCATGTCAAACAAGAATCAACCAAAAATCAAAACTCAAACTCTTACATATATATTTACACACTCACGGCCACATACATATATGTATGTACTTCCATTTTGTTTTGACTAAAACCATTTTCTTGTTTAAATTTCAAGTTTGTGAAGAATTCTAAGCTTTTCGAGAAACTTTCCATCATCACCATTACCATGAAACAAGAATATACATTTTAAAGTATGTTTATACCTTACAAGAATTTAGTGGGTTTAGATGAGATTTTTGACGATATGGAGCTTGTTTCTCTTTAAAATCACCTTGAAATCACTCTTGAATTTTTACACCAACTTGGAACAAGCTTAAAATGTCTTTGAATCTTCAAGACTTGAATAAAAAATGGAAGTGAAGGTGGTGGTGATAGTGTACGGCTAGAGAGAGAGAGTGTGTGAAGTTGGTGATTTTGAAATGTTGTAGTGTTTCAAGTATTCTTATGGAAGATAATGCAAGCATCATCATCACCTACATTCCCCAAGCCCCACCAAGTGTTGGAGAGAGGAGAGAGAAGGCATGCATGGCTGCCAACTCATTTCTCATGTCCCATATACACACACACATAATCGTATATATACACATATATACATATTCTAGACTAAAAACTGGTATTTAACCGGTTACCGGGTATTTTATCTAGCGTTTTAACCCGTTATAACGCGTTTTAAATTATTTTTAACACTCTATAAGAATGAACTCACCAAAATATTATTGGACAATATTTTGTTTGCCGAGACTGGCGACGTTGCCTGTATCTGGCAGTACGCGCGCTGTGTTGCGCGGTATGCGACTAAAATCGCAAAAATAGGGATTTAAGCATTTTTATTTATTTTTATCATTCTATAAAAATAATCACACAAATTTATTACTGAAATAATTATCAGTTGCCTTGACTGGCTGCGTTGACAATATTTTGTCGGTATACGCGCTGCATCGTGCGGTACGCGCTTAAACTCGAGAAATAGAGTTTCTTAGCGTTTTAATTTATTTTTCCTCATGAATATGATTACAATTATTATTATAATCATAACAGACTATTTTTAGGATTTTAACACTGATCGGGCGGTCACCGACGTTCGTTTTGAATTTTACCGTCGCGATACGCGTTTATCTTATCGTTGCCAACATAATTTTTACCAAGGTTTAAATTTATCAACTCATTAAATTCCACGTAGAAACATCATAATCAGTCAAATACAACCTTTTGTCTATTCACAACACGTGTTACAGTTGTACGGTACGGCCTGAAAAGCCGGGTGTCACACCAATCGTTTTCATTTGGAAGTGCTTCGTTCAGCTTGTCAATGATCTCTTCGTTATCTTTGAAAACACCAAACCTTTCTAGTTCTAATTTCAGATGATAAAACTTTTCAATCATTTGACGAACGTTTCACCTTTCATCCAAGCAAACAAATCAAACTCTTTTTTCAGTAACGATCGTTTGTTTTTGACAATTTCATCACCACCCGTACACTTCTTCCTTAATGCTTCCCACAAACCTTTTGAAGTGTCGTCATAACAAGGCAGTGAAATGATGTCATCTCAAACATATTGATATAACAGTGCAATCATTTTCTGTTCAGCAGAAACTTCTTTTACATACTTTTCAGTATATTCATCGAGTGTTAATAAAACTCCACCTTCTTTTGTTGGTTTTTTATATCCTAATTTTAAAATTACCCAACTATCATAAGTAAAGGCTTTTACCCAACCCTCAAATCGGTTTTTCCACTAGTTATAGTCCTCGATATTCATAAGTCTTGGTGGTTTCTGATGATTTTCGAACACATTGTCGTAATTCAAGCTTTCCAAAATCGTTTTTGAAATGTTCTTTGTTTCCGACGTTGTTTCAGACGTAAACGCATTATAGAATTCGTTATAGAACTCGTCTGCCATGTTTCTAAAATTCAAAGAAATTACCCGCAATCACAAACAAACAATCATATTAAATCAAACTTGAAACACGAACAACAATAAACCCTTGAAATGTGCGTATATGGAATGGTTTTAAATGTGAGGATGAGGAACGAGGATTAATGAATCTGCTGATGAACAAGACTTCGTGTATATGTAATGATCTGATTTCTAGCGGATGAACAGATTCTGCGGATGTGATATTTCTGGGTCCGCGCGAGTCAACAAATAACAACTAATGAGCGGATGGACTAAGATTTGATTTTAGCGAATGGACCAGTTTATAAGGAATCCTGACTTCATGCAAATTTGTCTATGGATTCTTGAATGATTAATTCAAGCGGATGTAGACTATTAGCGGATGAACAAACATCCTTGATTTACGCAAAAGGACACTCTTGATTCGTGTGAATATAGATCTGATTACAACTCCCTTGGTTCATGCGAATGAAGTCCTTAAATGTCGATTCGTAAACTTATACCTTGGTCTGTAGATTGTGTGCAAACAAACAACAACCTTGAGTAGATCCGCTGATTTGTGATTATAGTGCGATCGAAAGCTGCCAAACATGAATCAAATTTTTTTCTTTCTAAAATTTAAATTCCCACCACATGATGTTTAATAGGTTAGTTATATGTTAATATAATATAACATGTGCATACCAATCTTATATGTCACGAAACAAAACACAAGAAAGGGTGTTTAATGGCTGTGAACAACTTCCGACCGCAAGTAGGGGGCAGTTATTGGTTTTGTTTTAATTATTTTTTAATGCTTAAACACCCAACTAACTTATAGTTAATGCCAACCAACTTAACCCTTAACCATTCCCTATAAATACCAACATATTTCCAGCCACTTTCATACTTTTACAACACTCAAATCTCACCAAAACTCTCTCAAACTCAGCTGAGTTTTTCAGCAACACATCAGAAAGTTCCAGCAACTAAAAGTGAGTTTTGACTCACTTCTACTTCGATTTTTTTCTTGTTTCTTTCTTCTTAACACTTGGATAACCTCTAGGAAGGTTTTCACAAGTTTGCTTGGGCAAACTAAGGTGAAACCTCACCATTTTTGAGGCCCAAAGTGCAACAAACTTTCTGCTCATTTCTATTTTTCTTAGGTTCAAGTCTTGATATAAAACTTGATGGAATCTAAATTCCCACCAAGCTCACAACCTAGTATATGGTTTTGGATTTGTGTTTAGGGGATTTCCATCAAAGTTTTGGGTTCAAATACCCATTTAAATTCTGTTTATACTTGTTAAATTAAGCTTGAAATAGTTAGTTTCATTTCCTTAACATTCATGACCATCCGAGTTGTCCTTGTGACAACTTGTGCATTGGTGAATCTTACGAAAGAGGTTAAAGGAATGTTATACTCCTACCTCCATCCATGACTTCTATGAAATTCCATGACAAACATGTTGGACTTATTACATATTACATACTATATAATATATATTAAATATATAAACATAACCGAACCCTTGATAATAATCAAGTGATTATTTGTCATGGTATTAAGTTATATTATCGAAGGACTTAAAAATCTCGTTACGATTCTAATGGGTATCTTAACCCATGAAATCATATCAACCCATAAGAGATTCATAGTGTTAAAAACGAGTATTTAAGTCTAGATAATTACTTTCTCATATACATACTTTTGTGTACTTTAAATTCCGAATCCAAATCCTCCGTTATCAACCGAATACTCACACACCTATGTTTCCTCGTGTAGGAGAAATCGGTGTTCCACCCTCCAAGAACCAACTCTTCACGGAATTACCAAGTGGAAGCTTGAAAAACCGTGAGTACACTTAACCCATTTTCCTTTTTACACCATTTGTGTTGTAACATGTTAACTTACAAAATACACAACACACACACAAACATACTTTATATTCTCAATCCGTTATACATGCCACTTGTTATACTTAGGTTCATGCTAGATTCATACTTTACTACTTGTCATTAACTTAGCTAGCCCAAACTTAACATATATAGCGCTATAGGAGTAGTACGCCGCCCATCGGGGTATTGTTAAGATTTTTATTCATAAATAGTCTCGTTACTTTTGTGGCAAGGGACACTTATAATTCTTGTGGACACTTGGGTTTGACACTTAGTATTGCATGCTAGATAACCTTGTATACAATTTGCCATGTGGATTCGAGTAATTCTTTTTATATACTTATGCTATGTATATACAAACTTGTGTACTCACCAATTCTTTTGCATTGAACTATATTTTTAACATGTTACAGGTTGATGATGATGATGTTTATGACGAATCTAGTAGGGACGACTTAGAAACGCACAATAAATACTAGATTTGGATATTTTGTTATGTTGAACTTATTATACATGCTTTTAATTGTTGTATTTTGAATTTACCTGTAATGTATTTGACAATTTATGATATGCAATGAAATCGGTTTTGAATTAATTATTGTCGCAAATAGTGTTATGTGTGATGTGCAATCTATTTCGTCTCACTCTGATGATTCCACCATCTGTTGGGGTGTGACAGATTGGTATCAAAGCCATAACTATAGGGAATTAGGTAGAATTGCCATGTTCGACCTAGTCTATAGTAGGTACGATACTTTTGACCATTCTTACTACTTGTTTAAAATATTATTTCTTCCTATCTGCTTCTTTCTTTTCTTTTGTCTTAATATTACAATATGTCTTTCCTAAGACATTTACACAACACACGTTGAAGACTTGAAAACACTCGTAATACACACGAGATGATTTTACCAAAATAGGCGTGAAACCCAAAATTTGGTAAATGACTCTCAATCCGCTTATGCTTTATTTTGCACGAAATTACGCCATCAAGTTAGGAGTGAAATCTATATCTTGATGGTAAATTTCCAATTCAAATTCTAGTGGACCCTCGTCATAGTGTCAAAATTAAATTTTGACCCGATGAGGACCAACCACACTTAGGGTACGAAATCATCAAGTTAGGGGTGAAACCTCTTGTCGATTTAGTTCCATTCCTCGATTTTCAATCCCGCTAAAGTTTTGATTGTTTCAATCGATTAGGGATGTGTAATAACTGGAAGGGTAAGATACCGTTAATTGCTTCTCGACGAGAGTATCTTATCTATAGGCCAAAGCACGTTTCCCAAATTTGAAAGGACTTTCGATTTACTTTGGAATAGTCGACGTTTCTAAACCCAAAACAATCCAATGTTTTATGAGCCTCTCTTTTATGTTGATTCAATTTATATGTGATTTTATACTTGTTACCTCGTTCATTTCAAAACAATTACACGGTTCGCACGTCTCTCACAATAAAAAACAATAATAATTCTCGTGAACAAACTAAATTTATACTCTTTTTTACGCAGTCATACGTGATTGTGCTTGTTGAATACTTGTTGAATACATGCAATTTATGTGAAACGTACATGATACATGAATACTTAAATGCTTATATATGCAAAAACTTTATTTTGAATTATGATTAAGTCTCATCCTTTCCCACTCTTTCGTTTCTTTATATGTCTTCTCTCAGCCTCTCCAAGAAGACCAAGTCCAAGAAGGGTTCCAACTCTGACACGATGTCCAAGAAAGACTACATGAAGTTCATGGCCAAGCAAATAGCCAAGGTCATACCCGACATCGTCAGCAAGATCAACCCCGATTCACCCCATGGTTCCGTTGACTCGAAGGTGGAAGCACCTAGAGCGACGTTCCAATTTAAGCAGTTCATGTTCTATAAGCCTCTCGAGTTTACTGGCAAAGATGGTGCCACCGCCATGATGAACTGGTTTGATGCTATCGAACTCGCCTTCCTTCAAAGCGGGTGTCCTGATAACCTGCGAACCCTGAACGCAACAAGGGTATTCCATTCGAGGGCTCTCGAATGGTGGACCTCCAAGCGTAACAAGCGAGGAAATGACGCAGCCCACGCCTTGCCTTGGGATGAACTGAAGAAGCTAATGAAGGACGAGTTTTGTCCTCCTCACAAGCTTCAAAAACTCGAAAACGAGTTTTGGAATTTGAAGCAAATTGGGAGCGACAACGCTGGTCTGACAGCGCGCTTTAAACAACTCAATGTTCTCTGCCCTGGTCAAGTCGACATCATCCCCAAAGCCGTTGCCAAATACATTCGCTGCCTTCCACCCGCCTTGATGAACCATGTTGCATCTGCCTGCCCCAAAACCCTCGAGAATGCATTCCGTATATCCGCTGAACTCAACAACAATTGTATTCTTCATGGAACCTTCGACAAGGTTTCAACGAATAATGCACACCAAGCTACCACCGATACCACCATTGTTGAACCCTCACCTTCTCAGCCAGCCAAGAAAAATAAGAACAAGAAGCGGAAGGCTTCTAGTCAGAACTGTGCAGTTGTTACTCCGCAAAATCTAATACCTTTGCAGTCTGTTTCCGCTACCCCAAACCCCACTGAACCACCAGAGAGGAACTACACTGGGTCGTGTCCCAAGTGTAACCAATGCTCTTACCACCATCCCACGAACACCCCATGTCGCAAATGCGCAACCTGCAGCAGGTTTGGGCATTTCGCCGATCGATGTCGCTTTAACCTAAAACCCACCCAAGCCATCATTGCAAACCCTGCCCCGAACCAAGCTCAACCCCAAGCCGCTCCTGTGCGGGCATGTTTCAAATGTGGCGATCTTAATCATCTCACCAACGTTTGTCCTCAGCGTAACCAACCACAACAGCAACAACAGCAACAGCAACAATAACAACAACAATAGCCTCAGCAAGCTCGAGGACGAGCATTTGTCATCACCGCCGCTCAGGCACAGGATGCTAACGATATTATAACTGGTACGTTTCTCGTAAACCATGTCTATGCTTGTCTTTTTGATACTGGCGTAGATAAAAGTTTTGTATCCGTTGAATTCGAACCTATGCTTAAGTGTAAACGCTCTAAGTTAACAAGATTATTCATTGTCGAAGTCGCAAATGGTAAATCTGTCACTGTCGATTCCGTCCTTTATCAGTGTTCTTTGAATCTCAATGATCATGCATTTTAAATTGATTTCATACCTATGAAAATGGGTAGTTTCGACGTCATAGTAGGTATGGACTGGCTTAGGCGAGTTTGTGCTGAAGTGGTTTGTTCCGACAAGTTCATTTGTCTTCCTTTTCCCAATGGTGATTCTCTTCACATCTATGGCACGAAACCTTCTCAAGGTCTTAAGCTTATGTCGTGTACTCAAGCGAAAAGTGCTCGTGCAAGGGTACCTTCGCCTTTCTCACCCACATTGTGGAAAAGATGGACAAAGGACCAAGCATAAGTGACGTTCCTGTTGCTCGCGACTTTCGCGATGATCTTCCTGATCAGCCTCCTGCTCATTCTGTCGACTTTCGAATCGATTTAGTGCCTGGCGATACGCCTGTCGCTAAGTCTCCCTATCGTCTAGCACCCTCTAAGATGCAAGAACTTTCGAGCTAACTTCAAGAGCTTCTTGATAAAGGCTTTATACGCCCTAGTACTTCTCCTTGGGGCACTCTCATTTTGTTCGACAAGAAGAAAGATGGATCGTTCGAATGTGTATTGACTATCGTGAGATCAACAAGCTCACTGTCAAAAACCGATATCCTCTTCCTCCTATTGACGATCTATTCGATCAATTACAAGGCGCAACTTGCTTTTCTAAGATTGATCTCCGTTCTGGTTATCATTAACTTCGAGTCCTTGAAGAAGATATACCCAAAACCGCCTTTCGTACACGTTATGGTCATTATGAGTTCATGGTCATGCCCTTTTGTTTGACCAACACACCTGCAGTTTTCATGGTTTTGATGAACCGCGTGTGCAAAGCTTATTTAGATTGTTTCGTGATCATATTCATCGACCATATTCTTATCTATTCCAAGACTCAAGAAGATCACAAGCGACACTTGCGTCTTATCCTTCAGCTTCTACGAGCTGAACGACTTTGTGCCAAATTCTCCAAGTGTGAATTTTCGTTAAAAGAAGTTCAATTCCTTGGTCATACCATCAACGAACTTGGTATTCATGTTGACCCTACAAAAATCAAAGTTGTGAAGAACTGGATTACACCTAAGTCTCCATCCGAGATTTGTTCATTTCTTGGTCTAGCTGCTTATTATCATCGTTTCATCTCCAACTTTTTGAAAATCGCCGCTCCTCTTACCTCCTTGGCTAAAAAAGATAAACCTTTTGTTTGGGGTCATGAACAAGAGGAGTCTTTCCAAACGCTCAAGGACATGCTTTGTAATGCTCCTATCCTAGCTCTTCCTGGTGGTAATGACGACTTCATCGTGTATTGCGATGCTGCGAACCTTGGCCTTGGTTGTGTCCTTATGCAACTAGAAAAGGTTATAGCTTACACGTCGAGACAACTCAAAATACATGAGAAAAACTACACTATGTGAAATTTGTGTCTTTTCGACCATCAAACAAATACCAAATCAATGAAATATTGTGTTTCATACTTGGGATTTGTATAAATATGTGTATCATTTGCACATATCAATCCTTGTTCGATTTCGAGCTTTAAATCACTTTCTGGAAGGTTAAACTCGAACTGATGCGTAAATATAACCAGTTTAATGCAACAAACACTCCGGAATAACATACCTTAAATAACCTTTACATAACTTAGAAATAATTTTTGGAGGGTTTGGTGTGGCGAAATCAAGTTTATTCAATCACAGGGACTATTTGCGTCAAACTGCAAAAGTATACCGAATTGAATAGTATCAAACATTCTGAAAGTTGACCATAAGTTAAAGATACCCTAAATATCCTTCACATATCTTAGAAATAGGCTTTGAGGGGTTCGGTGTGCAAGAAATAAACTTTTTGGTCAAACAGGGACTAAAAGCGTAAAAAAGTGCATAAGTTTGTATTTTCGCGCATATCTTACGTTCTGAATATATTCGGACATCCAAAAATTTATGTAATCATTAAAATATTTTATTTTAGTGATTGGCATGATAAAATTCCGTTCGTCGCGTAATTTGGCTCGTTTTTGCGTCCGTTACGACTTCTGTCGTAATTAACCGAACAACGCAACCGTACGACCAAACGAACCGACATCCGACATATTTTTTAGCATATTTTAAGTTCCCTATACTTTAACTTCATTTTGGAGCCTTGAAATGAGGTTAACGGCCTTAAACGTGTCAAAAATGGTATCAAACATGTGCAGGGACTGAAGCTGTAAATTGTCAAACTGTTGCTGATATGTGACTAGGTGCCGGGCCGTGTAAGACCGCCCTGACTCTTACGCGGGGCGCGAGAGAACACCAGATCAGTAAAAATTACTTTATTCAAATCAGCTGCTGGTTTATTGTTTTGCACATGGTTTTTATCAATCTATGGGCTTATTTTGGGCACCCATAGATTACCAAATCAGTGGGCACACTTGTACGGTCCAGATTGAAGCTCGTTTATCGAGGAACGATCCTAACGGTTGTGGATTTCCTATAAATACCCAACCCCAATTCACTTGTTCCTCACAATTGATCTGAATTTTCTCTAAGTTGAGGTTCCAAAACTTCATACCTGAGAACTTTTAGATCAAATCTTCATAGCTTGGACCTCTTGTAAGTTTCTTTCATGCTTTTATGCGTTTTTAAGAATGAAAATCAAACAGTGTTTGACTTTCTGCTTTGACCGGTTAATTGTAACACCTGTGCCTCCACGGCCATCAAACAAATACCAAACCAATGAAATATTATATTTCATACTTGGGATTTGTAAAAATATGTGTATCATTTGCACATATCAATTCTTGTTCAATTTCAAACTCTAAATCGCTTTCTGGAAGGTTATACGCGCACCGAAGCGTAAATATAACCAGTTTAATGCAACAAACACTCCGGAATAGTGACATAGGCTTAACATACCTTAAATAACCTTTACTTAACTTAGAAATAAGTTTTGAAGGCTTTGGTATGGCAAAATCAAGTTAAATCGCTTACAGGGACTAAAGTTGACAAACTGCGAAAGTATGCCAATTTGAACTGTAACAGACATTCCGGAGCATGACCATAAGTTAAACATACCATAAATATCCTTCACATAGCTTAGAAATAGGCTTTGAGGTGTTCGGTATGCTAAAATAAACTTTTGTGTCATTCAGGGACTAAAAGTGTCAAAAAGTGCATAAGTTTGCATTTTCACGCATAACTTACGTTCTGAATACATCCGAACCTCCAAAAATTTATGTAAGCACTAAAATATTTTATTTTAGTGTTCGCCATAAGAAAACCTGCAGAAACTCAGTTTTTCGCATTCGGGACCAGATTCGATGTATTAGCCGTTGTTTAATTCACAACCACACATTCTAAACATGCTTAGTCAGCGGATAAGGATGGAATCTAAGCACCATGACTTTGCAACACATGTATGGATGGAATTTAAGCACCTAAACACCACAACTTTGCAACACATGTATGGATGGAATTTAAACACCTAAACACCATAACTTTTCAACACATGTACGGATGGGATTAAGGCACGTTTTCCATGAAACGATCTTAACGGTTCGGGTATTCCTATAAATACCCCATACCCCCCATTGCTAAAATCACTAGAAACTTGATTTGAGAAACTCTAAGTTGAAACATTTGTTTCATACCTGAGATTTTTGAATCGAGTTTAGCATTCGGGGACCCTTCGTAAGTATTCTTTCGTTCTTTTCCTTATTTTATTGCTTTTCGAGTCCGAAAGTCAAACTTTGTTTGACTTTCAGCGTTGACCAGTAATGGTCAATGCGAATTTCGGTTGAACTTCGCAACGTGAGTGTAATCACGTTGGTCATAGTCCCTTGGGACTATGCCCACTGATTACCACGTTGTCTAGAGTCGTAGGGTAGGCGATCTAATAAATCGCCTATACCTTCGAACTCGACCCTTTTGGTCGATCATTAGGATCGGACCAAACACATTAGGTGACCATAGTAGGTAGGGAATAACCTTCCGAGGTTATACCCTATGGTCACATCGTTTAAGTAGTTGTATGATAGGTAGTTTATATGCCTTAGGTAAATTACCAGAATACCCTTTTCATGTATAATTGGTAATTAAGCATATGTAACCTAAACTTTTGCCACATAACTGATTATGTAACATGTTTAGGCATATAACACTTGTCATAGGACTAGTTAGACGGTCCGAACGCGTTTCACGCGCACGACGCGTTAAAGTAGCATAAGCTACCTTAATGGGTCGCGATGGGTCGAAAGCACTTAGGTTTGGTTTCATAGTAGTATGTAGGCCTTGTTAAACCATATCATATGAGTTCCAACACTCATTTGGTTTACCAAGCCTCATCCTATCCGATCTCCCGATATAAGTCCGGTTTATTTATATAGTTTTAGATTGCCGACTGATTCCGTGCTCCCTCTAGCTTTGTTTGGTTGTTGTTCAAGACCTCCAAGCACTCTCAGGCGAGTACATTATTCCCCTCTTTTACTGTTTTTAACTGTTTTGGGGTGACTCATATGTGCTAAATGCTTTATCAATGATTTCAATAACAATTACAATGTAGTTTCAAGAACAATAACAATTATTTCAAGAACGCTAACAATGATTTCAAGAACGAATACAATGATTTCAAAAAAACTAATAACAATTTCAAAAAGTGAACAAACTTGTTGGTTGTAGTTTACATGACCGATGACATTCATTAGCAATGATCAGGCCGACCAGTATTAGGTTATGGTACCATAGGATCTGACAAATCCCGTTATTTACTGCACCCATTGTTATGTGTGGGGGTTGTGGGTAACGACTGAATCTGTAATTATTAACTTATCCTTTGGTAAGGGTTTGTTAAGAACGAGAGCGAGAGCGAGATGGAGCGAGGAACGCGTCAAGAAGGTTTGAATGTTATTAGAGAATCGACCATAAAGTAGTTTCACAATTAAAACAAGAATGATGAAAACAAGATGGGTTAACGATTGGGTAAACATTGGGACATGATTTACATTTGATCATGCATTTCCACGAAACATAGTATTGATTTAAACCAAGTTTTACTTCAATACTTTGTTTTGTGCGTTTCACCTATGGTTTAGTTGATGCATTTCACTAGCCATACATATCATTTTGGTTATACATATTACATGATTTACATTTGGGCATGAACATTACTTTGGTGGTTTGGTTTGATTAAGTGATTAAGTAACAATGCGTGTGGAATATGATACAAGCATGGTGGATACGCCGCTGGTACTTCCTATATATAAGTGTTTGTATGGTATTACATATCGTAGCGTTATTTGAATCATTTCAGTTCGAGACATAGAACATTTTATACAAGTAACATACTTTTCACAAGACATTTATTTACAAACAACTTATATTATACAAACTCATTTTACATGGTTATTCATTTAATCATGCATTTTTCTCTTATTATACATATCACGTGAACTTATTATTTCTCAAATGATTTACAAAGACAAAGCAAATTACAAGGTTCATGACTAAACATTTTCTTAAAACAGAAGTCATGAATCTTATTTTCACAAAACCTATGTACTCGCCAGCATTTCTTTGCTGACCTCGTTTTCACATATGTTTCAGGTATTGTTGAATGATATCGATTGATAAGATGCATGCTCACATAGGACTGGACGAGGCCTTAAGTGACTAAATAACAATGATAGACTATGTTTAATTTGTGTATTTAGATTTCCAGACGATGTAATTATTCAATGTTTAATAAAACAAAACACTTTTTGGTATCCATGGTTATGAAACATTAATTCTGTTGCAACACGCCTCGATGTTTCCGCCGCGATTTGTTGTTTTACGCGGTCGGGGTGTGACAGAAAAGATGGTATCAGAGCCAATGGTTATAGGGAATTAGGTTATTAGTAATTAGTAATGCTTTGACCTAGTCTATAACCTTCTTAGGACCCTAACGCGAGTTTACTTGCGTTTAGTCATAAAACAATACTGTCACCTATCCTTAGGCGACAATCACAACAAGAACACAAACTTCAAAACCGCTTTGAAAACTAATCATCTGTTCTAGGATGATTGATTACTAGGTTTTGAACTCTCTATTGTAAGGTTTTGAACTCTCTATTATATGGTTTTGAACCTCTTTGAGTTTTCAAAACTTCGTCAAGGTTTTGGGTTTTAAATAATGTGAACACGTGCAAACTGGAAGGGTGAATGCCTGTATTCTGGGTTTTCTGTCTAGGCAAGCACTTCGTATACATCTCATCAGACGCGAGACCAGTTGTGCTTACCTGGGAATTCTTGGGATGAGTGTTCACTTATAGGAGAGCATGTCTTCGCGATACATTATTTTTGACCCATTTACTTTGATAGTCACCATCTCATTTGTTTGCCTTAGGTAACAAACAAATGATCGCAATCTTCATGCGTTATCATTCTGTTTTGATTGTCCAATAATCTTTCACCTGTTTCTCCCTATGCCTTTCTTTTTCTTCAAGAATGTCTCTTCATCACGATGACGCCCAGATATCTGAGCAAGCAGCCAAATTCGCTCAACGAATAGGCGAAGTAGTCCTGAAGACTGTTGAATTAGCTACTGCCATGTATCATCTCCAGGATGAAGCCACTCAAGAGTCACCAAGACAGGCAGGACCTAGTCAGGCGACAACACCATCAGCCAATAAACCAATCGAGGAATCAAAGACCATGGATGAACGATCCCTTAAGAAGTCAAAGAAGCGAAAGGCTTCTCAGAACTTCGCCATGGTCGCTCACAATGGTAAAGCAGTCCCCAACCAACCAGCTTAACCCCTGCTAGGTGTGTATGGCTTTTCCTATGATACCTACATCAAGGAACTATGTACCTTACAAACTACTCTTGCGATTCCTCTCTTTCAAATGATTGCTCATGATTCCCTCAAAAATTTTAAGTACTCGTTTCATTCTAAGAAACAAAGTACAGAAAAATTAAGTGACATTATGAGTAATCGTGCTTTTCGCACATCTGTGCCTTTAAATCCTTGGTTAGATAACTAAGGGTATTTTCAAATCTCATACCCATTACGTTTTGATTTTTCAACATACACAGTACCAGTATTTCAAAACAATCTTCATGATCTCAAAACATTTCATATAGTTTGAAAACAATTTTTCTAGATGCATTGTCTATGTTATTTCAAAAACATTGGCCATGTTATCAAAACCAACCTTTCTAATTTCAAAATATTTCATATAGTCTGAAGACAATATTAACACAATACATTTTCTGATCAAGTGCATGATTTCGAAAAGCATCATTCATGTCTTTCAAAAACCTTATACATAATTTCAAAATTCATCTCGCATGATTTTAAAACATTTTTGTAAATATATCTACCTAATACACCTACTTTATGATTTCAAAAAAAAAAAGTATTATATATAAGGTTTCAAAAACGTTAAACACATTTTTCTTAAAAGAACCCCATGCATAGTTTTCAAAAATATTTTCCTCATACATTGACTTAACCTTCAAAATTCTGCTTCATATGTCGCCATGACATATCAAGCATCTCAACTTCATAAGCATTTTACATCATGTTTTGACCTAAGCACATCCAGTGCAAGGTTTCAAAACATCTTCAACTTCTAAAATTCATATGGGATCTTTTTATCTTTACAATTAGATCCTTGTGGATGATTATCATTCAAATCAGAGTCCTTAATTGGATTCCTTATGTACCTTAATTCGAACATTTCGGTTCCTAATAATCGAAATCGAATTTTCTTTTTGAATCTTTCTATCTTTATAGTTGGATTCTTGGTAACGTTTAAAGTACCAAATGAAATCCACGGAATGGATTCCTAGTGTGCTTTAAATGCATGTACGCAATTTACAAGACAAATTAACGAACAATTTTGTGGTTATGTGATATGTGTTTATGTGTTCTCCTCTATGATTTTTGTGTGATCCGATTTTCAAATCCTCATAGAATCTTTTATATCTTCATATGAGGGATTCATAGTAGGATTTTCAAAAAGGTACTACCTTAAATCCTTATGGGCTTCTACGTAGTAGTTAAGACCCTTGGGTTATATAGTACCATTCCATGTTTCATAAGAGACCTTTTTGGTGGTCTAGTCAAAAAGATTGATTCACAATTTGGTTAGAAAACGACATCTAGTGATGTAGCTGAACAGACTCCTTGATAGTCTATTTAGATCATTTATTGATTTAATTTAAAGGACTTTATGGCGGTCTAGTCACACTCATCACCGGTTTGTTCATTTGGTTTTCCCCTACACACTATAAAATAGACTGTGTGAACTGTGCAAGGAATTGTCTGATTATGGACGCGTACATAATTATGAAATTTAGTGCACAGAAACCCAGTAAGATTTATTATGTGTAAGAGCCGATAGTGACAACAATAACGAAATGAGAACGATGTAATGGAGGTACGGTGGACGCACCAATGACGCTTCATATACTTGTATATAAGTATCCCTCTTACATTGCAATCATGATGTTATTAAAGGTTACTAGAAGTTCAGAACCCTAATCAATATTGTTCGATCTTTTCAACTTCATATTTCCAAGCTCTCACAAGTTTCCTCTAAATAAATTTCGGGACGAAATTTCCTAAAGTAGGGGAGACTGTAACACCTGTGCCTCCACGGCCATCAAACAAATACCAAACCAATGAAATATTATATTTCATACTTGGGATTTGTAAAAATATGTGTATCATTTGCACATATCAATTCTTGTTCAATTTCAAACTCTAAATCGCTTTCTGGAAGGTTATACGCGCACCGAAGCGTAAATATAACCAGTTTAATGCAACAAACACTCCGGAATAGTGACATAGGCTTAACATACCTTAAATAACCTTTACTTAACTTAGAAATAAGTTTTGAAGGCTTTGGTATGGCAAAATCAAGTTAAATCGCTTACAGGGACTAAAGTTGACAAACTGCGAAAGTATGCCAATTTGAACTGTAACAGACATTCCGGAGCATGAACATAAGTTAAACATACCATAAATATCCTTCACATAGCTTAGAAATAGGCTTTGAGGTGTTCGGTATGCTAAAATAAACTTTTGTGTCATTCAGGGACTAAAAGTGTCAAAAAGTGCACAAGTTTGCATTTTCACGCATAACTTACGTTCTGAATACATCCGGACCTCCAAAAATTTATGTAAGCACTAAAATATTTTATTTTAGTGTTCGCCATAAGAAAACCTGCAGAAACTCAGTTTTTCGCATTCGGGACCAGATTCGATGTATTAGCCGTTGTTTAATTCACAACCACACATTCTAAACATGCTTAGTCAGCGGATAAGGATGGAATCTAAGCACCATGACTTTGCAACACATGTATGGATGGAATTTAAGCACCTAAACACCACAACTTTGCAACACATGTATGGATGGAATTTAAACACCTAAACACCATAACTTTTCAACACATGTACGGATGGGATTAAGGCACGTTTTCCATGAAACGATCTTAACGGTTCGGGTATTCCTATAAATACCCCATACCCCCCATTGCTAAAATCACTAGAAACTTGATTTGAGAAACTCTAAGTTGAAACATTTGTTTCATACCTGAGATTTTTGAATCGAGTTTAGCATTCGGGGACCCTTCGTAAGTATTCTTTCGTTCTTTTCCTTATTTTATTGCTTTTCGAGTCCGAAAGTCAAACTTTGTTTGACTTTCAGCGTTGACCAGTAATGGTCAATGCGAAGTTCGGTTGAACTTCGCAACGTGAGTGTAATCACGTTGGTCATAGTCCCTTGGGACTATGCCCACTGATTACCACGTTGTCTAGAGTCGTAGGGTAGGCGATCTAATAAATCGCCTATACCTTCGAACTCTACCCTTTTGGTCGATCATTAGGATCGGACCAAACACATTAGGTGACCATAGTAGGTAGGGAATAACCTTCCGAGGTTATACCCTATGGTCACATCGTTTAAGTAGTTGTATGATAGGTAGTTTATATGCCTTAGGTAAATTACCAGAATACCCTTTTCATGTATAATTGGTAATTAAGCATATGTAACCTAAATTTTTGCCACATAACTGATTATGTAACATGTTTAGGCATATAACACTTGTCATAGGACTAGTTAGACGGTCCGAACGCGTTTCACGCGCACGACGCGTTAAAGTAGCATAAGCTACCTTAATGGGTCGCGATGGGTCGAAAGCACTTAGGTTTGGTTTCATAGTAGTATGTAGGCCTTGTTAAACCATATCATATGAGTTCCAACACTCATTTGGTTTACCAAGCCTCATCCTATCCGATCTCCCGATATAAGTCCGGTTTATTTATATAGTTTTAGATTGCCGACTGATTCCGTGCTCCCTCTAGCTTTGTTTGGTTGTTGTTCAAGACCTCCAAGCACTCTCAGGCGAGTACATTATTCCCCTCTTTTACTGTTTTTAACTGTTTTGGGGTGACTCATATGTGCTAAATGCTTTATCAATGATTTCAATAACAATTACAATGTAGTTTCAAGAACAATAACAATTATTTCAAGAACGCTAACAATGATTTCAAGAACGAATACAATGATTTCAAAAAAACTAATAACAATTTCAAAAAGTGAACAAACTTGTTGGTTGTAGTTTACATGACCGATGACATTCATTAGCAATGATCAGGCCGACCAGTATTAGGTTATGGTACCATAGGATCTGACAAATCCCGTTATTTACTGCACCCATTGTTATGTGTGGGGGTTGTGGGTAACGACTGAATCTGTAATTATTAACTTATCCTTTGGTAAGGGTTTGTTAAGAACGAGAGCGAGAGCGAGATGGAGCGAGGAACGCGTCAAGAAGGTTTGAATGTTATTAGAGAATCGACCATAAAGTAGTTTCACAATTAAAACAAGAACGATTAAAACAAGATGGGTTAACGATTGGGTAAACATTGGGACATGATTTACATTTGATCATGCATTTCCACGAAACATAGTATTGATTTAAACCAAGTTTTACTTCAATACTTTGTTTTGTGCGTTTCACCTATGGTTTAGTTGATGCATTTCACTAGCCATACATATCATTTTGGTTATACATATTACATGATTTACATTTGGGCATGAACATTACTTTGGTGGTTTGGTTTGATTAAGTGATTAAGTAACAATGCGTGTGGAATATGATACAAGCATGGTGGATACGCCGCTGGTACTTCCTATATATAAGTGTTTGTATGGTATTACATATCGTAGCGTTATTTGAATCATTTCAGTTCGAGACATAGAACATTTTATACAAGTAACATACTTTTCACAAGACATTTATTTACAAACAACTTATATTATACAAACTCATTTTACATGGTTATTCATTTAATCATGCATTTTTCTCTTATTATACATATCACGTGAACTTATTATTTCTCAAATGATTTACAAAGACAAAGCAAATTACAAGGTTCATGACTAAACATTTTCTTAAAACAGAAGTCATGAATCTTATTTTCACAAAACCTATGTACTCGCCAGCATTTCTTTGCTGACCTCGTTTTCACATATGTTTCAGGTATTGTTGAATGATATCGATTGATAAGATGCATGCTCACATAGGACTGGACGAGGCCTTAAGTGACTAAATAACAATGATAGACTATGTTTAATTTGTGTATTTAGATTTCCAGACGATGTAATTATTCAATGTTTAATAAAACAAAACACTTTTTGGTATCCATGGTTATGAAACATTAATTCTGTTGCAACACGCCTCGATGTTTCCGCCGCGATTTGTTGTTTTACGCGGTCGGGGTGTGACAGAAAAGATGGTATCAGAGCCAATGGTTATAGGGAATTAGGTTATTAGTAATTAGTAATGCTTTGACCTAGTCTATAACCTTCTTAGGACCCTAACGCGAGTTTACTTGCGTTTAGTCATAAAACAATACTGTCACCTATCCTTAGGCGACAATCACAACAAGAACACAAACTTCAAAACCGCTTTGAAAACTAATCATCTGTTCTAGGATGATTGATTACTAGGTTTTGAACTCTCTATTGTAAGGTTTTGAACTCTCTATTATATGGTTTTGAACCTCTTTGAGTTTTCAAAACTTCGTCAAGGTTTTGGGTTTTAAATAATGTGAACACGTGCAAACTGGAAGGGTGAATGCCTGTATTCTGGGTTTTCTGTCTAGGCAAGCACTTCGTATACATCTCATCAGACGCGAGACCAGTTGTGCTTACCTGGGAATTCTTGGGATGAGTGTTCACTTATAGGAGAGCATGTCTTCGCGATACATTATTTTTGACCCATTTACTTTGATAGTCACCATCTCATTTGTTTGCCTTAGGTAACAAACAAATGATCGCAATCTTCATGCGTTATCATTCTGTTTTGATTGTCCAATAATCTTTCACCTGTTTCTCCCTATGCCTTTCTTTTTCTTCAAGAATGTCTCTTCATCACGATGACGCCCAGATATCTGAGCAAGCAGCCAAATTCGCTCAACGAATAGGCGAAGTAGTCCTGAAGACTGTTGAATTAGCTACTGCCATGTATCATCTCCAGGATGAAGCCACTCAAGAGTCACCAAGACAGGCAGGACCTAGTCAGGCGACAACACCATCAGCCAATAAACCAATCGAGGAATCAAAGACCATGGATGAACGATCCCTTAAGAAGTCAAAGAAGCGAAAGGCTTCTCAGAACTTCGCCATGGTCGCTCACAATGGTAAAGCAGTCCCCAACCAACCAGCTTAACCCCTGCTAGGTGTGTATGGCTTTTCCTATGATACCTACATCAAGGAACTATGTACCTTACAAACTACTCTTGCGATTCCTCTCTTTCAAATGATTGCTCATGATTCCCTCAAAAATTTTAAGTACTCGTTTCATTCTAAGAAACAAAGTACAGAAAAATTAAGTGACATTATGAGTAATCGTGCTTTTCGCACATCTGTGCCTTTAAATCCTTGGTTAGATAACTAAGGGTATTTTCAAATCTCATACCCATTACGTTTTGATTTTTCAACATACACAGTACCAGTATTTCAAAACAATCTTCATGATCTCAAAACATTTCATATAGTTTGAAAACAATTTTTCTAGATGCATTGTCTATGTTATTTCAAAAACATTGGCCATGTTATCAAAACCAACCTTTCTAATTTCAAAATATTTCATATAGTCTGAAGACAATATTAACACAATACATTTTCTGATCAAGTGCATGATTTCGAAAAGCATCATTCATGTCTTTCAAAAACCTTATACATAATTTCAAAATTCATCTCGCATGATTTTAAAACATTTTTGTAAATATATCTACCTAATACACCTACTTTATGATTTCAAAAAAAAAAGTATTATATATAAGGTTTCAAAAACGTTAAACACATTTTTCTTAAAAGAACCCCATGCATAGTTTTCAAAAATATTTTCCTCATACATTGACTTAACCTTCAAAATTCTGCTTCATATGTCGCCATGACATATCAAGCATCTCAACTTCATAAGCATTTTACATCATGTTTTGACCTAAGCACATCCAGTGCAAGGTTTCAAAACATCTTCAACTTCTAAAATTCATATGGGATCTTTTTATCTTTACAATTAGATCCTTGTGGATGATTATCATTCAAATCAGAGTCCTTAATTGGATTCCTTATGTACCTTAATTCGAACATTTCGGTTCCTAATAATCGAAATCGAATTTTCTTTTTGAATCTTTCTATCTTTATAGTTGGATTCTTGGTAACGTTTAAAGTACCAAATGAAATCCACGGAATGGATTCCTAGTGTGCTTTAAATGCATGTACGCAATTTACAAGACAAATTAACGAACAATTTTGTGGTTATGTGATATGTGTTTATGTGTTCTCCTCTATGATTTTTGTGTGATCCGATTTTCAAATCCTCATAGAATCTTTTATATCTTCATATGAGGGATTCATAGTAGGATTTTCAAAAAGGTACTACCTTAAATCCTTATGGGCTTCTACGTAGTAGTTAAGACCCTTGGGTTATATAGTACCATTCCATGTTTCATAAGAGACCTTTTTGGTGGTCTAGTCAAAAAGATTGATTCACAATTTGGTTAGAAAACGACATCTAGTGATGTAGCTGAACAGACTCCTTGATAGTCTATTTAGATCATTTATTGATTTAATTTAAAGGACTTTATGGCGGTCTAGTCACACTCATCACCGGTTTGTTCATTTGGTTTTCCCCTACACACTATAAAATAGACTGTGTGAACTGTGCAAGGAATTGTCTGATTATGGACGCGTACATAATTATGAAATTTAGTGCACAGAAACCCAGTAAGATTTATTATGTGTAAGAGCCGATAGTGACAACAATAACGAAATGAGAACGATGTAATGGAGGTACGGTGGACGCACCAATGACGCTTCATATACTTGTATATAAGTATCCCTCTTACATTGCAATCATGATGTTATTAAAGGTTACTAGAAGTTCAGAACCCTAATCAATATTGTTCGATCTTTTCAACTTCATATTTCCAAGCTCTCACAAGTTTCCTCTAAATAAATTCCGGGACGAAATTTCCTAAAGTAGGGGAGACTGTAACACCTGTGCCTCCACGGCCATCAAACAAATACCAAACCAATGAAATATTATATTTCATACTTGGGATTTGTAAAAATATGTGTATCATTTGCACATATCAATTCTTGTTCAATTTCAAACTCTAAATCGCTTTCTGGAAGGTTATACGCGCACCGAAGCGTAAATATAACCAGTTTAATGCAACAAACACTCCGGAATAGTGACATAGGCTTAACATACCTTAAATAACCTTTACTTAACTTAGAAATAAGTTTTGAAGGCTTTGGTATGGCAAAATCAAGTTAAATCGCTTACAGGGACTAAAGTTGACAAACTGCGAAAGTATGCCAATTTGAACTGTAACAGACATTCCGGAGCATGACCATAAGTTAAACATACCATAAATATCCTTCACATAGCTTAGAAATAGGCTTTGAGGTGTTCGGTATGCTAAAATAAACTTTTGTGTCATTCAGGGACTAAAAGTGTCAAAAAGTGCACAAGTTTGCATTTTCACGCATAACTTACGTTCTGAATACATCCGGACCTCCAAAAATTTATGTAAGCACTAAAATATTTTATTTTAGTGTTCGCCATAAGAAAACCTGCAGAAACTCAGTTTTTCGCATTCGGGACCAGATTCGATGTATTAGCCGTTGTTTAATTCACAACCACACATTCTAAACATGCTTAGTCAGCGGATAAGGATGGAATCTAAGCACCATGACTTTGCAACACATGTATGGATGGAATTTAAGCACCTAAACACCACAACTTTGCAACACATGTATGGATGGAATTTAAACACCTAAACACCATAACTTTTCAACACATGTACGGATGGGATTAAGGCACGTTTTCCATGAAACGATCTTAACGGTTCGGGTATTCCTATAAATACCCCATACCCCCCATTGCTAAAATCACTAGAAACTTGATTTGAGAAACTCTAAGTTGAAACATTTGTTTCATACCTGAGATTTTTGAATCGAGTTTAGCATTCGGGGACCCTTCGTAAGTATTCTTTCGTTCTTTTCCTTATTTTATTGCTTTTCGAGTCCGAAAGTCAAACTTTGTTTGACTTTCAGCGTTGACCAGTAATGGTCAATGCGAAGTTCGGTTGAACTTCGCAACGTGAGTGTAATCACGTTGGTCATAGTCCCTTGGGACTATGCCCACTGATTACCACGTTGTCTAGAGTCGTAGGGTAGGCGATCTAATAAATCGCCTATACCTTCGAACTCGACCCTTTTGGTCGATCATTAGGATCGGACCAAACACATTAGGTGACCATAGTAGGTAGGGAATAACCTTCCGAGGTTATACCCTATGGTCACATCGTTTAAGTAGTTGTATGATAGGTAGTTTATATGCCTTAGGTAAATTACCAGAATACCCTTTTCATGTATAATTGGTAATTAAGCATATGTAACCTAAACTTTTGCCACATAACTGATTATGTAACATGTTTAGGCATATAACACTTGTCATAGGACTAGTTAGACGGTCCGAACGCGTTTCACGCGCACGACGCGTTAAAGTAGCATAAGCTACCTTAATGGGTCGCGATGGGTCGAAAGCACTTAGGTTTGGTTTCATAGTAGTATGTAGGCCTTGTTAAACCATATCATATGAGTTCCAACACTCATTTGGTTTACCAAGCCTCATCCTATCCGATCTCCCGATATAAGTCCGGTTTATTTATATAGTTTTAGATTGCCGACTGATTCCGTGCTCCCTCTAGCTTTGTTTGGTTGTTGTTCAAGACCTCCAAGCACTCTCAGGCGAGTACATTATTCCCCTCTTTTACTGTTTTTAACTGTTTTGGGGTGACTCATATGTGCTAAATGCTTTATCAATGATTTCAATAACAATTACAATGTAGTTTCAAGAACAATAACAATTATTTCAAGAACGCTAACAATGATTTCAAGAACGAATACAATGATTTCAAAAAAACTAATAACAATTTCAAAAAGTGAACAAACTTGTTGGTTGTAGTTTACATGACCGATGACATTCATTAGCAATGATCAGGCCGACCAGTATTAGGTTATGGTACCATAGGATCTGACAAATCCCGTTATTTACTGCACCCATTGTTATGTGTGGGGGTTGTGGGTAACGACTGAATCTGTAATTATTAACTTATCCTTTGGTAAGGGTTTGTTAAGAACGAGAGCGAGAGCGAGATGGAGTGAGGAACGCGTCAAGAAGGTTTGAATGTTATTAGAGAATCGACCATAAAGTAGTTTCACAATTAAAACAAGAACGATTAAAACAAGATGGGTTAACGATTGGGTAAACATTGGGACATGATTTACATTTGATCATGCATTTCCACGAAACATAGTATTGATTTAAACCAAGTTTTACTTCAATACTTTGTTTTGTGCGTTTCACCTATGGTTTAGTTGATGCATTTCACTAGCCATACATATCATTTTGGTTATACATATTACATGATTTACATTTGGGCATGAACATTACTTTGGTGGTTTGGTTTGATTAAGTGATTAAGTAACAATGCGTGTGGAATATGATACAAGCATGGTGGATACGCCGCTGGTACTTCCTATATATAAGTGTTTGTATGGTATTACATATCGTAGCGTTATTTAAATCATTTCAGTTCGAGACATAGAACATTTTATACAAGTAACATACTTTTCACAAGACATTTATTTACAAACAACTTATATTATACAAACTCATTTTACATGGTTATTCATTTAATCATGCATTTTTCTCTTATTATACATATCACGTGAACTTATTATTTCTCAAATGATTTACAAAGACAAAGCAAATTACAAGGTTCATGACTAAACATTTTCTTAAAACAGAAGTCATGAATCTTATTTTCACAAAACCTATGTACTCGCCAGCATTTCTTTGCTGACCTCGTTTTCACATATGTTTCAGGTATTGTTGAATGATATCGATTGATAAGATGCATGCTCACATAGGACTGGACGAGGCCTTAAGTGACTAAATAACAATGATAGACTATGTTTAATTTGTGTATTTAGATTTCCAGACGATGTAATTATTCAATGTTTAATAAAACAAAACACTTTTTGGTATCCATGGTTATGAAACATTAATTCTGTTGCAACACGCCTCGATGTTTCCGCCACGATTTGTTGTTTTACGCGGTCGGGGTGTGACAGAAAAGATGGTATCAGAGCCAATGGTTATAGGGAATTAGGTTATTAGTAATTAGTAATGCTTTGACCTAGTCTATAACCTTCTTAGGACCCTAACGCGAGTTTACTTGCGTTTAGTCATAAAACAATACTGTCACCTATCCTTAGGCGACAATCACAACAAGAACACAAACTTCAAAACCGCTTTGAAAACTAATCATCTGTTCTAGGATGATTGATTACTAGGTTTTGAACTCTCTATTGTAAGGTTTTGAACTCTCTATTATATGGTTTTGAACCTCTTTGAGTTTTCAAAACTTCGTCAAGGTTTTGGGTTTTAAATAATGTGAACACGTGCAAACTGGAAGGGTGAATGCCTGTATTCTGGGTTTTCTGTCTAGGCAAGCACTTCGTATACATCTCATCAGACGCGAGACCAGTTGTGCTTACCTGGGAATTCTTGGGATGAGTGTTCACTTATAGGAGAGCATGTCTTCGCGATACATTATTTTTGACCCATTTACTTTGATAGTCACCATCTCATTTGTTTGCCTTAGGTAACAAACAAATGATCGCAATCTTCATGCGTTATCATTCTGTTTTGATTGTCCAATAATCTTTCACCTGTTTCTCCCTATGCCTTTCTTTTTCTTCAAGAATGTCTCTTCATCACGATGACGCCCAGATATCTGAGCAAGCAGCCAAATTCGCTCAACGAATAGGCGAAGTAGTCCTGAAGACTGTTGAATTAGCTACTGCCATGTATCATCTCCAGGATGAAGCCACTCAAGAGTCACCAAGACAGGCAGGACCTAGTCAGGCGACAACACCATCAGCCAATAAACCAATCGAGGAATCAAAGACCATGGATGAACGATCCCTTAAGAAGTCAAAGAAGCGAAAGGCTTCTCAGAACTTCGCCATGGTCGCTCACAATGGTAAAGCAGTCCCCAACCAACCAGCTTAACCCCTGCTAGGTGTGTATGGCTTTTCCTATGATACCTACCTGTTATTTTCGTGCTTTTCATGCTTTTATATCATATACTTGCTATGTTCATTAGTACGCATATAGTACATGATTTCATTATGTTTTTGCTATGTATGTTCACTTAGCATGCTAGCACATTGATTTTCACATATTACATTTTGTTGCATATGTTCATCCAGCATATGGACACATTGTTTTACATTTTGAACTGTTGGAACCGTTTGGAACTATTTGATCTATGTGAATTATTTGAACTGTTGGAACCATTTGGAACTGTTTGGTCTATGTGAACCGTTTGGAACTGTTTGATTGATGTGAACCGTTTGGAACTGTTTGAACCGTTGGGATAGGGAAGTGATTAGGTAACGGGGCAGGTGTAGTGTGTTAAAAGCATGGTGGATACGCCGCTGGTACTTCCTATATATAAGTGATTTTAACACATTATATATCGTTGAGTTATCTAGATCACTTGGGCAAATGTTATCAAAACAAAGATATATTACAAGGTTTTTCTAACAATATAAACCATTCGAGTTTTATTACAAGAAAACGATTTTCGATCTGGGTCTACATAAACAAATGTTTTGGAGTTAAGATTCATGGCATCGAGGTTTTATAAATTATAACAAATCTGTTTTAACTTGGTTATTTCAATTCACAATATAAACATTCTACAAAACTAAGTTTTCTAATATCGAATAACAAAGTTGTTTGAGTTATTTCTAAAGGTAAAACGAGCCATGAATCTGAAACTCACATAAAACCTATGTACTCGCCGGCATTTTTATGCTGACATAATTTCACATATGCTTCAGGTACCATAGTTGATGATGTTATTGGTGCATGCTCACATAGGAATGGACGAGGCCTTAGTGACTTAATAACAATGAAAGTCAATTTGTTCATGTTTTGTTTCTAACTTCCATACAATGTAATAAACATAATTCAATAAAACAGAACTTTTATCCATGTGTTGTGAAACAATGATTCTGTTACGACACTCCCCGACGTTTCCGCCACGATTTGTTGTTTTAACGCGGTCGAGGTGTGACACACTATGCATGACTTTGAACTTGGCGCAATTTTTTTTGCCTTGAAGATATGGTGACATACCTTTATGGTACCAACTGTGTGGTCTTCACCGACCATAAGAGCCTTCAACACATCTTAAACCAAAAGGAACTGAACATGCATCAACGTCATTGGGTAAAGTTGTTAAATGACTACGACTGGGAACTTCTCTACCATCCAAGTAAGGCAAATGTCGTGGCCGACGCACTCAGTCGTAAATCTCATGTTAAGGGTATTCGTTGTCTCCAACTCGTCAACGATCTTCAAAATCGCATTTGTGAAGCTCAATATGCGTTCGTTAACGAGGGTAACTGCAACAACGAGATGCAATGTGGTGCTGAAGAGAGTCATGTGTCTAAATCCGATGGTATTCTATATCATCTCAATCGCATCTGGATTCCTAATCGTGATAACCTTCGAGACTTTCTGATGAAGGAGGCACACAAATCGAGATATTCTATTCACCCTGGTGCTGATAAGATGTACCATGATATTCGTACATCCTATTGGTGGCCTGGAACGAAGAAAGATATCACCACCTTCGTTTCTAAATGCCTCAGTTGTTCAAAGGTTAAAGTTGAACACCAACGTCCCTTTGGCTTGCTCAAACAACCAGAAATTCCTATCTGGAAATGGGAGAGCATTGCGATGGACTTTATCACTAAACTTCCTCGTACTTCGTCTGGTCATGATAGTATTTGGGTGATTGACCAAATCTGCTCACTTTCTCCCCATTCGTGAAAGATTACAAAGTTGAGAGATTGGCTCGTATCTACACGGATTAATTCAGTTGTCGTCATGGTATCTCTATTGACATCATCTCTGATCGTGATGGTCGCTTTACGTCTCGTCTTTGGCAAACTTTTCAATCGCTAATTCTTAACCTTAGAACCGCTTTTCATCCTCAGTCTGACAGACAAACCGAGCGTACTATCCAAACTCTAGAGGATATGCTTTGTTCATGCGTAATCGATTTTGGTGGCAACTGGGATATGCACTTTCCTTTTATCTAATTCTCGTACAACAACAATTATCACGCGAGTATTCAAATGACACCTTTCGAGGCATTGTATGGTCGTAAGTGTCATTCGCCTATTTGTTGGCACGAGATCGGAGAAGCTCAAATCATCGGTCCCGAGCTTATGCAAGAGACAACGGACAAGATTCTACAGGTTTGAGATAACTTGTTGAAAGCCCAAAGCCGACAAAAGAGTTACGCTGACAAGTGTCGCAAACCTTTGGAATTCGAAGTAGGTGACTTTGTATTTCTCAAGGTATCCCCTTGGAAAGGCGTAGTTCGTTTTGGTAAGAAAGGGAAACTCGCTCCTCGCTATGTAGGTCCTTTCAAGATTCTCGCAAAGGATTGGCATGGTAGTGTATCGACTGGACCTACCTGAAGAACACAACAACGTTCATCCTGTCTTCCACATCTCCAACTTAAAGAAATGTCTAGCCGAAGAAGGACTTCAAGTTCCACACGAAGATCTCCAAATCAACGAGACTTTACACTTCGTGGAGAAACCCGTCGAGATCATGGATCGAGGAGTCAAGCAATTGAGGTGCAGTCGAATTCCTATCGTTAAGGTTCGATGGGAAGGAAAATGTGGCGCTGAGTTTAATTGAGAACTCGAAAGTACTATGAAGGCTAAGTATCTGCATCTGTTCGTTGCATCTTCCTAAATTTCGGGACGAAATTTCCTAAAGGAGGGGAGACTGTAACGCCACGCTTTTCGCAACATTCCATTTTTAGAAAGATTGTATCGTATTTCAATTTTCGGAAACTCATTTCCTTTGTAATCGTATTTCGTTTCAAGACATTGTAAATCTGAGACTTTGATTATAATAAAATTGATCTCTTGCGTGAAATATACATCGTTTATACCTACTTATACATTAATACATACGATTGTTTGATGCATGATTCATAATTCTCATCAACGTAAGTTAACTTGTAAACGACTATTGTACATTCGTAATCCTTGAAATTTCGTACATACAAGCACTTGATTGTTCAATTGTAAGACTAATTTAAATAAATTTTATACTTGATTGATACCAAAACTTATGTTACACCAAATTTGTATGCAACATACTTATTCTTTACATGTTTCTTATTTATTCCTTTCTTAGAACATGTTTAAAATGCATTTAGGGCCTTGTTACATGTTAATTGTACACCAAGCTTTATGTGGTACCTAAATTACATAAAATACTCAACCAACAACCACTTTATATTATTAAAACAAAAAAATAATAAAAAAGGGACATCATCATCTGTGATCAGAAGCTGCCAAACATGAATCAATTTTTTTTCTAAAGTTTAAATTCCCACCACATGATGTTTAATAGGTTAGTTATATAATATAACATGTGCATACCAATCTTATATGTCACAAAACAAAAAAAGGACGTTTAATGGCTGAGAACAGCTTCCGGCCGCAAGTAGGGGGTGTGACAACTGTGCCTCCGTGACCATCAAACAAATACCAAATCAATGAGATATTGCGTTTCATACTTGGGATTTGTAAAAAAATATGTGTATCGTTTGCACATATCATTCTTGTTCGATTTCGGGCTTTAAATCGCTTTCTAGAAGGTTATACGCGATCTGATGCGTAAATATAACCAGTTTAATGCAACAAACACTCCGGAATAGTGAAATAGGCTTAACATACCTTAAATAACCTTTACATAACTTAGAAATAAGTTTTGGATGGTTTGGTATGCCGAAATCAAGTTAATTCGCTTACAGGGACTAAATTTGACAAACTGCGAAAGTATGCCAATTTGAACTGTAACAGACATTCCGAAACATGACCATAAGTTAAACATACCCTAAATATCCTTTACATAGCTTAGAAATAGGCTTTGAGGGGTTCGGTGTGCTAAAATAAACTTTTGGGTCATTCAGGGACTAAAAGCATCAAAAAGTGCATGAGTTTGCATTTTTGCGCATAACTTACGTTCTGAATACATCCGGACATCCCAAAATTTATGTAAGCACTAAAATATTTTATATTAGTGTTTGGCATAAGAAAAATCCATTCGTCACACAATTTGGATCGTTTTTCGCGCTTATGCGCATTCCATCGTAATTAAGCGAACATCGCGATCGTACGGCCAAACGAACCGACATCCGAGATATTTTTGAGCACATTTTAAGTTCCCTATACTTTAACTTCATTTTAGAGCTTTGAAATGGGGTTAACGGGCCTTAAACGTGTCGGAAATGGCATTAATGCATAACAGGGACCAAAACTGTCATTTCAGCATAGTTGATGGCTTACGGACCATAAGCCCTCAACCTTGCGGTCCGTAAGGGACTCCTAGCTGATCAGAAGCTTCTAAAACAGCTGTTAACAGCTGTTAAGCACTCCCTAACCCTTTTGCACTTGCCTCTTCCTGATAATGAGGGGCCATTTTGGTGTTCCATGGAAATTTCAACAAGTGTAGGGATGAGATTGAAGCCCGGATTACGAGAAACGATCCTAACGGTTGTCCATTTACTATAAATACCCCCACCCTTCACTTGCAAACCCACTTGAAATCTGAGTTTTTCTCTAAGTGGTTGTGTTTTTACACTTCCTACCTGAGATTACTTGGAAATCAAACTTGCGGGGACCCGTTGTAAGTGTTCTTTCGTTCTTTTCATTCGTTTTAGCATTTAAGTCAAACTGCGTTTGACTTTCTGCATTGACCAGTTTATGGTCAACACAAAGTTCGTTTGAACTTCATAACGTGAGCGTAATCACGATGGTTATAGTCCCTAGTGACTATACCTACTGATTACCACGTTATCTAGGCTCAGTGACGAGTCGTAGTTTCGGCCAAAATGCGCATTCTTGTGTATTTTGTAACCAAACTACTCTTAGGTATCAAAACCGTTCGTTTTGATACCAAACCTTTTTTCTAAACTTAGTTAAGCATGTTTTAACATGCTTAGCTCGTTACTTTTAGTTTTGTGCTTGTCTGTAAAGGTAAGCGATCTAAACAATCGCTTATACTTTCGAACCCGACCCGTTTGGTCTATCTTTAGGATCCGACCAAACATATTAGGTGACCATAGTTGTATAGGGAATAACCTTCCGAGGTTATACCTTATGGTCACATCGTTTGAGTAGTTGTATGATAGGTAGTATATATGCCTTAGGTAAATTAACAAAATGCCCTTTTTACGCCAAAATTCATTTTAAGCATATGTAACATAACTTTTGATATCTAAACTGATTTGGAAACAATATTAGACATGTTAAGGCATATTTTACTTGTCATAGGACTAGTTAGGCGGTCCGAACGCGTTTCACGCGAACGACGCGTTAAAGTAGCATAAGCTACCTAAACGGGTCGTGATGGGTCGTAAACACTTAGGTTAGGTTTCATTTTAGTATGTAGGCTTTGTTAAACCATATTACATGAGTTTCCATGCTCATTTGGTTTACGAACCTTCATTCTATCCGATCCTCCGATATAGGTCCGTTTATTAATGTAGATACCTATATTAGGTGCCGTTTGATATTCATGATCTTCTAGCTTTGCTTGGTGGATATCTAAAGTCTGTTGAACAATCTCAAGTGAGTACATAGACCCCTCTTTTACCGTTTTCAAACTGTTTTGGGGTGAAACACATGTGCCTACTTGTTACTTTCATGCTTTCCATGTTTTCACATCATATACTTGCTATGTTCATTAGTACAATTATAGTACATGATTTACATTATATTGTTTTGCTATGTATGTCCATTGTGTGCATACTTAGTACATTGTTTTACATTACATTTCATGCTATGTATGTCCATTGTGTGCATACTTAGTACATTGTTTTACATTACATTTTGTTGCATATGCTCATCCAGCATATGAACACATTATATTACATTATGTGAACCATTTGTATCTATTGAACCATGTGAACCATTTGACAATAGACATTTGACTATACCTAAACATTTCTACAATTGTTAAACATTACATCTTGATGGTTTGGTTTGAGTAAGTGATTTAAGTAACGAGGCGTGTGTAATATGATACAAGCATGGTGGATACGCCGCTGATACTTCCTATATATAAGTGTTTGTATGGTATTACATATCGTAGCGTTATTTGAATCATTTCAATTTGAGACATATAACATTTTATACAAATAACATACTTTTCACAAGACATTGTTTTACAAACAACTTATCTTATACAAACTCATTTTACTTGGTTATTCATTTAACCATACATTATTCTCTTATTTATACATATCATCTGGTCTTATTGCTTTTCAAATGATTTACAAAAACAAATCAATTTACAAGGTCCATGGCCAAATTTTATTAAACATTTTCTTAAACTTAAGTCATGAATCTTATTTTCACAAAACCTATGTATCTCACATGCATTTTTATGCTGACGTACCTATTTTCACATGTGTTTTCAGGAATTGATGCATAGGATTGATCAAGATACACCTAGGCAGACTTGTGCCTTAGTGACTTAAAACGAAGCAAGAACTAGTTAATTTGTGTTATGTACTCTTTGTTTCTTGTTTAAAACGATGTAAACTCTCTTATTTGATTAGTAAAACGAAACTTTAATTGCCATGGATTTGAAACAATTAATTCTGTTACAACACTCCCCGACGTTTCCGCCACGTTTCGTTGTCTCACGTGGTCGGGGTGTGAAAGAAAAGTTGGTATCAGAGCCAATGGTTATAGGGAATTAGGTTATTAGTAATGCTTTGACCTAGACTATAACCTTTCTAGGACCCCAACACAAGTTATCTTGTGTTTAGATCTTAAAACATGCACGTCACCTATCCTTAGGTAATAACCATGACGAGAACATCAATTCCGAATCCGCTTTGAAAATTAATCATCTGTTTTTGGATGATTGATTACTAGGTTTTGAACCCTCTATTGTAAGGTTTTGAACCCTCTGTCATATGGTTTTGAACCCTCTGTTATAAGGTTTTGAACCCCTTTGAATTTTCAAAATCTCGTCAAAGTTTTGGGTCCTAAATAGTGTAAACACGTGCAAACTGGAAGAGTGAATGCCTGTACCCTGAGTTTTCTGTCTAAGGCTAGAGTGTTCGTACAAATCCACATAATCGGACCAGTCACTCTTACCTGGGAACTCATGGGGTGAGTGTCCACTTATAGGCGAGCATGTCTTCGCGATACATTATAAGGATCTATTTGCTTTGATTCAGCCTTTATGTGTCGTTTGTTTGCTTCGTGGTTCAAACAAATGACCATCACCCATGATTTTGGTCGGTAATTGTAACATCCTGTTCTTACCGAATGCCATTTCATTTGTTTTCTTTCTTGTTTCCCCTTTTAGAATGCCTCCACGACGCGAAAATTAGGTATCTATTGAAGAGCTGGCAGCTGTCATTACACAGCAAATGACTGCTGCAATCCCGAACATCGTTGCTCAATGTAACCAAGCTCTTAACAACAATAATGCCCCGTGCAACTTCAAGACGTTCAACTCGGCTAAGCCATCAAAGTTTTCTGGGTCTCAAGGAGCGACTGTACTTCTACAATGGTTCGAGAGTTTAGAGAGCACCTTCAGACATGTTCAATGTCCAAACGAGCGAAAGGTAGATTTCGCATCTAGTGTCTTTGAGAAACGAGCTTTGACGTGGTGGAATGGTGTGATGAGAGATAAAGGTGCCGATGTGGCACTGGCCCAAACGTGGGAAGAGCTTCGAGCTCTGATGATGAAGGAATTCTGCCCTCGTCACGAGATCAGGGCCTTAGAAAGGGAATTCGACGATCTTAAGCAAGACAGCGGTGAACATCGAGCATACACTGATCGATATGAGGAGCTGAGCCTGTTGTGTCCTACCATGGTTACGCCTTTGGATAAGGCGATCGAAAAATACATTGATGGTCTCCCTGACTCAGTTCAGGACATTGTTACTGGTAGTAACCCCACTACGATTAGGCAGGCCATTGAGCTATCTGCTACCTTGACTGAATCTCAAATCAGGAAAGGTAAACTTTTCCGAAAAGTTGATAAGAAACCAATTGAGGAATCAAAGACCATGGATGAACAGACCGGATCCCCTAAGAGGTCAAAGAGGTGAAAGGCTTCTCAGAACTTCGCCGTGGTCGCTCACAATGGTCAAGCCGTCCCCAACCAACCAGCTCAACCCCCTGCTAGGAAGCCATACAATGGAACTTCACCCTTGTGCAACCAATTTAACCTTCATCATCATGCTAGTGTGAAGTGCCGCGAATGCCAAATTTGTGGACTTAAAGGTCGTACAGCAAAAGTTTGTCGAGCAGCAGTTGAACCAAATCAAGCTGACAACAATCCTGCTCAAGCTCGCTTTCCACCAGGTTCTTGCCACAATTGTGGCGAGATGGGTCATTTCCGAAGAAATTGCCCAAAGCTTGCTAATGCAAATCCAGCACAGGGATGAGCATCTGACCGTCTAAAAGACAACACCCTTTAGAAATAATCATGTCTTATGTATTATTTTCTTTTGTTGTCAAGGTCCATGAAACAGTTGTTATCATTGTTTATAAATAAATCTTTTATTTACATTGCAATGTATTTATGTGGTTATATGTATAAACAACATATCCCCTACAATACCGACAATCAAGGAATCGTATTCCTTGAAAAGCAAACTACCCCCCAAATTTTTTTTCCATTTTATGATATCTTGCGTTTCCACGAAATTCCTAAGTATCCGTTTCTTCTAAGGAAAAGAGAAGTACAAGGCGCAAGTTACAACAATGGACGAATACCCAAAGTACCACTATAAATCCTTAATAGGGTACCTAAGGGTATTTCCGTAAATCCTAAAATTGTTGTGTTCCTTAAATTCGAATATTACGTTTCTTTGAAAACAAAATCGAAATTTTGGGAGATCATCCTATCTTTTCAGATAGATCCTAGAGGACATTGAAGCCCATCTACTGGTTTCCTGGTGTACCTTGAATATCCATATTCAATCGATAACAAGTTAATAACAAATTAATAACCAAGTTAAACAACTATGTGATTATGTGCTTATGTGTTTCCTTTTATGTTTTTGTGTAATCCAAGTTTTGTTATCCAAATCCTCGTAGAATCTTCCATATCTTCGTATAAGGGATTCATAGTAGGATATCCAAAGTTACTATATTAAATCCTCAATGAGCTTTTACGTAATAGTAAAGACCCTTGGATTATATTGTACTATTCCATAATTAGACCCCTTGAGTGGTCTAGTTAAACAGATTGATCCAAAAATCTGGTTAGGAATATCATGTGATGAAATAGCTGAAAAGACTCCTTGGTGGTCTAATTAAAAGAGATCATTTGTCGATCTAATTAAAGGGACCCTATGATAGTCTAGTCACACTCATCACAGGTTAAATTTTTCTTCCCCTTCACATTACAAAACAAATTGTGCAGACTGTGCAAGGAATTGCGTAATTATGGATGCATACATAATTATGGAATTTAGTGCACAGAAACCACAGCAAGTTTGGTCGTGTGTCTAGAGTTGACTAAGTGCATTTTCGTTTCTAAAGAAATTGTGGAAAATGACTCATTCCGTTCATTTTCGTTTCAAAAGAAATTGTGGAAAATGACTAATTCCGTTCATTTTCGTTTCTGAAGAAATTGTGGAAAATGACTCATTCCGTTCATTTTCGTTTCTGAAGAAATTGTGGAAAATGACTCATTCCGTTCATTTTCGTTCCTGTAGAAATTGTGAAAAATGACTCATTCCGTGCATTTTCGTTTCTGAAGAAATTATGGAAAATGACTCATTCCGTTCATTTTCGTTTCTGAAGAAATTGTGGAAAATGACTCATTCCGTTCATTTTCATTTCTGAAGAATACCCATTAAGGAAAATGACTCATTCCGTGCATTTTCATTTCTAAGGAAATTGTGAAAAATGACTCATTCCATGCATTTTCGTTTCTGAAGAAATTGTGAAAAATGACTCATTCCGTTCATTTTTGTTTCTGAAGAAATTGTGGAAAATGACTCATTCCGTTCATTTTCATTTCTGAAGAATACCCATTAAGGAAAATGACTCATTCCTGTGCATTTTCGTTTCTGAAAGATACCCAGTAAGGAAAAAGACTCATTCCGTGCATTTTTTCGTTTCTGAAAATTACCCATCGAAGGGAAATGAATATCCCTGATTCTTCCTTCATTTCCATTTCTGAAAAATGTCCATTAAAGAGGAATACCAGGATTATGCCTTATCCTTGATGGTTATTTAACACAAAGTCACAGACAGGCTCCTACAAATAAATTTCGGGACGAAATTTCCTAAATTAGGGGAGACTGTGACAACTGTGCCTCCGTGACCATCAAACAAATACCAAATCAATGAGATATTGTGTTTCATACTTGGGATTTGTAAAAAAAAAATATGTGTATCGTTTGCACATATCATTCTTGTTCGATTTCGGGCTTTAAATCGCTTTCTGGAAGGTTATACGCGATCTGATGCGTAAATATAACCAGTTTAATGCAACAAACACTCCAGAATAGTGAAATAGGCTTAACATACCTTAAATAACCTTTACATAACTTAGAAATAAGTTTTGGATGGTTTGGTATGCCGAAATCAAGTTAATTCGCTTACAGGGACTAAATTTGACAAACTGCGAAAGTATGCCAATTTGAACAGTAACAGACATTCCGAAACATGACCATAAGTTAAACATACCTTAAATATCCTTTACATAGCTTAGAAATAGGCTTTGAGGGGTTTGGTGTGCTAAAATAAACTTTTGGGTCATTCAGGGACTAAAAGCGTCAAAAACTGCATAAGTTTGCATTTCCACGCATAACTTACGTTCTGAATACATCCGGACATCCAAAAATTTATGTAAGCACTAAAATATTTTATTTTAGTGTTTGGAATAAGAAAAATCCATTCGTCACGCAATTTGGATCGTTTTTCGCGCTTATGCGCATTCCGTCGTAATTAAGCGAACATCGCGATCGTACGGCCAAACGAACAGACATCCGAGACATTTTTGAGCACATTTTAAGTTCCCTATACTTTAACTTCATTTTAGAGCTTTGAAATGGGGTTAACGGCCTTAAACGTGTGGCTTTAATGCATAACAGGGACCAAAACTGTCATTTCAGCATAGTTGATGGCTTACGGACCGTAAGCCCTCAACCTTACGCTCCGTAAGGAACTCCCAGCTGATCAGAAGCTTCTAAAACAGTTGTTAACAGCTGTTAAGCACTCCCTAACCCTTTTGCACTTGCCTCTTCCTGATAATGAGGGGCCATTTTGGTGTTCCATGGAAATTTCAACAAGTGTAGGGATAAGATTGAAGCCCGGATTACGAGAAACGATCCTAACGGTTGTCCATTTACTATAAAGACCCCCACCCTTCACTTGCAAACCCACTTGAAATGTGAGTTTTTCTCTAAGTGGTTGTGTTTTTACACTACCTACCTGAGATTACTTGGAAATCAAACTTGCGGGGACCCGTTGTAAGTGTTCTTTCGTTCTTTTCATTCGTTTTAGCATTTAAGTCAAACTGCGTTTGACTTTCTGCATTGACTAGTTTATGGTCAATGCGAAGTTCATTTGAACTTCATAACGTGAGCGTAATCACGATGGTTATAGTCCCTAGTGACTATACCTACTGATTACCACGTTATCTAGGCTCAGTGACGAGTCGTAGTTTCGGCCAAAATGTGCATTCTTGCGTATTTTGTAACCAAACTACTCTTAGGTATCAAAACCGTTTGTTTTGATACCAAACCTGTTTTCTAAACTTAGTTAAGCATGTTTTAACATGCTTAGCTCGTCACTTTTAGTTTTGTGCTTGTCTAGGGTCGTAAAGGTAAGCGATCTAAACAATCGCTTATACTTTCGAACCCGACCCGTTTGGTCGATCTTTAGGATCCGACCAAACATATTAGGTGACCATAGTTGTATAGGGAATAACCTTCCGAGGTTATACCTTATGGTCACATCGTTTGAGTAGTTGTATGATAGGTAGTATATATGCCTTAGGTAAATTACCAAAATGCCCTTTTTACGCCAAAATTCATTTTAAGCATATGTAACATAACTTTTGATATCTAAACTGATTTTGCAACAATATTAGACATGTTAAGGCATATTTTACTTGTCATAGGACTAGTTAGGCGGTCCGAACGCGTTTCATGCGAACGACGCGTTAAAGTAGCATAAGCTACCTAAACGGGTCGTGATGGGTCGTAAGCACTTAGGTTAGGTTTCATTTTAGTATGTAGTCTTTGTTAAACCATATTACATGAGTTTCCATGCTCATTTGGTTTACGAACCTTCATTCTATCCGATCCTCCGATATAGGTCCGTTTATTAATGTAGATACCTATATTAGGTGCCGTTTGATATTCGTGATCTTCTAGCTTTGCTTGGTGGATATCTAAAGTCTATTGAGCAATCTCAAGTGAGTACAAAGACCCCTCTTTTACCGTTTTCAAACTGTTTTGGGCTGAAACACATGTGCCTACTTGTTACTTTCATGCTTTCCATGTTTTCACATCATATACTTGCTATGTTCATTAGTACAATTATAGTACATGATTTACATTACATTGTTTTGCTATGTATGTCCATTATGTGCATACTTAGTACATTGTTTTACATTACATTTCATGCTATGTATGTCCATTGTGTGCATACTCAGTACATTGTTTTACATTACATTTCATGCTATGTATGTCCATTGTGTGCATACTCAGTACATTGTTTTACATTACATTTCATGCTATGTATGTCCATTGTGTGCATACTTAGTACATTGTTTTACATTACATTTTGTTGCATATGCTCATCCAGCATATGAACACATTCTATTACATTATGTGAACCATTTGTATCTATTGAACCATGTGAACCATTTGACAATAGACATTTGACTATACCTAAACATTTCTACAATTGTTAAACATTACATCTTGATGGTTTGGTTTGAGTAAGTGATTTAAGTAACGAGGCGTGTGTAATATGATACAAGCATGGTGGATACGCCGCTGATACTTCCTATATATAAGTGTTTGTATGGTATTACATATCGTAGCGTTATTTGAATCATTTCAATTTGAGACATATAACATTTTATACAAATAACATACTTTTCACATGACATTGTTTTACAAACAACTTATCTTATACAAACTCATTTTACTTGGTTATTCATTTAACCATACATTATTCTCTTATTTATACATATCATCTGGTCTTATTGCTTTTCAAATGATTTACAAAAACAAATCAATTTACAAGGTCCATGGCCAAATTTTATTAAACATTTTCTTAAACTTAAGTCATGAATCTTATTTTCACAAAACCTATGTATCTCACATGCATTTTTATGCTGACGTACCTATTTTCACATGTGTTTTCAGGAATTGATGCATAGGATTGATCAACATACACCTAGGCAGACTTGTGCCTTAGTGACTTAAAACGAAGCAAGAACTAGTTAATTTGTGTTATGTACTCTTTGTTTCTTGTTTTAAACGATGTAAACTCTCTTATTTGATTAGTAATACGAAACTTTAATTGCCATGGATTTGAAACAATTAATTCTGTTACAACACTCCCCGACGTTTCCGCCACGTTTCGTTGTCTCACGTGGTCGGGTTGTGACAGGGGGGCAGTTTTTGGTTTTGTTTTAATTATTTTTTTAATGCTTAAACACCCAACTAACTTATAATTAATGCCAACCAACTTAACCCTAAACCATTCCTATAAATACCAACATATTTCCAGCCACTTTCACACTTTTACAACACTCAAATCTTGCCAAAACTCTCTCAAACTCAGCTGAGTTTTTCAGCAACACCTCAGAAAGTTCCAGCAACTAAAAGTGAGTTTTAACTCACTTCTACTTCGATTTTCTTCTTGTTTCTTTCTTCTTAACACTTGGATAACCTCTAGAAAGGGTTTCACAAGTTTGCTTGGGCAAACTAAGGTGAAACCTCACCATTTTTGAGGCCCAAAGTGCAACAAATTTTCTGCTCATTTTTATCTTTTCATAGGTAAGTTTTGATAAAAAAACTTGTTGGAATCTTGTTCCCACCAAGCTCACAACCTAGTCTAAGGTTGTGGATTTGTGTTTAGGGATTTCCATCAAAGTTTTGGGTTCAAACACCCATTTAAATTATGTTTATACTTGTTAAATTAAGCTTGAATTAGTTAGTTTCATTTCCTTAACATTCATGACCATCCGAGTTGTCCTTGTGACAACTTGTGAATTGGTGAATCTTACGAAAGAGGTTTAAAGGAAGGTTATACTCCTACCTCCATGCATGACTTCTTTGAAATTTGTTGGTACATTTATATCTATCGCCTCCGTCAATCTAAAACCGTAGCTGAAACAGAAGAAACCTAGGCTTATAGTATTATATTTTAATAGAAAAGGCAAGGTGGCATTTCTGTAAATAAGGAAACCTTCCTTATATCCTTGGCCTATAAATAGGGAGCTATAGTGTTAGAAATAAGACTTTTGCTCATTTGCATTTTAGAGAGCTCTAGATCTAGAGAGAGATTCTAGAGAGAGAAAGTGATTCAAGGTGCTTGTACTTGTCATATTTCTAATAGAGTCACGTTTATATTACGTCTTGTGTGTTAGGTCACGTTCGTGTAAGGTTTCTGCACGTCGCACGTTCGTTTGCAATCGTTCGGTGTCAAAACCGGTCCTACAAAATTCAATGACAAACATGTTGGACTTATTACATATTATACTATATAATATATATTAAATATATAAACATAACCAAACCCTTGATAATAATCAAGTGATTAATTGTCATGGAAATAAGTTATATTATCTAAGGACTTAAAACTCTCGTTACGATCCTAATGGGTATCTTAACCCATGAAATCACGTCAACCCATATGGGATTCATAGTGTCAAAAATGAGTGTTTAAGTCTAGATAATTTCTTATATACATACTTTTGTGTACTTTAAATTCCGAATCCAAATCCTTTGTTTTCATCCGAATACTCACACACCTATGTTTCCTCGTGTAGGAGAAATCGGTGTTCTACCCTCCAACAACCAACTCTTCACGGAATTACCAAGTGGAAGCTTGCAAAACCGTGAGTACACTTGACCCATTTTCCCTTTTACACAATTTGGGTTGTAACATGTTAACATACAATATACACAACACACACACAAACATACTTTGTATTCTCAATCCGTTATACATGCTACTTGTTATACTCAGGTTCATGCTAAATTCAAACTTTGCTACTTGTCATTAACTTAGCTAGCCCAAACTTAACATATATAGCGCTATAGGAGTAGCATGCCGCCCGTTCGGGGTATTGTTAAGCTTTTTATTCATAAATAGTCTCGTTACTTTTGTGGCGAGGGACACTTATAATTCTTGTGGACACTTGGGTTTGACACTTAGTATTGCATGCTAGATAACCTTGTATACAATTTTCCATGTGGATTCGAGTAATTCTTTTTATATACTTATGCTATGTATATACAAACTTGTGTACTTGCCAATGCTTTTGTGTTGAACCATATTTTTAACATGTTATAGGTTGATGATGATGTTTATGACGAATCTAGTAGGGACGACATAGAAACGCACAAGAAATACTAGATTTGGATATTTTGTTATGTTGAACTTATTGTACTTGTCTTTTAATTGTTGTAATTTGAATTTCCCTATAATTTATTTGACAATTTATGATATGCAATGAAATCAGTTTTGAATTAATTATTGTCGCAAATAGTGTTATATGTGATGAGCAATCTATTTCGTCTCATTCCAATGATTCCGCCATCGGTTGGGGTGTGACACTCTCCAACTCTCCAATTGAGCACAAATTCTAAAATGTCAAGACTAGCTCCCTATTTATAGCCCTTGTCCATTCTCTCCAACTAGCATGTCCATTCGTGAGGATGGACTTTCGTGAGGATGGACTTTCGTGCGGATGGAATCTAAACTAAACATGTACATTATATTTAACATAAAAAAACTTCTAAACCTTGTCTTGATCATTTCTCAGCTACGATACGTGATTGACGGAAGTGATAGACATATGCACTCACACAACTAATATCCCGTTCGCCAGACCCCGACGATTAGTTTGTATAATGTATGGGGACTTTATGATAGGGTTTCGTTTAGTCCGCGAAAGAAATGAATTATAAATAACATTTAACAATATTACATCCTTTGGAACACTAGGTTCCCAACCATCGAGAATACATGCTTTTAGTGAAAGTGTGAACTCACCTTTGCTTAGTTCGGCATATTTAATTACTTGAGTTAATTATGGCCAACCACGTCCTATTATATTTACCAATGTTTATTAGGTTGTACACAAGTAAGTCACATATTTTCTACATGTATCTATCAAGTTGCATGTAAATAAAAGCCATTATATAATACGTATGTCATACTAGTCAAACACAGAAACACAGATCCTCAACAAAAGCTCATAGATGGAATATTACATGTGTGCGGCCCATTATAGGAGTATGGTCCATCATAGTGTACGACCCAAAGTAAGTGCGCGGCTACTTGATATTGTGCGGTCATGCATAGAAATATTGTACTCTGTGCATTAGGTGTTTGTACAACATGAATGTACGGTCTCCAAGGGTGTGCGACCTTGCATAACATAATTGTACAATATGCAATCAAGGATTGTAAAATGTAGGAGTGTGCGACCATGCATCATGTGTTTGTACATTGTGCATAAGGGATTTAACACTTAGAAGTGTGCGGCACATGAGTGTGCGATGTGCTGTGTGTGAGTTGTAAAATATGCAAGTTATGGTGTACGTTTCATGAGTGTGCGGTCTAAACAACCCTGCCGGTCTATTGTTCAATTCTACTGATCAAACAAATAATCACCCAGGTTTATATGATCAAAACAATAAAAAATACAACTTTTAACATAACCCTCATGAATCCCAACATTATTTTCATCAACAATTTACACTGACTTTATAAACCCTAATCATGAACCAATCCTTAATAACAAAAATCTATTCATTCACCCTTATAAGCAGATTCAGAAATCCTTAAGTATTAACAAACAAGTCTACTCATTTATCATTATAATAAACCATCATCATCATCATGTTATCCTAGTTCATCAATCTCACAAATCAATCATCACAAATAAATCATCATATCAGGTTTATGAACACTATGTCATGCGAACCTATCACTACAACACATATTTTTATCATTTCATCAATGTTAACTGTGGTTCATAACCAAGTTTAGAATCACAAAAGATTTAGCAACATACTATAATCCTTTAGACTATCTATTGACATTATACCAAGTCATCAATACACTAACATCAAGCAAGAACAATGATACAATCAGACCATTTACTTAGTCAAACCGTTTTGAATCTTGATTCTAGAGAAACCCTAGGTTATACTTGTTATTATATCACTTAACATAAATCACCAAGCAAGATTTCAGCTAATTACACTAAATAAAGCTTCATAATTACAATAACCAGGAATTTGTGAAGGAAGGAAGATGCTAGAATAATGAAGGTAGAGCTCGGAGAGTGAAGGTGTTAAGATCGGAGGCTCTCATGATTGTGTTTGTTTGTATGTTTGGAACGATTTGTAAATATGAAAACATGTAAAGTGCAGCGGAAATGAAAACAAACTTTGTAAACACAATCAAATGGAGAAAATAGTTTGATAAACAATTGCTTCTCATAGAGTCAAAAGATTTACAAATCAAAGCAAAAGATTACAGATATGCTTACAAACTAAACTCCCCCTCAGCCTGATGCCCCAAGGTTGGTTGCACACAAGATGAAAGGATTAGACATGAGGAGAAGAACTCGCTCAGTCAATCAAATGTAACAGTACAGGGTACTGTTACATTTATAGGCAAACCAAACTACTGAGGTATCTCAGCTGACATCACCATGAAAGCGACGTCTAACAGTCTAACAACCTGTATCTACTGTCCTTACATAAACACTGCTAACCTAACCACTGACTATACATAAAACAGATAATTCACTAAACAGCTGCTTTCTCTTTATGTCAGTGCTTTCCTCAAGGTTGATCAGTTCTTGAATGGGCAGTGCTTTATCATCAGTAGATAGGACCAGCAGTGTTGGATACTTCAGGGTTTTCATCAGTAGTTGAAAGGACAGCAGTAGTTGAATATGAACAGCAGATAGAGACCATCAGTTGTTATAAATCACTTTCAAGGGGAGAGCAAAGTGTAAACTGCTGCTTATTGTGAATCCTCTGTTGTGACCTGGTTTTGGCTTTACATTATCTGTTCCTCTGGTAGGGTTCAATCCCAACAATCTCCCCCTGGAACAAATAATGCCAAAACCCTTCATTATTCAGGACCTTTATTACTCATCAAGAGTGCCTTAGCTTGACCTTTGAATTCAGCTTCAAATTCCTGTGCACTCTGGTCATCCTCATCCCTACACAGTGTAAGTTCAAGGAGATCCTGCAAATCTTGAACACTAAGGCCTAGTGCTTCTTTCCTTGATATGTACTTCACTTCGCCATTGGCTCTGACTAGGGTCAATACGTGAGTCTTTTGATCAGACATCCACTTTAGTATTTTTAAGCCAAGTGGGTTTATTGGGAGAGACTTATTTGATGATGAGTTGAGGGATGATGGCCTTGAAAACACCTGCAGACTTTCAGACATTCTTTTGAACGCTTCTTCAGTGACTTTGTCTGCTGCAACTATATCTTTTGCAGTTTCTTGTTCAATAAGTTCTTGTCTTTCAGCTTCTGTTTTGTCTTTAGCAGTGTTTGGAGATGCAGGTTTGTTTAATGCTTTAAAAAGGCTTTGAAGCTTTGTTGAAGTTTCTTCTTTTAGACCCATTTTCATGATGGTATCTTTGAAGTACTCTGCTTCCTTTTCTATTACCTCTTCTTCAGTCAGCTGTTCTCCCTCTTCTTGATTTGTTACAAAAGTAGACCGGAACAGTGTGTCAAGGTTTCCTATCTTCTGTTCAAGCTTTATCATTTATTCTTGCTTCTTAGAAGTGCCTGAAACAGTTATCTTTCTTTTCTTCAGCCTTTTGTAGGCTTCATCAGTCTGCTGTCTTGACCATTTTGATATGGCTTCAGCAGTATCCATTTTTGCATCCACCAGCTCCTTTTTCTTTCTTTTATACTCAGCAGTGAAGTCAGCAATGAGCTTTTTGAATTTGTTCCAGTTTGGAGCATTTTTCTTCTTTGTAGGATCATTCTTAATTCTGTCAATCCTCTCAGCCTCATGCTTTAGAGCGATTATTGGCCATTCTTAAAACTGTTTTTCTTCAGCAGGATAGAATTTTTCTTTCATAATGTAGGCAAGATATTGTTTTCTTAGCTCTTTGCGTTGTTCAGCCTTTTCTTTGATTAGTTCCTGTGCGAATTCTTCGATCTGCTTTACCTTTTCAAGGAAGAAATCCAGTCTTTTAGCAATGCCTTCTTCGCTTAGACGTTCACGTTCACTTTCAAATTTAGCTCTTGCTTTAGCCTGCCTTGCCTTGAGTTTGAGGTAATCATCCATATCCTCTGGTGGCATGTAGCCTATGAGTGAGGAGAATCTCCTTTTTGAAGGATCTTCTTCTATATAGAATTGCCTCATCTCATTTTTGATAGCTTCAAGTTCCAGTGGATGTTGTGCAGCATTAGGATCATGTGTACTCTCATCGGCAGGTATTGGCTTTCTTTTTCTGTTGAAGAGCTTTGGCTGTGAAGTAGGAGAGGTGAGAGCAGTGGTGGATGACTGACTAACAGCTATTGAGACAACTGGTGTCTCAACATCTGCTGGCATTACAACTGCTGATATGTCAGCAGTTGTCTTCTGCTTCTGAGCAGGGGATGGAAGTGGTGATGTAGTTTTTGATGGTGGTGATGATGGTGGTGAATCATCATCTGATATGAGATTCCTTCTCCTTTTTAATGAAGAAGGAGCAGATGATGTTTTGGGTGGATCAGTGGTGGTAGATTGGATAGCAGTGGTTTGTGACAGTAATTGACTGACAGTGGTTGAAACAACTGGTGTTTCAATCACTGTTGTCATTACAACAGATGTTGTAACATCTGTTGTCTTCTGTTTTATGACAGGAGGCAGTGGTGATGGTATGATTGTAGATGATGATGGTGGAGCAGTAGTTGTAGTGGTGTGTGGTAGAGTGGTGTGTGTTGATGACATGGCAGCTGTTTGGCTACTGAAAGCAGTTTTTGTAACTACTGCTGTATCAGCTGTTTGGCTAACAGGTTTTGAGACCTGCTTTTCTTTTTCTTTTTCTTTTTCAGACTCAACATGAAGGCCATGTTCTATTCCCATCCTATTCATTTTTCCCAACAGCTTGTTATTCTCCCCCTTTTTGGCATTATCTGAAGGGGGGTTTACAAGAAATGGTATGGAAGAAGGAACTTTGCCAGAGGCACTTTGAATGCTAGCCTTTATAGCCTTGATATCTGCTTGAGTGTCTTTAAATCTTGATTCAACCATGTTGGTCAGCATTTGTATTTGAATAGCATGCTTTTTGTCAGCCATAAGTTGCTGTGCTTCAAGCATGGGTTGAAAAGTATTCCAAAGCTCATTTTCAGCAAATGCATGTTGTGCAGGTGCTTGAGCAGGAACAACAGTGACTTGTGCTTTCTGAGCTTTTAAAATCTCTTGCACCATCTCCTTTATTTCAGCAACTGATTCTTCAAGTTTGTCAACTCTGCCCGTCAATTCCTGATATCTTGAATCATCACCTACTTTAGTAGGATCATCTGAATCCCCACCAGCAGTGGTTATATCAATGTGTGTCTTAGGAACAGAATCCCAAAAATCACCCATTGATGCCCCTTGTTCTTGGTACTGGGGACTTCTTTCTTCAGCACTTGATAAACCTTTGATGTTACTAGTGGTCAAAATAGGCTCACTAGTGGTTAACATTGGTGCTATTGAAGAAATTGCCTTCAAGGGAGTCTGATTTATGAAACAACTGGCCAACTGGAGACCTGTTGATCCACCAGTTGTAGTTGCTGCTCCACTTGAACTACCACCGAGAGTTACTTGTAACTCAGGGGGTGTAACCTCCTCAATTGTTGCTGGGATAGCAGGAGTAGTAGCATCAGACCCAGTCACCTGTGGGGGTATACTCACAGTGACAGGTGATAGAGAGGAACTGGTATGTGTCTGAGCTACAGCAGCTGCATGCAACAAAGGTAGCATGGATTGTGGCATTATTATTGGTGAGGGGATGGGAGTTGAAAGAGACATGTCCTTGGGATCAGGACTGAGGAAGATGGATCCAAGTGGATTCAGAGTTTCATATTGTGGTGTCCCTGTGCTTACAACCTGATCCTTTTGTGAGGATGCAGGAGGAGTTTTAGGCTTGGGTTAAGATCTTTCTTCCAACTGCTGTGAGGAAGTAGCAGCAGTGGTTTGTGGTGACTTTTGTGTTGTCACAGGAATTTCCTCTAGGATCTCATCTTCCAGAGTTCCCTTTGTTTTGGGTATGGTGAGTTTTCTGGATGTTTTTCTTTTGGTCTTTTTGGTGATGTCAGGTGTGGGTTTCAAAGCAGTGGTTGTGCTGCTATGATTACCTGGAGCAGTGGGCTCAGCAGCTGATACCTGAGGAGCAGTTGTAACCGCTAAAATATGCTCAGGTACCCCTGCTTTTGTTTTTATTGGTGCCATCATCCTTGAAAATGTTTCTTTTGTTAAGCTTTTTATTTGACAATGAACACCTTGTTTTGGCAAATTTTCATTTTCCTTTACAAATTTTTGTTTAAAGTAATAACTCAAAAATCTTGGAAAAAGTAAAAATGCTTTGTTGTCAACATTTTTCACTAAGTCATTGAAGATTTCCTGGGAATAGTTGTAATCTTTGTTATTCAAAATGGCATACCCCAGGCATTGAATCTTCAATGGTATTTCATTAAATGATGTTGTTTTATTTGAAACACACATCAAAAGTGTGTGAAATAAAAATCTTGGAGCAGACAGAAAATAACCTTTTTGTAAGGTATCAACCTTTGATTGTTCTGCATATCCCCTTTTTACGAAATCAGTTTTCATCTCGGCTTTCTCAAAAGAGAGTTTACCTTCCTGATCGTTGAGATTAAAGACTTCGGAGATCGACTGTGGGGTTATTTGAACTGCTTTACCCTGTACTGAGGAGTTAATGGCTATTACTTTTCCGTCTTGTTTTTCAAGCGACGCCTTTTTCCAAAACTCTCTCTGGGTTTGCAGATAGATGGGAGCATTTGCTGTTAACAAAGTTTTGTACTTTGATGCAGATAATGTATCAATGATGGTGTCAAAGGTGTGATTATCAGTAGGTTTTGTGAGTAAACCCAGATAGTTGTGAGATTGTTTGAATGGTATTTCGATGGGTTCTTCGGCCGTTTGAGCGACCTCTTTGGAAGGTGATGGTGATTTAGGTTTTGATTTTGATTTTGACTTTGATTTTGTCATTTTTGCGGAGAAGAACGAAGGAGGATTTTGGAGATTTTGAGAAGAAGGGTTGGAAACTGCTATGAGAAGAGAATTTTGGAATTCAATTCGACAGTGTAAAACCCTGTTTGGGGTTTAGGGCAGGGTTTTATTTAAAAAATGATCGCTGATGTGGCAGCGGTTATTAAGATCTGAGGGCTAAAAACTGACCACGTGTCAAACACTGATGAAGTGGATGAAGTATGGAGAACAGTTGTTTTAAGGGCCACTGACGTATCAAGCATCAGTGGTTACAACGGTAAAAATTATGGGCAGTGGATGATTTTTACTATCAGTGGATAGCATATCAGTGGATAAGACACTGATTTTGAGCATCAGTGCTTTTCAAGAAAATGAGGGATCAGTGGTTAACTTTCAGCAGTGGACAGTGTTTAGAGATCAGACGTTGGAACAAAACAGTGGTTAGGGTAAATGGTACAATTCTGAAGGACAGGTGTTTCAGCAACAGTTTTGAAGATTTTCATTCAAGGTTTTGCCACATGTCAATTTTGAAAGACAGTGGTTTAGTACCCCAGATGATGAAAAACTTTTTGCTAAGGCAACTCATTTTCGTTTAATATTCAATTAACACATGAGTACCCTAGTAATTTAAGCACAGTTTGCAATCAACCTTTGATAAAAATTTAGGAGCAAACCTGAGTATGACATGATCATGACATATGTACCATTTCCTTTTGACCCATTTATGAGGACACTAATACCGTCAAAAAAATAAGGTATTACATCCTGACCGGAGCTGAAACTATTGCCAACAAAAACAAGCATAAGTTCCAAATATATTATTCCAAAAAAAAAAATGAATAATATATCCTGGTTATTTGAGAAAATCCTTTGAACAATAAAAAATAGTTAAAGGATTTTCTGAGAATAGTATCAAAAAGGATCTGGTATAATTTCAATAGAGTATATAATCATATCATTCACAAGTTTTTGAAAATGGTCAGTGGTTTGACAACAGTGGTAGGAAACTTTTGGATACATTTTGACCACTGTTTGGAACCATTTTCTTTGTCAGTTGATTGCAAACCTGAGGACACATGGAGAAAATTTTTTGAACATTTGTCTAGTCCTCTTTGGAGTTCATTTACTGGAATCAAAACCTTTTTCTGAACAGATAAATGCACATAGTTGCTTAATGACTATTATTACCCTAAACTTTGACTCATAAGTGTTTTATGTTTATACTCTTTTCTTTTGACTTCAAAAGTTTTGAGATAAACACACTTCTGAGTTTTTGTGAATTTCCTCAATGTATTTTAACAAAGTTGATTTTGTCCTTTTGAGGGACTCAACCTGTTTTTAACACATAAGATCTGAATGACTAAAGTTTTAATTCCCTCTTTTTGAGTTAACAAGACATCAATGTCTTATGAATCATAGGTTTTGTTAATATGAGGTTCATACTTTAGTATTTAATGAAAACATCACAAATATCAAAACAACAGTTGAAATCAATATTGAAAAATATGAAACAATCCCCTAATTTAACAGATATGTTTACAGATCTGAAAACTATGGGTGACTTTTGCATGATATCACTTGTTGTGTGAAATTTGTGTGTCATATGACATCTTGGTTGATTTTCAGAGTTTTTGAATAACCATTTTGAACATGATTTACACAGTACTCTGTTTTTCAACTAAATACAACCAACCTTAGTATCAATGAATTTTGAGCCGAACTGTTATGTCAAATTGATTGTTAGATCGAATTTGACTGTCCAGGCTCTGATACCAATTGTTAAGATCGGAGGCTCTCATGATTGTGTTTGTTTGTATGTTTGGAACGATTTGTAAATATGAAAACATGTAAAGTGCAGCGGAAATGAAAACAAACTTTGTAAACACAATCAAATGGAGAAAATAGTTTGATAAACAATTGCTTCTCATAGAGTCAAAAGATTTACAAATCAAAGCAAAAGATTACAGATATGCTTACAAACTAAACTCCCCCTCAGCCTGATGCCCCAAGGTTGGTTGCACACAAGATGAAAGGATTAGACATGAGGAGAAGAACTCGCTCAGTCAATCAAATGTAACAGTACAGGGTACTGTTACATTTATAGGCAAACCAAACTACTGAGGTATCTCAGCTGACGTCACCATGAAAGAGACGTCTAACAGTCTAACAACCTGTATCTACTGTCCTTACATAAACACTGCTAACCTAACCACTGACTATACATAAAACAGATAATTCACTAAACAACTGCTTTCTCTTTATGTCAGTGCTTTCCTCAAGGTTGATCAGTCCTTGACTGGGCAGTGCTTTATCATCAGTAGATAGGACCAGCCGTGTTGGATACTTCAGGGTTTTCATCAGTAGTTGAAAGGACAGCAGCAGTTGAATATGAACAGCAGATAGAGACCATCAGTTGTTATAAATCACTTTCAAGGGGAGAGCAAAGTGTAAACTGCTGCTTATTGTGAATCCTCTGTTGTGACCTGGTTTTGGCTTTACATTATCTGTTCCTCTGGTAGGGTTCAATCCCAACAGAAGGGGATAGTTGCCGCCTACAATCTTCAAAAAGAGAAGAATGTGCTAGGGTTTCCTAAAAAGGAAGGGGAGAATGTTTGTTGAAAAAGAGGGGAGAATATTTTGAAAAGTTGCCGTCAAATGATTTGGGGGAAAAAGTGCTAGGGTTTTGGCAGCATGTATATTTATACTCAAGGGAGAGGCCGCACATGCAAGTGTGCGGTCCAAATTAATGTTCTCTTGGGCAGTGTTGGACTAATACCCAAAAGAGGTGTGCGACCAGGTGTGTGGGCGCACAGTGGTGTGCGACCAGAATTGTGTGCGGCTAGAATTGGGTGTGAGCGCACAGTGGTGTGCGGCCAGACATAGTGTACAACAAGTTTCTTTATAATATAATTAATTATAAACAACTCACAAACTTTTTAAAATATTTCTTTTTTATTAATCTCACCTAATTACAACATAAGGTGGTAAGCGAAAGGAAATGATACGAAGTTATAATCCCAGAGTACGAGTTGTCACAAAACTCGTTAAGCTACTTAGGTTGAGATGACTAGTTGAATAAAGTTTGGATTTTTATCGTTTGTTAATGTCTTTTATGGATTTATCTTGAAAAGTAAGAACTTTGTTACTTAGATTTGGTGTATGTGTGTATCTTTAGATGTTTTATTGATTGATTATTTGTTTCACATATATCCTGATGAATGTCTTTCGTATAATGGGTATTTGTTGATTATCGGGTCTTTCGGGGATACGGGTAATCTTAAGGTGAATTGGCCAATAAACCATAGAAACAGTTTTCATGATTTAATTCGGTTAGATATTCTACTAATCCTGGTCACTGTAAAGTGCTAGGTTATTAATAGGTCTAAATTGGTAAATTGCTAGAATTAGGTCTCTTAAGAAGCCGGTTTTAGTTTCCTTATCAACTCATTGTCTATTAAACCAAATCAAGTTCCTTAGTTGCCTTAGACTTTCAACAATGAAGTAGTTAGTTAAATTAGGGCACTTTTCTAGATAATTTAGATATCTGTAAGGTAATCTAATTAACCGGTAATCATAACAATTCTTTAGAATTCCACAGGTGTCTTCCCGAGAAGGGTCGGGGGTCCTGTTTAGTTATTCTTAGGATTTAGCATATAAAGATCCCGGTTCCATAACACATTACCATCCGATAGAAAGTCATACGATATCAATTAGGAGTCCAACCTAAGTAGTCATTTGTCATCACTGAGTGAAACCCTAGTTTCAATCGCGTTCACGTTTGTCTTAGTTAATTGATTATTTTTATTTTAAATTGCAATTTTAGGAATTTTAGTAACCCCCCCCCCCAATATAAAACCAATTAGTGTCATGTCCGTGTCAGTGTCAATCAAGGTAAATTAATTAGCGTAGTTAAATTGAGTCCTGTGCGTTCGATATCCGGACTTACTGATCTTTCCTAGAGTCGATCGGTTCACTTGCCGGTAAGTAGTTTAGTCGAGTTTAGACAGTCTAGAGTATTCCATCGTGTCTAGATTAGGTTAATTAAGTCTGTTTTATTAAACTACTTTTAGCACATCAAGTTTTTTGGCGCCCTTTCCGGGGAGAAGAATAGAAAGATTTAGGTAAAAAACTGCAGATTTGGGGCTTCGGACCTGACTTTACGAATTTTGTAAAAGTATCGCGGGCCACGACAGAGATGGGTCAAGCTATCGCGGGCCACGGCGTCATCATTTTGGTCCGGTTCAAATATGCTTTTAACGGGCCACGAGAGTGTTAATCTTATATATCGTGGGCCACCAAACCCCTATAACATCATAAAGTTTCCTCCTTTATGTGGCTTTATGCCTTAGAAAAAACTTTGAAACTTTCCCAAATCAACCCAAATCTTTTTGAAACCCCATTTAGCCATGAAAACTTACCTGATACTCGATTTCTTCGTAGATTCCTGCTCAGTGACGGTAATGAATTCCTGGAAAATATGAAACGACACAAAAACACGAAACAAGAACTACGAAAAACAACCATTAGCGACCAGAAAAATACGAAACGAATACCGAAATGAAATATACATACTCTACACTTGAGTTTTCACTCAAGGCTCGAAACGGTGGTGTGAGGGGCACTTCGAGAGGAGTTTCCTTCGTCTCGGTGGGATCGATAGGCCATTCTAAGTAGTGTTTCAACCTATGGCCATTCACTTTCCACGTATTTCCGTCGGTTTCATTTTGTAAGTCCACTATACCATACGAAAACACTTCCTTCACTAAATATGGACCTGTCCACTTCGACTTCAACTTCCCGGCGAACAATTTCAACCTCGAATTATATAAAAGCACCTTGTCATAAGCCCTAAACTCTTTCAAACCCCTCAACTTCCTATCATGCTACGCTTTCGTTTTTTCCTTGATACTCCAAGAATGTGCATACGCTGAATCTCTCAATTCTTCCAACTTGTGAATTTGGAATCTCGCCGCATTGGTAAGATCTAATTTAACAGTTTTAAGAGCCAAAGCGCACGATGCTCTAATTCTATGGGGAGATGGCAAGCTTTTCCATATACGATCATGAAAGGAGTGGTACCTAAGGGTGTTTTGTAAGCGATTCGAAATGCCCACAACGCATCATCAAGCTTATCCGACCAACCTTTTTCTACTTTTCCCTACTATTTTCTCTAAGATTCTCTTCACCCCTCGGTTCGCCTTTTCGACTTGAACACTAGTTTGAGGGTGGTACGTGGTAGAAAAATAATGAGTGACCTCGTAGCGTGCCAATGCCTTCTCCACCACGACATTGCAAAATTGAGTGCCACGGTCACTTATGATAGCTCTCGGTGTACCGAAATGTGTGAATAACTTTTTGAGGAATCTCACCACCACTCGGGCATCATTCGTAGGTAAAGCTTGAGCTTCAACCCACTTAGAGATGTAATTGATTGCCACGGGGATGTACCTATTCCCGCTAGAGGCGGGAAAAGGTCCCATGAAGTCGATGCCCTACACATCAAAGATTTCAAGAATTTGGATCGGATTTTGGGTCATCTCATCCTTGGATTAGATATTGTCGGTGCGTTGACATGCATCGCATCTCCTAACGAACTCTAGAGTATCCTTAACTACCGAAGGCCAATAAAACTATCGCAACCCCCGACCCCTGCCCCGGAGGTGGGCGGCCGCGTGTACACAGAGCTGGTGGTATCGGTGTTTATTAATTTGGCAGCGGAATTTAAACATCGGGATCGCAGTTAGGAAATATTTTATTAGAGTTTAAACACCAAACTTTTATAAATAATAAATCGGATAAAACCCAAGTTCATTGACAATACATTTGTAGGGATAAAACCCTAATTATTGAAAACATAAACTCCTTTTTATTTAGGTAACTTTTATAGCCACTTTCTTAAGCCTTCAGTGCTCTCCAGCTAGCTTCTATTAGATTCACATTAAGTTACCTGAAACACGTTTTAAAAAGGTTTTATCAGCAAGAAATACTGGCGAGTGCATCCCACTTTAATCAAAACAAGCTTTTATAACTTTATAGTATTAAGATTTACAATGCTTATATCTATCCAATTATTCAATACAGCATTGCTACTGGGCAACCTTTGTCCCCAGTGCTTGCGGTCATGCTACTATTCGCAATAGTAACGAGTGTCAAGTAATGTATACAAAACCGCACATACTGATGATAATTGTAGAATCACAAAAACTTAATCAATGTAAGTTATTTAGGGTTTTGTAAAATATTTGAAACAATGATTTAAAAAGGGTTTACAAAAAGAGAATGGACTCACATTGCTGACTTAGATAATGCTATAGCTTCCTGATGATTTTCCTGGTTAATATCTATTAAAAATTAAACAATGCACACGTGGTAGTAAGATAACCCATTTCACATTAGCCATACTACCGAGATAGAACTCCAACGAAATGAGTCAGGCAGAGCCTTGACATGCGTTACAGAGCCCTAGATCAATCGGGTGGGGCAACAAATACGTGATCGGGGTTATAATACTTACAACGAGGTAGAGCTTCGCTTTTTAGGGGTATTATTTCGAACACTACTTTGCTATTAAAGGGACAGAGGAAAGAAAAGAAATGAGCGACTGAAGACTGAGGCATCGGCCCCTATTTATAGATCTGATCAAAGGCGGCTCGCGCCCCGCGACCCATTCCTATCTCGGTCTCGTGGCCTGCGAGAGGCTAGGCTAGGTCCTAGCCTTGGTTAGTCACCACATATAGCTCGTCCGGGGTGATATGCCACGTGGCGCAATGTGGTTCCGCCCTTATACATTAGGTCGCGACCCGCGACTCATAAACCCAAGGGGGTCAGGCCCCCCGAGAGGCGGTATTTATTTGTTTTTATTTGATTTTTATAAATATTAAGGTTATTTAGGCACGTTAATGTATGTTTGGGGTACAATAGGAATGTTTAGGGTGTTTTAAGGTTTTTAAGAGGGTTGTTACATCCTCCCCACCTTGTTTTAGATCTCATCCTCGAGGTCTTCTAGAACATGTGTGGATATTTCCGTTGCATTTCCGATTCGAGCTCTCAAGTGTATTCTGGTCCTCTCTTGGAATCCCATTTCACTTTGACCAGAATTAATCTCCTGTGCTTGAGATTCTTCATCTTTCTATCTTCAATCTATAGAGGTTTTTCTATAAACTTAAGTTTCTCATTTACCTTTATATCCTAAAGAGGTACTACTAATGATTCGTCCGCTAAGTATTTCTTGAGGTAACATACATGAAACACATCATGTATTCCTGCCATTTCCTTTGGCAGTTGTAGCTGGTGAGCTACTGGTCCTATTCTTTTAATAATCTTAAAAGGTACAACATACCTGGGGCTTAGCTTCCCTATCTTAACGAATCTGACTACTCCTTTCTAAGGAGAAACTTTTAACAATACCTTATCTCCAACTTGAAATTCTAAGGGTTTTCGTCGGTTATCTGCATAACTCTTTTGACGATCTTGTCCTGCTTTTAGTCTTTCCTTGACTTGAATAATCTTGCCCGTTGTTTCTTGTACTATCTCTGGTCCAGATAGTTGCTTTTCTCCAATTTCTGCCTAACAGACTGGAGTTCGGCACTTTCGTCCATAAAATGCTTCAAATGGTGCAGCGTTGATACTGGTATGATAGCTGTTATTGTAGGAAAATTCTATTAATGGTAAATAATCATCCCAATTTCCTCCGAATCAATTACACAGGCTCTAAGCATATCTTCCATTATCTGAGTTGTCCTTTCGCTTTGTCCGTCCGTTTGTGGATGATAAGCGGTGCTTAGATTTAACTTGGTTCACATTGATTTTTGGAAACTTGTCCAAAAATGAGATGTAAAAAGACTATCTCTATCAGATACAATAGATAAACGAATTCCATGCAATGAAACTATTTCATTTACATATAACTTGGCTAATTGTTCCATACTAAAAGTTTCCTTCATAGGTAAGAAATGAGCAGATTTGGTTAATCTGTCTACAATCACCCAGATTGTATCATTACCTTTTCGTGTCTTGGGTGATTTAGTAACAAAGTCCATTATTATCAATTCTCATTTCCAAATTGGCATTTCTAGTTGTTGCAATAATCCTGAAGGTTTCCTGATGCTCAGCTTTAACCTATGAACATGTTAGACACTTAGCAACATAGGTTGCTATATCCTTTTTCATTCCTATCCACCATAAATTTTTCCTTAAATCTTGATACATTTTATTACTACCGGGATGTATCGTATACTTAGATTTATGGGCTTCTTCTAAAATTCCGTGGCGTAGGTTTCCTTGTTTGGGTATCCAGATCCTTTTCTTATGGAATCTCCAAATTCCATCTGTTCCTTGTTCTAATTCCTTAATCATTCCTTTTAATCTTTCAGCATCATCTTTGATTACTGTTTCCTGTATCTCTCTAATTTGCTCATTTAAATCTATCTGCAGATTTAATCTAAGAGAATGTACTCATTTTGGTTTTTCATGATACTTTCGATTTAAAGCATCAGCTACTACATTAGCTTTTCTAGCATGATACTAGATATCACAATCATAATCACTAAGAATCTCCATCCAGCGTCTCTGTCTCATGTTTAATTCCTTTTGCCCAAAAAACATATCTTAAACTCTTATGATCTGTGAAGACAATTAACTTACTACCATAAAGATAGTGTCTCCAAATCTAAAGGGAAAAAATTATAGCTTCTAACTCTAGTTCATGGGTTATGTAATTCTCTTCATGTTTCTTAAGTTGTCTAGAGTCATAAGCTATAACCTTTTGACGTTGCATCAACACACATCCATAACCTAACTTAGAAGCGTCACAATAGACTATCAAGTCTTTAGTTCCTTATGGTAACGCGAGTATGGGTGCGTTGGTTAACCTTTGCTTTAAAATCTTAAAGGCTTCCTCCTGTTTTGGTCCCCATTCAAACTTAATTGACTTACAGGTCAATTTGATTAATGGAATGTGTCATACCCCAGGAAAATTGTCACACCCCGACCACGTAAAACAACAAAACGTGGTGGAAACGTCGGGGAGTGTTGTAACAGAATCATTGTTTCATAACACATGGAAATTGAAATATTGTTTTATTAAATAAAAGAGTTACATTGTCTTGACAATCAAAGAAACATAACATAAATAACTAGTCTTGCATCTTTTATTGTCACTAAGGCCCAAGTCCGCCTAAGTGTATCTTGATAAATCCTATGCATCATATCCTGAAACACATGTGAAAATAGGTACGTCAGCATAAAAATGCCTGTGAGATACATAGGTTTTGTGAAAACAGAATTCATGACTTATGTTTGAGAAAATGTTTAGTCATGAACCTTGTAATTTGCTTTGTCTTGTAAATCATTTGAAAAATGATGAGATCAGATGATATGTATAAATAAGAGAATAATGTATGGTTAAATGAATAACCAAGTAAAATGAGTTTGTATAAGATAAGTTGTTTTGTAAAACAATGTCTTGTGAAAAGTATGTTATTTGTATAAAATGTTATATGTCTCAAATTGAAATGATTCAAATAACGCTACGATATGTAATACCATACAAACACTTATATATAGGAAGTACCAGCGGCGTATCCACCATGCTTGTATCATATTACACACGCCTCGTTACTTAAATCACTTACTCAAACCAAACCACCAAAGTAAAATGTTTATGTATAATCAAATGTCTAATGTCTATGTCTAATGTTTATATCAAATGTAAGTCATGAATTGTGTATGTAAATGTCAAAATGTTTATGTATGGTAAGTGAAATATATCAACTAATCCATAAGTAAAATACACAAAAACAAGGTATTGAAGTAAAACATGGTTTAAATCAAAGTTATGTTTTGTGTAATAAATGCATGCTATACTGATATAAACATTTATACGGTATTGTGAAAATGCATACATCCAAGCCTTGCGACAGTCGGATAACCCTTTTAGTCAAGGTTATCAAAAAAATGTATTCGGATTCGGTCATTCCTTCCATCCAAACAAACCCGAGATTACACGAATGGGATTTGTCAAGTCCTATGGTACCACTACCTACTACCAAGCGGCATGATCGGTGTTAATGAATGTACATTGTCTCATTTAAACAAACCAAATGTCATACCAAAATGTAAGCATGTGATGAATAATAAATGTACTAAGTATGCACACAATGGGCATACATAGCATAAAATGTAATGTAATATAATGTACTAAGTACGCACACAATGGGCATACATAGCATAGAATGTATGTAAAATAATGTACTAAGTACGCACACAATGGGCATACATAGCATAGAATGTAATGTAAAATAATGTACTAAGTACGCACACAATGGGCATACATAGCATAAAATGTATTGTAAAGTGATGTACTAAGTATGCTAAGTTAACATACAAAGCAGAAAAGTCATGTAAATCAATGTGCTAGCATGCTATCAGTCAACATACATAGCAGAAATGTAATGTAAATCATGTACTAATAGTGTACTAATGAACATAACAAGTATATGATGTGAAAACAGGAAAGCACGAAAGTAACAAGTAGGCACATGTGTTCCACCCCCAAAATGTTTGGAAAACAGTAAAAGAGGGGTCTATGTACTCACTTGAGATTGCTTAGAAGTCCTAAGATAACCACCAAGCAATGCTAGAGATCACGGAATCAAACGGCACCTAATATAGGTAACTATGTTAATAAACCAGACTTATATCGGAGGATCAGATAGAATTAGGGCTCGTAAACCAAACGAGTATGGGAACTCATGTAGTATGGTTTAACAAAGCCTACATACTAAATGAAACCTAGCCTAAGTGCTTACGACCCATTACGACCCGTTTAGGTAGCTTATGCTACTTTAACGCGTCGTTCGCGTGAAACGCGTTCGGAATGCCTAACTAGTCCTATGATAAGTAAAATATGCCTTAACATGTCTAATAATGTTACTAAATCAGTTTAGATACCAAAAGTTATGTTACATATGCTTAAAATGAATTTTGGCGTAAAAAGGGCATTTTGGTAATTTACCTAAGGCATATAAACTACCTATCATACAACTACTTAAACGAAGCGACCATAAGGTATAACCTCGGAAGGTTATTCCCTACATACTATGGTCACCTAATGTGCTTGGTCGGATCCTAATGATCGACCAAATGGGTCGGGTTCGAAAGCATAAGCGATTGTTTAGATCGCTTACCTAACGACCCTATATAAGCACTAAACTAAAAGTGACGAGCTAAGCATGTTAAAACATGCTTAACTATGTTTTGAAAACAGGTTTGGTATCAAAACAAACGGTTTTGATACCCAAGAGTAGTTTGGTTACAAAATACGCACGAATGCGCATTTTGGCCGAAACTACGACTCGTCACTGAGCCTAGATAACGTGGTAATCAGTAGGTATAGTCACTAAGGACTATGACCATCGTGATTACGCTCACGTTATGAAGTTCAAACGAACTTCGCATTGACCATAAACTGGTCAATGCAGAAAAACTCAGATCAAATGTGGGTTTTGCAATGAAGTGGGTTGGGTATTTATAGGAAAACCAAGACCGTTAGGATCATTTCTTGGATAACGTGCCTTGATCTCACCCGTACACTTGTCGGAATGTTGTGGTAACTCATTTTGCTCCTACCACAAGAGTTGGACACATGGCATTGGCCTTTGGAGGGGTTAAGGGCTGTTAACAGCTGTTTAAAAATAAGTTGCTGCATATGGCCCCTGCTTGCACACCATAAGGTTTTTAGTGTTGAGGTGCGCAAGCACCTTGCAGACCAGACACTTTCAAAAATGGCCGAACAGGCCCCTGAAGCTCCAAACTTGCTATTTGATGCATTTTTGATACGTTTAAGCCCCGTTAACCCCATTTCATAGCTCTAAAATAAAGTTAAAGTATAGGGAACTTAAAATGTGCTCAAAAATATCTCGGATGTCGGTTCGTTTGGCCGTACGATTGCGTTGTTCGGTTAATTACGACGGAATGCGCATAAGCGGGAAAAACAATCCAAATGACGCGACAAATGGATTTTTCTTATGCCAAACACTAAAATAAAATATTTTAGTGCTTACATAAATTTTTGGATGTACGGATGTATTCAGAACGTAAGTTATGCGCGAAAATGCAAACTTGTGCACTTTTTGACGCTTTTAGTCCCTGAATGAGCCAAAAGTTTATTTTAGCACACTGAACCCCTCAAAGCCTATTTCTAAGCTATATAAAGGATATTTAAGGTGTGTTTAACTTATGGTCATGTTCCGGAATGTTCGTTACAGTTCAAATTGGCATACTTTCGCAGTTTGTCAAATTTAGTCCTTGTATGCGAATTAACTTGTTTTTGACATACCAAAGCCTTCAAAACTTATTTCTAAGTTATGTAAAGGTTATTTAAGGTATGTTAAGTATATGTTGATGTTCCGGAGTACTTGTCGCATTAAACTGATTACGTTTACGCATCAGTTTGCGTATAACTCTCCAGAAAGCGATGTAGAGTTTGAAATTGAGCAAAAGTCAAAACATGAAAAATGTAAAACACATCCAAACAAACATTGGGATCAAATAACATTGTTTTATTGATAATAGAACTGTTCACAATGATTACAAGCACATATGTTACAGTCTCCCCTACTTGTGGAAATTTCGTCCCGAAATTTTATTTAGAGGAAACTTGTGAGGTCTTGAAACATGAAGTTGAAAAGATCGAACAACATTGGTTAGGGTTCTGAACTTCTAGTAACTTTAATAACATCATGCTTGCAATGTAAGAGGGATACTTATATACAAGTATATGAAGTGTCATTGGTGCGTCCACCGTACCTCAATTACATCGTTCTCATTTTGTTATTGTTGTCACTATCGGTTCTTACACATAATAAATCTTACTGGGTTTCTGTGCACTAAATTTCATAATTATGTACGCGTCCATAATTAGGCAATTCCTTGCATAGTTCACACAGTCTATTTTATAATGTGTAGGGGAAAACCAAATGAACAAACCTGTGATAAGTGTGACTAGACCACCATAGGGTCCCTTTTATTAAATCAATAAATGATTTTAATAGACAACCAATGAGTCTTTTCAGCTTATATCATCACATGTCATTCTTAAACAGATTTTTGAATCAATCTTTTAAACTAGACCCCTAAAAGGGTCTCTTATGAATCATGGAGTGGTACTATATAATCCAAGGGTCTTAACTATTACATAGAAGCCCATTAAGGATTTAAGGTAGTACCTTTTTTGAATATCCTACTACGAATCCCTCATATGAAGATATGAAAGATTCTACGAGGATTTGGATAACGAATACCCAGAGTATAAAAACACAAAATGCATAAAAGAAAACACAAGATGCATAACACATAGTCATATAACCACAAAGATTGTTTATTTGTTAATTTGTTTTGCTAACAGAGCACATGTATTCAAAGCACACCAGGTATCCAATCAGTGGATTTTGATTGGTGCTTTAAATATTTCTAAAAATCTAACTATTAAGATAGAAAGATTTTTAAAAGAAAAATTCGATTTCGATTATAAGGAACCGAAATGTTCGAATTTAGATACATAAGGAATCCAATTAAGGACTCTGATTTGAATGATAATCATCCACAAGGGTCTAAATGTGAAGATAAAAAGATCCCATATGGATTTTAGAAGTTGAAGATGTTTTGAAACCTTGCACTTGATGTGCTTAGGTCAAAACATGAAGTAAAATTCTTATGAAGTTGAGATGCCAGACATGCCAAGGCGACATATGAAGCGAAATTTGAAAGTTAAGTCAATGTATGAAGAAAATATTTTTGAAAACTATGCATGGGGTTCTTTAAAAAAAATGTGTTCAATGTTTTTGAAACCTTATATATAATACCTTTGAAATCATAAAGTAGGTGTATTAGGTAGGTATATATTTATAAAAAAATCGTTTTAAAATCATGCGAGATGAATTTTGAAATTATGTATAAGGTTTTTGAAAACATGAATGATGCTTTTCGAAATCATGCACTTGATAAGAAAATGTACTGTGTTAATATTGTTTTCAGACTATATGAAACATTTTTAAATTATGAAGGTTGTTTTTGAAAGCATAGCCAATGTTTTTGAAATAACATAGACAATGCATTTAAAAAAATTGTTTTCAAACTATATGAAATGTTTTGAGATCATGAAGATTGTTTTTGAAATACTTGTACTGTGTATGTTGAAAAATCAAAACGTAATGGGTATGAGATTTGAAAATACCCTTAGTTATCTAACCAAGGATTCAAAGGCACAGATGTGCAGAAGCATGATTACTCATAATGTCACTTTATTTTCTGTACTTTGTTTCTTAGAGTGAAACGAGTACTTCAAATTTTCGAGGGAATCATGAGCGATCATTTGAAAGAGAGAAATCACAAGAGTAGTTTGTAAGGTACATAGTTTCTTGATGTAGGTATCATAGGAAAAGTCATACACACATGTAACTACACTTGTATATCCGAATTGTGAACGAAAATTTATTTATAAACAAAACAGATTGTTTCACATTACAAGAAATAGAAGAACAAAAGCATAAGACAACAACATCTTCAAGTCAGCCAACTGCTCATCCGTGGGTTGGATTTGCATTAGCAAGCTTTGGGCAATCCCTTAGGAAATGGCCCATCTCGCCACAGTTGTAGCAAGACCCTGGTGAGAAACGAGTTTGAGCAGAGTCGCCAGCGTGCTTTGGAGCAACTGCAGCTTGGCAAACTCTTGCTGTATGACCTTTAAGTCCACAAATTTGGCATTTGCGGCACTTCACACTAGGGTGATGATGAAGGCTACATTGGTTGCACAAGGGTGCAGTTCCATTGTATGGCTTCCTAGCAGGGGGTTGAGCTGGTTGGTTGGGGATGGCTTTACCATTGTGAGCGACCATGGCGAAGTTCTGAGAAGCCTTTCGCTTCTTTGACTTCTTAGGGGATCGTTCATCCATGGTCTTTGATTCCTCGATTGGTTTCTTGGCTGGTGGTGCTGTCACCTGACTAGGTCCTGCCTGTCTTGGTGACTCTTGAGTGGCTTCATCCTGGAGACGATACATGGCAGTAGCTAATTCAACAGTCTTCAGGACTACTTCGCCTATTCGCTGAGCGAATTTGGCAGTCTGCTCGGATATCTGGACGTCATCGTGATGAAGAGACATTCTAGAAGAAAAAAAATGAAAGACATAGGAAGAAACAAGTGAAAGGTTATCAGACAATCAAAACAGGATGGCAATGCATAAAAATTGCGATCATTTGTTTGTTACCTAAGACTAACAAATGAGACGGTGACAAATCAAAGTAAACAGATCACATTAATGTATCATTGAACACATGCTCGCCTATAAGTGAACACTCACCCCAAGAGTTCCCAGGTAAGAGTGACTGGTCCGATACTGCGGATTTGTACGAACACTCTAGCCTTCGACAGAAAACTCAGGGTACAGGCATTCACTCTTCCAGTTTGCACGTGTTCACATTATACAACCCAAACATTGACGAGATTTGAAAACTTAGAGGGTTCAAAACCTTATAACAAAGGGTTCAAAACCTTACAATAGAGGGTTCAAAACCTAGTAATCAATCATCCTAGAACAGATGATTAGTTTTCAAAGCGGTTTTGAAATTTATGTTCTTGTTGTGGTTGTCGCCTAAGGATAGGTGACAGTATTGTTTTATGACTAAACGCAAGTAAACTCGCGTTAGGATCCTAGGAAGGTTATAGACTAGGTCAAAGCATTACTAATAACCTAATTCCCTATAACCATGAGCTCTGATACCAACTTTTCTGTCACACCCCGACCACTTAAAACAACAAAACGTGGTGGAAACGTCGGGGAGTGTTGTAACAGAATCATTGTTTCATAACACATGGAAATTGAAATATTGTTTTATTAAATAAAAGAGTTACATTGTCTTGACAATCAAAGAAACATAACATAAATAACTAGTCTTGCATCTTTTATTGTCACTAAGGCCCAAGTCCGCCTAAGTGTATCTTGATAAATTCTATGCATCATATCCTGAAACACATGTGAAAATAGGTACGTCAGCATAAAAATGCCTGTGAGATACATAGGTTTTGTGAAAACAGAATTCATGACTTATGTTTGAGAAAATGTTTAGTCATGAACCTTGTAATTTTCTTTGTCTTGTAAATCATTTGAAAAACGATAAGATCAGATGATATGTATAAATAAGAGAATAATGTATGGTTAAATGAATAACCAAGTAAAATGAGTTTGTATAAGATAAGTTGTTTTGTAAAACAATGTCTTGTGAAAAGTATGTTATTTGTATAAAATGTTATATGTCTCAAATTGAAATGATTCAAATAACGCTACGATATGTAATACCATACAAACACTTATATATAGGAAGTACCAGCGGCGTATCCACCATGCTTGTATCATATTACACACGCCTCGTTACTTAAATCACTTACTCAAACCAAACCACCAAAGTAAAATGTTTATATATAATCAAATGTCTAATGTCTATGTCTAATGTTTATATCAAATGTAAGTCATGAATTGTGTATGTAAATGTCAAAATGTTTATGTATGGTAAGTGAAATATATCAACTAATCCATAAGTAAAATACACAAAAACAAGGTATTGAAGTAAAACATGGTTTAAATCAAAGTTATGTTTTGTGTAATAAATGCATGCTATACTGATATAAACATTTATGCGGTATTGTGAAAATTCATACATCCAAGCCTTGCGACAGTCGGATAACCCTTTTAGTCAAGGTTATCAAAAAAATGTATTCGGATTCGGTCATTCCTTCCATCCAAACAAACCCGAGATTACAGGAATGGGATTTGTCAAGTCCTATGGTACCACTACCTACTACCGAGCGGCATGATCGGTGTTAATGAATGTACATTGTCTCATTTAAACAAACCAAATGTCATACCAAAATGTAAGCATGTGATGAATAATAAATGTACTAAGTATGCACACAATGGGCATACATAGCATAAAATGTAATGTAATATAATGTACTAAGTACGCACACAATGGGAATACATAGCATAGAATGTATGTAAAATAATGTACTAAGTACGCACACAATGGGCATACATAGCATAGAATGTAATGTAAAATAATGTACTAAGTACGCACACAATGGGCATACATAGCATAGAATGTAATGTAAAATAATGTACTAAGTACGCACACAATGGGCATACATAGCATAAAATGTATTGTAAAGTGATGTACTAAGTATGCTAAGTTAACATACAAAGCAGAAAAGTCATGTAAATCAATGTGCTAGCATGCTATCAGTCAACATACATAGCAGAAATGTAATGTAAATCATGTACTAATAGTGTACTAATGAACATAACAAGTATATGATGTGAAAACAGGAAAGCACGAAAGTAACAAGTAGGCACATGTGTTCCACCCCAAAATGTTTGGAAAATAGTAAAAGAGGGGTCTATGTACTCACTTGAGATTGCTCAGAAGTCCTAAGATAACCACCAAGCAATGCTAGAGATCACGGAATCAAACGACACCTAATATAGGTAACTATGTTAATAAACCGGACCTATATCGGAGGATCGGATAGAATGAGGGCTCGTGAACCAAACGAGTATGGGAACTCATGTAGTATGGTTTAACAAAGCCTACATACTAAATGAAACCTAGCCTAAGTGCTTACGACTCATTATGACCCGTTTAGGTAGCTTATGCTTCTTTAACGCGTCGTTCGCGTGAAACGCGTTCGGAATGCCTAACTAGTCCTATGATAAGTAAAATATGCCTTAACATGTCTAATATTGTTACTAAATCAGTTTAGATACTAAAAGTTATGTTACATATGCTTAAAATGAATTTTGGCGTAAAAAGGGCATTTTGGTAATTTACCTAAGGCATATAAACTACCTATCATACAACTACTTAAACGAAGCGACCATAAGGTATAACCTCGGAAGGTTATTCCCTACATACTATGGTCACCTAAAGTGCTTGGTCGGATCCTAATGATCGACCAAACGGGTCAGGTTTGAAAGCATAAGCGATTGTTTAGATCGCTTACCTTACGACCCTATATAAGCACTAAACTAAAAGTGACGAGCTAAGCATGTTAAAACATGCTTAACCATGTTTAGAAAACAGGTTTGGTATCAAAACAAACAGTTTTGATACCCAAGAGTAGTTTGGTTACAAAATACGCACGAATGCGCATTTTGGTCGAAACTACGACTCGTCACTGAGCCTAGATAACATGGTAATCAGTAGGTATAGTCACTAAGGACTATGACCATCGTGATTACGCTCACGTTATGAAGTTCAAACGAACTTCGCATTGATCATAAACTGGTCAATGCAGAAACTCAAACAAAGTTTGACTTTTGGACTCGAAAAGCAATAAAAGAACGAAGGAACACTTACAAAGGGTCCCCGCAAGATTTGATTCCAAGTAATCTCAGGTAGGAAGTGAGAAATCACAACCACTTAGAGAAAAACTCAGATCAAATGTGGGTTTTGCAATGAAGTGGGTTGGGTATTTATAGGAAAACCAAGACCGTTAGGATTGTTTCTTGGATAACGTGCCTTGATCTCACCCGTACACTTGTCGGAATGTTGTGGTAACTCATTTTGCTCCCACCACAAGAGTTGGACACATGGCATTGGCCTTTGGAGGGGTTAAGGGCTATTAACAGCTGTTTAAAAACAAGTTGCTGCATCTGGCCCCTACTTGTGCACCGTAACGTTTTTAGTGTTGAGGTGCGCAAGCACCTTGCAGACCAGACACTTTCAAAAATGGCAGAACAGGCCCCTGAAGCTCCAAACTTGCTATTTGATGCATTTTTGACACGTTTAAGCCCCGTTAACCCCATTTCAAAGCTCTAAAATGAAGTTAAAGTATAGGGAACTTAAAATGTGCTCAAAAATATCTCGGATGTCGGTTCGTTTGGCCGTACGATTGCGTTGTTCGGTTAATTACGACGGAATGCGCATAAGCCCGAAAAACGATCCAAATGACGCGACGAATGGATTTTTCTTATGCCAAACACTAAAATAATATATTTTAGCGCTTACATAAATTTTTGGATTTCCGGATGTATTCAGAACGTAAGTTATGCGCGAAAATGCAAACTTGTGCACTTTTTGACGCTTTTAGTCCCTGAATGAGCCAAAAGTTTATTTTAGCACACCGAACCCATCAAAGCCTATTTCTAAGCTATATAAAGGATATTTAAGGCGTGTTTAACTTATGGTCATGTTCCGGAATGTTCGTTACAGTTCAAATTGGCATACTTTCGCAGTTTGTCAAATTTAGTCCCTGTAGGCGAATTAACTTGTTTTTGACATACCAAAGCCTTCAAAACTTATTTCTAAGTTATGTAAAGGTTATTTAAGGTATGTTAAGTATATGTTGATGTTCCGGAGTATTTGTCGCATTAAACTGATTACGTTTACGTATCAGTTTGCGTATAACTCTCCAGAAAGCGATGTAGAGTTTGAAATTGAGCAAAAGTCAAAACATGAAAAATGTAAAACACAACCAAACAAACATTGGGATCAAATAACATTGTTTTATTGATAATAGAACTATTCACAATGATTACAAGCACATATGTTACAAAAATACCCGACACAACTAGCTTCCTCAGTGACTGCGTGCTAAATTTCGGGACGAAATTTCTTTCAACTTGGGGATGATGTGACAATCCGTAATTTCGAGGTTAGAACCGTTCACCATTCTCGTCTATTCTATTTATGTTTACTACGTCACTAGTAATTTAAATGCTAATTATGTGTATATATTTAACAATGATCCTAATAGCATAAGGTAATTATATATGTCGATATATATATATATATATATATATATATATATATAGGGTAGGGTTCATGCGAGAACCACCCTTATTGCGAGAACCGTGAGAACCAATGTGAACATGGGGCAATTTTGTAAATACCAAACAACTTTAAAAAACCCGCTTACCTGCTTCCATTTATTATCGGACTTTAAACAAAACTTAAATTACATTTAATACAATCTTCACGTCCACTTTCCAAACTCTGATTACATCCAAGTATCTCAACAACCTGAATCTATCAAAAATTCGTCAATTTCAATCGATTTCATCATCGTCTGGAATACATCATCACTTCACCATCATCAGTTCACCATATTGAAGCATCTGGATTGAGATTTTATCTCAGATTTGAGATTTTACCTGCAGATATTTCATATTTCGTCATATAATCGAGGTTAGTTCCCAAAATTCGTCCAGTGATTATAAGAATAGATGATTCAATGAGTGTGTCACTAAGACGGTATCGCCGGAATTAATCGCCGTCGCCAACGAAATCGTTGACGGATTGGTAATATAGATATTGTCATATTAATCGAGACACCGTTTGCAAGTTTATACAATTCGTTTATATTATTATATGATAGATAATTTGTCGTTTGTACTTTTATATGATAGATAATTTGTCGATTCAAGCTTCGTTTTGTATTGTGTGATATATAGCTATGCACATGTGCATATTTTGACATCATAGGTTTAGCAGAATTGGCTATTAAGGTTATTCTTGTGTAATATGTGGTTATGCACATGCGCATAGATTGTAATAATAAGTCAATATGCACATGTGCATAGTATGCAATAACATGTGAATAAGGTAGTTAATGTTGATGCAGATGACATTAAATAAAGTATTTAGTTGTATTTTGGTGTGATGTATAGTTATGCACATTTGTATTTAATGTTAGATTATGTTAATAAGGTAGTGTTATGCGATACATAGATATGCACATGTGCATAGCTTGACAAAATATGTTAATATGCACATGTGCATAATTTGTCATAATAGGTTAGTAAGGTATTTAACTTTTATCCACATGTTCATTGTAGATCATCAATGGAAAAAAGATCGAAAAAAGTAACATTTGTATTAAAGTCAAGGGATGAAGGGTCATTAAGAATGCCGAACGCAACGGACGCAAAGGAAGACGAATATGTGAATGTTAAACAAAAAGGTTAGAAGCTGTTGATTATTTAGTATTATTATAATTTTTTAGTAATTAAATCTGAGTTTATGCACATGTGCAACATTGTATTACTTTTTTTTGTTAATATTATAAGTTATGTAAACACATTAAGTTTATAAATGTAGGTGTGCATTAGTATGTACGAACATTTTATAACATGTTTTATTTTCTTTGCACATGTGCATCATTGTGTGGAATGCAAAAATGCGGTAGGTTTGTAGGTTTGTAGGTTTGGTAAATTATATGATTTTTTTTTATTATTGTAGATCAACGATGGAAAAAACGAAAAAGGGTTCCATTTATTATAAAATAAAGGGAGTAAGGATCGAAAAGAATGTGAGATGCTACGGAGGACGAGGACGGACGTAATATTGAAACAAAAAGTTAGAATAGGTTGCTTAATATTTTAATGTTTCAATTGGGTAGAGATGCACATGTGCATTATTTTTTAGTTTTTATGTTAAATGATGTTGTCATTCATTTAAACACATATATTATACCATATGCAGATGTAGATATAGGAAAAGACATACAAAGGACAAGTAAATATACAGATATAAATATAGGAAAATACATACATTGTTACATTAATAACGACACTACTTATTATTTCTGTAAATGCTTAAGTTGTACATAAGTTCTAGTTTTAAAACGCACACAGGAGATTATTCTTTTTCCAATTGGGTGTTAACTGATTAAATGTTGCAGGTGACACCTAACCTGTATGGAAACCTAGTTGCAAACGCTGCTGCTGGTATTGCTGGCGGTACAGGGGTCATGCCAGGAGGTACACAGTCATAAACCATATATTTAAATCCCTAAACCCTTTTTGTAACGATGATTTTGTAGTAATAAAGTTTTTGCAATCATATTTACAGGTAACGTTGGCACGGAGTACGCGATCTTTGAACAAGGTGCATCAGCCGGGAATGTTGGGAAACCATCAATGGTTGAGAAAAAGAGAGCAAACCCAGTGGCTCTGCTTCTTTCATCAGCCATGATGATGAGACATCTTCAGCTTCCTAATTATGCAGATCGTTTATAAACTGCAGTGAAACGCATTATTTACGAGGGTAAATACCGAACAAAAGATCTTGGTGGAAGTATCACAACACAAGAGGTTACTGATGTAGTTATATCTGCACTTACATGACTTGAATCATAATCTGATATTGTAATTATTCTTTGTTACAACCGACAGTTTTGCCAAACATTGTAACTAGGTTTTGGTTACATACGTGGTCCAACAGAAACCCACAAATTATTGTTGAACCTATATCTTGAATAAAGTTTAAATCAATGACATGATATTTCGTAGATGAATTGTGACTCCAATATTATCACACTGAAAAGTAGGTGGAACAAAAAGAGTCAAAGTGTGTAATTTGAAAATGTATACATATTGGTAATATCTTTATACATTTGGTATGATAAGGAGGTTTTTGTATGCACATGTGCATAATTTGAAATTGGTAAACATGTTAGTAATATATCCACGGATGGTAATGTAGATGGAAATGAACTTATATAGGTTATGTTAAAAGTGATATGCTATATGCACATATGCATTATTTAGAATAATAATACATGTTAGGATATGTAGTTTACAATGTTGTATGGTGTATGGTATAATATATGTTGGAAATGCCCAGGCACATATTGATGTGATATAATGTGTGGCGTAAATTATGTTGGCAATGCACATGTGCATAACGTAAAGGTAGTAATGTTTAATGTTGTTTGACATAGTATATGGTGGCAATGCACATGTGCATAATGTATACGTTGCAATGTATAATAGGTGGACTGAAAATGGAGTACATGCACTTAAAACATAATGACATTAGAAACAGTAAATTAACAAGTTTAGATGCTACGGTTTCAATGTTGAAAATGCACGCGTTGGGTAGCACATGTGCATGTGTTGAAACAGTGGACATATTGGTAATTTATGTTAAATGGACATGAATAAAACAATGAATATTACATCGTTAAGTAGATAAACAATAAGTATAAACAATGAATGTAAACAAAAACAAGTGATAATCAATATATAAGTAGTTGTGTGTGGAAAATCCAGTTGTTGTATCATAAGTGTTGTACATCATCACAATGTCCTCCTCGTGATTAAACGTTCTATTTAGAGTAGGGAATTCAGCATCAACATCAGTGCCAACCCCACCCATCTTGACCCGTCTTCACTCTGGTGGTTCTCAGCACGCCATAAGATGCATAAACTCCACCATGCCTCCCCGGTTGTCGGCTGGTTCTTCCATTTTTTTTGTAGTTGTCCGCCACCCAAGACCCTTTGTTTAATGCCATTTTGTACGTAATTGGATAGTCATCCATAAGACACCTGTTCAGAATCCATACATAAACAGAATCCATACATCAACGACATGGTATAATTTTCAACATAATGCACATGTGCATATAAGTTAATACAATATCATCTACAATCAACATGATGCACATGTGCATATAATTTAATACAACATCATTTATAGTCAATACAATGCACATGTGCACATCATTTAATACAATATCATTTACAAAAGTATAAACATCGTTTACAGTCAACATAATACCTTTAGTCACAAATCGAATGAATTGTAACTCTTGATGATCTGTATTTGTAGGTGTTGTCAAAGTGATGTAGACATAGAGTCAAGAGTCTGAATTTCAAACCTATGAAGGGTATGTCGACTTTCAACAGTTTTAGACATAATTCTGTGACTATCAACGGGATTGACAACAGATGGACCACCAAAGTCGGCATCAGATGTTGTATGATGATGATATTCAGACAATATATGAGGAGGTTCATCGGATATACGAGGATCGACACGAAGACGCCATATGCAACTGTAAACATCGTGCAGACTGCAACCGCCATGAAGTACATGAACACGACTATCTATATGCCATGAAAACCACCATGCACGGCTCTCCGCCGCCGTGAATGCCTCTCGGCCGAGTGAGAAGACCATGAACTGGTGCTGGTGAACTACCGAAACCCCAAAGTGGAGATAATATATGTGCATATAATATTGAGTAACCATAATGTACAACATAAAACATGATGCAATTGACACAATGCACATGTGCATATAATATATGTGCATATAATATTGAGTAACCATAATGTACAACATAAAACATGATGCAATTGACACAATGCCCATGTGCATATAATATTGTGTAATCATATTTTACATCATAAAACAATTGTGAACATGCTGCAAAGGAGTATATCATTGAACGAGTCACAATTTACATAAAATTGATATAAAATACCATCTATTGACAAATTAAAGATTTATATATAAACCTTTTACCTGAGAAGATACCACTTGGCTAAAAATTCACCATCACTTCTGACCTGCAACTACCACCAAACACCAAACAAGAATGCCTAGTTTATTTGGGATTCGAATAGAATAAAACCTACTGGAGTATGCTATATGTAAAATTGAATTACTTACAACAGCCATCGTCCTGTCATTGCAACTTGTTTCGATTCCAGAACAACCAAATAATCTTTCAAAACGAGATTCGAATCAAGGGCAAATCATAAATTGAAATCATAGCATAAACATCTGAATTGGATTCGAAAACTAAAACCTGCAGATTATGAAGAAAATCGAACAAATCAGTGAATAATGAAGATAATCGAAGCAGAATCCAAAATCGAATGAAAATTAGGTATTCCTACGTTTGAATGCTATCATATAAATCCAAAACCGATTGAACAACTGTGTGAGGATTGGCGAAAGATAGAAACAGGAAAACTCAATTGAAGATTATGCTATTCTTTGGATATCAGTTGCCGCTGTAAGATCGCCGTAGTCGATGGATGCAAGATCTCTGATGAAACCCTAGATTGTGAAAGACTGTCGTGAACAGGGGATGGAAATAAGGAGAGCGTGTTTTTTTTATTAAATGTCACTTAATTACAAATTTGCCATGTGTTCACATTGGTTCTCGCAATAAAGGGTGGTTCCTAACGGATCTTTATCCTATATATATATATATATATATATATATATATATATTCCATAATGTGTTAGCGTGATCCAAACATCCTCGGCCTAACCCCAAACTTAAAACCCTCATGTGTTACGGCCCAAATCGAAACCACCTTGCGGCCCACTCCTCAAAGCCGCCCCATCCATCCTCGGCCCAACGCAAAAGAAATCGGCCCAACTTCATTCTTGTTTGGTTATTCAGCCCAACCTCATCTACGCATGCATGTATATGATGTGTGTGCGTGCTTTTGGCTTCAAAAAAATATATCAAACCCTACACTCCTCTTGAAGGCCGACGGCAGCAAGCACCACCCCCTGTCACGATCTATCTTCCTCTCGGTGCTCTCTCTTCCGCACTCTAGCTCCCTCGTTTGCATCTCTCTTCTTCGTACGGTTAGTATTCTATGTTGTTTGAGTTTTAAGTTCAGTTGATACATGGCTGCGTTGGTATTTGTTGTTGACGAACTTGAAGTTATGATGTTAATTGGTAGACTAGAAGGCATAAAAATCGTATATGAGAATTCTTGCGCATTTTCGGTTAGTTTGTTACATTGTTTTGATTTAAGTTCTGCAAATTTATGGCTCCATTCCTGTGATTTTTATTACGCATGATGATGTGAGGATATGATGATCAGATGAGTTGCGTGAATTAGGTGTTGTTTTGGTTAGTGTTGCACTCGGTTAGTTGCTAGGGTTTAGGCGGGATGGATCTTGAAGTCATCTGGGTAAAATCTTGTTGTTTTAATGATGCAGTTGGCGTATAAGGACGATAATCTGCTCTATATAATCGATATGCGTCGTTGGGTGCATTAGTTATTAAGTTGGGGAGTTCGGATAGCGAAAAGAGATTCTGCAACCAACTTCTGTTGGCAGTAAACGGGTTGTTTTTATTGAAAACCTGACTTTCTAAAGTCTAAATTATACGTTTTTGAAAAACGCTTCAAATGGCGTTGGAATCACATTTTTCTGAGGTCGTTTGCTATTTCTAAAGAGTCGTTTTACACAGCAGCAAAAGCTGCATTTTTCTGCAAAAAAATCGTGTAACGCTTTTCGTTATAACTTGTAATCCGGATATTTTTAGGCTATGAATTTCCTATAGTAGCTGGGAACGGATGTTGCCGAAAATATTCAACTGGAATTTCACCAATCAGGCTGATGATGATTTTTAAATAAATTGTTCCGTGCACTGCAGTCAGAAAGTGACGGATCTGACTGCAGCCCAGTAAATGATTTTTGTTAAATAACCTATAATGAATTAGGTCCTGAGATTTTTACACAAGCTGACGTGGACCACTTAGAACGTTCTGTAAATTATTTAGAATATTTGGAATAAGACAACTATTTTATAAAAATACCCGAAAATAGCCCAGTTTTGGACGTCAAAGCTGAAACGTAATAAGTTGTTTTATGCGTAGCTGAATGTTGTTTATGTTATCTGAGAATGATCAAACTTTTTTAATGTCAATGAAAGTTTTATGTGAATTATTATATTCTTTGATCACGAGTAATTATATGTGGAATATGTATATGTATATAAGTTGTCAAAGTGAGTGCATGGTACGTGTTAGATACGTGTAGGAGCTTTGTGCCTTACTTGAACCACACTAATAAACTAAATGGTAATCGTAATAGGACGTGATTGACCTACCTTGACTTCTAACCATTTTAAGAGACCAACCGAGCAATCGAAGGTGAGTTCACACTTTTCTTCAAAGCATGGGATTCCCGGTGGTTTGGGAATGGGTTAAACAACAATAACTATCTCTCTTGGGTGGGATACAACCTGCGTATTCTCCTTGGGTAGAATACATACCTCTGCCCTCCTTGGGAAGGGTGACAACCGTTATAATACATGTCTTAAGCATACTAGACAACAACTCTATCTTTAAGTCCCCCATATTTTATACCGACTTAATCACCGGGCCAATGGCGAACGAGATATTAGTTAAATAGCGCTATTAGGTTTGACAAGCCTCACACCGTGTCGCAGAGGATGGGCGTGGACTAATATACTTGGGCACTTAGTCAATGATGATAGATATTGACCCGGGGCACTCAACATAACTTAAGTCAGTAGTCGATATGGTAACGGGTCTAGTGGTTTAAAATAGTGGGGTAGCTCCCCATGGCATGTTTTTATAAAGAACAAGGAACTTAACAACTTATGGTTTTTGGAACAACATTAAAACGGGCAACCAACTGTGAACTCACCAACTTTTTGTTGACACACTACTGCATGCTTTGCAGGTCGTTAGGTACATGGCTGGAGCTTGCACGAGGAGTGGATGTTGTGGCAAGGAACCAACTGTTGGGTTCCTAACATTAAACTTTATGCTTTTAAACTATTAATGGGTTTTACATTTTATGCTTCCACTAACTTATAAACTTGGTTTTGGACTTTGGTTTTGTGAATAGTAAACGTTTTGTTTGCAAGGGTTTTACTTTACTTTACTTAATATTCAGTATGATTGGTGGTATGATCTTGGTCAGTCACACGCCTCGCGGTAATACTCCGCTTGTGGATTTTGGGGGTGTGACATAATGGCTATTCTAGAAAAATCTTGAATAAAACGTCTATAATATCCTGCCAGTCCAAGAAAACTTCTTACTTCCGTCGGTGATTCAGGGACTTTCCACTTAGTAATCACCTTGATGTTTGTGGGATCTACATGAATTCCTTCATGATTAACCAGATGTCCAAGGAATTGCACTTCTTGTAACTAGAATTCGCATTTTGAAAATTTAGATAAAGCTTTTCTTTTCTCAGCAAATTTAGAAGTATAAACAAATGCTTCGCATGATCCTCTTTACTCTTAGAGTAATTAGAATATCATCTATAAAGACAATTATGAATTTATCCAGGTATGGTTTACATATCCTGTTTATCATGTCCATAAATGCGGATGGGGCATTGGTTAAACCATATGGCATGACTGTAAATTCATAATGACCGTACCTTGTTCTGAAAGCAATTTTAGGAATGTCCTCTTCCTGTACTTTCAATTGATGATATCCTAAGTGTAAATTAATCTTAGAAAAGAATCGAGCTCCTTGCAGTTGATCGAACAGATCATCGATTCTCGGTAATGGGTATCGATTTTTAATCATAACCTTGTTCAATTCCCGATAATCAATGCACATACGCATTGATCCGTCCTTTTTCTTGACAAACAAGATTGGTGCTCCCCATGGAGATGAACTAGGCTATATAAAACCTTTCACCAGAAGTTCGTCCAACTGTTTCTTCAGTTCCTGCATCTCCTTTGGTGCTAGTCGATATGGAGCCTTGGCAATCGGTGTCGTTCCTGGTATTAGGTGAATCCTAAATTCAACCACTCGATCTAGCGGTAATCCAGGTAACTCTTCTGGAAAGACATCTGAAAATTTAGATACTACGGGGATATCTTTTAATTATTTTCCTTTGGTGTTAACGATTATGGAAATCATATCCTTTCCTTGCATAGCTCGCAGCTTTCATCACAGAGATGAATTTTGTTGACCTAGTTGGCTTGTCTCCTTTAATAGTGATCCTTTCACCCTTTGGTGTACTTACTTGCACTGACTTTTGATCACATAAAATACTGGCATGATTGGCTACTAACCAATCCATTCCTAATACGATATCAAATCCTGCCAGATTCATCGGGTAGAGGTTAGCAATAAAATCATGGTTTAAAATTTCTATCCTTGCTCCCTGCAGGATTTCACTTATTTTAATGGACTCTCCATTTGCTATCTCTACCAGACAATCTTGTTGAAGTTTAGTTAATGGTTGATTGAGAAATTTGCAGAAAGAAGTATTGATAAAACTTTGGTTTGCACCAGAGTCAAATAGTACTTTAGCAAAAATATCATTAACTAAAAATTTACCGGCAATCATATCCGGAATCATCTTGGCTTCTTCAGCTGTTAGAACAAATTCTCTGGCATTCTTCTTGGGTCCTTCAGTTGCCGTAGCTTTGTTGGTTATCGCTAGAGCTAATTTTGGACAGTTCGGTTTGATATGACTAGCTTCTCCACAATTGAAGCATAGCCTATTACTAGCTTTCGATCGACTTTTTTCTTCCTTGTGCCCGGGTTTCTTGCGAAAATTACAATACCTTGCACATTTTCCGTAATGCTTCTTTTTACAAGACTTACAATAAGGTGCAAAGGAAGAACCTGTATCTTTCCCACGGTTGGAATTTCCGTAGCGAAATTCTTGGGGTAAGCCTTTGAGCTAGGTTCTTTCTCTGATTTTCTTCTTGTGTACGCACCAATTCATCAATCAAGGTATTGGCAAGTTCTACTGCTTCTTCTATAGTTTGTGGTCTAGCTGCCTTGACTACGTGTCTGATCTCACTAATTAATGCCCAAATGTAACGGGAGATTAGAACTGGTTCTGGTGAGGCTAAGGTTGGTACTATTTTAGCATATTCAAAGAATATGGTAGTGTAACCTTTGCAGTCTATTCCAGTCATTTTAAGATTTAAGAACTTATTGGCGATTTGTTCTTTTACATGGGGAGGACAAAATTTTCTTTCGACTATATCCTTAAAGTCGATCCATTCCATATTATAAACTCTATCACTTCCTCTGGACTGGAGAATGGTATTCCACCACTCTAGGGCTGCATTCTTAAAAAGATTAGAAGCAAACATAATCTTATTTTCATCTGCACATTTGCTTATTTTTAAGACTGCTTCTGTCTTTTCTATCCAGCGTAAGGCTGCAATGGCTCCTTCATTGCCAAAGAATTCTATTGTTTACAATAACAAAATTCTTTATAAGAACAACCATATGAAACAATTCTTCTTCTTTTGGAATAGGTACTTGGGTTAGTGGTCCGCTATTTTCGTTCACGCTATGACTTGGTTCAGTAGGTTGACGTTTACTTCCAATTACAGTTTTATTATTTTCTGCTTCCTTAACAGTCTTGATAATATATGGCATAGCATCTATAATTCCTTGTGCTACTATATGTTGGATGGCACTGTTATCTACTTGGTTTCCGTTATTATCATTATTCTGGTTTTCCTGATTTACTTCGTTGTCCATCTAATTTGTAAACATTTATCAGGTATTAATATCATAGAATAAGATTTAATACAAACAATCACACAAACAAATTGATCCAAAAACATCGAATATTGTGACTTTACTCTTTATATATATATATATATATATATATCTATATGTATGGATTACAAATTTCTACTGAAAATAAACACACTAGTAGTTATGCATCGATAGGTATTAGGTTATCTATTTTAGTTTATTTGTTTTTTATTCAAACTTCACACATATATGTTTATATATATAGATATTATACTAGGTGTAGTTTGCTCAATACTGCATTTCTCGCTCGTCATACTTCCAGACGAGTTTCTCTCCTATCTGTCGTATCCTATTTCCTTCTTCTACTAACTCTTCGCCATATGTGCAAAGTTCTTGCACATTCTCTTCACTCATGGGTGGTAGTGGTGCTAGTACTAGGTTAGGGTATCGAAGTATGGGTTCTCCGTATGGATATAGGTTGCTTAACACACTTCGAATATACCTGTCTTCGTTCCAGAGTATCTAAAGGATTTAGGTTAGTATACTGTGCTATGGGATTTGGTATGGGTACTGGTTCGTCATGAGGATATAGTTCCTGATATACCCTATTGTCATCTTCCCATGGATCATACTCTAAAGGATTTGGTGCTGGGATTCTAGGTATCTCGTTGGGGTTAAATGCTGGTATGGGGAATTGGTTCTCCTGGTTAAGTTCTTACTCCATTGGTTGGTTGGGGAATAATGGCAATGGTTGTGGTTCAGCAATTTGATCAAGATTTAGATCTGTTGCAGTGGTGGCTAACATATGGAAATCTGCTAACTGTCTATCTAGTTCCTCTTCCCATAATGGTCTATTAACTGCTTCCTGGGTTTGGGCATTCACTTCCCTATTGGCTTTCACTAACGCTCTTTGCTGTTGTAATTTCTTCATCCTCTTCCTCCTCTTATGTGCTCCCCTACTAAACCATCATCTCTTTTTTGGGGAGGGGGGGGGGGATGGTTCCTCAGATTGTGCCTTAAAGATGAAAATTCCTTCCTCAGTATCAGCAGAGTACCCCGAAGGAGTACGCTGAAATGAGGTTCCTTCACTCTTTGGGGAACTAGCTAATTGACGGTAATTGTCGGATGTACATTGCTTACTCATACTGTAAACTAACAACTTTTCAAATAACACAACACAATAATATACGTGTTTACACATAGTCACATAGATTATTTCCTAACATAATTGGTTAAAATTTAGGTATTAGCAGAACACTTCAGTGGCTTAAACCAGTGGTTGTAGCTCTGATACCACCTCCTGTCGCAACCCCCGACCCCTGCCACGGGGGCGCGCGACCGCGAGTACACAGAGCTGGTGGTATCGGTGTTTATTAATTTGGCAGCGGAATTTAAACATCAGGACCCTAGTTAGGAAATATTTTATCAGATTTTAAACACCAAACTTTTATAACTAATAAATGGGATAAAACCCAAGTTCATTGACAATACATTTATTGGGATAAAACACTAATTATTGAAAAAATAAACTCCTTTTTTATTTAGGTAACTTTTATAGCCACTTTCTTAAGCCTTCAGTGCTCTCCAGCTGACTTCTATTAGCTTCACATTAAGTTACCTGAAATGCGTTTTAAAAAGGTTTTATCAGCAAGAAATACTGGCGAGTGCATCCCAGTTTAATCAAAACAAGCTTTTATAACTTTACAGTATTAAGACTTACAATGCTTATATCTATCCAATTATTCAATACAACATTGCTACGGGGCAACCTTTGTCCCTCATGCTTGCGATCATGCTACTGTTCGCAATAGTAACGAGTGTCAAGTAATGTATACAAAACCCCACATACTGATGATAATTTAGAATCACAGAGACTTAATCATTGTAAGCCATTTTGGGTTTTGTAAAATATTTGAAACAATGATTTAAAAAGGGTTTACAAAAAGAGAACAGACTCACAATGCTGACTCAGATAATACTATAGCTTCCTGATGATTTTCCTCGTTAATATCTATTAAAAATTAAACAATGCACACGTGTTAGTAAGATAACCCATTTCACATTAGCCATACTACCGAGACAGAAATCCAACGAACTGAGTCAGGCAGAGCCTTGACATGCGTTACGGAGCCCTAGATCAATCAGGTAGGGTAACAAATACGTGATCGGGGTTATAATACTTACAACGAGGCAGAGCTTTGCTTTTTAGGGTTATTATTTCGAACACTACTTTGCTATTATAGGGACATAGGAAAGAAAAGAAATGAGCGACAGAAGACTGAGGCATCGACCTCTATTTATAGCTCTGATCAATGGCGACTCGCGCCCCGTGACCCTTTCCTGTCTCGTTCTTGCGGATCGCGAGAGGCTAGGCTAGGTCCTAGTCTTGGTTAGTCACCACATATAGCTCGTCCGGGTGTTATGCCACGTGGTGCAATGTGGTTTCTCCCTGATACATTAGGTCGCGGCCCGCGACTCACAAACCCAAGGGGGTCGCGCCCCGCAAGAGGCGGTATTTATTTGTTTTTATTTGATTTTTATAAATATTAAAGTTATTTAGGCCCGTTAATGTATGTTCAGGGTACAATAGGAACGTTTAGGGTGTTTTAAGGTTTTTAGGAGGGTTGTTATAAAAACCCACAATTTAACACTTTTTGGGCGGTGACATGTGGACCATGGTGACCTCCCGTTAACCCTTCATTAACATGCCTAAGGATCTCTAAACCTTCCTCTCTCGTCACACATCTCCTAAGGATTCTATCTTTGCCTATCCTAAGAGATATGGGTCATCCCATATATACCTCCTCATGTCCCTAAAGAATTTCTTCTTTTGATGGGTACTTATACCCTTCAACACCAGCCCATTAGCAAGGTAATTTGCCAAATCACTGAACCATGGGATACCTTCCTTCTCCGCATCAACAAACTCAATTGATTCGTGAGGGAATCTATCACCTATTACCTCCTCACGAATCTCCTCTATACCCGGATCCTATAATCCAAATGTGACTGGCCGCTACATTCTCCGCTCCTTTCTTATCCTTGATTTCTATGTCAAACTCAGAAAGTAGGAAATCCATCATATGAGACGGGGCTTAGCGTCCTTCTTTTGGAAGAGAAAACACAAAGTCGAATGATCAATAAAAATGATGGTTTTGACAGCATGAGGTATGAACGGAACATATCGAATACGTACACTACAACTAGAAGTTCCTTCTTGGTGGTGGTGTAATTCTCTTGGCCATCGTTTAGAGTTTTGCTTGCATAATGGATCGGGTGGAGTTTTGCTTGCATAATAGATCGGGTGGAAATGACTTTCACATCTTCGCCCCAAAACCGCACCGACCGTGTAATCACGTGCGTCACACATGAGCTCAAAGGGCAAGCTCCAGTTGGGTGAAACGAGAATGGGGGCACTCACGAGTTTCTCCTTCAAGAACTCAAAGGCTTTAAGACACTCCTTATCAAAGACGAAAGGAACGTCCTTCTCAAGGAGTCTGGTCATGGGGCGTGTGATCTCGGAAAAATCCCTAATGAAACGCCTATAGAATCCCGCTTGACCAAGGAAGCTTCTAATCGATTTCACACTCGTTGGTGGGGGAAGCCTACTAATGGTATCTATCTTAGCCCTATCCATCTCTATGCCTGCTCGGGAAATCTTATGTCCTAAAACGATCCCTTCCGTCACCATGAAGTGACACTTCTCCCAATTGAGCATCAACTTCGTCTCCACACACCTCTTCAACATGCCATCAAGATTAACTAAACATTGATCGAAAGAATTTCCATAAACCGAAAAGTCATCCATGAAGACCTCCATGGAACTCTCAATCATATCTTGGAAGATGGCAACCATACACCGCTGAAAAGTCACCAGAGCGTTACGTAATCCAAATAGCATGCGTCGGTACATAAGGACATGTAAAGGTTGTCTTCTCTTGATCCTCCGATGCGATGGGGATTTGGAAGTAACCTAAAAACCCGTCGAGGAAACAATAATATTGTTGCCTCGCCAGACGCTTTAGCATTTGGTCGATAAACAGAAGCGGAAAATGGTCCTTTCGGGTAGTGTAGTTTAATTTTCGGTAATCAATACATTCTCGCCAACCACTGACCGTACGTGATGGGATGAGTTCATTCTTCTCATTCATAACAACAGTTATCCCTCCCTTCTTCGGGATGACTTGAGTTGGACTCACCCAAGAGGAATCTGAAATTGGGTATATCAACCTAGCCTGCATCAACTTCAACACCTCTTTCTTTACTACCTCTTGCATGTTTGGATTGAGGCGCCTCTGCGATTGCACCACCGGTTTATAAACTTCCTCCATGAGAATCTGGTGAGTTCAAAAGGTAGGACTTATCCACTTTATATCTGATAGCCTCCATGCAATAGCCTCCTTATGTGTTCTTAACACCTCAAGTAACCTCAACTTCTCCTCCTCCGTCAACTTAGAAGAAATGATGATGGGCAAACTCGAACGCTCTCCTAAAAAGGCATACTCTAAATGTGAAGGAAGGACCTTAAGCTAAGGGGCCAGGATATCAATGAGATCACTCTCCTCACTAATCTCATTAAGTTCCATCATTTCGGGAACCCATAATACATCCCCCCTACATCTTCTTCCTCAACCTCCTCGTCTACTACTCTCTCACTCTCCAAATCAGCTCCACTAATATACTCAAGACACTGATCTATGCATGAGATAAATGAATTTAGAAAATAAACAGAATGACACGAACCACTATCATCATCTCTACCACTCGGATGTTGCATAGACCTAGCAATCTCAAATGTGGCATTCTCATCACCAATGTGGAGTGTGATCTTACCATCAAAGACATCTATGAGTGCCTTTGCGGTGCGAAGGAATGGACGACCTAATATGATGGGAACCCTCTCATCGGCCTCCATATCTAGAATAACAAAATCTACGGGAAAAACAAATCTATCAACCTTAACGAGAAAATTCTCTATGATCCTACGTGGATACTTGACCGAGCGGTCGGCCAAAGACAATGGCAAATGAGTGGGAGTGAGCTCTCCTAAGTCAACATTCTCATAAAGAGAGAATGGCATCAAGTTGATGCTAGCACATAGATCAGCTAATGGGCGAGCGGGAGTAATGGCAGCACCAAATTGACACGAAATGGTGAAGATGCCCGGGTCGGTTAGTTTCTCTGTTAATTTGTTCAAAACCACCACGAAACAACCCACGGTTAATGGAATGTTTGAGATCTCCCCCCAGCTTGTCTTACGTTTAAGGTCTTTCAAAACCTTGACATATTTTGGCATATGCTGGAGTGCCTCAATGAATGGGAGGTTAATCTTGAGTTGTGTGAACATGTCAAGGAAATTCTCGTATTACTTAGCATACTTTTGTTGCTTAAGGTGGGCGGGGTAAGGAACATGTGAATGATCTATGTGTAGTGACGGCCTAACCTCTATCGGCCTCTTTTCTACCCTACTCTCAACTTAGGGCTCACGGTTAGGTGCGGTACTTTCTGGGTCTAGCCAAATTTGCACCTTCCCTGGAGCCTCCATCTCTATCTATTCGTCTACTACTTCGTCATCCTCATCCTTGACTCTCTCTCTCTCTAACTACCTCTCCTAAAGTCTTACCACTTCGAGTGGTGATTGCTTTTGCTTGATGGGCAGCCGGGTTGGGTTGAGTGTTACCCGAGAATTGACCTGGCTGCTGTTCTTGCAATTTCCTAGCAATACCACCTATGGACCGCTGAAGATCTAATAGTGCGGACTGTTGATTCTTCAAAAGGTCATGTTCCGCTAACATTTTCTGAGTGACCTGATCCTTAACCACTAATTGAGAAAGAAGTTACTGAATCCTATTTATACTACCACTTATACCCCCACTCCTAGTTTGAACCTCCACTAGCTTACTGACCCCCTGAACCTAAACTACCAAACTGACCCTGGTGATTTGAACCCCCATTAAAGTATCGACCATCTTGATTTGAATCCCCACCAAAATAATGACCCTGCCCCCTGTTTTGATTTGAACCCGATTGAAAACTACGGGGTTACCGGAAGAGTGAAAATTATTGTTATTATTATTTCGCCAATTAGAGCTATATCATTATTATTAAGAGGGTTCATGGGACCTCGACTTTGACCAGTAATGTACTCGACCTGCTCTTGAGTGAGCATTGGGCACTCATTTGTACTGTAACCTCCCCTATAAACGTCACGCTTATCGACCTTATTCTTCAACTCTTGAATTTCCCTACTAACTTCTCTCTTAAAGCAATCTAAAGCAGCAGCTACCGTTGTTTCCAAGCTAACTTGGTGTACTCCTCGAGTGGCTGAGGAAGTACTAGATACAGGAATGGAATTCCTGGAAGTAGATTGTTGTTCATGATCAGAATGAGCAAAACGTTCAAAAAGTTCATTGCATTCAGCCACTGTTTTCTTACCCATTAGGTGGCCTCCTGCTGAGGTATCGAACTGAGCTCTGGTCTTAGGAGCGAGATTACTGTAGAATTTCTCTACAAGTGCCTAGTCGGGCAGGCCATGCTGAGGATAGCAAACTTTGGAATCTCTCTCAGGCTAGGTAGTAGGGCTCGTTAGGCTCCATTCGGAACGAATGGATCTGATCGTGAAGACGAGATGCTTTGGGAGGTGGGAAGTACTTAGCAAGGAAAACATCTCTAAGGGCAGCCCAGGTGGTGAAAAAACATGCTGGCTGCGAATCAAGCCATGTGGCTGCGCGACCAGTAAGTGAGAACGGGAAGAGCTGAAGGTAATGGGCGTCAATATTAGCACCTTTGATAGAAAAGGTGCTGAAAATTCGTGTAAGACGGTTAATGTGGGCAGGGGCATCCTCGTCATCACGACCGTGAAATTGGCAGGAATTGGTGATAGCGGTCATAATATAGGACGGGATATGCCAGGATTTGTCATTGTTCACTACTGGAAGGGTGATGGGTGAGTTCACACTGGTGAAACCGGTGGTGGATTGTTGGTGGACCATACGACAGTCGGCCATGTTTGGTGCAGCGGGTTGTGGACTAGTAGGATGGGAAGGTGGTGGGGAATTATGGGTTGATGACTTCGGTGTGAAGTCAAAGCTAGGTGGTTTAGATTGGAGGGTGGAGTCAGAATGGGCGGAAGATGAGGAAAGAGATGTGCTTACCTTAGGGGTTGAAGAGGAGAAGGATGGCTTGTCCGTTGGCGGGTTCGACGATGGTCCTTGCGAACGTGTTTGGGGCATTCACTACAAAACCGACAATTAGACAAGCAAGACGACACAAATGACTCGATAAAATTAAAAATAATAAAAATTAAAAGACAGTACTATAAAAATAAATATTTAGACTCCTACGACTCAAACAAACAACTAGCACGTATGATGTCAAATAAGTCCATATGAAGTAATCAACGCAATTGCCAAAGAGTCCCTGGCAACGGCACCAAAAACTTGATATGCTAAAAGTAGTTTAATAAAAAGAAACTTAATTAACCTAATCTAGACACGGAGTAATACTCTAGACTCTCTAAACTCGACTAAACTACTGACCTGCAAGTGAACCGATCGACTCTAGTAATGATCAGTAAGTCCGGATATCAAACCCACGGGACTCAATTTAACTACGCTAATTAATTTACTGACACCTATGTTGTCGCTGTCGGGGATGGTGACTCTAATTGAGACAGCCTCTGGGTTAGGTATGCAAAGTCTAGTGCTCAAAAGAAAGAAAAAAAAAGAGAGAGGATTAAAAAGTTTGATGTTAAATTCTTTTGATTTTGGTATAAAATGGTTAGGAAATAGTCCAGTGACTGTTCCTTTTGTTCCATGAGCTTAAGGCGGGATTAAGGGAAACTGCGGATTTTAGTGTGAGACCCCAGGTAGATTGACTACACTTAAACATAAATTGTATAATAAGGACTTGGAACCGGGTTTGGGTTTAAGTGCATAAGCATACTTGTAACCGCGGTTAAGATGAGTTTTAATTTTAATAAGTAATCTAGATCTGTGAACCCGAATATTTTATCTGATTCTGATTCCGTTTGCACTATTCTTTTTCAGGGACGAAAAATATTAAGTGTGGGGATATTTGATGTATTGTAAAATACATTTATTATTCTTGTATAGTTTATGCGTTTTTAGTTAGATTTAGTTTCGTTTTAATTTTGAATGTACATACTTTTGATTTATTTATGTTTTGTAGGTCTTGGTGGATAAAAACAACTGATAAGTGTAGAAAATGAGCTAAAAGTTGAGAAAACCCAGTACCGGATCGCGAACGGAAGCCCGAAAGATGAAACGGTGAAGAAAAATATAGTTATCGCAGGTAGCCAAAAGCTTAGTTTGACTCGTTGACTGATATGGGGACGCCGCCACCCGCGATAGCGTATGCCTTGGCTATCCCGGCCCATGAGAGTCCCAGTTTCAATCCAATGTCGCGAAAGTGAGGGTTTTTGGTCCTTTAACAAGTATAAATACAATGTTATGAAAATAAAAAAAACCTAGACGATGTTGGACGAATGTGTGCAACTTGGAGCTCTGGTTTAGCAAGATTTGATGGCAATTGAGCATATAGAATTGCTTGGTAGGAGTTTGGAGCTTAAAGATTGAAGATTTACGGGTTTTGTCTTCCCGATTTTCTTTGTTTCTTATTTTTCTTTCCTACTATAATGAATTCTCTGTTCAAGACTATTGTTTATCCGTTTTTAATCACATTTCTTGGCTAAACTCGTTAAGCTACTTAAGTTGATATGACTAGTTGAATAAAGTTTGGATTTTTATCGTTTGTTAATATGTTTTATGGATTTTTTCTTGAAAAGTAAAGAACTTTGTTACTTAGATTTGGTGTATATGCATATCCTTACATGTTTTATTAATTGATTATCTATTTCACATATATGCTGATGAATGTCTTTCGTATAATAGGAATTTGTTGATTATCGGGTCTTTTGGGGATAAAGGTAATCTTATGGTGAATTGGCCAATAAACCATAGAAACAGTTTTCATGATTTAATTCGGTTAGATATTCTACTAATTCTAGTCACTGTAAAGTGCTAGGTTATTAATAGGTCTAAATTGGTAAATTGTTAGAATTAGGTCTCGTAAGAAGCCGGTTTTAGTTCCCTTATCAAGTCATTGTCTATTAAACTAGATCAAGTTCCTTAGTTGCCTTAGACTTTCAACTATGAAGTAGTTAGTCAAATTAGGGCACTTTTCTAGATAATTTAAATAACCATAAGGTAATCTAATTAACCGGTAGTCATAACAATTCTTTAGAATTCCATAGGTGTCTTCCCAGAAGGGTCGGGGGTATTGTTTGGTCATTCTTAGGATTTAGCATTTAAAGATCCCGATTCCATAACACATTACTGTGACACCTGGGTCACTGCGACCATCAAACAAATGCCAAGACAATGAAATATTGTATTTCATACTTGGGATCTGAATAAATATGTGTGTCTTTTGCACATATCAATTCTTGTTCGATTTCAAGCTCAAAATCGCTTTCTGGAAGGTTATACGCGCACTGATGCGAAAATATAACCAGTTTAATGCAACGAACACTCTGGAATAGTGAAATAGGCTTAACATACCTTAAATAACCTTTACATAACTTAGAAATAAGTTTTGAAGGCTTTGGTATGGCAAAATCAAGTTAAATCGCTTACAGGGACTAAACTTGACAAACTGCGAAAGTATGCCAATTTGAACTGTAACAAACATTCTGGAACATGACCATAAGTTAAACATACCCTAAATATCCTTTACATAGCTTAGAAATAGGCTTTGAGGGGTTCGGTGTGCTAAAATAAACTTTTGGGTCATTCAGGGACAAAAAGCGTCAAAAAGTGCACAAGTTTGCACTTTCGCGCATAACTTATGTTCTGAATACATCCGGACATCCAAAAATTTATGTAAGCACTAAAACATTTTATTTTAGTGTTTGGCATAAGAAATATCCATTCGTCACGTCATTTGGATCGTTTTTCGCGCTTATGCGCATTCCGTCGTAATTAAGCGAACATCGCAATCATACGGCCAAACGAACTGACATCCGGCATATTTTTGAGCATGTTTCATGTTCCCTATACTTTAACATCCTTATAAAGCTTAAAAATGGGTTTGACGGGTGTTAGAAGTGCCAAAACACGACGTTCCGTGCACAGGGGCCTGTTCTGCCAATTTTCAAATTCTGGTCTGCAGGTCCTTGCGCACCTCAACACTCTGAGTGTTGCGGTGCGCAAGCAGGGGTCAGATATGCAGAAACTCGTTTAATCTGCTGTTAACAGCCTTTAACCCCTCCAAAGGCCAAGGCCAAGTGTCAAACTCTTGTGGTGGGAGCAATATGAGTTACCACAACATTCCGACAAGTGTACGGCTTAGATCATGCCCCCTTTTCCAAGAAACGATCCTAACGGTGAACCGAAAACTATAAATACCCACCTCCACCCTTCACTTTTCCTCACAAGAATCTGATCTAATGTGCTCTAAGTTGAAACCTTTGTTTCATACCTGAGCTATTTTGATCTAGATTAGCATTCGGGGACCCTTTGTAAGTGTTCCTTCGTTCTTTTATTGTTTTTCGAGTCCGAAAGTCAAACTTTGTTTGACTTTCTGCGTTGACCAGTTTATGGTCAATGCAAAGTTCGTTTGAACTTCGCAACGTGATTGTAATCACGATGGTTATAGTCCTTTGTGACTATGCCTACTGATTACCACGTTGTCTAGGGTCGTAAGGGTAAGCGATCTAATAAATCGCTTATACCTTCGAACCCGACCTGTTTGGTCGATCTTTAGGATCCGACCAAATACATTAGGTGACCATAGTATATAGGGAATAACCTTCCGAGGTTATACCTTATGGTCGCTTCGTTTAAGTAGTTGTATGATAGGTAGTTTATATGCCTTAGGTAAATTACCAAAATACCCCTTTGATGCCAAAATTCATTTTAAACATATGTAACATAACTTTTGACATCTAAACTGATTTGACAACAATATTAGACATGTTAAGGCATATGTTACTTGTCATAGGACTAGTTAGGTGGTCCAAACGCGTTTTACGCGAACGACGCGTTAAAGTAGCATAAGCTTCCTAAATGGGTCGTAATGGGTCGTAAGCACTTAGGTTAGGTTTCATTTAGTATGTAGGCCTTGTTAAACCATACTACATGAGTTCCAATACTCATTTGGTTTACGAGCCCTCATTCTATCCGATCTTCCGATATAGGTCCGGATTATTAACATAGTTAGCTATATTAGGTGCCGTTTGATTCCGTGATCTCTAGCATTGCTTGGTGGTTATCTTAGGACTTCTGAGCAATCTCAAGTGAGTACATAGACCCCTCTTTTACTGTTTTCCAAATTGTTTTTGGGTGAAACACATGTGATTACTTGTTACTTTCATGCTTTCCTGTTTTCACATCATATACTTGCTATGTTCGTTAGTACATTTATAGTACATGATTTCAATACATTTTATGCTATGTATGCCCATTGTGTGCATATTTAGTACATCACTTTACAATACATTTCATACTATGTACACCCATTGTGTGCATACTTAGTACATTGTTTTACATTACACTTATGCTATGTATGTCCATTACGTGCATACTTAGTACATTGCTTTACATTGCATTTCTGTTGCATATGCCCATCAAGCATATGAACACATTATACTACATTTTGAACCGTTGTAACCATTTGACTATGTAAACCGTCGTAACCCTTTGATTATATGAACCGTTTGTAACTATTGAACCGTGTGAACCAGTTGTATCTATTGACATGATTTACATTTGACAATACATAAACATTTCTACAATTGTTAAACATTTCATCTTGATGGTTTGGTTTGAGTAAGTGATTTAAGTAACGAGGCGTATGTAATATGATACAAGCACGGTGGATACGCCGCTGGTACTTCCTATATATAAGTGTTTGTATGGTATCACATATTGTAGTGTTATTTGAATCATTTCAATTTGAGACATATAACATTTTATACAAATAACATACTTTTCACAAGACATTGATTTACAAACAACTTATCTTATACAAACTCATTTTACATGGTTATTCATTTAACCATACATTATTCTCTTATTTATACTTATCATCTGATCTTATCGTTTTTCAAATGATTTACAAGACAAAGCAAATTACAAGGTTCATGACTAAACATTTTCTCAAACATAAGTCATGAATTCTGTTTTCACAAAACCTATGTATCTCACAGGCATTTTTATGCTGACATACCTATTTTCACATGTGTTTTCAGGAGATGATGAATAGGACTTATCAAGACATACTTAGGCGGACCTGTGCCTTAGTGACTTAAAACGAGACAAGAACTAGTTAATTTTTGTTATATACTCTTTGTTTCTTGTTTAAAACAATGTAACTCTCTTGTTTGATTAATAAAACGAAACTTTAATTGCCATGGATTTGAAACAATTAATTCTGTTACAACACTCCCCGACGTTTCCGCCACGTTTTGTATGTTCTACGTGGTCAGGGTGTGACAGAAAAGTTGGTATCAGAGCCAATGGTTATAGGGAATTAGGTTATTAGTAATACTTTGACCTAGTCTATAACCTTTCTAGGACCCTAACGCGAGTTTACTTGCGTTTAGTCATAAAACAATACCGTCACCTATCCTTAGGCGACGACCACAAAAAGAACATAAATTTCAAAACCGCTTTGAAAACTAATCATCTGTTCTAGGATGATTAATTACTAGGTTTTGAACCCTCTATTGTAAGGTTTTGAACCCTCTGTTATAAGGTTTTGAACCCCTTTGAATTTTCAAAATCTCGTCAAAGTTTGGGTCTTATAATGTGAACACGTGTAAACTGGAAGAGTGAATGCCTGTACCCTGAGTTTTCTGTCGAAGGCTAGAGTGTTCGTACAAATCCGCAGTATCGGACCAGTCACTCTTACCTGGGAACTCTTGGGGTAAGTGTTCACTTATAGGCGAGCATGTCTTCAGTGATACATTAATATGATCCGCTTACTTTGATTAGTCACCATCTCATTTGTTTGCCTTAGGTAACAAACAAATGATCCCAATTTTCATGCGCTACCATTCTGTTTTGATTATCCGATAACCTTTCACCTGTTTCTTCCTATGCGTTTCATTTTCTTCTAGAATGTCACTTCATCGCGGTGACGTCCAGATATCCGAGCAGACAGCCAAATTTGCCCAGCGAATAGGCGAAGGAGTCCTGAAGACTGTCGAATTAGCTACTGCCATGTATCGTCTCCAGGATGAAGCCACTCAAGAATCACCAAAGCAGACGGAAGCCAAGTCTTCACCAAAACCAAAGAAACATAAAGCTTCAAGGAAACCCGCAGCAGTTACACCTAATCAAGCGGGACCTAGCCAAGTGGCAAGGCCACCGGCTAGGAAGCCATACATAGGAGCTGCCCCATGGTGCAGGCGATGCAACCGTCATCATTCAAACCTCATGCCCTGCTCCAAATGTACCTACTGTGGACGGCGGGGACATTTGGTTAACATATGCCGCTTTGCTATCCAAAACAAAGCTGCTATAAATCTTGCTGCTACCCAACTCCAAGTTAACCCTACTCAAGCTCGTTTTCCGTCTGGTACTTGCTACAACTGTGGCGAGATGAGCCATTTCAGGAACAACTGCCCGAAGATTGTTAATGCAAATCCAACACAGGGATGAGCATCTGACCGACTAGAAGACAACACCCTTTAGAAATAATTACGTCTTATGTATTATTTTCTTTTGTTGTCAAGGTCCATGAAACAGTTGTTATCATTGTTTATAAATAAATCTTTTATTTACATTGCAATGTATTTATGAGGTTGTATGTATAAAGAACATATCCCTTACAATACCGACAATCAAGGAATCGTATTCCTTGAAAAGCAAACTACCCCCCAAGATTTTTTCTATTTTATGATCTCTTGCGTTGTCCACAAAATTCCTAAGTACCCGTTTCTCCCAAGGAAACGAAGTACAAGGCGCAAATTACAACACTGGACGAATACCCAAAGTACCTCTATAAATCATTAATAGGGTACCTAAGGGTATTTCCGTAAATCCTAAAAATGTTGTGTTCCTTAATTCGAATATTACGTTTCTTTGAAAACAAAAATCGAATTTTTGGGAGATCTTCCTATCTTTTCAGATAGATCCCAGAGGACATTGAAGTCCATCGACTGGTTTCCATATCCATTCTCAATCGATAACAAGTTAATAACAAATTAATAATCAAGTTAAACAACTATGTGATTATGTGCTTATGTGTTCCCTTTCGTGTTTTTGGTGTAATCCAAGTTTTTGTTATCTAAAATCCTTAATGGACTTCTACGTTGTAGTTAAGTCCCTTGGGTTATAAAGTACTACTCCATAATTAGACCCCTTGAGTGGTCTAAGTTAAACAGATTGATCCAAAAATCTGGTTAGGAACATCATGTGATGATATAGCTAAAAGGACTCCTTGGTGGCCAAATTAATAAGATCATCTGTTGATCTAATTAAAAGGACCCTATGGTAGTCTAGTCAACCTCATCACAGGTTTTATTTTCCTCCCCTAAACATTTCAAGACAAACTGTGCAGACTGTGCAAGGAATTACGTAATTATGGATGCATACATAATTATGGAATTTAGTGCACAGAAACCACAGCGAGTTTTGTCATGTGTCTAGAATTAGCCCTATTCATTTCCGTTTCTGAGGAAGCACCCGTTAAAAATGACTCCGTTTGTTCATTTTCGTTTCTGAAGATTTGTCCGTTGAGGAAATGAATATCCGTTTGACTATCCTTTTTTCATTTCCGTTTCTGAGGAAGCACCCGTTGAAAATGACTCCGTTTGTTCATTTTCATTTCTGAAGATTTTCCGTTGAGGAAATGAATCCCCGTTTGCTTATTCCTTCATTTCCGTTTCTGAAGAATACTCGTTGAGGAAAATGACTCCGTCTGTTCATTTTCGTTTCTGAAGATTGTCCGTTAAGGAAATGACAGGATTATGCCTTGTATATCTGGTGGTTACTTGACACAAAGTCACAGATGGACTCCTACGAATAAATTTCGGGACGGAATTTCCTAAAGTAGGGGATGCAGTGACACCTGGGTCACTGCGACCATCAAACAAATGCCAAGACAATGAAATATTGTATTTCATACTTGGGATCTGAATAAATATGTGTGTCTTTTTGCACATATCAATTCTTGTTCATTTTAAGCTCTAAATCGCTTTCTGGAAGGTTATACGCGCACTGATGCGAAAATATAACCAGTTTAATGCAACGAACACTCCGGAATAGTGAAATAGGCTTAAAATACCTTAAATAACCTTTACATAACTTAGAAATAAGTTTTGAAGGCTTTGGTATGGCAAAATCAAGTTAAATCGCTTACAGGGACTAAACTTGACAAACTACGAAAGTATGCCAATTTGAACTGTAACAAACATTCTGGAACATGACCATAAGTTAAACATACCCTAAATATCCTTTACATAGCTTAGAAATAGGCTTTGAGGGGTTCGGTGTGCTAAAATAAACTTTTGGGTCATTCAGGGACTAAAAGCGTCAAAAAGTGCACAAGTTTGCACTTTCGCGCATAACTTACGTTCTGAATACATCCGGACATCCAAAAATTTATGTAAGCACTAAAACATTTTATTTTAGTGTTTGGCATAAGAAAAATCCATTCGTCACGTCATTTGGATCGTTTTTCGCGCTTATGCGCATTCCGTCGCAATTAAACGAACATCGCAATCGTACGGACAAACGAACTGACATCCGGTATATTTTTGAGCATGTTTCATGTTCCCTATACTTTAACATCCTTATAAAGCTTAAAAATGGGTTTGCCGGGTGTTAGAAGTGCCAAAACACGACGTAACGTGCATAGGGGCCTGTTCTGCCAATTTTCAAATTCTGGTCTGCAGGTCCTTGCGCACCTCAACACTCTGAGTGTTGCGGTGCGCAAGCAGGGGTCAGATATGCAGAAACTCGTTTAATCTGCTGTTAACAGCCTTTAACCCCTCCAAAGGCCAAGGCCAAGTGTCAAACTCTTGTGGTGGGAGCAATATGAGTTACCACAACATTCCGACAAGTGTACGGCTTAGATCATGCCCCCTTTTCCAAGAAACGATCCTAACGGTGAACCGAAAACTATAAATACCCACATCCACTGTAACACCTCGGAAATTTACGTCCAATAATGTATTGACACATGTCATGGACTTTGAATGTGTAAAAACATACTTTAGAGGGACTAAAGTTGACATACAGTGAAACTATGTGATTGTAAGGGTCCAAAGTGTCAAAAATGGATAAATAAGTCCTACAATAACCCTACATGGTGTTTATAACTTTAAACGGATAGATCATGGATCATACGAAGCGAAAAGTGGAAGAAAGTGAGGAATTACAAACTACAGGGACTAAAAGTGTCAACATGTTGAAATTATACCTCTGAGTGATCTTGTGGAAAACCCGAAGCTTTGTAATGATAAAATATACTCATAAGAATATGTGATAAAAATTTCATGAAGTTTCGTGAACGTATGAGAAAGTTATGATTAAAACCGTACACGAAAGGTTAAATACGTTAACGTCGAATTCGTGACTTTTCGGGTAAGCGCAAAGTGAACCGAGGACTTTGCCATGTTTATAAAAGTCCTAAGGTTCATAAAAATCAGATTTCAAGGGTTTAGAGTGCAAATAAATAGCTTAAACACGTTACAAAAGATCAGGGGCTGAATTGCAAATATTGGAAAACTTATAAACCTGGTCACCACACCCTCGCACTGCGCGACGGTGTCCTCGCGCTACGCGAGCGCCTGCCAGCGACAGAATCATACGCACAGGTGTCAGTTGCTGTTTTGTTTGAGTGGATACCAGCTGTTGTCGATTATAAGAGTTCACCAATGAACTTTCATGCAATCTGAGACCTTTGTATTCATTTAACAACATCAGAAAGCTCCTGCAACAGCCATAAATCTGATCCAAACTTGCTTTAAAGGCACCAAGTAGTAAACATTCAAGCACTTGCAATTTCACAAAATTCCCAAGACCTTCTCTGGAGCTCTCTGAACGTGAAGACCACTTCCTAGTGATTTCTAAGCTTGATTAGGACCATTGTAAGTGTTCATATCATTCTTTAATTCGTTCTAGCTTAGTTTTTCATCTAAAAGTCAATCCGTCGTAAAACTAGTTTGACTTTGTGATTAAACGAAATGTGCTCAGTCATATCTCGAATTGAAGGTACCAATATGTTGGTATTTATGAGTATAACAAACCCCTAAAAGGGTATGTTCAGATTCACACTCTAAGCATGCTAATTGTCGAGTCAAAGTTCTTCATAAAAAGTCAACAGAATATGTTTTTGCAAATTTAAGCTTGATTAACAATGTAGGCTACATGCAACCTGTTTGATCATCAAAATAACTTTATAAATAATGTAAGAACATGTTTCTTCATGATCAACTCGACAATTTTCTGTATTTAACCCGAATCGGAACCGAAAGTCTTATAAATGGACTTTTTCTTTGACTATCGGTTCTGATTCGTACATGCATGTTAAGATCTACATTAGAGCATATTTTGGACCAACTTTCATATATGTTTAACACTCTGGAATTTTACATCTTGGTTCCATGGTTAACCGATTCATATGCATGTTACCGGTTTATGCTTAAAGTTGACTATTTTGCCCTTTTTAATATAAAACGCGATTTTTGAAAAAGTGAAAGAGTAAAATCATTTGTTACTGATTTATAAACATGCACCGAAAATTTCATATCAGTTTGTGGCCTAGTTTAAGAGATATGCTCAATATCGTAAATCACAAGCTTTATGTTAAGTAAATAGCGCATTTAGCGCAAAGCCTATTTTAACCCACTTTTTGGTATCAAACTTTTATACACTGATGTTATATAATATTTTGAGATTTTTAAAGATTTTTATTTAATTTTTGGAAGAGCATAACCTAGGTCTTTAAGTTAAATTCGGTAAATACCGAAATTGCCCTTTTTGGCCATAAAACGAGTTTTATAAATCCGATTGACCCCAAACCACTTCCTACTGATTTTATTTAGTAAATAAAGTATGTTGAACCTTCTGGAAGTATAAAAATCTCAGCTTTCTTTTACAAACCCGGAAACGGCTCTAAATCGCCTCTTTAGGCATTTTTAACGCATAGTATATACTATAACCATATCAAGCATATAAGAATTATACCTACTGATGTAATTAGCATATTTTCATATAAAAACAGTAAGTACAACTTTATAAACTCATATTTCCAGTTTTGGCATTTTTAGCCCTTGTGAAATTACCAAAATGCCCCTAGGGTGCATAGTTTGATTTTAAATGATAAGTTTTACATACGGGTCATATCACACTGTTATAACATAATAAGTTAAGTATATTTTCTGTATTAATCAGACCCATAACTCAGATTTACGAATAAACTCTTTTACAACCTCTTTAAATGACCGAAATGCCCTTATAAGGCATAAATTGATTTTAAATCCGTTCCGGGCAAAATAGAAAATAACTTACTGATATTTTATCATATTTAAAGCATATCAACTCAGGAAACTTGCATATGACTCTCATGGTCGCCCGTAACGCACTTTTCGCGTTCGGTTCGATTTATGTAACTAGTTTACATAAATTGGCCGAAACGGGTCAAACATTATCATTTTCGTCTCAAAATCCAGAATGTGTTTAGTAAACCCATATTATACAATTCTTCAAACTTGTCAGGTCAAATTCACATTCCATCCGGTCTTCGCTTAATCGTGCGTGAACCGTATCGTCATTTAAAACTAACCGGTCTAGGCTTAGGCTTAAATAAAGACCCGTTAGAAATCTAATAGGTTATTATAAACCTTTGTTCCAGATTAGGAGCACCAGTAAAAGATACTTGCATTTTTTCTTGATTGTGATTGATACTTATTCAGGTAAATACTCTTTGGCTTATTTTCCCTATACGGGCTTGGGTTACGGTATATAGAATACCGCTTGATCGGGCATTAAATCCTCCACCGTTGTGTGGGTAGTTGGAATAATTTAATCGGCTCCTTTAAACCGTCTTGTTCACTTAAGGCCTTTGGGGGGTTAATTGACCATGTCCCGGATATCCTTGGCATCATCCTACGAGATGGCCACGACCTGAGCACGGGGTGTAGGCGTACACCTTTCCGTGTATAACTCTTTAATGTGGTGGGTCCATTGATCTTTAGCCCGGACTAGATCCGGGCCACTGAACGCAAGTAACATGTAATTCGTTCACATGATTATTATATTAAATAATTGACCCAAGTTAATAAAAATGTTTTGTGCCTTGTGCATTTAAATCAATTTTCAACCTTTTCAAAATGAGTCAGTCGAATTGTATTTACCAGTGTAAACTGACGTATTTTTCCCAAAAAGATTAAGTGCAGGTACTACACGTAATAGGCTGGCAGGCTTCTAGAGCGTCCACAATAGGTCTCGCAGCTTGGACGACAAATAAACTGTTGAACAATTATCCTATTTTATTTTCGATCCGCCTGTGGATCCGTTTCAACTACTTGTGATAATTAATATTACAATTTTTATTTAAAGTTGAAATGAATCTATCTTTTGCTTCCGCTGTGCATTATTATATTGTGTTGTTTGTCTATGATGATACCAACGACGTCACGATACCCCCACCGGGCCCACCGGTGACACGTGGAAATTAGGGGTGTGACAGGTTGGTATCAGAGCCAACGCTGAGTGAATTAAACACTAGCCTTTTGTGTTTAATCTCAGTTACACAATTGCACAATCCTCGAATTCTCGAGTCTAGACAAAGAACTTAGGAAATTTCCAAATTTTTGTTTACATTTTCTAATTTTGTCTTATAAATATTTTGTTGTATCACTTGTTTGTTTTTGACAGATAGCTAAACATGCCGCCAAGAATGAGAGGACGAGGAAGAGGACGAGGAGGATACGCAGCTCCAAATGATCACGAAGCCGGGCCTTCGCACCGGCGAACACCTTCGGGCTCTCATAACACAGATGCCCAAAATCTATGGAGGTCCTTCACTGAACCAGCCTCCACACCATCCATTCCCCACTCATTTGGGCCTCATTCGGAGAATGAGCCCCATCACTCACAGCAGTCCTACATTCCTCTAGGACCCTCATCACCTTTTGACAACACGTCACCCACCTTTCAAGGGCTGTACAATCCTGACGATTACCTTCAAGAACCAGTGGGTTTTAACCCACTCGGACCCGAAGACCACTTTCCCGGTGGCAACGACATGGACGTTGATGAAGATACCGACCCTTCCATGCCACCATCTGGAACACCGAACCACCCCATCGAGATTTCTGATGGGTCACCTTTCTTGGGATCACCATACAACGGTCCCGATAGTTATGAGGAGATGTTCAAACAGTATGACTGGGTATTTACCCCCAGTTATCATAACTCTCCTTTGCGCCAGCCACACCAGTCTCCCCTACATCAGGCACACAACTCTCCTCTTCACCCATCATACCATAACTCTCCTCTGCACCTGCCTCACCACTCTCCCCTACACCAGCAGGAGCAGCCACAGCAGCAGCAGAATCCTTTCGAGGATTCCCGATTTGTAGCGGTCACTCCGCCAGCAGCAGCACCTCCACTTCAGCCTCCCTCGCCTCCGAGGCGAAGGAGAACTACAGTGCGGATTTCCGCACGAGGAGGAGTGCGTATCAGCACCCCTCCACTTTCGAGTGGCAGCCGGTACTCGCCGGTCCACGAAGAATCGGAGACGGGAGAGTCGTCGCATCCCATCTCTGAAGTAGCAACGGGGCCAGTCGCGCCACAGCCACAACCACAGCCTCAGCCACCATTGGGATTTGGAGAACCAATCCCCGCTTACACTAATGCTGCAGCATTTAACCCCTTCGAGCAGCAGTTTCACACGTGGTATAACTTTACGGAGGATCCATACTGGATAGCAGCGAACTCTAACACCTTCCACCAAGAGGCTCCCTTCGGAGGTCCCTGGGCTACGGGACCCTCGACCTATGGGTATCCACCATATGGGTACCAACAGCCGCAGCCTCCCCAACCTCCGCTTTATCAGCCTCCTCAGCCGTCGTACTATCAGCAACCACCTCAGGCGCCGACAATGTCACCACCCCAAGTTCAGGAAATCATACAGGAGATTCAAGGGGTGCGTCAAGAATTTCGGCAGGAGTTGGAGAATAATCAGAGGCGTAACCGGGGAATGATTCAGAAGGTGGTAAACTTGCTCAAGGGTAAGAGCAAGAAGGATTATTAAATCCTTTGTTTATTTTAGTGATAGTCATGTCCCTGCGTGGACATATCTTTATGTACTCTACCCCTGCGTGGGTAATTTTTCTTCTGTTTCGCCCCTGCGTGGGCATATCTTTTATTTCGACCCCTGCGAGGGTTTGTTATTTGTTTAGCCCCTGCGTGGGCATGATATTTATGAAAAGTCCCGTTTAGGGCAATTTTGTACTCGTTAATTTTAAATTAGAATGGTAATTTCAGCTTTTCATTTTTAAATTATATGCATAAATGTAATAAATGAATAAATGGAAAATAGCATTATTATTGTAATTCACCATTTTAATAAGGATCTTAAAAGGTAAAACCTAGCTGTTATGTTGTCATAAACCTAGCCAAGACGGTACAACCTGTTTAAAAAGATTCCACTCTCTGTTAACATCTGTAAATATGTTAACATTCTTGACTAATGTGATTCGCAAAATCACACATGTCACCCTTTTAATAAATTATCCAATTTATATTTTTATATATAATTGAAAGTGACATAATGCCTACGGGTCATAATAAATGTCATATAAAACAAAAAGGCGGCCGTAGCTTATAGACTCCCTGCCAAGAAAAAGGATTGATTCGTTTTGATTATTCAAACCTTAACCCTATAAAAATCTAAATCTATAATTTAGAAATTGTCTACGTGACTAGGCCTATTGTGCCAATATATATATTTCATTTTAGGAAAAAATTATTGATAAAAAGTCCTAAATGAAACTACTTAACAAATTAACTAATACGGCTTTTAATTACCATGGTTAATAAATCGTCAAGAACGATAATACTGGTTAGATTTCTAAATAGACTTTGTCCTTGTTTTATGTAGCATTTAATACTACATGACTAAGTCTGAAGAAATGAATAGTCGTCCAGCAAATGACCCTGATAACACAAAGATACTAGTAACTGGTGCCGAATTGAAAGCATTAGTAAATGAGGCTGTTGTCAAAGCAATGAATAGACAGTATAGTGAATCCAATGAGACCCATAGTAGGACTCGATCTGCATCTCATCCCAAGTCGAAACCCAGGGTTCAATCAGAAGCTCATAGTAAGCCACCCTCTATGAAAGTTATACCTAAGAAAGAGGAACACAAGAAAGACAATGACAGACACTCCTCCAACCAGAACAGTGTTCCCCCTAAGAAGATAGTGAATGATGATATGCCTCGTGCTAGAGTATGCACGTACAAATACTTTGTTTCGTGTAAGCCCCGAGACTTTACTGGGGAGAAGGGGGCGGTCGACTGCATAACCTGGTTGGATGAGATTGATACAGTGGTAGACATAAGTGGATGTGCGGAAAGGGACATTGTGAAGTTCGTATCCCAGTCCTTTAAGGGTGAAGCCCTAGCATGGTGGAGATCACTGATCCAGGCCACCGGAAAGGTGCATTTGTATAGCATGACCTGGGAGCAGTTCGTTGCTCTTATCAAGGAAAATTTCTGCCCACAGCATGAGGTGGAGAAAATAGAGTCCGATTTTGTATCATTGGTGATGACAAACCTGGACTGCCAAGCCTACTTAACGAGCTTCAACACGATGTCTCGATTGGTTCCATATCTTGTAACCCCTGAACCAAGGAGAATCGCTCGTTTTATCGGGGGGTTAGAACCCGCAATAAAGGCAAGTGTGAAGGCCTCTCAGCCAACGACTTTCAGGTCAGTAACTGACCTCTCCTTGTCCCTCACAATGGACGCGGTCCGACTAAGATCGTTGAGGAACAAAGAGGCCGAGAACAAGAGAAAGCGTGAGGATGATACCTCACGAAGGTCAGAGAAGAGACACAGAGGGAATGACGACCACAGGAAAGGGTCGGGATTGAAGAAGAATGGGCAACAAACGGGGGAAAACCCCAAGTGTAAAACTTGTAGGAGGTACCATTTTGGGAAATGTCGACTTGAGTCGAAATCCCAGTCTCTCGCGAGACCCTGTGGAATCTGTAAGTCCACAGAACACAAGACTTTGGAGTGTAGGAAGTTGAAGGATGCAACCTGTTATGGTTGCAACGAGAAGGGGCACATTAAGTCTAATTGCCCAAAGAATGCCAAGAAAGCCGAAGACGGGAAGAAGACCAATGCAAGGGTCTTCAGGATGGACGCTAAAGAGGCTATCCAGGACGACAACGTGATTACTGGTACGTTTCTTGTAAATGATATTTTTGCTAGAGTCCTGTTTGATTCTGGAGCAGATAAATCATTTGTAGACAATAAGTTTTGTGAGTTGTTGAAATTGCCTGTAAAACCCTTAAGTGTGAAGTATGAAGTGGAGTTAGCTGATGGAACCATAGAAACCGCCTCGACTGTTCTAGATGGATGTGTTATATCCATTAGGAATCACTCGTTTCCATTATCCTTACTACCCTTTAAACTAGCCGGTTTTGACATAGTGATAGGCATGGATTGGTTATCACACAACCAAGCCCAGATTGTGTGCAATAGAAAGCAAGTGGTAGTTAAAACTCCGTCAGGTGAGCCACTCACTATTCAAGGAGATACCCAGCATGGATTGCCTGAGCAAGTGTCCATGCTCAAGGCACCCAGATGTATGCAGAAGGGTTGTGTCATTTATATGGCACAAGTTACTGTTGATGAGCCAAAACCCAAGATTGAAGACATCCCTGTCATATCGGAATACCCTGAAGTTTTCCCAGAAGAACTACCTGGTTTACCACCAGATAGGCAAGTGGAATTCTGAATCGACATCATTCCGGGTGCAGCACCAGTGGCAAGAGCACCATATAGGTTGGCTCCAACGGAGATGAAGGAGTTAAGAACGCAGTTAGACGATCTGTTAGCAAAAGGTTTCATTAGACCTAGCTCGTCTCCCTGGGGAGCGCCTATTTTGTTTGTTAAGAAGAAGGATGGATCGATGCGTCTGTGCATCGATTATCGTGAGCTCAATAAAGTCACCATCAAGAATAGGTATCCTTTGCCCAGGATCGACGATCTGTTCGATCAGTTACAAGGGGCAAGCTACTTCTCCAAGATCGACTTGAGGTCAGGTTATCACCAGTTGAAGGTCAAGGATGAAGACGTGCACAAGACAGCGTTTAGGACTCGTTATGGACATTACGAGTTCCTAGTGATGCCTTTTGGGCTCACCAACGCACCAGCCGCGTTCATGGATCTCATGAACCGCGTCTGCAAGCCTTATCTAGATAAATTCGTCATAGTCTTTATTGACGACATCCTTATCTACTCAAAGAGCAAGGCTGATCACGAGAAACACCTTCGTTGTATTCTCAAGCTTTTACACCAAGAGAAACTCTACGCCAAATTCTCGAAGTGCGAATTTTGGCTTCGAGAAGTCCAATTCCTTGGACATGTAGTAAGCGAGCGTGGTATCCAAGTGGATCCCGCTAAAGTAGAAGCAGTAATGAACTGGCAAGAGCCAAAGACGCCTACTGAAATTCGTAGCTTCCTGGGTTTAGCAGGATACTATAGGCGATTCATCGAAAACTTTTCAAGGATTGCTGCGCCCCTTACTTCATTGACACGCAAGAAGGTTAAGTTTGATTGGGGCCCTAAGCAGCAGGAATCCTTCGATATTCTGAAGAACAAGTTGAGCAATGCACCAGTACTAACACTGCCCGATGGTATAGATGAATTTGTGGTGTATTGTGATGCGTTGCACACTGGTATGGGCTGTGTGCTCATGCAGAAAGGAAAAGTCATTGCCTACGCTTCACGACAGCTAAAGATTCACGAAAAGAACTACACCACCCACGACTTGGAGCTGGGTGCCGTTGTATTTGCATTAAAGCTATGGAGGCATTATTTATATGGAACCAAGTGTGTGATCTATTCAGATCACAAGAGCCTTCAACATTTATTTAACCAGAAGGACCTAAACATGAGGCAAAGACGCTGGATGGAAACTCTAAATGACTATGATTGTGAGATAAGATACCATCCAGGCAAGGCAAATGTAGTTGCTGACGCCTTGAGTAGGAAGGAAAGGGTTAAGCCGATAAGAATCAATGCCAAGCGCATTGAAATAAGGAATAGTTTGAACGAGAGGGTGTTAGCTGCACAGAAAGAAGCTGTGTTGGAAGCTAATTATCCTGAAGAAAAGCTGGGAGTAACTGAGGAGCAGTTATCCCGTGACAAAGACGAAATGCTTAGATTGAATGGACGAATATGGGTCCCTGTTTTTGGAGGTCTCCGAGATGTTATCCTCCAGGAAGCCCACAGTTCCAAATATTCTGTCCATCCTGGAGCTGATAAGATGTACCAGGACTTAAAAGCAAACTACTGGTGGATTGGTTTGAAAAAGTCCGTAGCTGCTTATGTAGCTAAATGTTTGACTTGTGCGCAAGTCAAAGCTGAGCATCAGAAGCCGTCAGGTTTGTTACAACAACCTGAAATTCCCACATGGAAATGGGAAATGGTGAAGATGGATTTTATCACCAAGTTGACAAAGACAAGAAAGGGAAATGATACTATATGGGTCATAGTAGATAGACTGACGAAGTCAGCACATTTCCTACCCATCAAGGAGACTTATAGCTCCGATATGTTAGCCCAGTTATACGTTGATAAGATTGTGGCTTTGCATGGAATACCTGTGTCTATTATCTCTGATACAGATACTAGATATACGTCACATTTTTGGAAGAGTTTCCAACAATCCTTGGGCACTCGTTTGAATTTTAGTACGGCTTATCATCCACAGACTGACGGTCAGAGTGAGCGTACTATTCAAACTTTGGAAGACATGCTACGTGCATGTGCGATTGATTTGGGTGGTAGTTGGGATAAGAACCTACCACTAATTGAACTCTCCTACAACAATAGCTACCACACCAGCATAAAAGCTACGCCTTTTGAGGCCTTATACGGTAGAAAGTGTAGATCGCCTATTTGTTGGGCGGAAGTTGGAGATGTCCAACTATCAGGACCGGAAATTGTTTTTGAGACAACGGACAAGATTGTCCAGATTCGCGATCGATTGAGAGCTGCCAGGGATAGGCAGAAAATTTATGCGGATCCACAGCGCAAAGATTTTCACTTCGAAGTAGGTGATAAAGTGTTGCTTAAGGTATCACCCTGGAAGGGGGTGATGCGATTTGGTAAGAAAGGCAAGCTAAGCCCGAGATACATAGGACCTTTCGAGATTATCGAACGTGTCGGGTCAGTTGCTTATAAGTTAAACTTGCCTGAAGAACTTAGCGCTATCCATAATGTGTTCCACATCTGTAATTTGAAGAAGTGTTCCGCTGACGGACCACCGGTTATACCGTATACGGATGTACATATAGATGAAAGCTTGAAATTTGTGGAAAAGCCGTTGTCGATCGAAGACCGAAAGGTAAAGAAGCTTCGAAGGAAGCACATACCTATTGTTAAGGTCAAATGGGATGCCCGTAGGGGTCCCGAATACACGTGGGAGGTAGAATCCACGATGAAGGAAAAATACCCTCATTTGTTTCAGTAAATCTCGGGGTCGAGATTTCTTTTAAGGGGGTGAGGATGTAACACCTCGGAAATTTACGTCCAATAATGTATTGACACGTGTCATGGACTTTGAATGTGTAAAAACATACTTTAGAGGGACTAAAGTTGACATACAGTGAAACTATGTGATTGTAAGGGTCCAAAGTGTCAACAATGGATAAATAAGTCCTACAATAACCCTACATGGTGTTTATAACTTTAAACGGATAGATCATGGATCATACGAAGCGAAAAGTAGAAGAAAGTGAGGAATTACAAACTACAGGGACTAAAAGTGTCAACATGTTGAAATTATACCTCTGAGTGATCTTGTGGAAAACCCGAAGCTTTGTAATGATAAAATATACTCATAAGAATATGTGATAAAAATTTCATGAAGTTTCGTGAACGTATGAGAAAGTTATGATTAAAACCGTACACGAAAGGTTAAATACGTTAACGTCGAATTCGTGACTTTTCGGGTAAGCGCAAAGTGAACCGAGGACTTTGCCATGTTTATAAAAGTCCTAAGGTTCATAAAAATCAGATTTCAAGGGTTTAGAGTGCAAATAAATAGCTTAAACACGTTACAAAAGATCAGGGGCTGAATTGCAAATATTGGAAAACTTATAAACCTGGTCACCACACCCTCGCGCTGCGCGACGGTGTCCTCGCGCTACGCGAGCGCCTGCCAGCGACAGAATCATACGCACAGGTGTCAGTTGCTGTTTTGTTTGAGTGGATACCAGCTGTTGTCGATTATAAGAGTTCACCAATGAACTTTCATGCAATCTGAGACCTTTGTATTCATTTAACAACATCAGAAAGCTCCTGCAACAGCCATAAATCTGATCCAAACTTGCTTTAAAGGCACCAAGTAGTAAACATTCAAGCACTTGCAATTTCACAAAATTCCCAAGACCTTCTCTGGAGCTCTCTGAACGTGAAGACCACTTCCTAGTGATTTCTAAGCTTGATTAGGACCATTGTAAGTGTTCATATCATTCTTTAATTCGTTCTAGCTTAGTTTTTCATCTAAAAGTCAATCCGTCGTAAAACTAGTTTGACTTTGTGATTAAACGAAATGTGCTCAGTCATATCTCGAATTGTAGGTACCAATATGTTGGTATTTATGAGTATAACAAACCCCTAAAAGGGTATGTTCAGATTCACACTCTAAGCATGCTAATTGTCGAGTCAAAGTTCTTCATAAAAAGTCAACAGAATATGTTTTTGCAAATTTAAGCTTGATTAACAATGTAGGCTACATGCAACCTGTTTGATCATCAAAATAACTTTATAAATAATGTAAGAACATGTTTCTTCATGATCAACTCGACAATTTTCTGTATTTAACCCGAATCGGAACCGAAAGTCTTATAAATGGACTTTTTCTTTGACTATCAGTTCTGATTCGTACATGCATGTTAAGATCTGCATTAGAGCATATTTTGGACCAACTTTCATATATGTTTAACACTCTGGAATTTTACATCTTGGTTCCATGGTTAACCGATTCATATGCATGTTACCGGTTTATGCTTAAAGTTGACTATTTTGCCCTTTTTAATATAAAACGCGATTTTTGAAAAAGTGAAAGAGTAAAATCATTTGTTACTGATTTATAAACATGCACCGAAAATTTCATATCAGTTTGTGGCCTAGTTTAAGAGATATGCTCAATATCGTAAATCACAAGCTTTATGTTAAGTAAATAGCGCATTTAGCGCAAAGCCTATTTTAACCCACTTTTTGGTATCAAAATTTTATACACTGATGTTATATAATATTTTGAGATTTTTAAAGATTTTTATTTAATTTTTGGAAGAGCATAACCTAGGTCTTTAAGTTAAATTCGGTAAATACCGAAATTGCCCTTTTTGGCCATAAAACGAGTTTTATAAATCCGATTGACCCCAAACCACTTCCTACTGATTTTATTTAGTAAATAAAGTATGTTGAACCTTCTGGAAGTATAAAAATCTCAGCTTTCTTTTACAAACCCGGAAACGGCTCTAAATCGCCTCTTTAGGCATTTTTAACGCATAGTATATACTATAACCATATCAAGCATATAAGAATTATACCTACTGATGTAATTAGCATATTTTCATATAAAAACAGTAAGTACAACTTTATAAACTCAGATTTCCAGTTTTGGCATTTTTAGCCCTTGTGAAATTACCAAAATGCCCCTAGGGTGCATAGTTTGATTTTAAATGATAAGTTTTACATACGGGTCATATCACACTGTTATAACATAATAAGTTAAGTATATTTTCTGTATTAATCAGACCCATAACTCAGATTTACGAATAAACTCTTTTACAACCTCTTTAAATGACCGAAATGCCCTTATAAGGCATAAATTGATTTTAAATCCGTTCCGGGTAAAATAGAAAATAACTTACTGATATTTTATCATATTTAAAGCATATCAACTCAGGAAACTTGCATATGACTCTCATGGTCGCCCGTAACGCACTTTTCGCGTTCGGTTCGATTTATGTAACTAGTTTACATAAATTGGCCGAAACGGGTCAAACATTATCATTTTCGTCTCAAAATCCAGAATGTGTTTAGTAAACCCATATTATACAATTCTTCAAACTTGTCAGGTCAAATTCACATTCCATCCGGTCTTCGCTTAATCGTGCGTGAACCGTATCGTCATTTAAAACTAACCGGTTTAGGCTTAGGCTTAAATAAAGACCCGTTAGAAATCTAATAGGTTATTATAAACCTTTGTTCCAGATTAGGAGCACCAGTAAAAGATACTTGCATTTTTTCTTGATTGTGATTGATACTTATTCAGGTAAATACTCTTTGGCTTATTTTCCCTATACGGGCTTGGGTTACGGTATATAGAATACCGCTTGATCGGGCATTAAATCCTCCACCGTTGTGTGGGTAGTTGGAATAATTTAATCGGCTCGTTTAAACCGTCTTGTTCACTTAAGGCCTTTGGGGGGTTAATTGACCATGTCCCGGATATCCTTGGCATCATCCTACGAGATGGCCACGACCTGAGCACGGGGTGTAGGCGTACACCTTTCCGTGTATAACTCTTTAATGTGGTGGGTCCATTGATCTTTAGCCCGGACTAGATCCGGGCCACTGAACGCAAGTAACATGTAATTCGTTCACATGATTATTATATTAAATAATTGACCCAAGTTAATAAAAATGTTTTGTGCCTTGTGCATTTAAATCAATTTTCAACCTTTTCAAAATGAGTCAGTCGAATTGTATTTACCAGTGTAAACTGACGTATTTTTCCCAAAAAGATTAAGTGCAGGTACTACACGTAATAGGCTGGCAGGCTTCTAGAGCGTCCACAATAGGTCTCGCAGCTTGGACGACAAATAAACTGTTGAACAATTATCCTATTTTATTTTCGATCCGCCTGTGGATCCGTTTCAACTACTTGTGATAATTAATATTACAATTTTTATTTAAAGTTGAAATGAATCTATCTTTTGCTTCCGCTGTGCATTATTATATTGTGTTGTTTGTCTATGATGATACCAACGACGTCACGATACCCCCACCGGGCCCACCGGTGACACGTGGAAATTAGGGGTGTGACATCCACCCTTCACTTTTCATCACAAGAATCTGATCTAATATGCTCTAAGTTGAAACCTTTGTTTCATACCTGAGCTATTTTGATCTAGATTAGCATTCGGGGACCCTTTGTAAGTGTTCCTTCGTTCTTTTATTGTTTTTCGAGTCCGAAAGTCAAACTTTGTTTGACTTTCTGCGTTGACCAGTTTATGGTCAATGCAAAGTTCGTTTGAACTTCGCAACGTGATTGTAATCACGATGGTTATAGTCCTTTGTGACTATGCCTACTGATTACCACGTTGTCTAGGGTCGTAAGGGTAAGCGATCTAATGAATCGCTTATACCTTCGAACCCAACCCGTTTGGTCGATCTTTAGGATCCGAACAAATACGTTAGGTGACCATAGTATATAGGGAATAACCTTCCGAGGTTATACCTTATGGTCGCTTCGTTTAAGTAGTTGTATGATAGGTAGTTTATATGCCTTGGGTAAATTACCAAAATACCCCTTTGATGCCAAAATTCATTTTAAACATATGTAACATAACTTTTGACATCTAAACTGATTTGACAACAATATTAGACATGTTAAGGCATATGTTACTTGTCATAGGACTAGTTAGGCGGTCCAAACGCGTTTTACGCGAACGACGCGTTAAAGTAGCATAAGCTTCCTAAACGGGTCGTAATGGGTCGTAAGCACTTAGGTTAGGTTTCATTTAGTATGTAGGCCTTGTTAAACCATACTACATGAGTTCCAATGCTCATTTGGTTTACGAGCCCTCATTCTATCCGATCTTCCGATATAGGTCCGGATTATTAACATAGTTACCTATATTAGGTGTCGTTTGATTCCGTGATCTCTAGCATTGCTTGGTGGTTATCTTAGGACTTCTGAGCAATCTCAAGTGAGTACATAGACCCCTCTTTTACTGTTTTCCAAACTGTTTTGGGGTGAAACACATGTGCCTACTTGTTACTTTCATGCTTTCCTATTTTCACATCATATACTTGCTATGTTCGTTAGTACATTTATAGTACATGATTTCAATACATTTTATGCTATGTATGCCCATTGTGTGCATATTTAGTACATCACTTTACAATACATTTCATACTATGTACACCCATTGTGTGCATACTTAGTACATTGTTTTACATTACACTTATGCTATGTATGTCCATTACGTGCATACTTAGTACATTGTTTTACATTGCATTTCTGTTGCATATGCCCATCCAGCATATGAACACATTATACTACATTTTGAACCGTTGTAACCATTTGACTATGTAAACCGTCGTAACCCTTTGATTATATGAACCGTTTGTAACTATTGAACCGTGTGAACCAGTTGTATCTATTTACATGATTTACATTTGACAATACATAAGCATTTCCACAATTGTTAAACATTTCATCTTGATGGTTTGGTTTGAGTAAGTGATTTAAGTAACGAGGCGTATGTAATATGATACAAGCACGGTGGATACGCCGCTGGTACTTCCTATATATAAGTGTTTGTATGGTATCACATATTGTAGCGTTATTTGAATCATTTCAATTTGAGACATATAACATTTTATACAAATAACATACTTTTCACAAGACATTGATTTACAAACAACTTATCTTATACAAACTCATTTTACATGGTTATTCATTTAACCATACATTATTCTCTTATTTATACTTATCATCTGATCTTATCGTTTTTCAAATGATTTACAAGACAAAGCAAATTACAAGGTTCATGACTAAACATTTTCTCAAACATAAGTCATGAATTCTGTTTTCACAAAACCTATGTATCTCACAGGCATTTTTATGCTGACGTACCTATTTTCACATGTGTTTTCAGGAGATGATGCATAGGACTTATCAAGACATACTTAGGCAGACCTGTGCCTTAGTGACTTAAAACGAGACAAGAACTAGTTAATTTTTGTTATATACTCTTAGTTTCTTGTTTAAAACAATGTAACTCTCTTGTTTGATTAATAAAACGAAACTTTAATTGCCATGGATTTGAAACAATTAATTCTGTTACAACGCTCCCCGACGTTTCCGCCACGTTTTGTATGTTCTACGTGGTCGGGGTGTGACAATTACCATCTGATAGAAAGCCATACGATATCAATTAGGAGTCCAACCTAAGTAGTCATTTGTCATCACTGAGTGAAACCCTAGTTTCAATTGCGTTCACGTTTGTCTTAGTTAATTGATTATTTTTATTTTAAATTGCAATTTTAGGAATTTTACTAACCCCCCCCCCCAATATAAAACCAATTAGTGTCATGTCCGTGTCAGTGTCAGTCAAGGTAAATTAATTAGCGTAGTTAAATTGAGTCCTGTGCGTTCGATATTCGGACTTACTGATCTTTCCTTGAGTTGATCGGTTCACTTGCCGGTCAGTAGTTTAGTCGAGTTTAAAGAGACTAGAGTATTGCTTCGTGTATAGATTAGGTTAATTAAGTTTGTTTTTATTAAACTACTTTTAGCACATCAAGTTTTTTTGCGCTGTTTCCAGGGACAAGAATAGAAAGATTTAGGTCAAAAATTGCAGATTTGGGGCGTCGGACCTGACTTTACGAATTTTTAAAGTATCGCGGGCCGCGACAGGGATGGGTCAAGGTGCCGCGGGCCGCGACGCCATCATTTTGATCCGGTTTAAATATGCTTTTAAAAGGCTGCGAGAGTATTAAGCTTATATATCACGGGCTACCAAACCCCTATAACATCAGAAAGTTTCCTCCTTTTTGTGGCTTTATACCTTAGAAAAAAATTTGAAACTTACCTAAATCAACCCAAATGTTTTCCAAACCCCTTCCGGCCATGAAAACTTCCCTAATACTCGATTTCTTCGTCGATTCCTGCTCAGTGACGGTAATGATTTCCTGCAAAATACGAAACGACACAAAAACACTAAACAAAAACAATGAAAAGCAGCCATTAGCGACCCAAAAAATACGAAACAAATACTGAAACGAAATATACAAACTCTACACTTAAGTTTTCACTCAAGGCTCGAAACGGTGGTGCGAGGGGGCACTTCGAGAGGAGTTTCCTCCATCTCAGTGGGATCGATCGACCCTTCTAAGTAGTGTTTCAACCTATGGCCATTCACTTTCCACGTATTTTCGTCGGTTTCGTTTTGTAACTCCACTATACCATACGGAAACACTTCCTTCACTAAATATGAACCTATCCACTTCGATTTCAACTTCCCGGCGAACAATTTCAACCTCGAATTATATAAAAACACCTTGTCACATGTCATAAACTCTTTCAAACCCCTCAACTTCCTATCATGCTACGCTTTCGTTTTTTCCTTGATACTCCAAGAACGTGCATACGCTGCATCTCTAAATTCTTCCAACTTGTGAATTTGGAAGTAACGCTTTCTCGCCACTTTGGTAAGATCTAATTTAATGGTTTTAAGAGCCCAAAGCGCATGGTGCTCTAATTCTACGTGGAGATGGCAAGCTTTGCCATATACGATCATGAAAGGAGTGGTACCTAAGTGTGACACCTGTACCTCTGCGACCATCAAACAAATACCAAACCAATGAAATATTGTATTTCATACTTGGGATTTGTATAAATATGTGTATCCTTTGCACATATAAATTCTTGTTCGATTTCAAGCTTTAAATCGCTTTCTGGAAGGTTATACGCGCACTGATGCGTAAATATAACCGGTTTAATGCAACGAAAACTCCAGAATAGTGAAATAGGCTTAACATACCTTAAATAACCTTTACATAACTTAGAAATAAGTTTTGGAGGGTTTGGTGTGGCGAAATAAAGTTTATTCGCTTACAGGGACTAATTTCGACAAACTACGAAAGTATGCCGATTTGTACTGTAACGAACATTCTGGAACATGAACATAAGTTAAAAATACCATAAATATCCTTTAAACAGCTTAGAAATAGGCTTTGAGGAGTTCGGTGTGCTAAAATAAACTTTTTGGTCATTCAGGGACTAAAAGCGTCAAAAAGTGCATAAATTTGCATTTTCGCGCATATCTTACCTTCTGAATACATCCGGACATCCAAAAATTTATGTAATCATTAAAATATTTTATTTAGTGATTGGCATGATAAAATTCCATTCGTCGCGTAATTTGAATCGTTTTTCGCATTCGTTCGTGTTTCGTCGTAATTAACCGAACAACGCAACCGTACGAACAAACGAACCGACATCCAAGATATTTTTGAGCATGTTTCATGTTCCCTATACTTTAAATTCATTTTAGAGCCTTGAAATGGGATTAATGGGGGTTAAACGTGTCAAAATTGCATCAAAAACCATGTTTTGTACATTCAGGGACCAAAATTGACAGTCTGCCATAGTTATCTTAGGAAGGAACCAAAATGAAAAATCTAAATTCCAGCTTGTTCCAGATGTTCCCCTCATTTTCACATGGTTTTAATGAAACTAGGGGCTCCCATGGTTTCACAAAACCATGGGCACATGTGTACGGATGAGATCGAAGCTCGTTTTTCGAGGAACGATCCTAACGGTTGTGCAAAAACTATATAAACCCCACCCCCTTTGCTCTCAAACTCACATTTGATCTGATATTTCTCTAAGTTGAGGTGCTTTCACTTCATACCTGAGAATAATCGGGTCAAACTTCCGTTTTTGGACCTTTTGTAAGTCCTCTTTCGTTCTTTTACGCGTTTTTAGCATGAAAGTCAAACTTTGTTTGACTTTCTGCATTGACCGGTTATGGTCAACACGAAGTTCGTTGAACTTCATAACGTGAGCGTAATGACGATGGTTTTAGTCTCTTATGACTATACCTACTGATTACCACGTTATCTAGGCATAGTGGCGAGACGTAGTTTCGGCCAAAATACGTATTCTTACGTATTTTGTAACCAAAATGGTTCACATAAATCAAAACCATTTATTTTGATACCAAACCTGTTTTTTTAAACCTCGTTAAACATGTTTTAACATGTTTAGCTCGTCACTTTAGGTTTAGTGATTATGTAGGGTCGTAAGGTAAGCGGTCTAAACAACCGCTTATACTTTCGAACCCGACCCGTTTGGTCGATCATTAGGATCCGACCAAACACATTAGGTGACCATAGTTGTATAGGGAATAACTTTCCGAGGTTATACCTTATGGTCACTTCGTTTAAGTAGTTGTATGATAGGTAGTTTATATGCCTTAGATAAATGACCAAAATGCCCTTTTTACGCATAAATTCATTTTAAGCATATGTAACCTAAATTTTCACATCTAAACTGATTAGGTAACATTATTAGACATGTTAAGGCATATAATACTTTTCATAGGACTAGTTAGGCGTTCCGAACGCGTTTTACGCGAACGACGCATTAAAGTAGCGTAAGCTATCTTAACGAGTCGTAATGGGTCGTAAGCACTTAGAAATAGGTTTCATTTTAGAATGTAAGCATTGTTAAACCATAATACATGAGTTCCCGATTTAGGTCCGGTTATTAACATAGTTACCTATATTAGGTGTCGTTTGATTCCGTGATCCCTCTGGCTTTGCTTGGATTGTTATTCAAGACATCTAAGCATCCTCAAGTGAGTACATAGACCCCTCTATTACAGTTTTCCAAACGTTTTGGGGTGAAACACATGTGCCTACTAGTTATTTTCATGCTTTCCATGTTTTCATATCATATACTTGCTATGTTCATTAGTACACTCTTAGTACATGATTTCATTATGTCTTGCTATGTATGTTCACTTAACACGCTAGCACAATTGTTTTACGTTTTGAACCATTTGAAATCATTGGATGTATGTGAACCATTTGAAATCATTGGATGTATGTGAACCATTTGTAACCATTTGATGTATGTGAACCATTTGAAATCGTTGGATTTATGTGAACCGTTTGTAACCATTTGATTAATGTGAACCATTTGTAACTATTTGAGCCGTCGGGTTAGGGAAGTGATTAGGTAACGAGGAGGGTGTAATGTGTTAAAAGCATGGTGGATACGCCGCTAGTACTTCCTATATATAAGTGCTTTTAACACATTATATATCGTTGCGTTATCTAGATCACTTGGGTAAACGATTTTGAAACAATGTCACACAATTATGTTTTCTGAATAATATAAACCATACGAGTCTTATTAACGAGTTTCTACGAGATGTTTTACGATTTGATTTAATAAAACAAAATGTTTTGGAGTTAAGAATCATGGCTACGAGATTTTATAAATCATATCCAACTTGATTTGAGTTGGTTAGTTATGTCGCAATACTATACTTTTCAAAATAAGGTTTTTAAATAAGTATTGCAACATGTAAAACGAGCCATGAATCTGACACTCACATAAAACCTATGTACTCGCCGGCATTTTTATGCTGACGTATTTTCACATGTGTTTCAGGTACCATAGTTGATGATATTTGATGATGATATTGATGCATGCTCACATAGGAACGGACGAGGCCTTAGCGACTTAATAACAATAAAAGTCTATTTGTTCATGTTTTGTTTCTAATTCCAATGTAATGTAATACATTTAATTAAAAAAACGAAATTGTTTAATCCATGGTTGTGAAACAATGATTCTATTACAACACTCCCCGACGTTTCCGCCACGTTTTGTTGTTTTACGTGGTCGGGGTGTGACACTAAGGGTGTTTTGTAAGTGATTCAAAACGCCCACAACACATCATCAATCTTATCCGACCAATCTTTTCTACTTTTCCCTACCGTTTTCTCTAAGATTCTCTTCACCCCTCAGTTCGCATTTTCGACTTGACCACTAGTTTGAGGGTGGTACGTGGTGGAAAAACAATGAGTGACCCCGTAGTGTGCCAATGCCTTCTCCATCACGGCATTGCAAAAGTGAGTGCCGCGGTCATTATGATAGCTCTCGATGTACCGGAATGCGTGAATAAATTTTTGAGGAATCTCACCACCACTCGGGCATCATTCGTAGGTAAAGATTGAGCTTCAACCCACTTAGAGATGTAATCGATTGCCACGAGGATGTACCTATTCCCGCTAGAGACAGGAAAAGGTCCCATGAAGTCGATGCCCCACACTTCAAAGATTTCAAGAATTTGGATCGGATTTTGGGTCATCTCATCCTTGAATTAGATATTATCGGTGCATTGACATGCATCGCATCTCCTAACGAACTCTAGAGCATCCTTAACGACCGAAGGCCAATAAAACCCACAATCAAACACTTTTTGGCGGGTGACATGTGGACCATGGTGACCTCCCGTTAACCCTTCATGAACGTGCCTAAGGATCTCTAAACAGTCCTCTCTCGTCACGCATCTCCTAAGGATTCTATCTCCCCTTATCCTAATAGATATGGGTCATCCCATATATACCCCCCCCCCCCCCCCGCTATGTTTCAACTTTGCATGGTGGCTATCTTCCATGACATGATAGAAAAAACCATGGAAGTTTTCATGGATGACTTTTCTATCTTTGGAGATACATTTGACCAATGCCTTGATAACTTTGAACGAATGCTATCCCGATGTAAGGAAACTAACCTCGCCCTTAATTGGAAAAAGTGCCACTTCATGGTAACTGAAGGAATAGTACTTGGTCATAAAATCTGAAGCGAAGCAATGGAAGTTGATCGGGCAAAAATAGACACTATTTCCCGATTACCTCCACCATCCACCATTCAAGCCATTCGAAGTTTCCTAGGATATGCCGGATTTTATAGGAGATTTATCAAAGACTTTTAAAAAATCTCTAGACCTCTAACAAAATTAATTGAAAAAGATACACCATTCATCTTCGACAAGGAATGCAATAAAGCTTTCCTTACCCTAAAATAAATGCCAGTCAATGCACCAATCATGATAACACCTGATTGGAAACTACCTTTTCAAATCATGTGCGAAGCAAGCGACTCTGCAGTTGGAGCCGTCTTAGGATAACGAAAAGAAACACACTTTCACCCTATATACTATGCAAGTAAAACTCTTGTTGGATCGTGTTCGGTGACCCTAAAGTCAGTTAAGGCAGTTCATCTTCAAATACGAGGGCGGAATCAACGTAAATGAAGTCAAAACAACTTGTATCCTTTTAATCTTTCTTTCTATTACTGATTGTGAGCTTTTACAATGTATTCTGACAAAATTCCGGCAGCACCTTCGCTCACACACACATACATGATCGCTTCAAATGAACAATACACAACCCTATTTATAGACCTACAGGTTTCGCTTGAGAGTGTCAAACCATAGGGTTTCGCTTAAGTTCAGTTCAAGCAAACTCTATTGACATGGTTTCGCTTGAACTGTCCAATCTCTCCTTTCAAGCGAAAACCTTATACAATATTCAATCTAATCCTAATTTCGACCCTGTTGTGTGTTCATTCAACCTATCTAGACAAAAGACTTGTACAAGACAAAGTTAACAGACACTAAGTGCACCAACAGACTCCCCCTTGGATGTTGACGAAGCCTTTGGCTTCAAGTCTTTGTCTTTACCATTCTTCAATCATTGTAAAGCTCTCTTCAATCTTTATCTTCAAACTTTAATCTTCAATCTCCCCTTTGACTGTTGATCCAGAATTCTGACTCCCCCTTTCACAGACTCCCCCTCTCAATAAGCTAGGGCTCAAATTCTGGTTCAAACTTTGAAATTCATCACCATGGAGATTCCTGTATAAACTCTACCCAAATATAAGATATATGATAATAACAGTTTCAATTCAAACTTACTATTCAACTTTCAGTGTTTGAAATCCACTTAAGTACTCAGGTTCAAATTAATGACCCTGATTACTCAATTAATCTACCAAGTTCAACTTAATGACCTTGGTTGATCAAAGATAAAACACACTGACTTCTTGTTCAATCATTCTCTGAAAATTTACAAGTTTCAAATTAATGGACTTGTTTTAACTTTTCAACTACTCAAACTTATTATGTTTCAGCTCACGACTCATCCTCCAGTCCAGAAATCTTCTGCATCTGCTTTCAACTATCGAATCCGAAGATCAACTCTCCACTTTGGTTTGTCAAAAATAAAGCAGAAATGTAAAATCTTTTTGAATTTTAATAAAGCTTCTAAACTAGGAATGAAATACAAAATTAAAATGTAATGAAAGTAAACTATTTACAAACATATTTTTGGTGAGCGTGTTAGGGAATCATATCAGCTATTCAACAAATCACAAGTACCGTTAAGCTTTAATTTCATAATCAGAATTAAACAATTCGCGTAGATTGTCGATATACTGATCCACTTAAATTCTCACACAAATTTCAATTTGTCCAGGATACGGATTTAGTGTTTTAAAGACTTAAACTTATACATGTGTCCCACCTCTTGAATATACTCCCGTATCCAGATCCCAATATTCAGTCTTACAGGCAATTATGACATAAATGATATCTGTAAGGGTTAATAAATTATGAAGAATCATGAGAGCTCAGGTCAGAACTACCGTTCAGCAGAGAGATCATGACTCAACTTTTGGGTGTGTCCCCTTTAGAGGATCTTTTTTACAACAGCATTGCTAAGCAATTTTATTGTCTTATCATATATGCTGAGGGTGATGCTATGTTTCAAGCATTGCTGAAAGTATTATTCGAGGACTAGGTCAGAACTTCCATTCAGCAGAAGTCCCGAAATAATACCACAGATATCACTGAGTATAAAAACCTAGTATATCAGAAAAAGGAATCTTTCAAACAAGATTTCAGGGGTTACCTATATATCCAAGTAGTGTTCCCCATGAAATAAGCAAGTAAAATTTAGGTTTATATCCCGAACAAACCTACTAAATGTGTAAAAACCTATCGACACATTCTCAGCGAGTCTGTTTAACGCATTTAAACATTACATTTCTTTAGCATACCGTGACTGTCAAGCCGATGTACTATCATTTTCCCTTTTTACAGAAACTCTTTTCAGGTTTTCTATTGTTTTTGGATTTTGAAAATATCTCATGTTTTTGTATTTTTGTCATTTTTTATTGTTTTTGTATTTTCTGAAATATTACCCTATACCTCCCCCTAAATACCAAAACAAGTAAAAAATCGACAAACCATTGTAGATTGCTTCTCAACATCATCTACAATTTCTCCTTCATCAACACCAATTATCTCCTCCAACACCGATAAAAGCTTCATACCATTCAGTTTTAGCAAATACTGAAAACGTGTTTTGTCAAATGCTTTGGTATGTAAATCAGCTTTTTGATCGTCAGTGTTGATTTTCTCAATACGTATCAACTTCTTCTCGAAACAATCGCGAATGAAGTGATGACGAATCTCAATATGTTTTGTTTTAGCGTGATGAACTGGATTTTTAGTAATGTTAATCGCTACCTCATTATCAACAAAGATAGGGGTGTTTAGAAATTGCAAACCGTAGTCGCGCATCTGTTGCTGGATCCACAAGATCTGTGAGCAGCAGCTGCTAGCAGATACATACTCCGCTTCACATGTGGATAAAGCCACAGAGGTTTGCTTTTTGCATTGCCAAGTGATCAATCGTGATCCAAAGAACTGACACCCTGCTGTTGTTGATTTAGCATTAACTTTGCAGCATCCGAAATCGGAATCGGAATACCCTTCGAGCATGAAATCACCTTCTCTTGGATACCACAACCCCAATGATGGAGTTCCTTTCAGGTAGCGTAATATCCTTTTCACAATAATCATGTGCGATGCTCTCAGGTTAGATTGAAATCTTGCTGCGAGGCAGGTTGGGTACATAATATCTGGTCTTGAAGCTGTCAAATACATCAGCGAACCGATCATGGAACGATACATCGTTTCATCTACCTTCTCTCCGGTGAGATCAGGGTTTATCCCATGATTTGTTGCTAATGGGGTGGCTGCTGGAGTAGAACCTGACATCCTGAATTTCTCTAAGATATCATGAACGTACTTCGTTTGATGTATAAAAATTCCTTTGGGTAGCTGATCAATCTGCAATCCCAAAAAGAATTTCATCTCACCCATCGATGACATTTTGAATTTCTGCTTCATAACACGTTCAAAATCTTTGCATAGATCCTCATTTGTTGACCCAAATATGATATCGTCCACATATATCTGAACAATCAGAAGATGTCCGTCGACCTCTTTGGTGAAGAGAGTGGCATCCACTTTTCCACGAATAAAATTGTTGGCTAGTAGGTGTTGAGACAATGTCTCGTACCAAGCTCTCGGGGCATGGTGTAAACCATACAGTGCTTTGTCTAGTAAGTAGACCTTGTCTTTGTGGTGTGGATCGGTAAAGCCCGGTGGCTGACCGACATATACCTCCTCTTTTACCTTCCCGTAGAGAAAAGCCGATTTTACATCTAACTGATATACTTTGAAATTTTTCCAAGATGCAAATGCTAGAAAGATTCTGATCGCTTCTAGTCGAGCAACTGGAGCATACACTTTAGTGAAATCTATACCCTCCTGCTGACAGAAACCCTGGACAACGAGTCGAGCTTTGTTACGAACCACAACTCCTCTATCGTCTCTCTTGCACTTGAACACCCACTTGGTGTTTATCTTCCTCTGGCCATCAGGTAAATCCACTAACTTCCACAGTCCCAAGTTTTCAAATTGGCTAAGTTCCTCCTGCATTGCATTGACCCAAGAATCTTAAGTAAGCGCCTCTTTGTAAGTTCTTGGTTCAACCTGCGAGATAAAACAACTCAATGAGAATTCAGTTTGCAAAGGAGCAACTATTGTATAAAAACATGTAAGCCCTTTATCAATCTGTCTTCGAGTGCGAACGCCTGTGTGCAGTTCTCCAATGATCAATTCCTCTGGATGATATGAAAGAGTTCGTGGCATTACTTCGCCTGAAACATCTACATCACCTTCCAGATTAGTAACATTCTGATTTGCACCTTGTTCACTGACTGGGTTTGTTTGACTTGAGATCTGAATTTGCTCCCCCTCAGAATCTGAATCACCATGATCAAATACTGGCATGTTCTCAGATTCTTGATTATCATTCTGTGTCGTCTGATTATCTTGAGCAACTTCATTTTGTTGGATATCATCATGTTCACCAGCATTGCTTGGACCTGCTTCATCATCATTTGAAGCTCTTTGTGGTCTTCTTGAATACTCAGCTGGAAACCTTTTCTGCGATTCTTCATACTCTCTTAAAATATCCAACTCATCAAAGAAATCTTCTTCATCCTTTTCTTCTTCCATGTCAAATGAATCCCATAATTTATCGTAATTAAAACGCCATGAATCACCGGGATTTTGTGGTGGAATTGTATAACCTTGACATTCAACATTAGGATCCTCAATAATCCGCTTCAGACTTGGAACGAAGACACGTCGCAACAGACTTGCATAACCTATGAATATCCCTTTAATACTCTTTGGACCAAACTTTCCAAAAGGCTCTAGAACAGTACAGGGTGACCCGAACGATTCTAAAAACTTCAGATTAGGTTTGCGGTTATTGATTAACTCAAAGCATGTTTTGTTGAATTTCTTTACAGTGAGAACCCGGTTGAGCGTATAGCATGCGGGGGAAACTGCTTCTACCCAAAAATTTATCGGTAGCTTTGAATCAGCAAGCATTGTTCTAGCCGTTTCGATTAGCGTCCTATTTTTGCGTTCTGCGACTCCATTCTGCTGCGAAGTGTATGGAGCACTAAACTCATGCAATATACCTCTTTCATCACAATATTCTTCCATCTTGTTGTTCTTGAACTCAGTACCATTATCACTTCTAATTCTTCTGATACGCCTTTGGTACAAATTTTCAATCTTTCTGAAGAACGCTATCAAACTGTCAAACGTTTCATCTTTCGACTTCAAAAATGATACCCACGAAAATCTGGAATAATCATCAGTAACCACAAGACAGTAGAGATCCCCTGTAATACTTTTGACGTTTACTGGACCAAACAAATCCATATGTAGTCTCTCTAACGGTCTGGAAACTTAGTTGACTTGCTTTTTAGGGTGTGACTTTTTCTTCTGCTTGCCTTTGACGCAGCTAATGCACTCCCCTTCCAGATGAAAACCTTTGATATTAACTCCAAGAACCAAATCATTGTGTACCAAGTGATTCATTTTTCTAAGATGTATATGCCTCATCTTCCGGTGCCACAACTTCGATTCTTTCTCTGTTGCTCTGGAAACAAAACAATGTGCCTGACCTGTTGTTGTAGTCACTACACTCATGTCCAACACATATAAATCATTCACTCTAGGTGCCCGCATGATAATCCATTCTTCAGGGATAACAAATCATGGTTTCAAGATCAAACATTCTTTGTCTGTGAAGTGAGTGGTATACTTATTGTCACAAATCTGCGAGATACTCAGCAGATTATTTTCCAGCTCAGTAATGTAGTTAACTCTTTCAAACGTAACAATCCCATTGGATAACGTTCCTTCACCAATAATTCGACCACCTTCATGACCAGCAAATCCCACATAACCACCATTGATATTTCTAACGTCATACAATAATGCAGTCTTCCCTGTCATATGTCGAGACGCTCCGCTATCCATAATCCATCTTGAAATAGCTCTCGGAAGGTCCTGCACATATCACAAACAATTCAATAAAGATGCCGATTCATGCTTCACAATTACCAACTAGGAAGCTCCGGCAAGTCAAAACTTGTTTAGCTGAAATAAGCTGCCCAAGCCTCATCAGACTCGGGTAACTTAATCTCATCAATGTACTTTACAACCGGCTTAAGAGGTGGAAAATTTTTATCATTCATTTCCAATTTGTTATCAACAACCTCGTTAACCTCATTTTCTAATAAAACATTCTTTTTCACAAAATTTTCATAAGAAATCGGAATGTTTTCTTTCTCAGAAACCTTTGAATTTGAAGAACTTGGTTTCTTTTCAACCACTTTTGGCTTCCATGTTTGTTGAGGTAATGCAACCCGTTTGTAAAACTTGTCATTTTTAGTTACCATATTCTTAACAGGTTCAATTTTGACTTTTGATTTCTCATTTTTCAAAATTTTCTCAACAACCATTGGAGCTTTGCCTTTAGCATCAACCTTCTTCTTTTGTTTCTCAACAACATCAGTTTTAGGCTTGAAATTGGTGCAATTTCTTGCAATGTGACCAACTTTGTTGCATCTAAAACATGTACGAGTATCAACTACCCGACTTGTGCCTTCAGACTGAAGTTGTGAGGCCCTCTTCTTAAAAAAATCTTCATTTGATTTCGAAAAAAATTCATTTTCCTCATCAGAAAGTGAACTTGAACTGTTCACAAACACTCTCTTCTCAACAAACTTCTTGTTTTGAACATTTCTCTTTTGATAACTCTTACCACCCTGATAACCACCCGACCAATTTTTTCGATTGTTATTATAAAAACGCGGTGGAACTATAGGTTTCTTGTAGTAAGCTTTATCTTTCTCAAAATTCATTTGTCTCTTTGTTAGACTCAAACTGTTCACTTTTGACAACTCAACTTCAATCAATTTGAAAACATTTTTCAACTTTTTCACATTAACATTCTCAATGGGAAACTCAGAATCCGAATACAACTTATCAGATCCAGCCATCTTGTACATCACAAGACCCGGTTCATCACCTAAGTTGTTTTTGGACTTTTGTTTCGGAATGTATTTGTTCAAGAAACATTCATCATCTTCAGCTGAATCACTATCTAAAACACTTTCAGCCATACCTTTAACAATCTCAGTTTGAACACTATCATCAGATGATGAAGAAGAAAATGTAACATCAATTGAATCAGGAAGTTTCACTTCATTTACTTCCTTAAGATTAACCAACCCAGATTGTTTTTTCGAATAATTTTCAAGAATTGGTGGTGGAACTTGATGAAAACCCACCCCAGTTCCATCACAATATACATCTTCGCCTGCTTTGTCTTTCCCAATGGGTTTGGGAATGATGTGTTGCAAAACAAAGCTTGCAGAGCTATAACTGTTCAATTTCAAATTGATCCGTTCATTCTCAATCTTGGCTTCTTCAAACTGAAGTTTCAATTTAGAAATCTCATCCAATTGTGTGTTTATTAATTCTTCTTTGATTCTCAAAACACATTGCAATTGGCAATTTTCTTTGTAAGTTTTACCATTTCGATCATCATTATCTTTAATCGTGCTTTTAAGCTTTTCAAAATTTTCAGTAATCTGACGATTTTCAAGAACTAACCTTTCTTTTTCTTTCCTAACCTTTTCCTGATCAATTTTATCAGTTTCAATTTTGTTAGTTAATTCTTTTAATCGTTTAGTTGAAGCTTTCACCATTTTGTCACGATCAAGAATTTGATCCTCAACACTTTTGACTTTAGCTGTCAGATCCTCAATCTTCTTACCTTTGAGATAAGTGTTTGTACTACAAACCTTGCACTCTTTGATGCAATTTTTGCAGTCAACATCACCACTGACCTTTTTACCTGACTCAGTCGCTGACGCGTTTGAATTGACTTAGCTTTTAGACTCAGAAACTGATTTAGGATCTACCTCAAGCGTCTTAGCTACCATCACCTTGTCAGCCATCTTTCCCATGTTTTCAGCATTCAACTCCTGTGTCGTGTCAATGATCCCAGTGTCAATCTTTCTCTTCTTTCTCTTTCTTCTTCTTTCTCTTTCTTCTCTTTCTCTTCATCTTCACCGCTTCCCCACCATTTCTTCTGCCAATAATCATCTTCAATTTTATATTCTTGAATCATGGTTTCCAAATCAAGAGTTTTATGATCAACAACAATATTTCCATAGGGGTCAAGATAACACTCTCTGTCTGGATCCCATCTTTTTCCTCTTTTTGCCTCATCAAAAATACCTGATATTCTGATCATTTTGTTTATAGCTAACTGCTTTCTGTGCCTGTACTTCTGTTCTTCATTTCTGTCATCTTTCCAAGGAATAGGTTCAGATTTTGCCATGAATGCATATCCAACCGCATCCTCCTCAGGTAACAACTCACTCTAGTCGTAACCCTCATCATCATGAATCACCGCAAGAGCTCTAGATTTTTCTTTGTTATCTTCAATCTGTTTCATTCTTGGCGGCTTGGATTTGTTCTGATGATAAATTGCCTTCTTGTAGTAATCTTCTCTAAACGGGTTTTCAGATTCATCAGCATACACGTTTCTGCATTCACGCTTAAAGTGACCTTTCTGTTTGCACTTGAAGCATGTCACCTTAGACTTGTCAAAGCCCAACTTGGTAGATGGTCCACCAATTGACTTTCTCCCAGTTATCTCCATGAAACGTTGTGCTCGACAAACTGCACTGGCCATACACCACCTTATGTCGATTAGTTTCATCTCCTCAGGATCTATCTGATCATAGTCCTCTTTTGTTAGGTTGGTGTTGCCAATCTTCCCTGCTACAAGACTTTCATAAGATTCTAGCACAGATGCTAGAAAAACCATTTGTTGTTTAGCAGACTCCTCGCTGAAATTCTGAGCATTCTTTAAGTCTACAGCGATGTTGCATTGAAATAAGTTCTTTGCATCAGGCTGGTTTGAATTTGATGAAGACCCATTGTGATATCCACTGTGATAACCACTGCTTTGATTTTCTTTGTTTGTTGTAGAAACATTCTCAGCAGAAAACGCAGTCTTGGGAGATGTATTCTTCGGCATCATGCTCTTTGGATAATACAAATCCAAATTCTGCTGATATGATGAGTGATTGACTTTGTACGTCTTCTTCAATTCCAACTCGTGACTTTCTAATCTCTCAATCAACAAATCAACTGTCAAAGCTTCTGGCTTGATAGTATTCTTTAGCATCAACGCATAATATTGCCAATCCATCTCATCTGGTAATGCATCGAACAATTTGTCGACTAGCTCTTCTTGAGAATAGCTAATATCATGTCTTGCCAATTCCAGTTTCAGATGCCCAAACCTCTCTATCATTTTACAAACTGATTCATTCTTTAAACACCCAAACAAATCAAACACTTTTCTAAGTAGTTTCTTTTTGTTTTTCACAATTTCTGTGCTTCCTATACATTTGTTTTTCAATTTGTTACAGAGATCTGTAGCACTAGAATATTCAATCAAAGATATTATGTCTTCTCTGACGGACTGAAACAACAACGCAATACATTTTTGTTCAGCAACAAACACGTCTATCTCCTCATTTGTTGTTAAGGTTTCACCCTTTTTGTTTCCTTCATATCCAATTTTTAGACTCTTCCAGCTGGGAAACGCAAAAGCCATCAACCAATCTTCAAACCTTTTGGCCCACCGACTATAATCTTTGATAGCCATCAACTTTGGGGGTTTGTTATAAGTTCCAAAAGCACTTTCAAACTCCAATGCATCCGATAGCTTTTTCTTTGAATTTTGCATGTTATCATTGGTGTTACTCGAAGATGTATCATTTCCACCATCTCCAGCAAATGCAAAAACATCATAGAATGGATTGAAATCATCCATTTTGAACGTACCTGAAAAACAATCAGCAAAACACTTTGAACTTTTAAGTTTTGAAAAATAACAAGTTTAACCAAAATCACTTGAAGAGAAATAGTAACAATTCAAGCGAAACAAACAAGAATCAATACTATTCAAGCGAATTGGTAAACAAGTTTATGAAGTTCAAGCGAAACAGATCAGTCAGAAGCGAAACCCCCTATTTCGCTTGAACTTTCAAGCGAAATGGCTTAATCTGATAAGAACAGTTCAAGCGAGATGCAAGAGACCTAGTTCGCTTGAACTTGTCAAGCGAAAAGCCTAAACAGGTTCTAGACAGTTCAAGCGAAAAGCAATAATCCTAGTTCGCTTGAAATTTTCAAGCGAAAGGGTCTGATTTTTCAAGCGAAAACCTTAACTTTTAACCGAAATGGGTTCCTTTCATGCGAAACTACGAAGAACACTTTCAAGCGAAAGGCTGTTTTAGTCCATTTTTTACCAGTTTTAATCCGAATTTTAATCTGATTCTTTGAAGGCTTTGTGAAAACTATGTTTTACACAACATATGAAAAAATCAGTCCATTTCAACCGTTAGAACTCGTTCAAATCAGAAAAATATGAGAAGAAGTGAGTAGAAAGTAGAAAATTCGATAGAATCAAGCTGCTATGGTATGAACTCCTCGTCCTGAGCTCTGATACCACTTGTTGGATCATGTTCGGTGACCCTAAAGTCAGTTAAGGCAGTTCATCTTCAAATACGAGGGCGAAATCAACGTAAACGAAGTCAAAACAACTTGTATCCTTTTAATCTTTCTTTCTATTACTGATTGTGAGCTTTTACAATGTATTCTGACAAAATTCCGGCAGCACCTTCGCTCACACACACATACATGATCGCTTCAAATGAACAACACACAACCCTATTTATAGACCTACAGGTTTCGCTTGAGAGTGTCAAACCATAGGGTTTCGCTTGAGTTCAGTTCAAGCGAACTCTATTGACATGGTTTCGCTTGAACTGTCCAATCTCTCCTTTCAAGCGAAAACCTTATACAATATTCAATCTAATCCTAATTTCGACCCTGTTGTGTGTTCATTCAACCTATCTAGACAAAAGACTTGTACAAGACAAAGTTAACAGACACTAAGTGCACCAACAACTCTTAACGATGCTTAAGAAAATTATACAACAACCGAAAAAGAGTTACTAGCCGTAGTATTTACTTTTGATAGATTTTGATCCTATCTTATTCTTTCTAAAATAATAGCATATACGGACCATGCCGCCATTCGATACCTTTTTAAAACACAAGAAGCCAAACCACATTTGATCCGGTGGATTCTTCTCCTCCAAGAATTCAACATTGAAATTAAAGATAAACGAGGAGCCGAAAACACCGTTGCTGATCATCTATCTCGCCTAGAAGATCCCGCTTTGGAGTTAACTCGGGAAGAACTCATAAATGAAAAATTCCCCACCGAATCCTTGGAGATGGTCGAATATCAAGAAGAGCCATGGTACGCCGACTATGCTAACTATCTCGCTAGTGGCATTCTAGTCAAAGGTTGATCACATCAACAAAGAAAAAAATTCTTTACCGATATAAAACACTATTTTTGGGAAGATCAATATCTTATTAAAATATGTGCCGATCAACTGATCCGAAGATGCGTCCATGGTCAAGAAGCAAGAAAAATTCTTTGCCATTATCATGAAGAATCATATGGAGGACATCATGGCGTCACAAGCACCGCATGAAAGGTACTCGATTTTGAATTTTATTGGCCAACCATCCATAAGGATACATACCATTTAATTAAAACATGTGATGCATGCCAACGAACAGGTAATATCTCATCAAGAAATGAAATGCCTCACAATGGCATTCTTATTTGTGAAATTTTTGATGTTTGGGGTATGGATTTTATGGGGCCTTTCCCACCATCAAAAGAAAACAAATACATTCTTGTAGCGGTTGATTACATGTCTAAATGGGCCGAGGCCGAAGCTCTTCCAACTAACGATGGGAGAGTTGTGGTAAAATTCTTAAAATGATTATTCTCTCGTTTTGGTACTCCAAAAGCATTTATTAGTGATAGAGGTACCCATTTTTGCAATAATCAATTAAATAAAATTTTAACAAAATATGGGGCCTATCACCGTCATTCAACCGCCTACCATCCACAAACCAACGGTCAAGCCGATGTAACAAATCGAGGGCTAAAAAATCTTAGAAAAAACCATTGGTCAAAACAAAAAAGATTGGGTGGGTAAATTAAACGATGCTTTATGGGCTTTCCAAACCGCCTACAAAACACCAATAGGCACCACCCCATATAAGCTCATCTACGGAAAAAAATGTTACCTCCCGGTAGAAATTGCACACAAAGCCTACTGGGCGTTAAAAAACATAAACCTAGACCAAGAAACTGCAGTTAAAATCGATTCTATCATTTAAACGAATTGGATGAATTGGGAAATCAAGCATACTCTAACTCCGGAATTTATAAGGAACGCATGAAAATATACACGATAAAATAAGCAAACCTAAAGAATTTGGGAAGGGGGGTCAAGTGCTATTGTTTAACTCGAGGCTTCAATTATTTCCGGGAAAACTTAAGTCAAGGTGGGCGAGAACTTTTTCCATCACCCAAATCTTTCCACATGGAGCGGTAGAAATTAAGCGTCCAAACAGAGAACCTTTCAGGGTAAATGGACAAAGGCTTAAGCTTTACCGAGGCTTCATTGAGGATGAGGAAGTTGAAATGGATCTTCAAGAAGTAGATACGTGAGCGGAAAATGCTCAAATGTTAATTGTAAATATGCATGTTTTTCTTTTTAATCATTTTGTAGGAGTAATTGGGAAGCAGCATCCTTGAAGATTTGACGAGAAACAGGTAAGTACAAAAAGAACAATGGAAAAATGGTCACACATACGTGCACAATATAAAAAATAATAATGTACTAGCACTCTGAACACGGGGTCGTGCCCACCTGGCACACCCCCATGCCCAAATGCCAAGATACACAAGAAATAATAAAACACGGCACGGGGCCATGCTGCATCAGCACAGGGTCGTGGCCGACGTATAGACAGACTATATTGCCTTAACTTCACTTTTTCAACACAAAATATGACCCGTTTCTCTGGAGACTCCGGTTCCTGACCATTTTCCGCCATATTTCAATGATCGACCGAGTAAATCCAACTACGAGGCATGATTCTAACATCATAGTTAGTTAGTTTAACGATTTGCATGTAGTGTAACATCAAAAATTCGGGTTTAATCTAGGGTTCTTGAACTAGACCCGTGCTCATCTCGAATTTTTGTTTAGATCCTGTTAGTAGTAGTTAGTACTAATATTTTGAGAAGTAAATCACTGAATGTTATTAGGGAAATAGGATTGTTCAAACAGATATGCCCAAACCATTGTTCTTGACTGAAAAACTTAAAATCGGAAGGGTAAACGAGTGTTTTATGCAAAATTGATAGTTGGGGTTTGATATTTGGGGTAAACCGCACCTAATGGACCAAAAATTTTAAATTTTTTGAAACCGGCTCGAAAACCTTAATTTTTGAAGAAACTGACGATTTAACACAGGGCCGTGTCCAGTGGACACAGGGCCGAGGGCAACCAAGACCCCAGACACGGGACCGTGTCTGACAGACACGTGGCCGTGTCCAGACCACCTGATTTCAATTTTCCTCATAATTTTCAACGTATCAACTGTCTTACTGGTTCTTTCTTACAGGGATGGGGCAACACAAGTTCCTCAGGTTCAAATCCTCTGAGCTTGAGTACCAAAATCGGTATGAAATTCTGCAAGCTAGGCATGATGAACCTCTGAGACAAGTCTGCTACGAAACACTTGAAACAATAGGGCAGCGGGAAATGTCACACCCCAACCGATGGCGGAAATATCGAAGTGAGACGAAATAGATTGCTCGAGACTTCATAACACTAACATTTGCGACAAGTATTTAAATAATAAATTTTATTTCATTTCTAAAGAGTCAATTACAAAGATTGAAATCAAATACGACAACTTGAAATAAAAGAAATACATTACAATAAGAATACAAAATTTAAAATGAGTATCTAGACATCGTACTATGTTCCATGCATCATCAACATCATCATTAAACTTGCAACATGTTTTAAAAAGCATGGTTCAATACAACGTATTGGCAAGTACACTAGTTTTAGACACGTGACATAAGTATAAAAAGTATTTTCAATCCAACATAGCAATTTGGTATACAAGGTCAAACTATCATGCATAACTAAAAGTCAAACCCAAGTGTCCACAAGAATTTAGCATCCCTTGATATAGCAATATCGAGACCGTAAAGAATAAATAATAGCATCCCTTGATATAGCAATATCGAGACCGTAAAGAATAAATAATAGCATCCCTCGATATAGCAATATCGAGACCGTAATGAATATAACTTAACAAAACCCCGTCGGTTGGTGTGCTACTCCTATAGCGCTATAATTGTTAAGGCAGGTTAACAAGTAGAATGAATTCTAGCATGAACCTAAGCATAACAAAGCATGTATAACGGATTGAATGAATAAAGCATATTTTTGTGAATCGTGCATTTTAACAAGTAAAACATTTTGCACCCAAAGTGTGTTTAAAGCAAAAGGGGTCATGTGTACTCACAGTTTTTCAAAGTTTCCTTTGGTGATTCCATGAAGAGTTGGAGGTTGGAGCTTCAAAGCTTCCTTTAAAACACTTAGTGTTTTCTTTAGAACTCTTAGAGTTCTCTTCCTTGCTTGGAAGATTTGAGAGAAGTACAGAGGTTGAGAGGAGAATGGTTGGAACACTTAGTGTCCTTTTAGAATTCTTAGAATTCTTGACTTAAAGAGATTGAGAGAATTAGAGAGATGGAGAGAAGAATGGTGTGAAGAAAATGGTAGAATGGTGAAATATGATTGGTTAAAGAAGGTTGAAGACGATTGATGAGGTGATAAGATGATTGGTGAAAAACGGTGAAATATGATTGGTTAAAGAAGGTGGAAGAGGATTGATGATGTGGAAAGATGATTGGTGGAAAATGGTGAAATATGATTAGTTAAAGAAGGTGGAAGAGGATTGATGAGGTGGAAAGATGATTGGTATATTTCTTGGTATTTCTTGAGTATATATTATGTAATTGAGTATATAAAAAGTATAAAAGTATAACTCAAGTATTTAGGATGCGCGTATAAGTATTTATACGTATAAATAGTATCAGTTTGCGTATAAATATGTATTTAAATAATCGGTTATGTGAATAAAAAATATGTATAAAATATGAATTTTATTATGATTAACACCTCGAATTATGAGATTGAAATTAAAATACAAGTGTAAGGTTTCTAAAATTAGAATACGAATCCAGACATTTTTAAAATAAAAATACGAAAATACGAGGCGTTACAGGAAAGATATGATGCTCTTGTTACTGGTCCTCTTTGCATATTCTTAGGGACTTGGCTCTGATCAATTCATCACTACAACATGGAGTTTTTAAGCACACTAACTTTCAAAAAGACTGAGCCAGACCTCTTTGATTCTGATGCAGTGCAAATCAGGTGTGGGGTGAATGGTACAACATATATGTCAGCCAATTCGGTATTAACATTGGGCTTTATACCGAGGAGGATGCTACTGAACCTGAATTCACTGAAGCTATCCGAGAACTACCAGAAAACCTGAGGCAAGCTGCATGGGCAACGATTGGAGATGGCCACTACAACCCGAGCTCCACAAAAAGCACCAAAATCAGGGACCCGCTTATCCGGTACATCCATCGGGTCCTTAGCGGTGCCTTGTGCCAAAGGAAAGATTGTGACAACCCTCATAAATCCAGGTATCCGTACAATTAATTAATACTGATTAGTGCTTAATGACTGTGCTGGATTATACACAACTGCTTTCTGATTACTGCATCATACTTACATGTGCATCACATATTACATCATACTTACATGTGCATCACATATTACATAATGTCACCTTATTATCACATGCAAACTTTATTGACATACATGATGCACAAAGCACAGTTAGCGGATAATTCAGAAAAATGCTGACAATGTTCAGTACATAGACAGACAGTGTTTTGAGACCCTGTAAGGACCAGAGACAAGGTACTACACTAGTATGGTGTGTAGGGAAGTAAGGACCATAAAACTGCGTCACTAGGTGATAGTTTAAGTGCCGGAAAGTGCCTAAAACCCACTAAAAGTGCAGAATTCTGCATATTTCAGTAAAATTCAGCATTTTATCAAGCTAGTTACATGCAAAAATATAGCAAAATGGTCTTGTATGCTTTCCTAAGTATCGGGAATTAAAAGTGTCATAAAAGGGTACTTAAAGATCACTAAACGGAATAACTTGACACTTTAACGAACCGGTATCTAACCGAACAACCGGACATCACCCGGAACACCAAAATATTGCTAGAAGCATTGTTTTATTATTTCTTGGCTAGTTATGATCCCCGAACACCCTAACACACTATATAATGCATCATACACATAAACACTAGACTTTACACTTAACCTCCAACTAATTGCTTATCTATGATCAAAACTTACATTTAGCCCCCCCCCCCCATGTTGTAATCGGCCACAAGTATGACCCCACCCCAAATCTTCTCAAGATTACCCTAAATCCCACTTGATCTTCTCTTGGATTTGATAAGATCTTGTCATGTACTATCTAGACACTTAAACCATTGGACAAAAGCTAAGATTTGGATTATAAGAAGATTAGTGCACTTCATCTTCTTCACCACACCACCACTCCTTCTCCCCTCCCTCTTCTCGGCCGAGAGCTCCCCCACACACACTCACCATCATTTTTTCAAGTTCCATGCAATCTATACGTACTCAAAGGTGCTAGGAGCCATTCAAGGAAGTTTGGAGCTTTCGGAAGTTGAAGGACCACTCACACAAGCTTTTATCCACTTCATTTTCATCTAGTGTTCTTCCCTAGCTTAGAGCTAGTTGTAAGACTCTCTTAACCCTTTAATACTTCTAATTTTGTTGGTTAAAAGATGATATATATTGATTATCTTGATGAACATTAAAAGATATAATCAAGAATCATAAACAAAAGCTTAACATATGATGATATCTTGATGAAATAATGTTGTTTAGTATATGTATGATACTTGTTGTTGTTTACTTGAGATTATGATGTTGATCATCATAAGGAGCTTGCTAGATTGTGATTAAACACACGATCTAGCAAGTTAGAGGATGATTATGTATTAACACAATAAGATCATCCTCATATATAAGCATGAACTTGATGAATAAAATGATTTCTTGTAAAACAATAATCAAAGTAATCTAGTAATCTTATGAATCTAAGATTCATGAATGATTTTCCAAGAAAACCAAGTTCAAAATATGATTTTTAGTAGAACTTGATTCTTACTTAAAACTACACTATTTTTAGTGATAAAACATGTGTATAAACACTTATGAAACAAGAAGATCTAATAAATAAACATTTTTGTAGAATATGTTTACAAGTTGTAAACACCTAGTTTCTTTAAGAATGAGATTTTTAAAGAAGTAAACACACTTTAGAGGGTAACTAAACCTACCAAAAACACTACCAAGTTAGTACAAGTTTTTAATAAAAGTTCAAGTTCATGTTGTTATGTAAATTGTATAGTTTTTGCACTTGAGAAATGTAAGTTGTTTAAGGATTGATTATTGATTGTTGTGATGATTTTTGAAAAGAAAATGATATGCTTAAATAGCATGGACACCTCCATTTTTAGGGGAAACTATGGCAAAATTTTCTAGAAATATAAACACTTAAAGAAATATTTTCTAACAAATATTTACTAGTGTATTTTAACTTTGGTTTTCAATATAAACCTTGCCATAATTTTTGTAACAAAAATACATATATTGGAGGTTGGTTTTATAAATAAAAATGAATAAATATGTATTTAGAATATATATTTACATTAAAGACACTTGTGTGAATATTTGTATACTTGGTGAAATAGTTATTTTATTTTAGGGTAAAATAATATAACTTAACAAAGTACCATGAAATTTACAATCCAAAAATAATACCAAGAATATCAAGGAATAAATATATAAGTTACACACATAATATTGTGGAACCGAACGATAGAACGTAACTTACAAAATATTCCGGAAAATACAGTTATAAATATATTTTTGGTAGATATTATTTTGGATACAAGAAATGAAAATATGATTTTTGTAAATATTACAAAGTTGTATCATATTTTTTACAAGGAGAAAATATATTATTTTTGGAAGTAAAAATATATTTTCTTGGTATATTTAGAAGATATATGATATTTGGGAAAAATATGTATTTTCTGGACAATACATTATTTTTGGAATAAAATACGTTATTATATATTTTCTAAAGTGAGACTTGAAAATATATTAATTTGGAACTTCAAATACAAGAATACGAAAATACATGTATAAAATACCCCCACCCTTGGGAAGGAAATACGAAAATAAATACTTGAGAAGTATTGTACAAAATAATATTAGAGACATAATAGAAACGTAACTCAAAAACATTAAACTCTAAGCCAAGTCATGGCCCGTTCGTCTAATAGACATAGTACATTGTAGGGAGTCGTATTTGCTGAGGAGATTTGGGTTACACATACTGAAGACGCAATACTGTGAGTTCATGTCCCCCTTTTCTTTTAAATGTTTTCTGTTTTATAACTTCGGGGGTGAAATACATGTTACGATTATTTACAAACATTTTATACATGGTATGGTTAGCTTAAGGAGGGTTTACTGCTAGATCATGTGAAAGGTGGGTATGACACTTAAGGCCATTAATCCTCGTCGTAAGACCGAGGGACATGAGTGATAGATCTATTTGGGTGTAGCGAGCCCACACCCATGGGGACCAGGGTGGCCCATAGTGGTGACTATGTCTTCCAGCCGGAAGCCCGGTACAAATTTGCTAGGTTTGAGTTTTTCTGCACCATTTCACACATATCAATGGCCTTGCAAACCATTGGTGATCTCTTTTTCCTTATTGCTACATACCAGGGACATACATACATACAGACATACTTTAAAGGTTTATTCATACACTCACACATGAACTCACTCAACTTTTGTTGATATTTTTAAATTACATGTATTTCAGGGAACTAGTGGATCTGGCAGGTGTATGCATGTGTTTCAAGCTGCGTTTAAATAAAAGATGTCATCCGTGGTCATAGAGTTTAGGGGATGTATCTTACTCCTGGACGGGATACATGTTTCTAAGCTCGGGTTTGTTTAAGTTCTTTTGTTGAGTCCTTGTGAACTCATTTAAACATGTTATGGTTTGTAACTTAATTTTGGTGTTGATGTTTCAGACAAGTAAATTGTGGTATTTTCTAAACTTAATATATGGATGAATATCTTTTGGTTTTTATCATATAGCATTGTTATGATTGAATGTTATGGTATTAAGAAGTAACACCAATAACCACGCTTCCGCAAAAGTCAGGGTGTGACAAAGATAGCGGTGGGGCGGTGAACCTTCGCGAGCTTACTTGCCTTTACTGCCTCATGACCCACTAACCCATCGGCGTCGCCCACATGCTACTGAGAAACATGGCCGCCACACCACCGCAGATACCCACACACCCATCTTTTACAGAGAATGGATCGCCAAGCTATTCAAAAACTACATTAGGAGAACTCCGACGGTGTTTCATAAGGGTGTAGGTATAACAAAAGTTGATCTTGCAGTGTGCCGAAGTATGAATCTGATCATCGGTTGCAACTACGGATATATGCGCTTTAAGGATGCAAGAGGCTGGGTTTGGAACCCAAATGACCCAGATGAGATCCTAGCAATCGAAGATATCCCAAATCGTCCTCGCCCCAGACCATTTCCGGGCTCCTCATCCCAAGGCGGGGATGATTTTCCTAACATCTATAATTTATATAATATCATGCAGGAAACCCTCCAAGTCTCAAAGAACGCCTATAGCTTGGGTCAAAGTGTGACACCTGTGTCACTGTGAACATCAAACAAATACCAAACCAATGAAATATTGTATTTTATACTTGGGATTTGTATAAATATGTGTATCTTTTGCACATATCAATTCTTGTTCGATTTCAAGCTTTAAATCGCTTTCTGGAGAGTTATACGCAAACTGGTGCCTAAACATAATCAGTTTAAACGCAACAAATACTCCAGAACATCAACATATGCTTAACATACCTTAGATAACCTTTACATAACTTAGAAATAAGTTTTGAAGGCTTTGGTATGGCAAAATCAAGTTAATTCGCTTACAGGGACTAAATTTGACAAACTGTGAAAGTATGAAGATTCGTACTAGAACAGACATTTCAAAACATGACCATAAATTAAACATACCATAAATATACTTTACATAGCTTAGAAATAGGATTTGACGGGTTCGGTGTGCTAAAATAAACTTTTGAGTCATTCAGGGACTAAAAGCGTCAAAAAGTGCACAAGTTTGCATTTTCGCGCATAACTTACATTCTAAATACATCCGGACATCCAAAAATTTATGTAAGCACTAAAATATTTTATTTTAGTGTTTGGCATGAGAAAAATCCATTCGTCGCGCAATTTGGATCGTTTTTCGCGCTTATGCGCATTCCATCGTAATTAAGCAAACAGCGCGATCATACGACCAAACGAACCAACATCCGGCATATTTTTGAGCATGTTTCATGTCCACAATGTTTAGGCATCATTTTAGGGCCTTAAATATGGCTTAACGGGCCTTAAACATGTCGGAAATAGCTCTAAACACCAACAGGGACTGAAACTGTCATTTTTGAAAGTTGTTTGCTGATCAGAAGGCTCAGGCGGCCCGTGTAAGCCCCCATAAAACCTTACGCGGCCCGCGTAAGCATGTCAGATATGCAAAACTGGTTTTAACAGCTGTTTACAGCTGTTAAACACCCAAAACTCATGTGCAAATGGTATTTCCTGATACTAGGGGCCATTTTGATGTGCCCATGGTATTGCAAAACCATGGGTACACATGTATGGATGAGATTGAAGCACGGTTTTCGAGAAACGATCTTAACGGTCCTAGAAATCCTATAAATACCCCTCACCCCTCATTTGCAAAACCCACACCTTTGAATCTGAATTTGTTCTCTAAGTTGACGTGTTTATCACTTCATACCTAAGAATATTCGGATCAAAACTTCCGTTCTTGGACCCGTTGTAAGTCCTCTTTTGTTCTTTTAGCATTTTCTGCGTTGACCAGTTTATGGTCAACACGAAGTTCGGTTGAACTTCGCAACGTGAGCGTAATCACGATGGCTATAGTCCCTTGTGACTATGCCTACTTATTACCACGTTATCTAGGCTCGGTGACGAGTCGTAGTTTTGGCCAAAATGCGTATTCTTGCGTATTTTGTAACCAAACTATTTTTAGGTATCAAAACCGTTTGTTTTGATACCACACTTGTTTTCTAAATTAGTTAAGCATGTTTTAACATGCTTAGCTCGTCACTTTTAGTTTTGTGCTTGTCTAGGGTCATAAAGGTAAGCGATCTAATCAATCGCTTATACTTTCGAACCCGACCCGTTTGGTCGATCTTTAGGATCCGACCAATTACATTAGGTGACCATAGTTTTATAGGGAATAACCTTCCGAGGTTATACCTTATGGTCACAACGTTAGTTAGTTGTATGATAGGTAGTTTATATGCCTTAGGTAAATTACCAAAATGCCCTTTTTACGCCAAAATTCATTTTTAAGCATATGTAACATAATTTTTTATATCTAAACTGATTTGGTAACAATATTAGACATGTTAAGGCATATTTTACTCATCATAGGGCTAGTTAGGCGTTCTGAACGTGTTTTACGCGAACGACGCGTTAAAGTAGCATAAGCTACCTAAACGGGTCGTAATGGCTCGTAAGCACTAAGGTTAGGTTCCATTGTAGTATGTAGGCTTTTTTAAACCATATTACATGAGTTTCCATACTCATTTGGTTTACGAACCCTCATTCTATCCGATCCTCCAATTTAGGTCCGGTTTATTAACATAGTTACCTATATTAGGCGCCGTTTGATCCCGTGATCTTCTATCTTTGCTTGGTGGTTATCCTAGGACTATTGAGCAATCTCAAGTGAGTACATAGACCCCTCTTTTACTGTTTTCAAACTGTTTTGGGGTGAAACACATGTGCCTACTTGTTACTTTCGTGCTTTCATATCATATACTTGCTATGTTCATTAGTACGCATATAGTACATGATTTACATTACATTAGTTGCATATGTTTACTCAACATATGGACACATTGTTTTACATTGCATTTTGTTGCATATGCTCATCCAGCATATGAACACATTATATTACATTTTGAACCGTTTATAACTATTTGACTATGTGAACCGTTGTAACCATTTGACTATGTGAACCGTTATAACCATTTGATTATGTGAACCGTTTGTAACTGTTGAACCGTGTGAACCGTATTTGACCTTACATAAACATTTCTACAATTGTTAAACATTACATTTTGGTGGTCGTTTGGGTAAGTGATTTAAGTAACGATGCGACGTGTAATACTATAAAAACATGGTGGATACGCCGCTGGTACTTCCTATATATAAGTGCTTTTATGGTATTACATATCGTAGCGTTATTTAAACCATTTCAGTTTAGACATATTACATCTACAATACAATCTTCACATAAACATCGTTTTACAAATAACTTAACTTATACAAACTCATTTTACATGGTTATTCACTTAACCATACATTATTCTTTTATACATATATATCATTTGGTTTATTTATCGCTTTTCAAATGATTTATGAAAGGAAACACTCAACAAGATTCATGGCTACTTTTTATTAAACAGATTCTCTAAACTCAAGTCATGAATCCTATTTTCACAAAACCTATGTATCTCACATGCATTTTTATGCTGACGTACCTATTTTCACATGTGTTTTCAGGACCTGTTGCATAGGATGATCGAGACACACTTAGGCGGACCTGTGCCTTAGTGACTTAAAACGAAGCAAGAACTAGTTAAATTATGTTATGTACTCTTTGTTTCTTGTTTAAGACAATGTAACTCTCTTGTTTGATAAATAAAACGTAACTTTAATTTCCATGGTTGTGAAAGAATTAATTCTGTTACAACACTCCCCGACATTTCCGCCACGTTTTGTTGTTTTACGTGGTCGGGGTGTGACAGAAAAGTTGGTATCAGAGCCAATGGTTATAGGGAATTAGGTTATTAGTAATGCTTTGACCTAGACTATAACCTTCCTAGGACCCTAACGCGAGTTTACTTGCGTTTAGTCATAAAACAATACCGTTGCCTATCTTTAGGCAGCCACCACAACGAGAACATCAATTCCGAAACCGCTTTGAAAATTAATCATATGTTCTTGGATGATTGATTACTAGGTTTTGAACCCTCTGTTGTAAGGTTTTGAACCCTCTGTTACAAGGTTTTGAACCCCTTTGAGTTTTCAAAATCTCGTCAGAGTTTTGGGTCCTAAATAGTGTGAACACGTGCAAACTGGAAGAGTGAATGCCTGTACCCTGGGTTTTATGTCTAAGGCTAGAGTGTTCATACAAATCCACATAATCGGACCAGTCACTCTTACCTGGGAACTCTTGGGGTGAGTGTCCACTTATAGGCGAGCATGTCTTCGCGATACATTATGAGGACCTACTTGCTTTGATTCAGCCTTTGTGTGTCGTTTGTTTGCTTCGTGGTTCAAACAAATGACCATCACCCATGATTTTGGTCGGTAGTTATAACATCCTATTCTTACCCAATGCCATTTCATTTGTTTTCTCTCTTATTTTCCCCTTTTTAGAATGCCTACTCGACGCGACAATCAGATAGCGAATGCCGAACTGGCAGAAATCATTGTGCAGCAAATGGCTGCTGCTTTCCCAAATCTTATTGCTCAACTGAACCAAGCCAACAACAACAATAATGCTCCATGCAATTTCAAGAGTTTCAATTCGGCTAAGCCACTCAAGTTTAGTGGTTCTGAAGGAGCAGCTGGGCTCCTACAATGGTTCGAGAGCACTGAGAGTACGTTTCGTCACGTTCAGTGTCCTGATAATCGCAAGGTCAAGTTTGCTTCCAGTGTGTTTCAGAAGAGGGCTCTTACATGGTGGAACGGGGTGATGAGAGACCGTGGTGCTGAGGTTGCTTTAGCACAGACTTGGGCCGAGCTTAGGGCTCTTATGATGAAGGAATTCCGTCCTCGTCATGAGCTAAGGGCTCTAGAAAGGGAATTTGATGATCTTAAGCAAGATAGCGGTGAGCATCGAGCCTACACAGACCGTCATGAGGAGTTAAGTCTGTTATGCCCAAACATGGTCACGCCTTTGGATAAGGCAATCGAAAAGTACATTGATGGCCTCCCTGACTCAGTACAAGACATTATAACTGGTAGTAAACCCACTACAGTTAGACAGGCCATTGAGCTATCCGCTACCTTGACAGAATCTCAGATCAGGAAAGGTAAACTTTTCTGAAAAAATGACAAGAAACCAATCGAGGAATCAAAGACCATGGATGAACAGACTGGATCCCCTAAGAAGTCAAAGAAGCGAAAGGCTTCTCAGAACTTCACCATGGTCGCTCACAATGGTCAAGCCGTCCCCAACCAACCGGCTCAACCCCCTGCTAGGAAGCCCTACAACGGAACTGCACCCTTGTGCAACCAATGTAGCCTACATCAGCATCCTGGTGTGAAGTGCCGCACATGCCAAGTTTGCGGACTTCTAGGTCATACGGCGAGGGTTTGCCCAGCAGCTGCTGCACCAAATCAAGTTAACAACAATCCTACTCAAGGTCGTTTTCCACCAGGTTCTTGCTTCAACTGTGGCGAGATGAGCCATTTCCGAAGAAACTGCCCAAAGCTTGCTAATGCGAATCTAGTACAGGGATGAGCATCTGACCGAATGGAAGACAACGCTGTTTAGAAATAATCACGTCTTATGTATTGTTTTCTTTTGTTGTCAAGGTCCATGAAACAGTTGTTATCGTTGTTTATAAATAAAGCTTTTATTTTACAATGCAATATACAAATATTGATGTGGTTGCATGTGTAAACAACATATCCCCTACAATACCGACAATCAAGGAACCGTATCCCTTATCCCTTGAAGAACAGACTACCCCCAAAATTCTTCCACTTTATGATCTCTTGCGTTTTCCACGAAAATCCTAAGTACTCATTTCTTCCAAGGAAAACGAAGTACAAGGCGCAAGTTATAACTCTGGACGAATACCCACTCCTTAATGGGGTACCTAAGGATATTCCCGTAAGTCCTTAATTGTTGTATACCTTAATTCGAATGTGGTGATTCCTTGTAATAAAAAAAATCGAATTTTTAGAAGATCATCCTATCTTTTCAGATAGATGCTTGAGGACGTTGAAGTCCATCAACAGGGGTCCTGGTATGCCTTGAATACCCATGTTCAAATCAACGCCAAGTTAATAACAATTAATAACCAAGAAAACAATTATGTGATTATGTGCTTATGTGTTCCCCTTTATGTTTTTTTTGTGTGATCCAAATTATGTTATCCAAATCCTTGTAGAATCTTCCATACCTTCGTATAAGGGATTCATAGTAGGATACCCAAAGGTACTACCTAAAATCCTTAATGGACTTCTACGTTGTAGTCAAGTCCCTCGGATTATAAAGTACTACTCCATAATTAGACCCCTTGAGTGGTCTAGTTAAACAGATTGATCCAAAAATCTGGCTAGGAATATCATGTGATGATATAGCTGAAAGGACTCCTTGGTGGCCTAATTAAAAAGATCATCTGTCGATCTAATTAAAAGGACCCTATGGTAGTCTAGTCACCCTCATCACATGTTTGATTTTCTTCCCCTAAACAATTACAAAACAAACTGTGTGGACTGTGCAAGGAATTACGTAATTATGGATGCATACATAATTATGGAATTTAGTGCACAGAAGTCACAGCAAGTTCTGTCATGTATCTAGAGTTAACCCAATTCATTTCCAACTCTGATGAAGCAACCGTTGAAAATGACTCCGTCTGTTCATTTTCGTTTCTAAAGATTGTCCGTTGAGGAAATGAATATCCGTTTGTTTATCCTTTCCATTTCCATTTCTGAGGAAGCAACCGTTGAAAATGACTCCGTCTGTTCATTTTCGTTTCTGAAGATTTTCCGTTGAGGAAATGAATATCCGTTTGTGTAATCCTTCATTTCCAACTCTGATGAAGCAACCGTTGAAAATGACTCCGTCTGTTCACTTTCGTTTCTGAAGATTATCCGTTGAGGAAATGGATATCCATTTGTTTAATCCTTCATTTCCAACTCTGATGAAGCAACCGTTGAAAATGACACCGTCTGTTCACTTTCGTTTCTGAAGATTTCCCGTTGAGGAAATGAATATCTGTTGTTTATCCTTTCCATTTCCGTTTCTGAGGAAGCAACCGTTGAAGATGACTCCGTCTGTTCATTTTCGTTTCTAAAGATTGTCCGTTGAGGAAATTAATATCCGTTGTTTAATCCTTCATTTCCGCTTCTGAAGAATACTCGTTGAGGAAAATGACTCCGTCCGTTCATTTTCATTTCTGAAGAATGTCTGTTAAGGAAATGATAGGATTATGCCTTGCATATCTCTGGTGGATTATTTGATACAAAGTCACAGACAGACTCCTACAAATAAATTTCGGGACGATCAAACAAATACCAAACCAATGAAATATTGTATTTCATACTTGGGATTTGTATAAATATGTGTATCTTTGGCACATATCAATTCTTGTTCGATTTCAAGCTTTAAATCTGTCACACCCCAACCAATGGCGGAATCATCGGGGCATGGCACTGAGCGAAACAGATTGTCCAGAAGTTTCCATAACAATTATCAATACCATTCAATTTAAATAATACGTCCCATACCGTATCTCAAACAGTAAAACAATTATTACAGACAAAATCTAGGCAAATATAATGTTCCGACAACTCAGATTTAAATAGACAGCAATTGTTTATCTGCTTCTAGAGACCCTTAGTTTGACCACTATAGACAACTATTTGTTGGGCTCTAAAGCTTTATTCTAGCTTCAAATTCCTACCAAGTGTGTGTCCTAAGCACCTGTCACATACGTTAAAATAATGTCAATACATAAAATGTAAAGGTGAGCATACAAGTTTGATAATAGCATATAGAGTTCGAATTCGTTTATGCATAACCAGCACGTACATAGAGTGAAATGAAGCACGTTAGTTATCGACATAGATCCATCGATACTAATGACTGTGGGTTGACTACCCGAGCCAGTTCGCAATACATGATTACCACCGTAATTCATGCAAGTAAATGATCCTTAACAACCCCCGTGTGAACGGGTGCTGAGTCCAAACTATAGTACTATCGTTGCTAAGGCAGGTAGACAACATTCCATGTGTAAACATAACAAACAAGCATTCATAAGCCACGTATAACATGCATTAACGGTTAGCGTTCAAATAGTATTGAATAGTGTGTTTGATGTGATTGGAATAGTTGTAACCTATGTAACACCCAAAAGTGCTTAAAGCAAAAAGGGATCGAGTATACTCACAGCGATTAATGGATTGAAGGGAGCGCTTAGCGAGTAAGATTAGCCGGAGTAGATTTGATAGCACAACGATAAGTGGTGTGTAAAACGTCACAAAGTGTGAAAGGGTCGGATGGTGGTTCGATCGGATGGAAATCCGATCGGACAGCAATCCGTGCGGATAACAATCCGTTCGGGTGGTCATCCGGTCGGACAGTGATCCGGTCGGATGGCGATTCGAGTGGATTGTTTCTTCCTATGATGAGAATGTGTTTGTGTATGATGGCTTGACTTTTGAAGTTTTCGTTGTAGTATTTTGAAAACATTGAAGTATCTCTATTCATCAAGTCGGTCAATCGGATGACTCGTCGTGCGGATGACAATCCGTTCGGATGGTCATCCGGTCGGACAGTGGTCCGGTCGGACGGCGACTTAGTGATGAGGTTACTCACTGAAGGCAAGTTCACAACAGAAGTGTCATTCGATCGGATGGAAATCCGATCGGATGGAAACCTTGTTATTGAACATGTTGAAAATTGTTTAAGTCTTTAAAGTCTTAGTATCTCATGATCCGAAGAGTAATCCAGTCAGATGGTCGTCCGATCGGATTGCAATTCGTTCGATACTCAAACTTTAGTTAAAATTGTTTAAGTGTGGGGCCCAAGTGTGACCCGTTCGGATGGCAATCCGTTCGGATGAACTATCCGATCGGACAGCAATCCGTTCGGACAGCAATCCGTTCTGGTTGTCCTGTTCGTCCTACACTTAGTCGTTTTGAAGGTTTGTCGTTATGTCGAGACACTTTGACAACGTGTCAGCCAACAGAACCCTTAGTTCGACCCAGATGACCAACCCGACCAGGAATCACCCTAGTCCAGCCGGTTACCGACTTGAGACGGTCGGTCTTGGTTAACCCGAAATCGGTAGTCTCGTGAGTAGAATCTGAATCTTGAGCTAGTACAACACTACAATCGAGTAGAAGACTAAATCAGGGTCGGATCCTATCGGTTTTGAGTACTTTGAGTGCAAAAGAGTTGAAAGAAAGTTAAAACCATCTTTCAATCCTTTTTCACCATTTTTGTGTCGAGATCTTTACAAGATCTTTGTATGTTTGCGTGGAAATCGGTTAGATCTCGGTTGTTCTTGGTGGATTGAAGTCGAAATATGAAGTTCTTGAAGAACACATGATGACGTCATCCTAGAACACCCGAAATCTAGTGATTTCACGGTTAAAAGTTAAGATTTAAAAGATAGAAAGGTGTAGGAGTGTGTGTAGATCAAGAAAGTACAAGATTTAGGGCGAGATCTTACCTGGATTGAGAGAAATCAAAGAAAAGGTGAGGAGCACGAATGGTTCGGACTGAGTGTTTCCAGAAATGGAAAGAATGACAATGACAGGGGTATTTATAGGATTCCAAAAGAGGAAAGGGTTATCCGATCGGATGACACACCGCTCGGATGGCTTATCTGGTCGGATGACATCCTGGTTGGATGGCGTCTGTTGTGTAGCGCAGTGGCTATCCGGTCGGCTCGTCACGATAGGGTTCCCTAGTCAAATTACTTTCAGTCCCAACTACTAATTATCATAGCTCGATTTCGATTCGGATTCGGGTTCGATTACGTTTCGAGTTTCGATTGTGTTCGATTGATTTCCATAACATATATATATATATATATATATATATAACACGCACAAGTAACACATAAGGCACACACACACGTATAATTAACCAGATTAAGTCGAGTTGCGGTTCGTATCACGATATAACTTGATTATCGATTAGTTAACTTTATCGCATTGTTACTTCCTATCATTCACAGTCGTAAGTCGATTAGATATCGATTAACACACATCGATTCTTGCAATTAACAACACTTACTCCACATAATACAATTAAAATAAAGAAATTTCTATAAGTCAAATTCGTACAATCGGCCGTTGACTTTGACCTTGACTTTGACTTTGACTTGTGGAAACACGGGGTGTTATAGCCTCCCCTTGTTTAGGGAATTTCGTCCCGAAATTAAGCTGTAAGTCGTACTACACCGTGAATCACGTTTGAAAACTTTCTGTTCAGACCGGTTTTGATTCCGAAACGATTGTGAACCGAACGTGTGATGCACGGAATCCGTACACGAACGTGACCAAACACACGAGAACGTAATATAATCGGTGATTCTATAGTTTGATATGAAATTGTACAAACACCTGAATCACGATGTCACTTTCTCTCTCTAGCTTTTCTCTCTAAACAATTGCGGGTACTTTGCCTTCATGTCGCTTTCGAGTTCCCAAGTGAAATCTGCGCCTCGTTTGCCTTCCCATCGGACTTTCACAATAGGAATGCGAGAGCGTCTGAGCTGCTTGGTTAGGCGATCCATGATTTCGACAGGCTTCTCCACGAAGTGTAATGTTTCGTTTACTTGCAGGTCATCGAGAGAGACATGTAAGTCGTGGTCGGCTAGGCACTTTCGGAGGTTTGACACATGGAAAGTCGGGTGGACATTACTAAGTTCCTCTGGTAGTTCGAGTCTGTAGGCGACTTTTCTTAACCTTTCCAGAATCTTAAAAGGTCCAACATATCGAGGCGCGAGTTTCCCTTTCTTGCCGAATCGGACTACACCCTTCCAAGGTGATACCTTTAGGAGTACGTAGTCACCAACGTCAAATTCACGGGGCTTGCGTTTCTTATCGGCGTAACTTTTATGTCGATCCCGGGCTTTCACCAGGTTGTCTTGGATTTGGAAGATTTTGCCTGTCGTTTCTTGTAATAGCTCAGGACCGGTTAATTGCGAATGACCGATCTCGTGCCATACAATGGGCGATCGACATCTTCTTCCGTATAATGCCTCGAATGGTGCCATTTGGATGCTAGAATGATAGCTGTTGTTATACTAGAATTCGACTAATGGCAGGTATTTATTCCAATTACCACCGAAGTCTAAGACACACGAACGGAGCATGTCTTCAAGAGTACGAATCGTTCTTTCAGTCTGACCATCGGTTTGAGGGTGGAAAGCAGTACTTAGATTAAGCGATGTACCGAGTGCCGTTTGAAACGTTTCCCACAGTCGCGAGGTAAACCGAGCATCACGATCAGAGATGATGTCACGAGGCGTCCCATGATTACAAATGATCTCGTCGGTGTAGATTCGGGCTAATCGTTCTACCTTGTAGTCTTCTCGTATCGGCAGAAAGTGAGCTGATTTAGTCAAACAGTCAACAACAACCCATATGCTGTCGTGTCCTGATGACGTGTGCGGAAGCTTCGTTATGAAATCCATAGCTATACTTTCTCACTTCCACATAGGAATTGGTGGTTGTTCGAGTAAGACAGAGGGTCTTTGGTGTTCAGCCTTGACTCTTGCACAAGTTAGGCATTTTCCAACGTAGAGGGCAATATCCCTTTTCATGCTGGGCCACCAGTACTTGTAGCGAAGATCCTGGTACATTTTGTCGGCACCGGGATGGATAGAATAATGGGATTTGTGGGCTTCGTCCATCAGAATCTGCCGCAAATCGGTCCGCTTAGGGATCCAGATTCGGTCCAGAAAGTGGAATATTCCATTGGACTTGCTCACAAGCTGGGCTCCATCGTGATAGATTCGTTCCCTCTTCAGTGTGCGTTCGTTAAAACACGCATGATGGGCTTCACGAATAAGGGTTTCGAGATTGTGTTGGGCTTGAACATTGCGAGTGCTAAGCAGATAACTCCGTCTGCTGAGTGCGTCGGCAACAACATTTGCCTTGCCTGGGTGATAACGGATCTCACAGTCATAATCGTTGAGAAGTTCTACCCATCGGCGTTGACGCGTATTAAGTTCCTTCTGATTAAAGATGCGTTGTAGGCTCCTATGTTCGGTGAAGATCGTACACTTGGTACCATACAGGTAGTGTCGCCAAATCTTTAATGCAAAAACAACCGCGCCTAGCTCGAGCTCATGGGTTGTATAGTTCTTCTCGTGGATTTTGAGCTGACGTGACGCGTAAGCTATAACCTTGTTCCGTTCCATGAGGACACAACCGAGGCCAAGGTTGGAAGCATCACAGTAGACAATGTAAGTGTCATTTCCGTCAGGCAATGTGAGAACAGGAGCATTGCAAAGCTTATACTTGAGGGTTTGAAAGGCACTCTCTTGTTTGGTTCCCCAAATAAAAGGCTTGTCTTTATGAGTGAGAGAGGTAAGCGGCACAGCAATCTTCGAGAATCCTTCGATAAATCATCGATAATAGCCCGCTAGTCCGAGAAAAGAGCGGATTTCAGATGGGTTCTTAGGCGTAACCCAGCTCTTGACAGCTTCAATCTTCGCAGGATCGACGTGAATGCCTTTACTATTAACAATGTGACCCAGAAACTGAACTTCCTCCAACCAGAATTCGCACTTGAAGAACTTGGCATAGAGTTGGTTCCCCTGGAGTAACTCGACAACCAAACGTAGATGTTGCGCGTGTTCGGCTTTCGACTTGGAATAGATCAAGACGTCGTCGATGAATACGATGACGAAACGGTCGAGATATGGTTTACACACGCGATTCATCAGATCCATGAAAACTGTTGGTGCGTTGGTTAAACCAAAGGGCATAACAACGAATTCGTAATAGTCGTATCGGGTGCGAAACGCGATTTTGGGTATATCCTCTTCTTGTATACGCAGTTGATGATAGCCTGAATGTAGATCGATCTTTCAAAAGCACGTAGCGCCTTGTAGCTGATCAAACAAGTCATCGATGCGAGGTAGGGGATAGCGGTTCTTGATAGTTAACTTATTCAATTCCCGATAGTCGATGCACATCCGGAACGACCCATCCTTCTTTTTGACAAAAAGGACTGAAGCGCCCCATGGAGAGGTGCTCGGGCGAATGAAGCCTTTCTCAAGTAATTCTTGGAGTTGGTTTGAGGGTTCACGCATTTCGGATGGCGCTAGTCGGTAGGGAGCTTTGGCAACAGGATTGGCTCCAGAAATGAGGTCAATACGAAAATCGATATCACGACTTGGTGGTAGTCCGGGAAGATCCTATGGAAAAACATTAGGAAATTCTCGAACCACAGGAACATCTTTTACTTCCTTCTTCTCTTTATTTTCCTTCTCCGCTACTACAATGTTTGCCAAGAAAGCTCTGTATTCCTTGCGAAGATACTTGCTAGCTTGGACACATGACATGAGCTTGAGCCCTTTCGAGGCAGTTTCACCGTATACACACAATAAATCACCATTCGCGAGCGAGAATCAAATCATCTTATCGTAGCACACAATTTCAGCATGGTTTTCGCGTAGAAAGTCCATGCCTACTATGACGTCGAAACTTCCGAGTTGCATCGGAATGAGGTCGATTGGGAAGATGTGATTGTTGAGTTCAAGAGTACAATCACGGATAATGGAATTGACGGTGATAGTTCTTCCAGTGGCGACTTCAACTTCGAATGTCGAGGAGAGTTTGGAGCGTTTACGACTAAGGAGCTTCTCGAATTCGAACGACACAAAGCAATTATCGGCTCCAGTATCAAACAAACATGATGCATAAATACCATTCACAAGGAACATACCATTAACCACGTTGTTGTCGGCTTGGGCTTGGCGCACGTTGATGTTGAAAGTTCTGGCGCATGCGGCCTGTTGTTGCTGTTGCTGCTGGTGTTCCTGCTGCTGTTGAGGCTGTTGCTGTTGGGGCTTTTGTTTCACAACCCTGTTTGGGCACATGTTGGCAAAATGGTTAGGATCGCCACATGCGAAGCAGGCTCTGGCTTTGACTGCGGGTGCCGGGGGAGCTTGTTGACCCTGTGGGGCGGTGAGTAGAGCTTGATGAGCAGGAGCTTGTCGAATACGACAGTTAGCAGTAAAATGACCGTACACATTGCAATGAGCACAAAAACGGCAAGGAATTGCAGTTGGGTGATGGTAGGTACAAGTAGGGCAGAGCGGATGTGGCCCAGTGTATGCACGCTTAGCAAGAGGTGCATTGGCCACAGGCGCTGACACTTGGCGTTGTTGAGCTGGTACGGATTGAACTGGTGCAGCAGTGATCGCACAGTTCTTGTTGCTGGAGCTGCTCTTTCTCTTGTTCTTCCTCTTGTTGCTCGATGAGGTGGGTTCAGCAGTTGGTGCGGTAGCGGTAGCTTGATGCAGATGCTTCGAAGTCTTATCCTAGACACCAGCCTTAACGTTTAGATATAAAATGGCAGTGCGAGTCGTATGTGTCGATCGAAGTGAAAGCAAAAATCGAGTAAATCTCCGAGAATTTAAACACATAAACAGGTAAACACATATATAAGCATATAAAATCGACGAATTATCAGAGCCAGCAGTTGCGGGCTCAGAATTGAAACACGTAAAAAAATCGAGAGATAGACTGTCTGCGGCTAGTAGACTTCGACTAACCAAAGCGATTCAACTGTTCGCAATGACTTGTCGTCTACGTTTGACTTTCAGGAGTGTGTCCTGGCCTCGATTCTTGGGCGTTTGGCACACATCCCATTAGTCGTGTCGTGACTTCAGGTCGTTGGAGTCCGTCGAGACTTTGGTGAGAGCTTTGTAAAATGTGCGGAACAAGTCATCAAGGTTAGGGTTTCACCCCTGGCTCAACAACTTCGTCCCTGTTTTAATAAAATAGAGGAGATTACTCATCAAAATATGGATTTCACTCCTGATTTGGTATAATTCTCCCGTTGAACAAGCGTTCGTTATTGAAAAAGAAAGAAGGAAATCATTGATAAGTTGATAAAACAGCATTAAGTTAAGCAATTTAGTCAAGAGTTTGCGGTTTTCACACCTAATCTCGACTTTATCGCCTATTTTATAGCTGTAAATACGAGTGCAGTGATAGTGTAGCGTAAGCTAGAATAGCGAGGAATAAGTTCGTACATAATCCCTACGGGATATGCACAAATCGGTCTGTTGCTTCCTAACTATAGACTAGGTTTCTAAGACATCGACCCGAACTAGATCGAGTCTTGCCTAATTCCCTATAGTTATGGCTCTGATACCAATCTGTCACACCCCAACCGATGGCGAAATCATCGGGGCATGGCACTGAGCGAAACAGATTGTCCAGAAGTTTCCATAACAATTATCAATACCATTCAATTTAAATAATACGTCCCATACCGTATCTCAAACAGTAAAACAATTATTACAGACAAAATCTAGGCAAATATGATGTTCCGACAACTCAGATTTAAATAGACAGCAATTGTTTATCTGCTTCTAGAGACCCTTAGTTTGACCACTATAGACAACTATTTGTTGGGCTCTAAAGCTTTATTCTAGCTTCAAATTCCTACCAAGTGTGCGTCCTAAGCACCTGTCACATACGTTAAAATAATGTCAATGCATAAAATGTAAAGGTGAGCATACAAGTTTGATAATAGCATATAGAGTTCGAATTCATTTACGCATAACCAGCACGTATACATAGTGAAATGAAGCACGTTAGTTATCGACATAGATCCATCGAATACCAATGACTGTGGGTTGACTGCCCGAGCCAGTTCGCAATACATGATTACCACCGTAATTCATGCAAGTAAATGATCCTTAACAACCCCCGTGTGAACGGGTGCTGAGTCCAAACTATAGTACTATCGTTGCTAAGGCATGTAGACACATTCCATGTGTAAACATAACAAACAAGCATTCATAAGCCACGTATAACATGCATTAACGGTTAGCGTTCAAATAGTATTGAATAGTGTGTTTGATGTGATTTGAATAGTTGTAACCTATGTAACACCCAAAAGTGCTTAAAGCAAAAAGGGATCGAGTATACTCACAGCTATTAATGGATTGAAGGGAGCGCTTAGCGAGTAAGATTAACCAGAGTAGATTTGATAGCACAACGATAAGTGGTGTGTAAAACGTCACAAAGTGTGAAAGGGTCGGATGGTGGTTCGATCGGATGGTAATCCGATCGGACAGCAATCCGTGCGGATAACAATCCGTTCGGGTGGTCATCCGGTCGGACAGTGATCCGGTCGGATGGCGATTCGAGTGGATTGTTTCTTCCTATGATGAGAATGTGTTTGTGTATGATGGCTTGACTTTTGAAGTTTTCGTTGTAGTATTTTGAAAACATTGAAGTACCTCTATTCATCAAGTCGGTCGATCGGATGACTGGTCGTGCGGATGACAATCCGTTCGGATGGTCATCCGGTCGGACGGCGACTTAGTGATGAGGTTACTCACTGAAGGCAAGTTCACAACAGAAGTGTCATTCGATCGGATGGCAATCCGATCGGATGGCAACCTTGTTATTGAACATGTTGAAAATTGTTTAAGTCTTTAAAGTCTTAGTATCTCATTATCCGAAGAGTAATCCAGTCAGATGGTCGTCCGATCGGATTGCAATTCGTTCGATACTCAAACTTTAGTTAAAATTGTTTAAGTGTGGGACCCAAGTCTGACCCGTTCGGATGGCAATCCGTTCGGATGAACTATCCGATCGGACAGCAATCCATTCTGGTTGTCCTGTTCGTCCTACACTTGGTCGTTTTGAAGGTTTGTCGTTATGTCGAGACACTTTGACAACGTGTCAGCCAACAGAACCCTTAGTTCGACCCAGATGACCAACCCGACCAGGAATCACCCTAGTCCAGCCGGTTACCGACTTGAGACGGTTGGTCTTGGTTAACCCGAAATCGGTAGTCTCGTGAGTAGAATCCGAATCTTGTGCTAGTACAACACTACAATCGAGTAGAAGACTAAATCAGGGTTGGATCCTATCGGTTTTGAGTACTTTGAGTGCAAAAGAGTATTTTAGTGTTTGGCATGAGAAAAATCCATTCGTCGCGCAATTTGGATTGTTTTTCACGCTTATGCGCATTCCGTCGTAATTAAGCAAACAGCGCGATCATACGACCAAACGAACCAACATCCGGCATATTTTTGAGCATGTTTCATGTCCACAATGTTTAGGCATCATTTTAGGGCCTTAAAGATGGCTTAACGGGCCTTAAAGATGTCGGAAATAGCTCTAAACACCAACAGGGACTGAAACTGTCATTTTTGAAAGTTGTTTGCTGATCAGAAGGCTCAGGCGGCCCGTGTAAGCCCCCATAAAACCTTACGCGGCCCGCGTAAGCCTGTCAGATATGCAAAACTGGTTTTAACAGCTGTTAAACACCCAAAACCCATGTGCAAATGGTATTTCCTGATACTAGGGGCTATTTTGATGTGCCCATGGTATTGCAAAACCATGGGTACACATGTATGGATGAGATTGAAGCACGGTTTTCGAGGAACGATCTTAACGGTCCTAGAAATCCTATAAATACCCCTCACCCCTCATTTGCAAAACCCACACCTTTGAATCTGAATTTGTTCTCTAAGTTGATGTGTTTATCACTTCATACCTAAGAATATTCGGATCAAAACTTCCGTTCTTGGACCCGTTGTAAGTCCTCTTTTGTTCTTTTAGCATTTTCTGCGTTGACTAGTTTATGGTCAACACGAAGTTCGGTTGAACTTCGCAACGTGAGCGTAATCACGATGGCTATAGTCCCCTGTGACTATGCCTACTGATTACCACGTTATCTTGGCTCAGTGACGAGTCGTAGTTTCGGCCAAATTGCGTATTCTTGCGTATTTTGTAACAAAACTACTTTTAGGTATCAAAACCATTTGTTTTGATACCAAACTTGTTTTCTAAATTAGTTAAGCATGTTTTAACATGCTTAGCTTGTCACTTTTAGTTTTGTGCTTGTCTAGGGTCGTAAAGGTAAGCGATCTAATCAATCGCTTATACTTTCGAACCCGACCCGTTTGGTCGATCTTTAGGATCCGACCAAACACATTAGGTGACCATAGTTGTATAGGGAATAACATTCCGAGGTTATACCTTATGGTCATAACGTTAGTTAGTTGTGTCACACCCCGACCACGTAAAACAACAAAACGTGGCGGAAACGTCGGGGAGTGTTGTAACAGAATCATTGTTTCATAACATATGGAAACTGAAATATTGTTTTATTGATTAAAAGAGTTACAATATCTTGACAATCAAAGAAACATAACATAAATAACTAGTCTTGCATCTTTTATTGTCGCTAAGGCCCAAGTCCGCCTAAGTGTATCTTGATAAATCCTAAGCATCATATCCTGAAACACATGTGAAAATAGGTACGTCAGCATAAAAATGCCTGTGAGATACATAGGTTTTGTGAAAATAGAATTCATGACTTATGTTTATGAAAATGTTTAGTCATGAACCTTGTAATTTGCTTTGTCTTGTAAATCATTTGAAAAGTGATAAATAAACCAAATGATATATATGTATAAAAGAATAATACATGGTTAAGTAAATAACCAAGTAAAATGAGTTTATATCAGATAACTTGTTTGTAAAACAATGTATTGTGAAAAGTATGTTATTTGTATAAAATGTTATATGTCTAAATTGAAATAATTCAAATAACGCTACGATATGTAATACCATAAAAGCACTTCTATATAGGAAGTACCAGCGGCGTATCCACCATGCTTGTATCATATTACACACGCCTCGTTACTTAAATCACTTACTCAAACCAAACCACCAAAGTAAAATGTTTATGTATAATCAAATGTCAAAATGTTTGTGTGAAAACCATGTCTAATGTCTATGTCTAATGTAAATCATGAATTGTGTATATCAATGTCAAAATGTTTAAGTCTAATGTAAATCATGAATTGTGTATATCAATGTCAAAATGTTTATGTCTAATTTAAATCATGAATTGTGTATATCAATGTCAAAATGTTTATGTCTAATGTAAATCATGAATTGTGTATATCAATGTCAAAATGTTTATGTCTAATGTAAATCATGAATTGTGTATATCAAAGTCAAAATGTTTATGTCTAATGCAAATCATGTAATGTGTATCCAAAATATCGTGTATGGTAAGTGAAATATATCAACTAAACCATATGTAAAATGCACAAAAACAAGGTATTGAAGTAAAACATGGTTTAAATCAAAGTTATGTTTTGTGGAACAAATGCATGCTATACTGATATAAACATCTATGCGGTATTGTGAAAATGCATACATCCAAGCCTTGTGACGGTGGCGATAAACCCCTAAACGAATTTAAAGGTCTATCTGTGTTATGTTTATCGAATTCGGTCATTCCTTCCATCCAAACACACCTAGGATGTCAGGAACGGGAGTTGTCAATTCCTATGGTACCACTACCTACTAACGAATGGCGTGATCAATGTTAATGAATGTATATTGTCCCATTTAATAAACCAAATGTCATACCAAAATGTATGCATGTGATAAATAACAAATGTACTAAGTATGCAACAAATGAACAAACATAGCATGTGATGTGAAATGTATTGTAAAACAATGTACTAAGTATGCACACAATGGACATACATAGCATAAAATATAATGTAAAACGATGTACTAAGTATGCAACAAAGGACATACATAGCAAAAACATAATGAAATCATGTACTATAAATGTACTAATGAACATAACAAGCATATGATATGAAAACATGAAAGGCACGAAAGTAACAACTAGGCACATGTGTTTCACCCCAAAATGTTTGGAAAACAGTAAAAGAGGGGTCTATGTACTCACATGAGATTGCTCAATAGTCCTAGGATAACCACCAAGCAAAGCTAGATGATCACGGAATCGAACGGTACCTAATATAGGTAACTACATTAATAAACCGGACCTAAATCGGAGGATCGGATAGAATGAGGGCTCGTAAACCAAATGAGTATGGGAACTCATGTAATATGGTTTAACAAAGCCCACATACTAAAATGAAACCAAACCTGAGTGCTTACGACCCATTACGACCCGTTTAGGTAGCTTATGCTACTTTAACGCGTCGTTCGCGTAAAACACGTTCGGAACGCCTAACTAGTCCTATGACAAGTAAAATATGCCTTAATATGTCTAATATTGTTGCCAAATCTGTTTAGATGTTAAAAGTTATGTTACATATGCTTAAAATGAATTTTGGCGTAAAAAGGGCATTTTGGTAATTTACCTAAGGCATATAAACTACCTATCATACAACTACTTAACGAAGCGACCATAAGGTATAACCTTGGAAGGTTATTCCCTATATACTATGGTCACCTAATGTGTTTTGTCGGATCCTAATGATCGACCAAACGGGTCGGATTCGAAAGTACAAGCGATTGTTTAGATCGCTTACCTTACAACCCTATATAAGCGCTAAACTAAAAGTGACGAGCTAAGCATGTTAAAACATGCTTAACTAAGTTTAGAAAACAGGTTTGGTATTAAAAAAAACGGTTTTGATATCTAAGAGTAGTTTGGTTACAAAATACGCAAGAATACGCATTTTGGCCGAAACTACGACTCGTCACTGAGCCTAGATAACGTGGTAATCAGTAGGTATAGCCACTAGGGACTATAACCATCGTGATTACGCTCACGTTAGGAAGTTCAAACGAACTTCGTGTTGACCATAAACTGGTCAATGCAGAAAGTCAAACATAGTTTGACTTTAACGCTAAAATGAATGAAAAGAACGAAAGAACACTTACAAAGGGTCCCCGCAAGTTTGATCTTCCAAGTAATCTCAGGTAGGAAGTGTATAAACACAACCACTTAGAGAAAAACTCAGAATTCAAGTGGGTTTTGAGTTGGGAACTTGGGGGTATTTATAGGATTCCTTGAACCGTTAAGATAGTTTATCATAAAACGTGATTCAATCTCATCCCTACACTTGTTGTAACACTAAGGTACTTCAAAATGGCCCCCCATGATCAGGTATCAACATGTGGAATTGAGTTTATGGGTTCTTAACAGCTGTAAACAGGTGTTAAACACATTCTAATGTTATGGGAGGTCCTTACGGACCGTAAGGGTGAGGGCTTACGGTCCGTAAGCCAGTAACTTTGCAGAATTGACAGTTTTGGTCCCTGTTGATGTTTAAGCTCATTTCCGACACTTCAAAGGCCCGTCAAGCCAACTTTAAGGCCCTAAAATGATGCCTAAACATTGTGGACATGAAACATGCTCAAAAATATGCCGGATATCAGTTCGTTTGGCCGTACGGTTGCGTTGTTCGGTTAATTACGACGGAAGTCGTAACGGACGCAAAAACGGTCCAAATTGCGCGACGAATTAATTTTTCTTATGCCAAACACTAAAATAAAATATTTTAGTGCTTACATAAATTTTTGGATGTCCGGATGTATTCAGAACGTAAGTTATGCGCGAAAATGCAAACTTGTGCACTTTTTGACGCTTTTAGTCCCTGAATGGCCCAAAAGTTTATTTTAGCACACCGAACCCCTCAAAGCCTATTTCTAAGCTATGTAAAGGATATTTATGGTATGTTTAACTCATGGTCATGTTCCGGAATGTCTGTTACAGTTCAAATCGGCATACTTTCACAGTTTGTCGAATTTAGTCCCTGTAAGCGATTAAACTTGATTTTGTCATACCAAAGCCTTCAAAACTTATTTCAAAGTTATGTAAAGGTTATTTAAGGTATGTGAAGCCTATTTCACTATTACGGAGTGTTCGTTGCATTAAACTGGTTATATTTACGCATCAGTGCGCGTATAACCTTCTAGAAGTCGATTTAGAGCCCGAAATCGAACAAGAATTGATATGTGCAAATGATACACATATTTGTACAAATCCTAACTATGAAATATAATATTTCATTGGTTTGGTATTTGTTTGATGGTCGCAGTGACCCAGGTGTCACAGTCTCCCCTATTTTAGGAAATTTCGTCCCGAAATTTATTCAGAGGAAACTTGTGAGAGCTTGAAACATGAAGTTGAAAAGATCAAACAACACTGGTTAGAGTCCTGAAATTCTAGTAACTTTACAATAACACCATGCTTGCAATGTGAGAGGGACACTTATATACAAGTATATAAAGCGTCATTGGTGCGTCCACCGTACCTCTATTACATTGTTCACATTTCGTTATGGTTGTCACTATCGTTTCTTACACATAATAAGTCTTACCGAGGTTTCCGTGCACTGAACTTCGCAATTATGTATGCATCCATAATTACGTAATTCCTTGCATAGTCACGTAGTGCATCTTATAATGTGTAGGGGAAGAAAGCAATGAACGAGCTTGTGATGATTGTGACTAGACCACCATAGGGTCCTTTTAATTAAATCAATAAATGATTTAAATAGACTACCAAGGAGTCTGTTTAGTTACATCAGCGCATGTCATTTTTAACCAGATTCTGATTCAATCTTTTTTACTAGACCACTAGGAGGGTCTCTTATGAATCATAGAGTGGTACTATATAATCCAAGGGTCTTAACTAACACGTAGAAGCCCAATAAGGATTTAGGGTAGTACCTTTTTGAATATCCTTCTACGAATCCCTCATATGAAGATACGAAAGGTTCTACGAGGATTTGGATAACAAATATCCAGAGTATACAAAAACACAAAAATGCATAAAAAAAACACAAAATGCATAAACACATAATCACATAATTGTTTAACTTGATTTTAGAATCATTTTGTTAATTTGTTCTGCTAACTGTGCACATGTATTCAAAGCACACCAGGTATCCAATCAGTGGATTTTGATTGGTGCTTTAAATATTTCTAAGAATCTAACTATAAAGATAGAACGATCTTTTAAAGGGAAAATTCGATTTCGATTATAAGGAACCAAAATGTTCGAATTAAGGTACACAAGGAATCAATTAAGGACTCTGATTTGAATGATAATCATCCACAAGGTGTCACACCCCGACCACGTGGAACATACAAACGTGGCGGAAACGTCGGGGAGTGTTGTAACAAAATTAATTGTTTCAAATCCATGGCAATTAAAGTTTCGTTTTATTAATCAAACACGAGAGTTACATTGTTTTAAACAAGAAACAAAGAGTATATAACAAAAATTAACTAGTTCTTGTCTCGTTTTAGTCACTAAGGCACAGGTCCGCCTAAGTATGTCTTGATAAGTCCTATGCATCATCTCCCGAAAACACATGTGAAAATAGGTACGTCAGCATAAAAATGCCTGTGAGATACATAGGTTTTGTGAAAACAGAATTCATGACTTATGTTTGAGAAAATGTTTAGTCATGAACCTTGTAATTTACTTTGTCTTGTAAACCATTTGAAAAACGATAAGATCAGATGATATGTATAAATAAATGTCAGGTTAATTGAATAACCATGTAAAAATGTGTTTGTATAAGATAAGTTGTTTGTAAATCAATGTCTTGTGAAAAGTATGATATTTGTATAAAATGTTATATGTCTCAAACTGAAATGATTCAAATAACGCTACGATATGTAATACCATACAAACACTTATATATAGGAAGTACCAGCGGCGTATCCACCATGCTTGTATCATATTCCACACGCATCGTTACTTAATCACTTAATCAAACCAAGCCACCAAAGTAATGTTTAACAATTGTAGAAATGTTTATGTATTGTCAAATGTCTATTGTCAAATGTAAATCCTGTCAACAGATACAAATGGTTCACACGGTTCAATAGTTACAAACGGTTCATATAATCAAACGGTTACGATGGTTCACATAGTCAAAAGGTTACAACGGTTCAAAATGCAGTATAATGTGTCACATGCTGGATGAGCATATGCAACAGAAATGCTATGTAAAACATGTGGAATTGAGTTTATGGGTTCTTAACAGCTGTAAACAGGTGTTAAACACATTCTAATGTTCTGGGAGGTCCTTACGGACCGTAAGTTTGAGGGCTTACGGTCCGTAAGCCAGTAACTTTGCAGAATTGACAGTTTTGGTCCCTGTTGATGTTTAAGCTCATTTCCGACACTTCTAAGGCCCGTCAAGCCAACTTTAAGGCCCTAAAATGATGCCTAAACATTGTGGACATGAAACATGATCAAAAATATGCTGGATATCAGTTCGTTTGGCCGTACGGTTGCGTTGTTCGGTTAATTACGACGGAAGTCGTAACGGACGCAAAAACGGTCCAAATTGCGCGACGAATTAATTTTTCTTATGCCAAACACTAAAATAAAATATTTTAGTGCTTACATAAATTTTTGGATGTCCGGATGTATTCAGAACGTAAGTTATGCGCGAAAATGCAAACTTGTGCACTTTTTGACGCTTTTAGTCCCTGAATGGCCCAAAAGTTTATTTTAGCACACCGAACCCCTCAAAGCCTATTTCTAAGCTATGTAAAGGATATTTATGGTATGTTTAACTCATGGTCATGTTCCGGAATGTCTGTTACAGTTCAAATCGGCATACTTTCACAGTTTGTCGAATTTAGTCCCTGTAAGCGATTAAACTTGATTTTGTCATACCAAAGCCTTCAAAACTTATTTCTAAGTTATGTAAAGGTTATTTAAGGTATGTGAAGCCTATTTCACTATTACGGAGTGTTCGTTGCATTAAACTGGTTATATTTACGCATCAGTGCGCGTATAACCTTCTAGAAGTCGATTTAGAGCCCGAAATCGAACAAGAATTGATATGTGCAAATGATACACATATTTGTACAAATCCTAACTATGAAATATAATATTTCATTGGTTTGGTATTTGTTTGATGGTCGCAGTGACCCAGGTGTCACAGTCTCCCCTATTTTAGGAAATTTCATCCCGAAATTTATTCAGAGGAAACTTGTGAGAGCTTGAAACATGAAGTTGAAAAGATCAAACAACACTGGTTAGAGTCCTGAAATTCTAGTAACTTTACAATAACACCATGCTTGCAATGTGAGAGGGACACTTATATACAAGTATATAAAGCGTCATTGGTGCGTCCACCGTACCTCTATTACATTGTTCACATTTCGTTATGGTTGTCATTATCGTTTCTTACACATAATAAGTCTTACCGAGGTTTCCGTGCACTGAACTTCGCAATTATGTATGCATCCATAATTACGTAATTCCTTGCATAGTCACGTAGTGCATCTTATAATGTGTAGGGGAAGAAAGCAATGAACGAGCTTGTGATGATTGTGACTAGACCACCATAGGGTCCTTTTAATTAAATCAATAAATGATTTAAATAGACTACCAAGGAGTCTGTTTAGTTACATCAGCGCATGTCATTTTTAACCAGATTCTGATTCAATCTTTTTTACTAGACCACTAGGAGGGTCTCTTATGAATCATAGAGTGGTACTATATAATCCAAGGGTCTTAACTAACACGTAGAAGCCCAATAAGGATTTAGGGTAGTACCTTTTTGAATATCCTTCTACGAATCCCTCATATGAAGATACGAAAGGTTCTACGAGGATTTGGATAACAAATATCCAGAGTATACAAAAACACAAAAATGCATAAAAGAAAACACAAAATGCATAAACACATAATCACATAATTGTTTAACTTGATTTTAGAATCATTTTGTTAATTTGTTCTGCTAACTGTGCACATGTATTCAAAGCACACCAGGTATCCAATCAGTGGATTTTGATTGGTGCTTTAAATATTTCTAAGAATCTAACTATAAAGATAGAAAGATCTTTTAAAGGGAAAATTCGATTTCGATTATAAGGAACCGAAATGTTCGAATTAAGGTACACAAGGAATCCAATTAAGGACTCTGATTTGAATGATAATCATCCACAAGGTGTCACACCCCGACCACGTGGAACATACAAACGTGGCGGAAACGTCGGGGAGTGTTGTAACAGAATTAATTGTTTCAAATCCATGGCAATTAAAGTTTCGTTTTATTAATCAAACACGAGAGTTACATTGTTTTAAACAAGAAACAAAGAGTATATAACAAAAATTAACTAGTTCTTGTCTCGTTTTAGTCACTAAGGCACAGGTCCGCCTAAGTATGTCTTGATAAGTCCTATGCATCATCTCCCGAAAACACATGTGAAAATAGGTACGTCAGCATAAAAATGCCTGTGAGATACATAGGTTTTGTGAAAACAGAATTCATGACTTATGTTTGAGAAAATGTTTAGTCATGAACCTTGTAATTTACTTTGTCTTGTAAACCATTTGAAAAACGATAAGATCAGATGATATGTATAAATAAATGTCAGGTTAATTGAATAACCATGTAAAAATGTGTTTGTATAAGATAAGTTGTTTGTAAATCAATGTCTTGTGAAAAGTATGATATTTGTATAAAATGTTATATGTCTCAAACTGAAATGATTCAAATAACGCTACGATATGTAATACCATACAAACACTTATATATAGGAAGTACCAGCGGCTTATCCACCATGCTTGTATCATATTACACACGCATCGTTACTTAATCACTTAATAAAACCAAGCCACCAAAGTAATGTTTAACAATTGTAGAAATGTTTATGTATTGTCAAATGTCTATTGTCAAATGTAAATCCTGTCAACAGATACAAATGGTTCACACGGTTCAATAGTTACAAACGGTTCATATAATCAAACGGTTACGACGGTTCACATAGTCAAAAGGTTACAACGGTTTAAAATGCAGTATAATGTGTTCACATGCTGGATGAGCATATACAACAGAAATGCTATGTAAAACAATGTACTAAGCATGCACACAATGGACATACATAGCATAAGTGTAATGTAAAACAATGTACTAAGTATGAACTAAGTGGACATACATAGCATAAAATGTAATGTAAAACGATGTACTAAGTACGCACACAATGGGCATACATAGCATGAACACAATGAAATCATGTACTATAATGTACTAACGAACATAGCAGGTATATGATGTGAAAACATGGAAAGAATGAAAGTAACAAGTAGGCACATGTGTTCCACCCCAAAATGTTTGGAAAACAGTAAAAGAGGGGTCTATGTACTCACTTGAGATTGCTCAATAGACTTTAGATATCCACCAAGCAAAGCTAGAAGGTCACGAATATCAAACGGCACCTAATATAGGTAACTACATTAATAACCGGACCTATATCGGAGGATTGGATAGAATGAGGGCTCGTAAACCAAATGAGCATGGAAACTCATGTAGTATGGTTTAACAAAGCCTATATGCTAAATGAAACCTAACCTAAGTGCTTACGACCCATTACGACCGGTTTAGGTAGCTTATGCTACTTTAACGCGTCGTTTGCGTAAAACGCGTTCGGACCGCCTAACTAGTCCTATGACAAGTAACAAATGCCTTAACATGTCTAATATTGTTGTTAAATCAGTTTAGACATCAAAAGTTATGTTACATATGTTTAAAATGAATTTTGGCATCAAAGGGCTATTTTGGTAATTTACCTAAGGCATATAAACTACCTATCATACAACTACTTAAATGAAGCGACCATAAGGTATAACCTCGTAAGGTTATTCCCTATAAACTATGGTCACCTAAAGTGCTTGGTCGGATCCTAATGATCGACCAAATGGGTCGGGTTCGAAAGTATAAGCGATTGTTTAGATCGCTTACCTTACGACCCTAAATAAGCACTAAACTAAAAGTGACGAGCTAAGCATGTTAAAACATACTTAACCAAGTTTAGAAAACAGGTTTGGTATCAAAACAAATGGTCTTGATACCCACAAGTAGTTTGGTTACAAAATACGCAAGAATACGTATTCTGACCGAAACTACGGCTCGTCACTGAGCCTAGATAACGTGGTAATCAGTAGGTATAGTCACTAGGGACTATAACCATCGTGATCACGCTCACGTTATGAAGTTCAAACGAACTTCGCATCGACCATAAACTGGTCAATGCAGAAAGTCAAACAAAGTTCTACTTTCGGACTCGAAAAGCAATAAAAGAACGAAGGAACACTTACGAAGGGTCCCCGAATGCTAATCTAGATCAAAATAGCTCAGGTATGAAACAAAGTTTTCAACTTAGAGCACAAATGATAAGATTCTAGTGAGAAATGAAGTTGGGGTATGTGGGTATTTATAGTTTTCGGTTCACCGTTAGGATCGTTTTTGTGGAAAAGAGGGAATGATCTAGCTCGTACACTTGTCAAAATGTTGTGGTAACTAATTTTGGCCACCATAGGAGATTAACATGTGGCACTTGACCTTTGGAGAGTGTTTAAAGGATGTTATCAGCTGTTTACTTGACCTTTGCTAATCTGAAGGGCTGATGCGGCCTGCTTCAGGATCAGACAAAGCTCAGGCGGGCCGCCTGGAGCTTCTGATCAGAAAACAAGTTTCCATTTTGACAGTTTCAGTCCCTGTTGTGTTTTAAGGCCATTCCCGACACTTCTAAGGCCCGTAAAGCCAACTTTAAGGCCCTAAAATGATTCCTAAACATTGTGGACATGAAACATGCTCAAAAATATGTCGGATGTCAGTTCGTTTGGTCGTACGAACGCGATGTTCGCTTAATTACGACGGAATGCGCATAAGCGCGAAAAACGATCCAAAGTGCGTGACGAATGGATTTTTCTTATGCCAAACACTAAAATAAAATGTTTTAGTGCTTACATAAATTTTTGGATGTCCGGATGTATTCAGAACGTAAGTTATGCGCGAAAGTGCAAACTTGTGCACTTTTTGACGCTTTTAGTCCCTGAATGACCCAAAAGTTTATTTTAGCACACCGAACCCCTTAAAGCCTATTTCTAAGCTATGTAAAGGATATTTAAGGTGTGTTTAACTTATGGTCATGTTCCGGAATGTTTGTTACAGTTCAAATTGGCATACTTTCAGTTTGTCAAGTTTAGTCCCTGTAAGCGATTTAACTTGTTTTTGTCATACCAAAGCCATTAAAACTTATTTCTAAGTTATGTAAAGGTTATTTAAGGTATGTTAAATATATTTGACTATTCCGGAGTGTTCGTTGCATTAAACTGGTTATATTTACGCATCAGTGCGCGTATAACCTTCCAGAAAGCGATTTAGAGCTTGAAATTGAACAAGAATTGATATGTGCAAATGATACACATATTTATACAGATCCCAAGTATGAAATAAAATATTTCATTGGCTTGGTAGTTGTTTGATGTTCGCAGTGACACAGGTGTCACAGTCTCCCCTACTTTAGGAAATTTCGTCCCGAAATTTATTCGTAGGAGTCTATTTGTGACTTTGTGTCAAATAACCACCAGAGATATGTAAGGCATAATCCTGTCATTTCTTTAACGGATATTCTTCAGAATGAAAATGAACAGACGGAGTCATTTTCCTCAACGAGTATTCTTCAGAAGCGGAAATGAAGGAATAAACAAACGGGGATTCATTTCCTCAACGGGCAATCTTCAGAAACGTAAAATGAACTTACGGAGTCATTTTCAACGGGTGCTTCATCAGAAATGGAAATGGAAATGAAAAGGAGAAACAAACGGATATTCATTTCCTCAACGGACAAATCTTCATAAACGAAAATGAACAAACGGAGTCATTTTCAACGGGTGCTTCCTCAGAAATGGAAATGAAAATGATAGACAAACGGATATCCATTTCCTCTACGGACAATCTTCAGAAACGAAAATGAACAAACGGAGTCATTTTCAACGGGTGCTTCCTTAGAAACGGAAATGGAAATGATAGACAAACGGATATTCATTTCCTCAACGGACAATCTTCAGAAACGAAAATGAACAAACAGAGTCATTTTCAACGGGTGCTTCCTCAGAAACGGAAATGAATAGAGTTAACTTCTAGGCACATGACAAAGCTCGCTGTGGTTTCTGTGCACTAAATTCCATAATTATGTATGCATCCATAATTACGTAATTCCTTGCACAGTCTGCACAGTTTGTCTTGTAAGGAAAGAAAATCAAACCTGTGATGAGGGTGACTAGACTACCATAGGGTCCTTTTAATTAGATCGACAAATGATCTTTTTAATTAGGCCACCAAGGAGTCCTTTCAGCTATATCATCACATGATGTTCCTAACTAGATTTTTGGATCAATATGTTTAACTAGACCACTCAAGGGGTCTAATTATGGAGTAGTACTTTATAATCCAAGGGACTTAACTACAACGTAGTAGTCCATTAAGGATTTTATGTAGTACCTTTGGGTATCCTACTACGAATCCCTCATATGAAGATACGAAAGGTTCTATGAGGATTTGGATAACAAAACTTGGATTACACAAAAACATATAAAGGAACACATAAGCACATAATCACATAGTTGTTTAACTTGGTTATTAATTTGTTATTAATTTTTTATCGATTGAGAACGGATATGGAAACCAGTCGATGGACTTCAATGTCCTCTGGGATCTATCTGAAGAGATAGGAAGATCTCCCAAAAATTCGATTTTGTTTTCAAAGAAATGTAATATTCGAATTAAGGAACACAACAATTTTAGGATTTACGGAAATACCCTTAGGTACCCTATTAAGGATTTATAGTGGTACTATGGGTATTCGTCCAGTGTTGTAACTTGCGCCTTGTACTTCGTTTCCTTTGAATAAACGGGTACTTAGAAATTTCGTGGAAACGCAAGAGATCATAGAATGGGAAAATTTTGGGGGTAGTTTGTTCTTCAAGGAATACGGTTCCTTGATTGTCGGTATTGTAAGAGATATGTTGTTTATACATGCAACCACATAAATACATTGCAATGTAAATAAAATATTTATTTATAAACAATGATAACAACTATTTCTTGGACCTTGACAACTAAAGAAAATAATACATAAGGATTGATCATTTCTAAACAGCGTTGTCTTCCATTTGGTCAGATGCCCATCCCTGTGCTGGATTTGCATTAGCAAGTTTTGGGCAATTTCTTCGGAAATGACCCATCTCGCCACAGTTGAAGCAAGAACCTGGTAGAAAACGACCTTGAGCAGGATTGTTGCCAGCTTGGTTTGGTGCAGCTGCAGCTGGGCAAACTCTTGCTGTATGGCCTATAAGTCCACAAGTTTGGCATTTGCGGCAATTTACACTGGCATGATGATGGAGGCTACATTGGTTGCACAAGGGTGCAGTTCCATTATATGGCTTCCTAGCAGGGGGTTGAGCTGGTTGGTTGGGGACGGCTTGATCATTGTGAGTAACCATGGCAAAGTTCTGAGAAGCCTTTCGCTTCTTTGACTTCTTAGGGGATCCAGTCTGTTCATCCATGGTCTTTGATTCCTCGATTGGGTTCGATTCCTCGACCGGTTTCTTGTCACCTTTTCGGAAAAGTTTACCTTTCTTGATCTTTAATTCAGTCAAGGTTTCAGATAGCTCAATGGCCTGTCTAACTGTAGTAGGGTTGCTACCAGTCACAATGTCTTGTATTGAGTCAGGGAGGCCATCAATGTACTTTTCGATTGCCTTATCCAAAGGCGTGACCATGTTTGGGCATAACAGACTTAACTCCTCTTAACGGTCCGTGTAGGCTCGATGCTCACTGCCGTCTTGCTCAAGATTGTCGAATTCCCTTTCCAAGGCCCTGATCTCATGACGAGGACATAATTCCTTCATCATAAGGGCCCTAAGTTCAGCCCATGTTTGTGCTAGAGCAACTTCTGCACCACGATCTCTCATAACCCCGTTCCACCACGTAAGGGTTCTCTCCTGGAACACACTCGAAGCAAACTCGACCTTGCGATTGTCAGGACACTGCACGTGGCGGAAAGTATTCTCAATGCTCTCGAACCATTGAAGAAGCCTAGTCGCTCCCTCAGAACCACTAAACTTGAGTGGTTTCGCCGAGTTAAAACTCTTGAAATTGCATGGACCATTGTTGTTGTTGTTGGCTTGATTCCATTGAGCAAAGAGGTTTGGGAATTGAGCAGCCATTTGCTGCGCAATGATTTCTGCCAATTCGGCAGTCGCTATCTGGCTTTCGCGTCGAGGAGGCATTCTAAAAGAGGAAACATGAAAGGAAACGAGTGAGAGAATTAGACGAAAAGAATGAGATGAAACAAATTTGATGAAAGCAAGGATAGTGTTCATTTGTTTGTTACCACCAGGTAAACAAACGACACACAGTGACTAATCAAAGTAAATGAGTCAAAAATAATGTATCGCGAAGACATGCTCGCCTATAAGCGAACACTCATCCCAAGAATTCCCAGGTAAGCACAACTGGTCTCGCGTCTGATGAGATGTATACGAAGTGCTTGCCTAGACAGAAAACCCAGAATACAGGCATTCACCGTTCCAGTTTGCACGTGTTCACATTATTTAAAACCCAAAACCTTGACGAGATTTTGAAAACTCAAGGGGGTTCAAAACCATATAACAGAGGGTTCTAAACCTTACAATAGAGGGTTCAAAACCTTACAATAGAAGGTTCAAAACCTAGTAATCAATCATCCTAGAACAGATGATTAGTTTTCGAAGCGGTTGTGAAATTTATGTTCTTGTTGTGGTCGTCGCCTAAGGATAGGTGACGGTATTGTTTTATGACTAAACGCAAGTAAACTCGCGTTAGGGTCCTAAGAAGGTTATAGACTAGGTCAAAGCATTACTAATAACCTAATTCCCTATAACCATTGGCTCTGATACCAACTTTTCTGTCACACCCCGACCACGTGGAACATACAAACGTGGCGGAAACGTCGGGGAGTGTTGTAACAGAATTAATTGTTTCAAATCCATGGCAATTAAAGTTTCGTCTTATTAATCAAACACGAGAGTTACATTGTTTTAAACAAGAAACAAAGAGTATATAACAAAAATTAACTAGTTCTTGTCTCGTTTTAGTCACTAAGGCATAGGTCCGCCTAAGTATGTCTTGATAAGTCCTATGCATCATCTCCTTAAAACACATGTGAAAATAGGTACGTCAGCATAAAAATGCCTGTGAGATACATAGGTTTTGTGAAAACAGAATTCATGACTTATGTTTGAAAAAATGTTTAGTCATGAACCTTGTAATTTACTTTGTCTTGTAAACCATTTGAAAAACGATAAGATCAGATGATATGTATAAATAAATGTCAGGTTAATTGAATAATCATGTAAAAATGTGTTTGTATAAGATAAGTTGTTTGTAAATCAATGTCTTGTGAAAAGTATGATATTTGTATAAAATGTTATATGTCTCAAACTGAAATGATTCAAATAACGCTACGATATGTAATACCATACAAACACTTATATATAGGAAGTACCAGCGGCGTATCCACCATGCTTGTATCATATTACACACGCATCGTTACTTAATCACTTAATCAAACCAAACCACCAAAGTAATGTTTAACAATTGTAGAAATGTTTATGTATTGTCAAATGTCTATTGTCAAATGTAAATCCTGTCAACAGATACAAATGGTTCACACGGTTCAATAGTTACAAACGGTTCATATAATCAAACGGTTACGACGGTTCACATAGTCAAAAGGTTACAACGGTTCAAAATGCAGTATAATGTGTTCACATGCTGGATGAGCATATGCAACAGAAATGCTATGTAAAACAATGTACTAAGCATGCACACAATGGACATACATAGCATAAGTGTAATGTAAAACAATGTACTAAGTATGAACTAAGTGGACATACATAGCATAAAATGTAATGTAAAACGATGTACTAAGTACGCACACAATGGGCATACATAGCATGAACACAATGAAATCATGTACTATAATGTACTAACGAACATAGCAGGTATATGATGTGAAAACATGGAAAGAATGAAAGTAACAAGTAGGCACATGTGTTCCACCCCAAAATGTTTGGAAAACAGTAAAAGAGGGGTCTATGTACTCACTTGAGATTGCTCAATAGACTTTAGATATCCACCAAGCAAAGCTAGAAGGTCACGAATATCAAACGGCACCTAATATAGGTAACTGCATTAATAACCGGACCTATATCGGAGGATTGGATAGAATGAGGGCTCGTAAACCAAATGAGCATGGAAACTCATGTAGTATGGTTTAACAAAGCCTATATGCTAAATGAAACCTAACCTAAGTGCTTACGACCCATTACGACCCGTTTAGGTATCTTATGCTACTTTAACGCGTCGTGTGCGTAAAACGCGTTCGGACCGCCTAACTAGTCCTATGACAAGTAACATATGCCTTAACATGTCTAATATTGTTGTTAAATCAGTTTAGACGTCAAAAGTTATGTTACATATGTTTAAAATGAATTTTGGCATCAAAGGGATATTTTGGTAATTTACCTAAGGCATATAAACTACCTATCATACAACTACTTAAACGAAGCGACCATAAGGTATAACCTCGTAAGGTTATTCCCTATAAACTATGGTCACCTAAAGTGCTTGGTCGGATCCTAATGATCGACCAAACGGGTCGGGTTCGAAAGTATAAGCGATTGTTTAGATCGCTTACCTTACGACCCTAAATAAGCACTAAACTAAAAGTGACGAGCTAAGCATGTTAAAACATACTTAACTAAGTTTAGAAAACAGGTTTGGTATCAAAACAAATGGTCTTGATACCCACCAGTAGTTTGGTTACAAAATACGCAAGAATACGTATTCTGACCGAAACTACGGCTCGTCACTGAGCCTAGATAACGTGGTAATCAGTAGGTATAGTCACTAGGGACTATAACCATCATGATCACGCTCACGTTATGAAGTTCAAACGAACTTCGCATCGACCATAAACTGGTCAATGCAGAAAGTCAAACAAAGTTCGACTTTCGGACTCGAAAAGCAATAAAAGAACGAAGGAACACTTACGAAGGGTCCCCGAATGCTAATCTAGATCAAAATAGCTCAGGTATGAAACAAAGGTTTCAACTTAGAGCACAAATGATCAGATTCTAGTGAGAAATGAAGTTGGGGTATGTTGGGTATTTATAGTTTTTGGTTCACCGTTAGGATCGTTTCTTGGAAAAGAGGGAATGATCTAGCCCGTACACTTGTCAAAATGTTGTGGTAACTAATTTTGGCCACCATAGGAGATTAACATGTGGCACTTGACCTTTGGAGAGTGTTTAAAGGCTGTTATCAGGTCTTTACTTGACCTTTGCTGATCTGAAGGGCTGATACGGCCCGCTTCAGGATCAGACAAAGCTCAGGCGGGCCGCCTGGAGCATCTGATCAGAAAACAAGTTTCCATTTTGACAGTTTCAGTCCCTATTGTGTTTTAAGTCCATTCCCGACACTTCTAAGGCCCGTAAAGCCAACTTTAAGGCCCTAAAATGATTCCTAAACATTGTGGACATGAAACATGCTCAAAAATATGTCGGATGTCAGTTCGTTTGGTCGTACGAACGTGATGTTCGCTTAATTACGACGGAATGCGCATAAGCGCGAAAAACGATCCAAAGTGCGTGACGAATGGATTTTTCTTATGCCAAACACTAAAATAAAATGTTTTAGTTCTTACATAAATTTTGGATGTCCGGATGTATTCAGAACGTAAGTTATGCGCGAAAGTGCAAACTTGTGCACTTTTTGACGCTTTTAGTCCCTGAATGAGCCAAAAGTTTATTTTAGTACACCGAACCCCTTAAAGCCTATTTCTAAGCTATGTAAAGGATATTTAAGGTGTGTTTAACTTATGGTCATGTTCCGAAATGTTTGTTACAGTTCAAATTGGCATACTTTCACAGTTTGTCAAGTTTAGTCCCTGTAAGCGATTTAACTTGTTTTTGCCATACCAAAGCCTTTAAAACTTATTTCTAAGTTATGTAAAGGTTATTTAAGGTATGTTAAGTATATTTGACTATTCCGGAGTGTTCGTTGCATTAAACTGGTTATATTTACGCATCAGTGCGCGTATAACCTTCCAGAAAGCGATTTAGAGCTTGAAATCGAACAAGAATTGATATGTGCAAATGATACACATATTTATACAGATCCCAAGTATGAAATAAAATATTTCATTGGCTTGGTAGTTTTTTGATGGTCGCAGTGACACAGGTGTCACACAAGGGTCTAATTGTGAAGATAAAAAGATCCCATATTGATTTTAGAAGTTGAAGATGTTTTGAAACCTTGCACTGGATGTGCTTAAGTCAAAACATGAAGTAAAAATGCTTATGAAGTTGAGATGCTAGATATGTCAAGGCGACATATGAAGCAGAATTTGGAGGTTAAGTCAATGTATGAGAAAAAAATATTTTTGAAAATTATGCATGGAGTTCAAAAGATGTGTTCAATGTTTTTGAAACCTTATATATAATACCTTTGAAATCATAAAGTAGGTGTATTAGGTAGGTATATATTTATAAAAAAAATTGTTTTAAAATCATGTGAGATGAATTTTGAAATTATGTATAAGGTTTTTGAAAACATGAATGATGCTTTTCGAAATCATGCACTTGATAAGAAAATGTACTGTGTTAATATTGTTTTCAGACTATTTGAAATGTTTTGAGATCATGAAGATTGTTTTTGAAATACTTGTACTGTGTATGTTGAAAAATCAAAACGTAATGGGTATGAGGTTTGAAAATACCCTTAGTTATCTAACCAAGGATTCAAAGGCACAGATGTGCAGAAGCATGATTACTCATAATGTCACTTTATTTTCTGTACTTCGTATCTTAGAATGAAACGAGTACATAGAATTTTCTATGGGAATCATGAGTAAACACAAGAATGGGAAAAATTCACAAGAGTAGTTTGTAAGGAACATAGTTCCTTAATGTAGGTATTATAAGGAAATGCCATACACACATGTAACTACACTTGTATATCAGAATTTGTGATCAACGATTTATTTATAAACAAATCTGATTGTTTCACATTACAAGAAAAACAAAGAAATAAAAGCATAAGATTTAAAACAGTAACATCTTATACTCAGCCAAATGCTCATCCGTGGGTCAGATTTGCATTGACAATCTTTGTTCACTTGTTCCTGAAATAGCTCGTCTCGCCGTAGTTGTACCAAGTACCAGATGGTAAACGAGCTGGAGCAGGGTTGACTTGGGGTTGGTTTGGACCACCTTGGATTCGGTTGAATTGACAAGCATTTGCCAGGTGACCGAGTCGTCCACATGATGCACACAGACGACACTGCAGGTAAACTCGGTGAGGTGCATTACACTTGTTGCACATCAGTGCAGTACCGGCATAAGGTTTCCTAGCAGGAGGTTGAGCAGCATCAAGGTTTATAACAGCTTTGTTTTGGATAGCAAAGCGGCATATGTTAACCAAATGTCCCCGCCGTCCACAGTGGGTACATTTGAAGCAGGGTATAAGGTTTGAATGATGACGGTTGCATCGTTTGCACCATGGGGCAGTTCCAAAGTATGGCTTCCTAGCTGGTGGCGCTGCCATTTGGCTAGGTCCCGCTTGATTAGGTGTAACTGCTGCGGGTTTCTTTGAAGCCTTACGCTTCCTTGATTTTGGTGCAGGCTTGACTTCTGCTTCCTTTGGTGACTCTTGAGTGGCTTCATTGTTGAGACGAGACATGGCAATGCCTAAATCCACCGTCTTCAGAATCACTTCGCCTATTTGCTGAGCAAATTTGTCTGTTTGCTCGGACATTTGACCGTTGCTGAGAGGGAGAGACATTCTAGAAGGAAATGAAAGACATAGGAAGAAACAAGTGAAATGTTATCGGAAAATCAAAACAAAATGGCAACGCATGAAATTGCGATCATTTGTTTGTTACCTAAGGCAAACAAATGAGACGGTGACTAATCAAAGTAAACAGGTCATATTAATGTATTACTGAAGACATGCTCGCCTATAAGTGAACACTCACCCCAAGAGTTCCCAGGTAAGAGTGACTGGTCCGATTCTGCGGATTTGTACGAACACTCTAACCTTAGACAGAAAACTCAGAGTACAGATATTCACCCTTCCAGTTTGCACGTGTTCACATTAAAAGACCCAAACTTTGACGAGATTTTGAAAACTTTGAAGGTTCAAAACCTTACAACAAATCATCCTAGAACAGATGATTGATTTTCAAAGCGGTTTTGAAATTTGTGTTCTAGTTGTGGTTGTCGCCTAAGGACAGGTGACGGTATTATTTTATGACTAAACGCAAGTAAACTCGCGTTAGGGTCCTAGGAAGGTTATAGACTAGGTCAAAGCATTACTAATAACCTAATTCCCTATAACCATGAGCTCTGATACCAACTTTTCAGTCACACCCCGACCACGTAAAACAACAAAACGTGGCGGAAACGTCGGGGAGTGTTGTAACAGAATCATTGTTTCATAACACATGGAAACTGAAATATTGTTTTATTGATTAAAAGAGTTATAATGTATTGACAATCAAAGAAACATAACATAAATAACTAGTCTTGCATCTTTTATTGTCGCTAAGGCCCAAGTCCGCCTAAGTGTATCTTGATAAATCATAAGCATCATATCCAAAAACACATGTGAAAATAGGTACGTCAGCATAAAAATTCCTGTGAGATACATAGGTTTTGTGAAAATAGAATTCATGACTTATGTTTATGAAAATGTTTAGTCATGAACCTTGTAATTTGCTTTGTCTTGTAAATCATTTGAAAAGTGATAAATAAACCAAATGATATATATGTATAAAAGAATAATACATGGTTAAGTAAATAACCAAGTAAAATGAGTTTATATCAGATAAGTTGTTTGTAAAACAATGTATTGTGAAAAGTATGTTATTTGTATAAAATGTTATATGTCTAAATTGAAATGATTTAAATAACGCTACGATATGTAATACCATACAAGCACTTATATATAGGAAGTACCAGCGGCGTATCCACCATGCTTGTATCATATTACACACGCCTCGTTACTTAAATCACTTACTCAAACCAAACCACCAAAGTAAAATGTTTATGTATAATCAAATGTCAAAATGTTTGTGTGAAAACCATGTCTAATGTCTATGTCTAATGTAAATCATGAATTGTGTATATCAATGTCAAAATGTTTATGTCCAATGTAAATAATGAATTGTGTATATCAATGTCAAAATGTTTATGTCTAATGTAAATCATGAATTGTGTATATCAATGTCAAAATGTGTATGTCTAATGTAAATCATGAATTGTGTATATCAATGTCAAAATGTTTATGTCTAATGTAAATCATGAATTGTGTATATCAATGTCAAAATGTTTATGTCTAATGCAAATCATGTAATGTGTATCCAAAATATCGTGTATGGTAAGTGAAATATATCAACTAAACCACATGTAAAATGCACAAAAACAAGGTATTGAAGTAAAACATGGTTTAAATCAAAGTTATGTTTTGTGGAACAAATGCATGCTATACTGATATAAACATCTATGCGGTATTGTGAAAATGCATACATCCAAGCCTTATGACTGTGGCAATAAACCCCTAAACGAATTTAAAGGTCTATATGTGTTATGTTTATCGAATTCGGTCATTCCTTCCATCCAAACATACCTAGGATGTCAGGAACGGGAGTTGTCAATTCCTATGGTACCACTACCTACTAACGAATGGCGTGATCAATGTTAATGAATGTATATTGTCCCATTTAAACAAACCAAATGTCATACCAAAATGTACGCATGTGATAAATAACAAATGTACTAAGTATGCAACAAATGAACATACATAGCATGTGATGTGAATTGTATTGTAAAACAATGTACTAAGTATGCACACAATGGACATACATAGCATAAAATATAATGTAAAACGATGTACTAAGTATGCAAAAAAGGACATACATAGCAAAAACATAATGAAATCATGTATTATAAATGTACTAATGAACATAACAAGCATATGATATGAAAACATGAAAGGCACGAAAGTAACAAGTAGGCACATGTGTTTCACCCCAAAATGTTTGGAAAACAGTAAAAGAGGGGTCTATGTACTCACTTGAGATTGCTCAATAGTCCTAGGATAACCACCAAGCAAAGCTAGAAGATCACGGAATTGAACGGTACCTAATATAGGTAACTACATTAATAAACCGGACCTAAATCGGAGGATCGGATAGAATGAGGGCTCGTAAACCAAATGAGTATGGGAACTCATGTAATATGGTTTAACAAAGCCCACATAATAAAATGAAACCTAACCTAAGTGCATACGACCCATTACGACCCGTTTAGGTAACTTATGCTACTTTAACGCGTCGTTCGCGTAAAACACGTTCGGAACGCCTAACTAGTCCTATGACAAGTAAAATATGCCTTAATATGTCTAATATTGTTTCCAAATCAGTTTAGATGTTAAAAGTTATGTTACATATGCTTAAAATGAATTTTGGCGTAAAAAGGGCATTTTGGTAATTTACCTAAGGCATATAAACTACCTATCATACAACTACTTAACGAAGCGACCATAAGGTATAACCTCGGAAGGTTATTCCCTATATAGTATGGTCACCTAATGTGTTTGGTCGGATCCTAATGATCGACCAAACGGGTCGGGTTCGAAAGTATAAGCGATTGTTTAGATCGCTTACCTTACGACCCTATATAAGCACTAAACTAAAAGTGACGAGCTAAGCATGTTAAAACATGCTTAACAAAGTTTAGAAAACAGGTTTGGTATCAAAACAAACGGTTTTGATACCTAAGAGTAGTTTGGTTACAAAATACGCAAGAATACGCATTTTGGCCGAAACTACGACTCGTCACTGAGCCTAGATAACGTGGTAATCAGTAGGTATAGCCACTAGGGACTATAACCAACGTGATTACGCTCACGTTAGGAAGTTCAAACGAACTTCGCGTTGACCATAAACTGGTCAATGCAGAAAGTCAAACATAGTTTGACTTTAACGCTAAAACGAATGAAAAGAACGAAAGAACACTTACAAAGGGTCCCCGCAAGTTTGATCTTCCAAGTAATCTCAGGTAGGAAGTGTATAAACACAACCACTTAGAGAAAAACTCAGAATTCAAGTGGGTTTTGAGTTGGAACTTGGGGGTATTTATAGGATTCCTTGAACCGTTAAGATCGTTTATCATAAAACGTGATTCAATCTCATCCCTACACTTGTTGTAACACTAAGGTACTTCAAAATGGCCCCCCATGATCAGGTATCAACATGTGGAATTGAGTTTATGGGTTCTTAACAGCTGTAAACAGCTGTTAAACACATTCTGATGTTCTGGGAGGTCCTTACGGACCGTAAGGGTGAGGGCTTACGGTCCGTAAGCCAGCAACTTTTCAGAATTGATAGTTTTGGTCCCTGTTGATGTTTAAGCTCATTTCCGACACTTCTAAGGCCCGTCAAGCCAAATTTACGGCCCTAAAATGATGCCTAAACATTTTGGACATGAAACATGCTCAAAAATATGTCGGATGTCGGTTCGTTTGGCCGTACGGTTGCGTTGTTCGGTTAATTACGACGGAAGTCGTAACGGACGCAAAAACGGTCCAAATTGTGCGACGAATGAATTTTTCTTATGCCAAACACTAAACTAAAATATTTTAGTGCTTACATAAATTTTTGGATGTCTGGATGTATTCAGAACGTAAGTTTTGCGCGAAAATGCAAACTTGTGCACTTTTTGACGCTTTTAGTCCCTGCATGACCCAAAAGTTTATTTTAGCACACCGAACCCCTCAAAGCCTATTTCTAAGCTATGTAAAGGATATTTATGGTATGTTTAACTCATGGTCATGTTCTGGAATGTCTGTTACAGTTCAAATCGTCATACTTTCACAGTTTGTCGAATTTAGTCCCTGTAAGCGATTAAACTTGATTTTGTCATACCAAAGCCTTCAAAACTTATTTCTAAGTTATGTAAAGGTTATTTAAGGTATGTGAAGCCTATTTCACTATTCCGGAGTGTTCGTTGCGTTAAACTGGTTATATTTACGCATCAGTGCGCGTATAACCTTCCAGAAAGCGATTTAGAGCCCGAAATCGAACAAGAATTGATATGTGCAAATGATACACATATTTGTACAAATACCAAGTATGAAATACAGTATTTCATTGGTTTGGTATTTATTTGATGGTCGCAGTGACCCAGGTGTCACAAGTTGTATGATAGGTAGTTTATATGCCTTAGGTAAATTACCAAAATGCCTTTTTTACGCCAAAATTCATTTTTAAGCATATGTAACATAATTTTTGATATCTAAACTGATTTGGCAACAATATTAGACATGTTAAGGCATATTTTACTCATCATAGGTCTAATTAGGCGTTTTGAACGCGTTTTACGTGAACGACGCGTTAAAGTAGCATAAGCTAGCTAAACGGGTCGTAATGGGTCGTAAGCACTTAGGTTAGGTTCCATTGTAGTATGTAGGCTTTTTTAAACCATATTACATGAGTTTCCATACTCATTTGGTTTACGAACCCTCATTCTATCCGATCCTCCGATTTAGGCCCGGTTTATTAACATAGTTACCTATCTTAGGCGCCGTTTGATCCCGTGATCTTCTAGCTTTGCTTGCTGGTTATCCTAGGACTATTCAACAATCTCAAGTGAGTACATAGACCCCTCTTTTAATGTTTTCAAACTGTTTTGGTGTGAAACACATGTGCCTACTTGTTACTTTCGTGCTTTCATATCATATACTTGCTATGTTCATTAGTACGCATATAGTACATGATTTACATTACATTAGTTGCATATGTTTACTCAACATATGGACACATTTTTTTACATTGCATTTTGTTGCATATGCTCATCCAGCATATGAACACATTATATTACATTTTGAACCGTTTATAACTATTTGACTATGTGAACCGTTGTAACCATTTGACTATGTGAACCGTTATAACCATTTGATTATGTGAACCGTTTATAACTGTTGAACCGTGTGAACCGTATTTGACCTTACATAAACATTTCTACAATTGTTAAACATTACATTTTGGTGGTCATTTGGGTAAGTGATTTAAGTAACGAGGCGACGTGTAATACGATAAAAACATGGTGGATACGCCACTGGTACTTCCTACATATAAGTGTGATGTATGTAAAATGCAACATATAAATTACATCAAATGAGGCATAAAACTAACCCTTTTTAAGTACTAATATTGGAAAAAGAGTGTTTTTGTCTTCCTTTTGTATTTTCAGGATTAAATGAGCTCAAAAACGCAAAAGAAGCAAAAAGACAGCTAAATCCAACATAAATACAAGAAAAGGAATATTAGTAGACTGCCCGACCCCTCAACGGCACCTTCCAAAGCAAAATAGAGAAATCAGAAGACTGAACACGCCCCGTGCTCAGCCAGCACGGGGCCGTGCCCAAGAAGCAGCAGAAAAGACAAACATATAGAAGCTTCTATTGCCCATCACGGGGCCGTGCTCAGCGGACACGGGGGCGTGTCGAAAGTACAGCAGGCGCATTTATTGTAATTGCGAATTACAATTAATGAGGAGAGAGATTGTCAGACGGACACGGGGCCGTGTCCAGCTCTCTGTTCAGCCTATAAATAGGAGTGCTTGGATTCATTTCATCTCATCTCATCCCTTGGCACACCACCTCTCTCACACTTCATCCACCACCCACCACCATCACAACACCATCATCCACCACCATCATCCATTGTCCATCGTAGAGTGTGTGAGTCGTCTCGGGATCCAAGATTGATCGTAAGAGTTCTTGACAATCAAGGCCATGTTTGCCTAAGTCTCTTACATCACTTGGTGAAGACAAAGTGTCTAGTATAATACTTTTTATTTCTAATCTTTTGCACTTTTTATTTGGTTTTGTATTAATGACTTTAATAACTAGTTACTTATGTTGAAGGTGATCTTTCCTTATCGTTTGTCCGTGGTGTCTTGGCATTATTTTACTGTCTATATAAAATAAAGGATTTTCACCATTCATATCTCCACGGTCTATATGGAGATATGTTGGCTACCTGGTAGGGGGTTAAGGGAACGGTTTGGTAAAGGTCTTGCCATTGTTCAGCGTTTAGAGGTCCTGCAATGGACCTGGGTCAAATTTAGTAGGACCTCCTTCAATACTTCACGGTATTGGATGGCGGGGGTCCAAACTCTTTGATCCCCTCATAAGTTAACTACTATTAATACTATAACCCGGCTATTTAGGACTGTATCCCTGCTGACTCAGACTACTTAGCCGAGGGTAACGTCACCGCCAAAAGCGGGGCCTACCACAATACTGCATTAATAACTTAATTCATTATCTTCCAATAATCCACCCTTTTAGGATTGTATCCCTGCTGACTCAAACTACTGGGGTGAGGGTAACGTCACCTTCAAAAGAGGGGCCTACTACAATAACTAAGATAATCTCTTAATTATGTGCAAAAGTGTGGAAATAATCAAAGGTTATACTAGATACGAGTCGGAACCAAGTGATTCATCTTGTCTATCTGTTTTTCTTTTATTTTTATTTTCAGCATTTTAGTTAGTTTTTAATTTATAGTTTAAAACATTTTTTCTAAACTTTTATTTTGGTTAGACGTTGAGGATAAACCGGTACCAAAAGCTCTTGTGTCCTTGGACGACCTCGGTATCTTACCAACGCTATACTACACTCAACGATGGGTGCACTTGCCCATATGTGTGTTTAGTGTTAGTGAAATATCGTGTTTTATAAATTTAAAACTTGGCTAAAATAAGTGTTAAAAAAGGGCTTAAAATATACACCTAATATATACGACACTTTATCGCACATCAAGTTTTTGGCGCCGTTGCCGGGGACACAAGGATTTTAAGAAAGTTAGGAATCAACGGCCTAATCTTCTTTTATTTTTCTTTTTATATTTTTAGGATTTTCTTAGTTTTTCAGCTTCTGCAGAGCTCAGCACGGGCCGTGCCCGCTGAACACGCCCTCGTGCTCAATCATTGGAACTGGCAATCCTGTTTTACATCAGACAGTAAGCTGAACACGGGGCCGTGCCCACTCAACACGCCCCCGTGCCCAAGTTTCAGTTACTGAAAACAGAACCGTTAGATCCCGGCGGTTGGTAATTTCTGACATAAACATGAGTGATAGTAATTATTTTTACTTTCGGCACTCTTATGGTACGTGGTGTCAATTATGTGGTGGCGAACATGAAGAAGTAAAATGCTACTTCCTAAATTATAGGCCCCACTACATGGACCCACCAACTTCTCACAACCTTAAGAGGGGCGAAAGTAAAAATAAGCACTATTTCTCCCTCGAATGCGCCCAGCCAGATATTCTAGGGGAAATGCTCCTTGACGAGTTATTTCAACTAGAAGAGCTAATTCTGAAATGGTTAGAAGAGCTTGGGAAGGATTTTATTGATCCACCCCAAGACGATTAAGGTATCTTAGGCACTTTGGGGTTGTTCCAACCAGTAAGGAACCACCCGATGTCGATGAGATCCTTGAAGTAGCAAAACTCCATAAAGCAGCCTCCAGACACGGGGCCGTGTCCAGGTCAACACGCCCCCGTGCTCACTAAAAAAAGATTCTCTGCTGATTTGGTCAGAATACGGACAGAATGTGTCAGGATTTCCTCTGAACACGGGGCCGTGTCCAGTCAACACGGGGCCGTGCCCAGTGCGCTGTCGTTTTCTTTAAATGCAGCCTGATTCCTGCTCATTTTGACCACCTCAATTGACGGAGATCCCTGGAATTTTCACTCATACCATCCTAGGTAAGTGTTAAAAGAAGGTTCCAAAGGACCCTCTTGTTCCTTCCACTTTTATTCATTTCCTCCTCTTTCAAAAATTTTTTCAAAATTTCCTCCATGGAAGCTTGGAAATCCCTTGATTCCAACCCTCTATGTGAAGTTTGTAAGATTATTTGCTAAAGATTCTTGCTTAAAGTTAGTTGTATAACTTTGTTTTAAATTATCTGAGCTTAAAACCCAGATAGAAATCATAAAAATAATTTAAAACTCCAAGATTCTTTAGCCAAAAATCCTGCAGACAAATGGACACGGGGCCGTGCTCAACGAGCACGGGGCCGTGTCCAGGGGCTCTGTTTTGTAAAAATTTAGCTTTCTTCGGTTTCCTTCACAGAAAATGGCAAGCAGAACAAGCGGATCATCTTCAAGAAATAACCTACAAGGGAGGAGATCTTCAACAGCAGAAGACTCTCTTGTAAACTATGTTTACGCTCTAAGGGAGGCTATTGATGAAATGACGGGAGTGGAAGAAGCATTGGTTGACCGTATCAACCATCTTACAGTAGGGCTGGAGGGCTGTCTCCATGAAGTAAACCTCTTGCACCAGAGGTTGAACCTTCTCGCCTCCCTGCCTTTGGTACCTATAATAACCCAAAGGGCGTGGAACATGGTGCCCGAAGTTGTCATCCCAGCCGAATGGTACGCCATGCACCAAGAGCTTCCGCGAAGAGTGGTGCAAGGAGTCCCGGTGAATGTTACCCCTTAGCCACCAGCAGCGGAGGAAAATGAAGCCGCATTCTTCCTTCCTAGGGAGATCGAAGAATGGCTTTAAACAACGTTTAGGGAAGAATTCGTTCGGCTAAAAGTCCTACTATATCGGGAAACCATTCTCGAAATTTTCTTAAAATAGTAGAACTCCTTATGATAACCTCGTGTACCTGCTGACCTATTTAGTTAAGTTTTAGTTTTATTTTAATTTAGAATTATGTAAGTTCTCTCTATGATGAAATGAAATGATGGTTTTAAGGTTTGGATGGTTTGTAATGAATAAAACACACTCATGGTGGCAAAGGATGAAAAGGGGAACAAGAAAAATGATCCCATGCACAAGAACAAGGCAACCCGACAATTCTCTCCATTCCAGAAGGTTCAACGCGGGCCGTGCCCAACCAACACGGCCCCGTGCCGAACCACCTGCAGAAAAACGCCCAGTTCAGGTACCTGGACACGGGCCGTGTTCACCCAACACGCCCCCGTGTCCAGACTTCTGTTTCTCTTATTTTAATTTTGTTACTGGCACTTGAACACGGGGCCGTGCCCAGATAACACGGGGCCGTGTTCAGTACCCAGTAACACAAATTTTTGCTTTTTAAACACTATTTTACACATCTAATCAACCTAAAAATTTATTTTTGGGACACATTGAGGACAATGTGTAATTTAAGTGTGGGGGGGATGCTAAAACCTTGAATTTTGCAAGTCCTAAATACAAGCCTTACACAAAACTCTATTGGAACCGCTAATCACCCCAAATTTTTTTCAAAAATTTCATTTTTTTTACTTGTCTAGGTTTAACTCGGGAAATTCAAGTTCTCAAAAAGGTTATATTTTTACGAATTTACAACCGATAGCGTAGTGATAAAAAGAACCAACATAAGAAAATTATGAAAAGGCATAGCAAACTTATTTAAAATTTGATTATATATACTTGATCACATAAAAACCCATTCCCACAAAAGTGAGTTTTGAGCCTTTATTGAGCATACAAATTTACATCTTTAGACTAAATGCTCATTTTTCGTTTCTTGTGTGAATAGCCGCTTGGTTCTTACGACTCTAGAACTTGCCATGACAATACATTCCCGGTCCTAATCAACTTAAACCCGAGTAAGTAAATGATGGAGGCATTAGGACTAACCCTTTTTATTTCTACACCATTATTTTTCTTTTTCTTTTACCACCTACCCAAAAATCCCCCTAGTTAGCCCCTTTGAGCCTAAACCTTTTCGTTTCATCACCCAAACAAAAACCCTTTTACCTACCAAAACCTTTTTCATTTTTAACCCTTTATTTTAGTAACAAGTTCGGTTCTTCGTGAAAAAAAAAATGTGTGATAATGATGAAGCAAAAAGAAAATAAACAAACAAGTTAATCAAAAATAACTTAGTTTGAATAAAAGCTTCATCAAAATAAAAAGTTGCAAAAATACGAAAACCGACACTTGTTACGCTTTTAGCCCTTTTTCTACTAACCACTAACCCAACCACCTACCTTTAACCCTAGCCTAACCCTTAACTCACAAAGTCCTCTTGATATCTACAAAGGTATAAAAGTTAAAAAGGAGGAGGATTGATTTCTTGGCAAGCCTATGGTAGGAATAAGTTCCATGCCGCTCTCGAGTGATTCACTAAAAATACACCTTCGGCCGAGTGTGAGTGATTTCCCCGTGAGGTATGTGAACTTGTATATAAATAGAATTTAAAAAAAAAGGCATGTTATGCCCAAATAAGTAATTTCTTTTATGAAAAGTTCTAAATAAATCATTACGAATAGGAGTGTAAATAAATAAAAATAAAACCCAAAAAGATCTTGGAAATCCCGACACTCTACGACAAGCCCAAAAAACCTTCTCTTCTACCTATTCCATTTGGGAGTGTAAGCCACATATTAAAGAGTTTTGCTTGAGGACAAGCAAAAGTTCAAGTGTGGGGGTATTTGATGTATGTAAAATGCAACATATAAATTACATCAAATGAGGCATAAAACTAACCCTTTTTAAGTACTAATATTGGAAAAAGAGTGTTTTTGTCTTCCTTTTGTATTTTCAGGATTAAATGAGCTCAAAAACGCAAAAGAAGCAAAAAGACAGCTAAATCCAACATAAATACAAGAAAAGGAATATTAGTAGACTGCCCGACCCCTCAACGGCACCTTCCAAAGCAAAATAGAGAAATCAGAAGACTGAACACGCCCCGTGCTCAGCCAGCACGGGGCCGTGCCCAAGAAGCAGCAGAAAAGACAAACCTATAGAAGCTTCTATTGCCCATCACGGGGCCGTGCTCAGCGGACACGGGGGCGTGTCGAAAGTACAGCAGGCGCATTTATTGTAATTGCGAATTACAATTAATGAGGAGAGAGATTGTCAGACAGACACGGGGCCGTGCCCAGCGGACACGGGGCCGTGTCCAGCTCTCTGTTCAGCCTATAAATAAGAGTGCTTGGATTCATTTCATCTCATCCCTTGGCACACCACCTCTCTCACACTTCATCCACCACCCACCACCATCACAACACCATCATCCACCACCATCATCCATTGTCCATCGTAGAGTGTGTGAGTCGTCTCGGGATCCAAGATTGATCGTAAGAGTTCTTGACAATCAAGGCCATGTTTGCCTAAGTCTCTTACATCACTTGGTGAAGACAAAGTGTCTAGTATAATACTTTTTATTTCTAATCTTTTGCACTTTTTATTTGGTTTTGTATTAATGACTTTAATAACTAGTTACTTATGTTGAAGGTGATCTTTCCTTATCGTTTGTCCGTGGTGTCTTGGCATTATTTTACTGTCTATATAAAATAAAGGATTTTCACCATTCATATCTCCACGGTCTATATGGAGATATGTTGGCTACCTGGTAGGGGGTTAAGGGAACGGTTTGGTAAAGGTCTTGCCATTGTTCAGCGTTTAGAGGTCCTGCAATGGACCTGGGTCAAATTTAGTAGGACCTCCTTCAATACTTCACGGTATTGGATGGCGGGGGTCCAAACTCTTTGATCCCCTCATAAGTTAACTACTATTAATACTATAACCCGGCTATTTAGGACTGTATCCCTGCTGACTCAGACTACTTAGCCGAGGGTAACGTCACCGCCAAAAGCGGGGCCTACCACAATACTGCATTAATAACTTAATTCATTATCTTCCAATAATCCACCCTTTTAGAATTGTATCCCTGCTGACTCAAACTACTGGGGTGAGGGTAACGTCACCTTCAAAAGAGGGGCCTACTACAATAACTAAGATAATCTCTTAATTATGTGCAAAAGTGCGGAAATAATCAAAGGTTATACTAGATACGAGTCGGAACCAAGTGATTCATCTTGTCTATCTGTTTTTCTTTTATTTTTATTTTCAGCATTTTAGTTAGTTTTTAATTTTTAGTTTAAAACATTTTTTCTAAACTTTTATTTTGGTTAGACGTTGAGGATAAACCGGTACTAAAAGCTCTTGTGTCCTTGGACGACCTCGGTATCTTACCAACGCTATACTACACTCAACGATGGGTGCACTTGCCCATATGTGTGTTTAGTGTTAGTGAAATATCGTGTTTTATAAATTTAAAACTTGGCTAAAATAAGTGTTAAAAAAAGGGCTTAAAATATACACCTAATATATACGACACTTTATCGCACATCAAAGTGCTTTTATGGTATTACATATCGTAGCGTTATTTAAACCATTTCAGTTTAGACATATTACATCTACAATACAATCTTCACATAAACATCGTTTTACAAATAACTTAACTTATACAAACTCATTTTACATGGTTATTCACTTAACCATACATTATTCTTTTATACATATATCATTTGGTTTATTTATCGCTTTTCAAATGATTTATGAAAGGAAACACTCAACAAGATTCATGGCTACTTTTTATTAAACAGTTTCTCTAAACTCAAGTCATGAATCCTATTTTCCCAAAACCTATGTATCTCACAGGAATTTTTATGCTGACGTACCTATTTTCACATGTGTTTTCAGGACCTGTTGCATAGGATGATCGAGACACACTTAGGCGGACCTGTGCCTTAGTGACTTAAAACGAAGCAAGAACTAGTTAAATTATGTTATGTACTCTTTGTTTCTTGTTTAAGACAATGTAACTCTCTTGTTTGATAAATAAAACGTAACTTTAATTTCCATGGTTGTGAAACAATTAATTCTGTTACAACACTCCCCGACGTTTCCGCCACGTTTTGTTGTTTTACGTGGTCGGGGTGTGACACAAAGCTCAAGTTCCCGGATTGGAAGCATGGAACGCAACATAATTACCATGAAAAATGACATCACATACATCCGTGACAACATGGTGCTTCAAGGTGAGGAGGAGGGATAGGATATGGATTTAGACTAGGTGGTGGTGGCAGCTGGCGACGTGGTTGTCTTTTAGGTTAACTTTCCCTGACTTTTGAACTCGTATTTTCCGGGCTGTGTCCCGTTGAACAATTTACTTTTTTAAACTATTTACTTTTTTGCATTTTATTTTCTTTTGTGATGTGGTGGTAGAAGAACAACTTGAAACGATCGTAATTTAGGTTGAACTACGTTTGTGTTGTATTATGTTGGATTGCGGTAGACACGCCCCCATGCCCACATACCTGATGCCGAAAATATCTCCCTAGAAAGTGACACGGGTCAAGTCCACCTGGCACGACCACGTGCTCACTCCACTGTAAGTTTTCTGAAAACACAGTAACTGGTACTTTGACCATGGGTCGTTTTCACCTAACACGCCCCCGTGTCCAGTGCCCAGTAACTGTAAAAATTTTGTTATTTTTACACATTCAATCAAAATAAATCATATTTGGGACAAATTGAGGGCAATGTGTAATTTAAGTGTGGGGGATGATTAAACCTCTAATCCTTTGTCCTAAAAAAAACCCTACACAAAACTCGCCATGGAAACCGCTAATCACCCCAAACATTTTCAATTTTTTTTATTTTCTTTTACTTATCTTGGTTTAGTTGGGTAAAATAAGTTCTAGAAATTATGTTTTTACTAATTTACACCTGAAATCGTCGTGATAAAAAGAACCAATTAAGAAAATTATAAAAACAGGAATAACAATTCTTTGTAAAATTTGATTATATATACATTTTTCCACTATAACACCTTTTCCCACCAAAAGTGAGTATTGAGCCTTTAACGAGCATATAAATATACATCTATACCAATTGCTCAATTTTCATTTCTTGTCTGAATAGCCCGCTTGGTTTTTACAAATCTAGAACTTGCCAAAGCAATACGTCCCAACTCCTTACCGACACCAATCCAAGTAAGTAAATGACAGAGGCATTAGGACTAAACCCGTTTTTCGTTTAAAACCGTTATTTTTCTTTCTTTTCCAAAAACATTCCCCTAGATAAACCCTTTTGAGCCTTAAAACCTTTCATTTTTAAAACCCGCAAAAATAATTTTTTGCAAAAACAATCACCCATCACCCCAAAACCAATCCTTTTTATTTTCACACCCCTTATTTTCAATAAATGCGGCACTTTTGAAAATTATAAAAGAAGTGACTTAGTTTCGTTCTCTAAAAAAACTAGCTACTTGAAATAAATAAGCAAAAAATTATTGCTTATAAGTATGTAGCTTTTAAATAAGTCACAAGCAAGTAAATTTTCAAAAGGAAAAGCCGACATTTTACAATTTTAGCCACTTTCAATAAAACTCACCTACCCGAGCCACAGCCTACCCTTTTAAAAGTCCTCTCGACACTTACAGGGATTAAAACGTCAAAAATGAGGAGGTTTGATTGCTTGTCAAGCCTATAGTAGGAGTAATTTCCAAACCGGGTACGAACGTCTTCACTTATACATCTTCGGCCGAGTGTTGAGTGATTACTTATGAGGTGTGTAAACTTGTATATAATTAAATAGAATTTTATAAAGGCATGTTATGCCCAAAAACAAATAATTTTTCTTAATTTGTGTAATAAACAAATCATGACGAATAAGACTGTAAATGAAATAAAAACAAAATAAAATTAGAACTTGGATTCCTGACATTCTAAAGATAAGTCTAAAACCTTCTCTTCTACCTATTTCGTTTGGGTGTGTAAGCCACGATATAGAGTTTTGCTTGAGGACACACAAAGATTCAAATGTGGGGGTATTTGATGGGCATAAAATACAACATATAAATTATATTAAATACGGCATAAAATCAACCCTTTTTCAGTACTAATGTTGGAAAAGCTCGTTTCTTTGTTCCTTTTTAATTTACAGGGTCAAAAGAGCTTTTATACACGGAATGAGCAAAATAACATCAAAAACCAACATAAAATACAGTGAAGGAGGATTGCCACAATTCGCCAAGCCCCCATCCACATCCAAACCAAGGAAATAACAAGATCAGAAGCTTTGGCACGGGGTCGTGCCCATCAGGCATGGGCCGTGCCCAGTTAATGTTCTCTGCAGAATAAAAAGAAAACAACAAAAGACAAATCAGAAGATCGACACAGGGCTGTGCTAAGGCAACACGGGCTTGCCGTTGACACACGTGGCCATGTTAGTACGAAGTCTGACACTGCAGTTAATGAGAGGAGAGAGATTGAAGGCTACAGGGCCGTGCCAGGTGGACACAGGCCGTGTTGGATGTCTGATTTTCAGCTATAAATAGGGGTGCTTGGTTTCATTCCAATCCATCCCTTGGCAAACCACTTCTCTCACACTTACCACCACTCCACCACCACTACAACACCATCATCCACCGCCATCATCCATCTTCCATCATTTAGAGTGTGTAGTAGTCTCGGGATCTAAGATCGATCGTAAGAGGTCTTGTCAAACAAAGGCCATGCTTGGCTAAACTCTTACATCACTTGGTGAAGACAAATATTTTATGTATTACTTTTTGATTTCCAATCTTTGGTTCCTTTTTATTTGGGTATGTATTAATGACTTTAAGAACTAGTTTTTTATATTGAAGGCAAATTTATCTAACCATTCTTCATATGTTGTTGATTCACATATTCGTGTCTTTATGGTCTATATAAAGCACGTTAACTACTTGGAAGGGGGTTAGAAGGGTGATTGGCTAATTCTATGTCTCGTTCAATGTATAGATCCTGCGAGAACCTAGTTCAAGCTTAGTACTACTCCACGGATTGGGCGGGATTGACTGCCCAGGAAGAGAGTAAGGTGGTGTTTGTTTTTTCTTCAAAGGAGCTGATGTCTGCAGGCGCGCAGACGTTACCCTTGAAGATCGTTTTTTTAACAAATCTGAACTCAGCTTTTTTCATCTTAAAAAATAAGCTATGGACCCACTTCTTAAAACATCTTCACAAAAACCCTAATATCCTCCATCCTCTCTCTTCCTCCCTCTTCTCTCTTTCTCTATCCCACGCTTTGTATTCTTTGTCTCTCTCTATCCTCTCTCAATCAACAAAAGTTAAAATGAAACTCAAATTCAAATTGAGTCAACCAATCTCAACTCTCATCCACCGGAACCGCAAGCAGTGCAGCAAATTAGGTTGTTATCCCCAAATTACGTTGCCGCCGGTGGTGTTGACGGTCGCCAGAGATGCGATGGCAACGGTGACTATGTTGATTCTTATCGCCGATCTGGTGAGGCGAGGGAGGCCGGAGACGGTGGTAGCGCCGGAGGAGAGGATTCGCGACTCCATTGTTGTGTTAAAGTTTTGAGAGAAATGATTATGGGGAGATTGGTAGTGATGAGCAGGGGTGGATGTTATCCTGCTCCTGCTGATGTGGGTAGTGTCATGATTCTAACCTCTCATTTAGATATATCTTTTTTATTTAGATTTTGATATATGTAAGAGAATGGGGGAGTTGATGGTGGTGATAGGTTGGCAGCTGGTGATAATGATAATAATAAAAACAAATAGTCTTATATTTTCAGCCTGCAGAGCTTCAGACCACATCTTCAGTTGCAAACATGAAAACAGATGAAATCGGCTTGTAGACAGTTTATGTCTGCATAAACAAACAACACCTAAGAAACCGCTTGAATCCCTTATCTATAAACTACTATTGAAACTTTAAACCAACCCTGTAAGGACTGTATCCCTGCTGACTCAGACCAAGGGGTTGAGGGTAACGCTGCCTGGAAGGGGCCTACCACTTTTCGCATTAATAACTTACTTAATTATCTTTCAATAATCTGACCTTGTGGGATTGTATCCATGCTAACTCAAACCAATTGGTTGAGGGTAACGCTGCCTGGAAGGGGGCCTACTACTATAACTATGGGTGGCAACAAAAACCCAACCATGATATTTTGGGTTATTTTGGGCCTCTTTAAAAAAGGAAATAAGTCAGAATGGGCTGGGGTGTTGGGATTGAACCCTACAAAGGAACAGTTGATAAAGCCAAAACTGGATCAGATCAGTGGATCCAGAATAAGCAGTTGTTTGCATCAGTCTTTCCCCTTGAATGTGACCTAACATCTGATGCCCTCTAAGTACTGCCCCTTCTACGACAACTGCTGATCTACATCAACTGTTGTTCACTCAAAGACTGCTGAAGACTAAACACTGATTAGTCAATCTGCTACTGTAGTTCAAGCACTGCAGAAGACACAAAGCACTGCTGGGGCTAAAGCAGTGGAATGAAGAAGCAGCAGTTAGACTAGTATTTGTATTCATTTATTGTAATCAGTTGTTAGATAACAGTGTTTGTATTAGTCAGTGTTTAGAGGTTGTTAGGAGGTTAGATGTCACTTTCATGGTGACGTCAGCAAAGATGCCACAGTGGTTTGTTCTGTACTATAAATAGAACAGTACCCTGTACTGTTCTATTAGCTCTCTTCATCACAAAGTCATTCTGTACAAACATACACTTTGAGCTCAGGCTGAGGGGGGAGATTGTATGCATGCATGCATTGTAATTGAAGATTGTAATAAATATAATCATTCAATTTCATGTTAAACATGTTTGTTAAAAACAATTCTCTCTTTGATTGTGTATTGAAAGTTTGTTCCATTTAGTTTCCGCTGCACTTAACCTTAATTCATCTTCATTATAATCAAACAAGCACAATCATAAGAAACTCAGATCCTAACAATTGGTATCAGAGCTTGGATAGTCAAACTTGATCTAACAATCATTTTGACGTAAAAAGTTCAGCTCAAAATTGTTGATACTTTTAATTGTTCGTTTCGTTGAAAAACAGAGTAAGGTTTAATCACGAGCAAAGTTGATTAATCAGTGCCTGTAAAACAACCAGGATGACGTCACAATCACAGGATCTCAATAATAACATTGGTTCTCTCTTCAAACCACCTATGTTAAAGAGAAATGAATACAACATCTGGGAGCGAAGGATGAGTCACATCCTAGCTCAACAGAATACTGGATTGTGGAAGTCAGTTATCTTTGGACAACACGTTCCAATGGTGCCAAGTGTTGAGGATCCAAAGGTTTTTGTTCCTAAGAAAATTGAGAACTATACTGACCAAGATTTTCAGAAAATTGAATTGGATGCCAAGGCATTTAGCATCGTTGCATCTGCACTACCAAATGAGATTTATGCTGGACTGTTACATTGTAACAGTGCCAAGGAATTGTGGGATGCACTTAAGGAACAGTTTGGGGGGACTAAAGAAGTAATTGAAAATAACAGGGAAATTCTGAACCAACAGTATGAAACCTTTTGTCACATTAAGGGTGAAACATTAACACAGCAGTTTGAGCGATTTAGTTGTCTCATAAGTGAACTTAAGCTTGTTAAAACTGAATTTTCAAAATCAACTGTAAACAACAGGTTTTTAAGGTCACTTCCTGAAAAATGGGACACAATTGCTTTTGTAACCAGAAACTCTGTTGAGTTCAAAGATCTGACCCTAACCCAACTTCATGGTAGACTTCTGACCTATGAAAGGGAGTTGAACCAAAAAAAGAAGTTACAAGAGTCTGGAAAAGTTGCAGATGATTATTCATTTGGCAGCACAGCTCTTTTGGGTCAGGAAGAATCTGGTAGTAGTAAGGATCAGAGTTATGATCATTATATTGACATAACTGCTGGTGGAGGTTTAAACAACTCTGATTCTTACTCAAACAACTATGCTTTCATAGCTAGTAGTGAAAACCAGAATTCTGACAATCTGTGCTTTGAACTCAATGATCTGCAGCATTTTGATCCAACTGACTTAGAAGAAATGGACATTTTGCATCAGCTTGCACTGCTGAGTGTTAGAACCAGCAAGTTTTACCAAAGGACCGGGAGAAAATTTCCAGGGTTAGATGGGAACCTAAAAGTAGGGCTGAATAAGTCAAAGATTAAATGCTATAAGTGTAATAGGTTAGGTCATTTTGCTAGGGAGTGCAGGAGTCAAACCAATGGAGCAATTATTACACATCATGTCTCAAACCCTAGACCACAAAATAACCAAAACACTGTGCATTATGTCCAATATGCCCCTGCTGCTCATGTAAACACTGCTCACTATGCATGCCCTGCAACCCCTGTTCCTGTGCATTATGTTCAAACCACTGTTCCTCAGATACAGTATGTCCAGGCCCCTGCTCCTCAGGTTCAGGTGCAACAAGTTGCACCTTAACAAGCTGTACCAGCAGTGGTTCAACCAGATCAGCAAAGCTTTTTCACCCAAGGCCTTGTTGACTGGAGCAGCTTACCTGAAGAGTTGGGAGATGAAAATTTTGCACACTATGCTCAAATAATGTTTCTAGTGATTATGTTTGTTTTGTAGCATTGGAGCCTATACCAGAAGGTCTGGAAACTGAAGAAGGACAGTCAAGTAATGAAATAGTGGATACAATTGCTGAAGCAGTGGTTACTGCTGTTGCTGATGAAATACTACTGGGAGAAAGTTCAGAACCCCTGTTGGAACCACTGTCTGACCCCTGGTCTGAAGAAGAAGAAGAAGAAAAGAAGAAACAAGGTGAAAAAGAAGAGAAAGCTCAAGAAGAAAGTGATCATACCTGTGATTGTGCCATGATGGCTGCAACTAAGGTATCACCTCAGGTTCTTAAAAATTTGTGTTCAGACAAATGCATCATAGCATTTGCAAACATTAAGGAGGTGAATGAAAACCTTAGAGATAGGTTATTAACTGGTGAAGTACAATTTGAAAAGCCTTTAAAAGAACTGAAAATCAAATTGTCTGAAAAAGAGAATGAAATTTCCAGCATCAAACAAGAGCATAGCATAACCAAGGACCAACTCCAGACAATGATAGAAAAATATCAAGTCTGCAAAAAGGAGTTGGAAGCCACCCAAATCACTTGTGAAAAATGGGTGGAATCCTGCAAAGGTTATGAGAGTATGCTTGAAAAACAGCTTGAAAGTAATGTAAAATTTGGCATAGGGTTTAGAAAATATGACCAAGTTGAAAACATTGCTGCAAATCAAACTGGTTCTGTTGAAATCATACCAACCAACAAGAATGGACAAGAAGTTAAAATAACTGATAAACTTGGTAACAAAATCACTCTGGAAAGATCTGTGGGATCCTCAACTTTTGAGGAGATTGAGAAATATTAATTCAAACCCACATGGTCTGATGAGTGTGACATTCTTGAAAATTTCAAACCAATGAACTTCACAACTGTAGATGGTGTCAAAGCTCCTAAGGCAAAGGTCATCCCTCTTAAGGACATCCCAACAGTGGTTCAAAACTCTGTTGCAAAGGAGTCTGAAAAGAAGAAAAGAAAAGAAAAGGTTAAAAACTTGTTTTGTGATTTCTGTGAAAAGAAAAATCATTTGACAAAAGATTGTTTTCATCTTAAAGCATAGGATATCAACAAAACAAGCATAATTGTGCCATCCCAGAGCTGCACCATCTGTGGTAAAACAAACCACCTAAATCAGGAATGTGTGTATCTCAAATCCTTTGATGTAAAAAGGAATGAGTACACTTCAAAAACATCCATGAGTTCATCAAAACCACAATTCAAGAAACAATCACTGTTTGTGCTTGTTCAAATAGCTGTTTCCAAACAGCTAAACCAAACCTCTGTTAAAAGAGATGTTCAAGTGACTGATGCACCCCCTGCTAACCAATACCGAAGAGGTAAAGGTCAACCACCATATCCTAGGATCCCACATGTTTATGAAGCCTACAAAAGGCCTTCTAAACCAAGAGTGAACAGGCATCCCTATGGATATCAAGAATTGATTGGAAATGGCCCCCCAACAGTGGTTAGAGAAACAAGCTGCAAAAATTAATCAAACCCCTAAACTAACCACTGTCCATCTTCCTGACCTTAACATAGACACTGTTGAGACCCCATCCAAAGCCTTATTGGCTTTGGAGACCCTCCTGAACTAATTATTTACTTGATGTGTAGGGAGCTTCTGCATGCTTAGATAGTCTTTGGTATGTAGATAGTAGAGGCTCCAGGCACATGACTGGATGTAGAGCCCTACTCAAAGAATTCAAAACTCATGGAGGGGGTGAGATATCTTTTGGTAATAATAGTAAAGGGAAGGTGATGGGTTCTGGTATAGTACAGTATGGAAATGTTAAGTTTGAAAATGTCAATCTGATAGACAATCTAAAATTCAACCTCCTTAGTGTCTCTCAAATGAGTGACAAAGGTTATGGTTCTTCCTTTACTAAGGAGTGTTGTAGGATTGTTGGGCCAGAAATGGTTGAAAAGATTGAAGAAATAATAAAAAATGGAATAACTAAACTTGTTTCTCAAAGAAGTGGCAATGTTTATGTAGTTGATTTGTCAAAAGAGAACCCAAGAACTGATGCATGTCTGTTCTCAGATGCCTCTAACAAAGAGATAGAACTTTGGCATAGGAGATTGGGGTGCACGAATCTCAAGACAATCACTGCTTTGTCAAAACAGGGGTTAGTAAGAGGTCTTCCTCAAAAACTGTTCACCTGTCCTGAGCATTGTGTTTCCTGCTTAAAAGGAAAACAACATAAAAGCTCATTTAAGTCCATTGAAGAGTCCAAAACAACCAAGTTCTTGCAAATGCTTCACATGGATCTGTTTGGCCCAGTTAATGTCATGAGTCTTAGAAAGAAAAGATATTGTTTGGTAATTGATGACTTTTCTAGGTTTACATGGACTTATTTCTTACATTCCAAGGATGAGACTGCAGGTATTCTGCAAGACTTTGTCACACAGGTTGAAAAGCAGTTTGACTTGCCAGTAAAAATCTTCAGGAGTGACAATGGCACATAATTCAGGAATAGGGAGTTGGATGAGTTTTGTGTGTCCAAAGGAATTGTAAGGCAGTACAGCATTCCAAGGACACCAGAACAAAATGGGGTAGTTGAAAGAAAGAACAGAACTTTGATTGAGGCTGCCAGGACCATGCTTGTTGATTCAGGTTTGCCATTAACTTTCTGGGCAGAGGCTGTAAACACTGTCTGCTATGTCCAGAACAGAGTTTTAATAAACCACAGGCATCAAAAAACTGCCTATGAAATTCTGTATAAAATAAAACCACTGATTTCATATTTCAAAGTTTTTGGCTACCCATGCTTCATTTTAAACTTAAAAGATTCCATCTCAAAGTTCAACACTAGGACTAAGACAGTGGAAGAGACTTTGAATGTGAAGTTTAATGAACTCTCTTCAATGAAAATCCCTGCAAATCCTGCAGAATTATTTGATCTTGATAAATTTACCTTTGAAAATGTTTCTGTCAAGACTAACAGTGCAGGTCCATCTCAAAGTCCTCCATCAGACTATGGATATGAGGTCATCATTCCACAACAAAAGTCTGCATCAATTGGTAGATCAGCATATGTTCAAAACAGCTGTCAAAGCTCAACCACTGCTACCTCAACTGTTGTTGACCAAAGTAGCCCCTTAACCCCTGCTTCTACATCCTCAAGCACTGTTGATAAAAATCCCCAAACAGTGGATAAAAATCAGCATGTTTCCACACCACTTCCTCCTATTCCTCCACATCCATTTCAAGACCCTGTTGGATCCTCAAAGTCACCCACAGTTGTTAGCTCAGATGATTCACATCTGCAGCCTTCACCTTTAAATGCCATTGTACCATACAAAGGAGATCTAATCTTCTTGAAGTCTTATCCACCTGACCAAATCATTGGCAACATCAGTGAAGGGGTGCTCATAAGAAGTCAATCCCAAAACATCTGTCTTTTTGCTGGTTTCCTATCACTTCATCAGCCAGTCAAGTACCAAGAGGCACTGAAAGACAACAGCTGGGTAAAGACCATGCAAGAGGAGCTCCACAAGTTTAGAAGACAACAAGTATGGGAGCTTGTACCACTACCAGAGGGTGTGAGTCCTATTGGCACAAAGTGGGTCTTCAAAAATAAAACTGATGAAAGGGGTATTGTTGATAAGAATAAAGCAAGGCTAGTGGTTCAAGGGTTTAGACAGGAAGAGGGCATTGATTATGATGAAAATTTTGCCCATGTTGCAAGATTAGAAGCTATCAGATTATTCATGGCCTTTGCTGTTAACCACAATATAGAGGTGTATCAAATGGACATTAAATGTGCATTCCTCTATGGTAAAATACAAGAAGAGGTATGTGTTTGTCAACCTCCAGGTTTTGAGGATCCATTTAATCCAAGTCATGTCTACAAGCTAAATAAAGCTTTGTATGGCTTGAAACAAGCACCTAGAGCCTGGTATGAAACTCTTTCCACCTTTCTTCTCTCTATTTGTTTCACAAGAGGTAAAATAGATAAAACACTGTTTTTAAAATAGAGAGGGAGAGACTTGATGATTGTCCAGATTTATGTGGATGACATCATTTTTGGAAGCACATGTTCTAAAATATGTGAAGAGTTCAAACAACTCATGATAGCTGAGTTGGAGATGAGTGCAATGGGTGAACTTCAGTGCTTTCTTGATCTCCAAGTAAGGCAACTACAAAATGGTGCTTTCATCCATCAAGGCAAATAAGCCAAAGAACTTTTAAAGAAATTTGAGATGGATGATTGCAAACCATGTAGTACACCCATAGCAACCACAAAAATAGTCATGTCTGATGAAAAGGATGATTTGGTTGATCAAACTCTTTATAGAAGCATGATTGGGTCTTTATTGTACCTGACTGCATCTAGGCCAGACATCATGTTTGCAACATGTGTTTGTGCAAGATCCCAATCAGCCCCTAAAAAGTCAAACCTTATTGCTGTAAAAAGGATATTCAGATACCTAAAAGGTGGTCCCACGCTTAGTATCTGGTATCTAACTGGTGGAAATATCAAGCTTTCAGGTTTCTCAGATAGTGACTTTGCTGGATGTAATACAACAAGGAAGTCCACTTCAGGAGGGTGCCAATTCCTAGGTAGTTGCTTAGTGTCTTGGCAAAGCAAAAAGCAAGCAGCTGTTTCAACATCCACTGCTGAGGCAGAGTATATAGCTGCTATAAGCTGTATAGCCCAACTGTTATGGCTTCAAAATCAATTGCTGGATTTTGGTATCACTGCCTTAAAGACACCTCTCATGTTGGACAGTCAGGCAGCAGAAAATATCATCAAAAATCCAGTCTCCCATTCAACCACCAAGCACATTGATATCAGACATCACTTTGTGAGGGATTGCTATGAAAAAGGTTTGATTTCTCTGCACCATGTTCCAACTAAAGATCAGCTGGCAGATGTGCTAACAAAAGCATTAGACACATCCACCTTTGAAAGCTTGATCTCTAGGATTGGCATGCTGAACATGGAATAACAGGCAAAATCCTGTTTTTCTATGAATAAAAGCATTAAAATATTTTCAGAAAATCAAAATTTCATCCTTAAAAATAGCAAAAAATGAAAATTTTCATTAATCCTTAAAAGTCTGCCATAACCACTGTTTTTGGTTTAAACATCTGTTCTGATTATTATTGTCCACTGCTGAAAGTTAACCTCTGTTCCTTCATTCACCTTGTTAATCACTATTGTTCAAAATCAGTGTTTTAATCCACTGATGGCTATCCACTGATAGTTAAAAGTCAACCACTGTTTCATTTTACCACTGTAAACCACTAATAATTGATCCATCAGTGGTTTCCTAAACAACTGTCTTCCATTACTCATCAGAGGTTGACACATGGACAGTACTTATCCGTCAAATCTTTTGTAACCGCTGCCACGTCAGCATTCACTTTTCCACCTTATAAAACCCTGATTAAAACCCCAAACGGGGATTTCACTGTCGAATCGAATTCAAAATTCCTTTCTCAAAACAGTTGCCATCAATTTCTCTCAAAATCTTTCATCGTCTTCTTCCTCTCGCATTCATACTCAAATCACCATGGCCCTTCCATTCAAAACCCCTCATACTTACCTGTGCATACTTGAAAAACCAAGTCAAAGCACAACTTTCAACTCCGTCATTGATACTCTTTCAACCACAAAGTACAAAACTTTGTTGACTTGTAGTGCTCCTATCTACCTGGATACCCAAAGAGAATTCTGGAAAATGCTAAACTTGATGTTAAGGACAAAAAGCCCTTAGCAATAAATTCATCCATCTGGGGTATTCTAGTTACCATCACACCTCAAACTCTTTCAGAGGTCTTTGACATCAATGATCTTACAGGTAAAAGCTCTTTTCCAAAAACAGAGTACCAAACTGATTTACTTGAGAGAGGGTATGAAGAGGAAATGAAAAAAGACACTTTACAAAAGGGCAGTTTTCCTCCTGCCATGAGGTTTTTATTCCATACGCTCCTCATGTATGTGTCAAATAAAAGTACTGCTTTCAATGAGATACCATTGAAAATTCAATATCCGGGTTATGCTATAATGAATGAAGAAAATTTTAACTACTCCCAGGAAATTTTCAATGACATGGTCAAAAATATTAATAATATTAAAGATAATAAGAAACCATTTCTTTTGTTTCCAAGGTTTTTAAGTTTTTACTTACAAAAGAAATTTTCCAAGGATAATGCCCATGTGCTAATCCAAGGAAATCCTTTTCAAATAAAAAGCCTTTCTTCTGAAACCTTTACTAGGCTGTCAAACCTTCAAAAACACAAATAGAGGAGCCTGAGCAGAATTTAGCAGCAACAACTGCTCCTCAGGTTACTGCTGTTGAGCCCACTGCTCAAGGTGATCACACCAGCACAACCACTGTTGTGAAACCCACACCTAAAATCACCAAAAGACCCAAAAAGAAAAATGTCCAAAAGCCCCCCCAAACCCACTAAAAATGTAACTCTCGAAGATGAGATCCCAGAGATTATACATGTGACAACACAAAAGTCACCAATAACCACTGCTGCTACTTCCTCACAGCAGTTGGATGAAAGATCTCAACCTGAGCCTCAAACTCCTCCTGCTTCTTTTCAAAAAGATCAGGTTGTATCCACAGGGACACAACAATATGAAACATTTGATTCACTTGAATCTATGTTCAACAGCCCAGCTCCCGGGGAAAATTCTCTTTCTACACACATACTCACTGCCCAACTTCCACCATCAATGCTACCTTTGTTGGATACACTTGATATAGCTCAGATAGAAATCAGTTCTTCTCAACCACCTGTAACTGAGAATATGCCTCAACAAGTGATTGAGTCTGAGCTCCCTATCTTTGCTAACCCACCAACAACTAAGGAGGTTACACTACAGGAATTACAAGTAATTCCTGTCAGTAGTTCAAGTGGAGCAGCTACTACAAGTGTTGAACCCACTGGTTTACATTTGGACAATAGTTTCATTAGTAAGACTCCCTTGAAGGCAATTTCTTCTTTGGGAACCATAATATCCACTTGTGTGTATCCAATATACACTAGTGAGCTTAGAATGGTAACCTCTGCTGAAGAAAGAAGACCCCAGTACTAAGAACAAGGGGCATCAGTGGATGACTTTTGGGACACTTTTCCTAAGTCAACCACAGATAAAACCACCACTGGTGGGAAATCAGATGATCCCATTAACTTGGGTGATGGTTTAAAATACAGAGAATTGATGGAAAGGGTTGATAAACTTGACACATCCGTTGCAGAAATCAAAACCATACTGCAACAGTTGTTACAAGCTCAAAAGGCACCACCCACTACTGCAACATCTGCAACATCTGCTCCATCTCCTGCTGAGCTCTGGAATTTATTTCAACCTATAATTCATCAACAGAGACAATATGCTGATCAACAACATGAAGTTCAAATTCAAATGATCAGAAATTTGATGGAAGCTAGGTTCAGGGATACACAGGTAGATAGATATCAAGGCAATTAAGGCCCATTTACTACAAACCACTGGCACTGCTCCTCCTTCAATCATCTTTGTTGAAAATCCTCCCGATGATGCCAAAAAGGGGGAGAAAAAGAAGAAAGGATATGAAGATGTCCTATACATAAAACCAGATCCATTGTCAAAACTGGTTGTAGAAATCCCTAGGCCAGATGGTTCCAAAAAGGTTGATGAGACACAAAATGTTGTTGCTGCATTAAAAGCAAACATGAAAGAGTCAATGGAAATAAAAGGGTCTAAAAGGTTTAAGCAGGAGAAGAAAGTCTTGATGGAAAAGGAAGAGCAAGGTACTTCTGAACCTAAGGAAGAGCAGGTTATTCCTAAGCCAAAAAGAAGAAAGCCTACTAGAAAAGTAAGCCAACCCAAATCCACACCTTCCAAAACCATCAAACAAACTCCCCAAATCCCCAAAAATTCCTCTCATCAAACCTCCAAACCAACAGATGTTAAGACACCTGTTGTATCAACAGTTGTTAGTACCTCAGTGGTTTCAACAGATGTTACCCCAACAACTGCCATCACTACCACATCAACACACACTCAATCCACTGCTTTACCAAAAACAACCTCACCACCACAAAAGCCACCTGCCAAAAAGCAGAAGACATCAGATGACACATCAGCTGTTGTAATGACAACAGTGGTTGAAACACCAGTTGTTTCAACAGCTGTTAGTCAAACACCTACCATCTCAATCACCACCACTCAACCCACCAACACACCACCAACTTCTCCAAAGCATAAAAGGAGAAGGGTAACAAACATTGTGCTGGAAGATGACACTTCCCCAACTCCAACATCTACACAACCACTGACCCTTGTCACAATTCCAAACCCTATTCCATTATCTTCAGCTTAAGTTCTGAATTCAAACACTGCTATTGTTCCTGTGGGATTACAATACCCATTGGATCTTCCAGCAGTCAGGGAGGAGATCAAATCCTTTTACTCTAAAGATGACCCTGCAAAAAGGAATCTTCCTTCCATTCAAGGTTATCCTTTCACAAGAAACATAGAAGAGTATCTCAAGATAAAAGCTCAACAAGCAGAGGATATATCTAAAAGAGATACAGAGGGAAAATCTGACAAAGAGATTCAGAGAAATCTGCAATACCTGCTCACCAAGGTCAGAAATTTAGAACAGTTCTCAAAAGATCTTTACCAAAAATTATCTGAAAAGGATGATGAAAGTATGAGGCAAGACTACCTTGAATATATCATTGCATACAAGAAGTACAGGACAGAAAAGCATCAGTACAAAGAATGGACTATCAATGAACTACAAGAAGAGATAGCCAGAATTCAAAAGATGCTTAAAGAAAAGGTAAAACAAGCTCCTCCAGTCTGGGCCAAGTACAAGAAAAATGTACCTGAAAGAACCCTGAAGCTAAAAATAATGAAAGAAGAACTGATAGCTGCTGATTATGGGTCAAGGAACCAGGTTACAAGATGGTCAGAGGACAAAGTATTAGCAACTTACAAAAGCTTGGAAGAGTTGAGGAAAAGAGATCCCACTGCTACTCAAAAGCCTGATTATCCAGAAGCAGTGGTTCCAGTAAAGCAACAAAAGTTACCAATCAGGAGATCCACTGCTCCACTTGCTGCCATCCTTTACCAAAGAAGGAAACAAAAGCAGATGGATGCAGCAACCAAAGAAGACAAGGATCAAGAAGAGCTTATCATGAAGATGGTCCTTCAGACACTTTTGGTAGAAAACAAGAATTAGCACAATCTCAAGACCCTGCCAAAGTTGTCATCACCAGGCCTCAATCTCCAAACTCATCTGCAATAAAAATTCTACCAAGAAACCCATTAGATTCAAAGATACTAAATAAAAATTCTCCCAAGAAACCCATTAGATTCAAAGATACTAAAGTGGAAGTCTGATCAAAAGACCCACGTATTGACTCTGCTCAGATCCAATGGTGTGGTGAAGCAAATATCAAGGGAAGCAGCACTTGGCCTGGGTGTTGAAGATATGCAAGATCTCCTTGAGCTTCCCCTATGCAGGGATGAGGATGATGAGGACTCAATGAACTTTGAATTACAATTCAAAGGTCAAGTAAGGGAACTCTTGATGAGACAATAAAGATCCAGAATAATGAAGAGTGTTGGCATCATCTGTTCCAGGGGGAGATTGTTGGGATTGAACCCTACAAAGGAACAGTTGATAAAGCCAAAACTGGATCAGATCAGTGGATCCAGAATAAGCAGTTGTTTGCATCAGTCTTTCCCCTTGAATGTGACCTAACATCTGATGCCCTCTAAGTACTGCCCTTCAACCACAACTGTAACATCCGTGCTTGTAATCATTATGAACAGTTCTATTATCAATAAAACAATGTCATTTGATCCCAATGTTTGTTTGGTTGTGTTTTACATTTTTCATGTTTTGACTTTTATTCAATTCCAAACTCTATATCGCTTTCTGGAGAGTTATACGCAAACTGATGCGTAAACGTAACCAGTTTAATGTGACAAATACTCCGGAACACCAACATATACTTAACATACCTTAAATAACCCTTCCATAACTTAGAAATAAGTTTTGAAGGCTTTGGTATGGCAAAAACAAGTTAATTCGTTTACAGGGACTAAACTTGACAAACTGCGAAAGTATGCCAATTTGAACTGTAACGAACATTCCGGAATATGACCATAAGTTAAACATACCATAAATATCCTTTACATAGCTTAGAAATAGGCTTTGAGGGGTACGGTATGCTAAAATAAACTTTTGGGTCATTCAGGGACTAAAAGTGTCAAAAAGTGCACAAGTTTGCATTTTCACGCATAACTTACGTTCTGAATACATCCGGACATCAAAAAATTGATGTAAGCATGACTATATTATGCTTTAGTGTTTGGCTTGCCAAAAATCCATTCGTTGCGTCATTTGGATCGTTTTTCGCGCTTGTGCGCATTCCGTCGTAATTAAGCTAACATCGCGTTCGTACGACCAAACGAACTGACATCAGACAAATTTTTGAACATGTTTCATGTCCACAATGTTTAGGCATCATTTTAGGGCCTTAAAGTTGGCTTTACGGGCCTTAGAAGTGCCGGAAATGGGCTGAATACACAACAGGGACCAAAACTGCAATTCTGTAAAACATGGCCAGGCGGCCCGCCTCAGTTTCTGTTAATCCCCACGCGGGCCGCGTCCGACTATCAGACCAGATTCAGTGTTTTTAACATCAGATTGCAGCTGGTTGATCCACCACCACACATTCTCTAATGCTTAGTCAGATGATAAGGATCACTTTGAGCTACCATAAGGTCCCGACACTTGTACGGGTGGGATTAAGGCACGGTTTCCATGAAACGATCTTAACGGTGGACCGAAAACTATATATACCCCATGCCCCGCATTGCTCAAATCACTAGAATTTTGATTTGAGAAACTCTAAGTTGAAACTATTGTTTCATACCTGAGATTTTTGAATCGAAATTAGCATTCGGGGACCCTTCGTAAGTATTCTTTCGTTCTTTTATTGCTTTTCGAGTCTTTCGAGTCTGAAAGTCAAACTTTGTTTGACTTTCTGCATTGACCAGATATGGTCAATGCGAAGTTCGTTTGAACTTCGCAACGTGAGTGTAATCACGTTGGTTATAGTCCCTTGGGACTATGCCTACTGATTACCACGTTGTCTAGGGTCGTAGGGTAAGCGATCTGATAAATCGCTTATACCTCGAACCCGACCCATTTGGTCGATCATTAGGATCCGACCAAACACATTAGGTGACCATAGTAGGTAGGGAATAACCTTCCGAGGTTATACCCTATGGTCACATCGTTTGAGTAGTTGTATGATAGGTAGTTTATATGCCTTAGGTAAATTACCAGAATACCCTTTTCATGTCTAATTGGTAATTAAGCATATGTAACCTAAACCTTTGTCACATAACGGATTATGTAACATGTTTAGGCATATAACACTTGTCATAGGGCTAGTTAGGCGGTCCGAACGCGTTTCACGCGAACGACGCGTTAAAGTAGCATAAGCTACCTAAACGGGTCGTGATGGGTCGTAAACAATTATGTTAGGTTTCAATTAGTATGTAGGCTTTGTTGAACCATACTACACGAGTCTCAATACTCGTTTGGTTTACGAACCCTCATGCTACCCGATCTTCCGATTTAGGTCCGGTTTATTAACATAGTTACCTATATTAGGTGTCGTTTGATTCCGAGATCTCTTGCATTGCTGGGTGGTTATCTTAGGACATCTAAGAAATCTCAAGTGAGTACATAGACCCCTCTTTTACTGTTTTCCAAACTGTTTTGGTGTGAAACACATGTGCCTACTTGTTACTTTCCTGCTTTCCTGTTTTCACATCATATACATGCTATGTTTGTTAGTACATTATAGTACATGATTTCATGACATTTCATGCTATGTATGTCCATTGTGTGCATACTTAGTACATTGTTTTACATTACATTTCTGCTATGTATATTGACTGATAGCATGCTAGCACATTGATTTACAAGACTTTTTCTGCTTTGTATGTTAACTTAGCATACTTAGTACATCGTTTTCATATGACATGTATACAACTGTTATAACATTTGGTTTGCACAAACGGGTCTTTATTACGTTCATTAACATTTGCTACGCCGCTCGGGAGTAAGTAGTGGTACCATAGGACTTGACAAATCCCATTCCTGACATCCCGGGTTTGTTTGGATGTAAGGAATGACTGAATCCGAATACAATTCTTTTGATAACCTTGACTGAAAGGGTTATCCGACTGTCTCAAGGCTTGAATGTATGCGTTAACTTACCACATAAATGTTTGTATCAATGTATCATGCATCACTTTGCAAAACATAACTTTTTGATATATTCAAAATACTTTGTTTTGTACATTTTTACTTATGGTTTAAGTAGTCTTATTTTACTTACCATACATAACATTTGTTACACATTACTTGACTACTTTTGGACTTATAAACATTTGATATGGTTTATACAAGGACTTTTGACTATTGGTTTAAACATAGACTTTATACATTGGTGGTTTGTTTAAGTGATTTAAGTAACGAGGCATGTGTAATATGATACAAGCATGGTGGATACGCCGCTGGTACTTCCTATATATAAGTGTTTGTATGGTATTACATATCGTAGCGTTATTTGAATCATTTCAGTTTGAGATATATATAACATTTATTACAAATATCATACTTTTCACAAGACATTGATTTACAAACAACTTATCTTATACAAACACATTTTTACATGGTTATTCATTTAACCTGACATTTATTTATACATATCATCTGATCTTATCATTTTTCAAATGATTTACAAAACAAAGAAAATTACAAGGTTCATGACTAAACATTTTCTCAAACATAAGTCATGAAACCTATTTTCACAAAACCTATGTATCTCACAGGCATTTTTATGCTGACGTACCTATTTTCACATGTGTTTTCAGGAGCTTTTCCATAGGATGTTGATCATGACACTAGGGCGGACATGTGCCTTAGAGACTAAAAACGATGATAGACTTTGTTTAATTATGTTATAAACTCTGTATTTCCTGTGTTAAGACAATGTAACTCTTGTTTAATAAATAAAATACAACTTTGTTTGCCATGGATTTGAAACAATTAATTCTGTTACAACACTCCCCGACGTTTTCCGCCACGTCTTGTATGTTATACGTGGTCGGGGTGTGACAACAACTGCTGGTCTACATCAACTGTTGTTCACTCAAAGACTGCTGAAGACTAAACACTGATTAGTCAATCTGCTACTGTAGTTCAAGCACTGCTGAAGACACAAAGCACTGCTGGGGCTAAAGCTGTGGAATGAAGAAGCAGCAGTTAGACTAGTATTTGTATTCATTTATTGTAATCAGTTGTTAGATAACAGTGTTTGTATTAGTTTGTGGTTAGAGGTTGTTAGGAGGTTAGATGTCACTTTCATGGTGACGTCAGCAAAGATGCCATAGTGGTTTGTTCTGTACTATAAATAGAACAGTACCCTGTACTGTTCTATTAGCTCTCTTCATCACATAGTCATTCTGTATGAACATACACTGTGAGCTCAGGCTGAGGGGGAGATTGTATGCATGCATGCAATGTAATTGAAGATTGTAATAAATATAATCATTCGATTTCATGCTAAACAAGTTTGTTAAAAACAATTCTCTCTTTGATTGTGTGTTGAAAGTTTATTCCATTTAGTTTCCGCTGCACTTAACCTTAATTCATCTTCATTATAATCAAACAAGCACAATCATAAGAAACTCAGATCCTAACATGGGGATTTAGTCAAGATGGGTTAGGATGGGTTTTAAAATACCCATCTAAATTTTAGCATGGGTCAGGATAGGTTTTTACTCTGTAACCCTAAAACACGTATCAGACTTCAATGGGAACGGTGTGTGACTTGTGTCAAACCTCATCATCAGATCCCTAAATCACCATCATCATCTGATTTCAAACCTCAACATCAGATCCCTAAATCACCATCATCGTGGATTCAACCCTAAATTACCATCATCATCTGATATCAAACCAATGATTATTGTTTCTTATTCTTCCTGTTTTCACCACTAATTTGCCTACACCTTCAGCATCAGATCCCTCTATTTTGTACGTACCATCTTTCTTGTTTTCTCTAGTATTCTCATTGCTTTTAGCACTTGATACGTTCTGGGTTTTCATCAAAACTACCGATGACTTTCAACGGCCGATAGATCTATATAATTAGTTATATTTTGGGGTCTTTTAAAAAATAGGGTTTTTTTTGGTGAATTAGGGCTTTCGGTGAGTTAATGGTTCATTTGTTAGAGTTTAACTCGACAAATTTTTATTCTATTATCGTCATTTTGTTAAGTTGACTTTTAGGGTTTCAGAGACAGTTTGTTTGATTGTAAATTGATGAATTGTAGTTGACTAGTGAGTTAATTGTTTGTTTGTTGGAGTTTGATGAATTGTAGTTGACTAGTGAATTAATTGTTTGTTTGTTGGAGGTTAATTTGATGTAATCTTGTTTCTGTTATCGTCATTTTGTTAAGTTGAGTTTTAGAATTAGTTAATTATCATTGATTCTATGGAGAATGATTAATAGAGTATATGTGTTTATTTATTTGTAGGAGACAAATTATGTTGACTAATCCCGAGTTCGAAGATGAAGTTAGTTCATTCAGTTCGAGTAAACACCATTCAATAGTTTAGAATTTTTTTGAGACCCACTGGACAAGATGGGGTTAAGAAAGTGAGTTGTAATGGTTGTGGAAAGGTGTTTAATGCTAACAAGGGAACAACTACCATGAAACATCATTTACCTAAGTGTTTCTACATTGATGAACCCGGCCCACCAAGAAAACATGCTCCTTTAGATCAAGCAATGTATCAGAAAAAATTAGCATATTTTGTCACACCCTGGCTTTGCGGAAGCGTGGTTAATTTGGTGTGACTTCTTAATACCATAGCTTAATCATAACAAAGCTATATGAAATAAACCATGCAAGATCATCCATTTAATTAAGTTTTAAAAACCAAATACAACAACATTGTTTTAACAAACACAAACATCAACATGACATAAACACAGTTTAAGGACTGTGACTTGTCCAGGAAAGAGTCACATTCCCCAAACCCGGATTACCTCGTAACTAGTGCAGTGGAAAACGTGTCATACCGCGCCAGATCCTTTAATTCCCTGAAATACATGTAAGTTGAAAAATCAACAATAATGTTGAGCGAGTTCATGTGTTTAGTATGTGCGCGCGAATAAACCTTTATAATCATTGTAAGTATGAAGGTTTTGTAAACTCTGGTATGAAAGCAAATAAGGAAACATATCAGTTAATGTGTAACCACATGGTCCAACCTGCGGGCGCATGGGAGGGGATAGGTCAAGGTCACCACATGGTCCAACCTTAGGGCGCATGGGTGGTGTTAAGACAAGGTCACCACATGGTCCAACCTTAGGGCGCATGGGTGGTGTTAAGACAAGGTCACCACATGGTCCAACCTTAGGGCGCATGGGTGGTGTTAAGACAAGGTCACCACATGGTCCAACCTTAGGGCTCATGGGTGGGGTTTGTTATGCTCAAATAGACCTATCACTTGTATCCCTCGATCGTACTACGAGGACTAATGTTCTCAAGATTACACCTACCCAATCACATAACCTAACAGTTCCTTCCTTAGCTGACCATACCATGTATAAAGTACTTGTAATCAAAGTAACATGTATTTCACCCCCGCAGTTTAGAAAACTGAAAACAGTTAGGAGAAAAGGGGGACATGAACTCACAGTGGTGCGTCTCTACCAAGTATGCCTCCAAATCAATCAGCTGTATGACGACCTACACGTACTAACTCTATTAGACGGACGGCCGTGCCTTAGCTTTATGGTTTAAGTTTTTGGGAAATAGTTAGGCAACTATTTCGTGTTTACATTCTGTATATACTTGGTAGTCATTTTCCTTCCCAATGATGGGGGATTTAATACATGTGCGTTCGTATAATTCGGATTACACTATTAAGTCTCACTTAATATATTTTATTCCTAACTCCAAAATATAAATATTCTTCCCAAAAATATTATATTTTAATACATGTGATTTTCCCAAAATAATACTTAGTAATATTATTTTTACTCTAAAAATAATATTTACGTAGTTCACAAAATAATCATAAACACTTATACAAGTGATGTTGTGAAAAATATATACTAAGTATATTTATGTATCACGTTTTATTTTGTGAAATCCCACCTCCGGTATTTTGTAAATAAGTCGTGGCGAAATCTATAATTTGAAAACAAGTCAAAATGTATTTCTAACACTTATAGTGAAAATAATTCTAAGTGTTAGGTTTTTAGAAAAATTTCGCCAGAGTTTCCTCTGTAACTGGAGGTGGCCACGCTTTCAAGCGTATCATTTTCTTTTATAAATCAAACCAACAATCTTCTTATTCAATCAAAACAATGTTCAAACCACAAACTAGTAAAAAATATGTATATAAATCGCATAAATTTCATGAACTTGTGATTTATCCAAACTATGAAGTAAATCCCATTACTTTTAGTGGATCTTTACATAAAACAATCCGATTTTGTAAAAACCTCGTTTTTAAAGAAATTCCATCTTTACAACTTCTCGTCAACATTTACAAAAATAGTTCTTTCGTCGAAACTTTGTGTTACACAAGTGTTTACACACTTGTGTGTTCTAAAAACCATTCGTGTTAGTGTAAGATCCGTCTTTAAAGTATGTTTTCTCTTGACACGAGGTCTTTTGAAAATACCACTTGTAGATACGTAGATCTACTAGTTTTAAACACTATTTCACAAGCAAAATCGCTTTTACACAAGTTCATGATTCGCGTGTGGTAGAGTTTCATCCTTTAACCCTTGTTACTTCCAAAACAACCTTATGTCATGATCCATGATCATGACCAACCCGGGTTAAATGACGATCCGAGCTACCACAACATAGATCGGGTCTAAATAATCACACAAATCAAATACTACATTATTTACACAACATATGAGCTTTTATCCAACATTTCTAGTGTTTTAAGTAGACTTTTATGCTTCACATTGTATGTTTGCGTCTTTTAACCGATACATATCATATTAACCACTTTAAAATGGTTCGAGAAGGTGATTTAAGCAACTTACTACTAGCTCGAGGCTAGGGAAGAATCTAAGCGCAAAATGAGTGGATAAAAGCAACGAGAAGAGGTCCTTCGCCTTCCGATTGCACCAGGGTTCCTTATACGCGATCCTTATCACTTGTAGTTACTTGAAATGTGAAGATCAAAACCGAAAATATGATGGGTGCTCAAGGGGGTGTTCGGCCGAAGCCTTTGAGAGAGAGAGGAGAGTGTGTGTTGTTGAGTTTGTGATGTAAATGATCATGTGTGTAAATCCTAGTTCTTATAGACAATCACAAGATTATTACCCAAAGGATTTCATGCTCCCTAGATACTAAAAATGAAGATTAAAATAATAATAAGGGTACAATGGGTGTCCCCCCTCTTGGGGACGGTTGGTTAAGGGGGGGGGGGGGGGGTACTAGTTCAAATCCAACCAAATGTTAAGTATTTAGTTAGGTTAATCTAGTTAGTTAAGTGATTAACCCGGTTACTGGTGTGTTGTGCTTTACAGCGGGTGTTAGGGTATTCAGGGACCCTAACTGGCTCAGAAAAAGAAAGATAATGTTATTAACAATATTTTCATGTTCCGGGTAAAGTCCGGTTGTTCGGTTGGATGGTAATCCGTTAAAGTGCTTATCAAAGCTTTAAAGTGTCGTTAATACCCTTTTTAGTGACACAACTCATTTCTGACACTTTGGAAAGTGTCTAGTAATATTTTTCTCATGTTTTGGCACTTTATTAGGTAGCTAAATGCTGAATTATTATTTAAAGTTCTGAATTTTGTGTTTAGAGCACGTTTTAGGCACATCCAGTCATTGTAACTTATTCCTAGAGACGCAGTTCTACAACCCTTGTATCCCTACACTCACCACTAGTGTAGCAAAATATTTCTGGCTCATACAGGCCTTAGAGGCAGTGTCTGCCTGATGCTGGCTCTATCAGCATGTTCAATAGGTTATCCGTTTATAGTGCTACTGTGCTTTTGTGCATCATGTTTGTCACTAAGGTTCAGCATGTAAATGATGTAGTGACAACAAGTAAAGTATGATGCAAGTAAGTACATGTATCAGTATATTCAAGTAGCAGTTTATTCACAAGTTCCAGCAAGCACAGTAATTAAGCAGTAATTAATTATTAATTAAGTCGTACGGATACCTGGTTTAGTGAGGGTTGTCACATTCTCCCCCTGTTAGAAAAATTTCGTCCCGAAATTTTAAGTTCTGCTTGTAGATGCAGGGTTCTTAGGAAATAAGTGGGGGTATTTCTCTTTCATTCGGTCCTCACGCTCCCAGGTGTATTCAGGACCGTGTCTGGCATTCCAAGGAACTTTGACGAGCTTGACACTGCTCCGGCGGGTCTTGTTTACTTTCCAATCCGTAACCTCAACCGGTTCTTCAACGAAGTGGAGCGTGTCGTCAACATGAATCTCGTCGGTGGGAATGGCAATGGTATCTTGGGTTGGACTTTTCTTCAGGTTGGATACATGAAATGTATCGTGAACTGAATGGAGTTCAGCAGGTAAGTCCAGCTTGTATGCTACTAGTCCTATTCTTTCCAAAATTCTGAAAGGACCAAAGTAGCGCGGATTTAACTTTCCACGCTTTCCGAAGCGTGCCACACCCTTCCAGGGTGAAACTTTCAATAAAACCATTTCTCCAACTTGGAACTCCAAGTGTTTCCGGTTTGGATCCGCATAGGCTTTCTGTCTGTGGCGAGCTGCTTCGATGCGTTTTAGAATCTGCGCAATCTTGTCTGTCGTCTCTTGGACGATTTCGGGACCAGCAAGCTGCCTATCACCTGCGTCAGCCCAGCATAGGGGTGATCGGCACTTGCGTTCGTAAAGGGCTTCAAATGGCGTGACACCAATACTGGTGTGGTAGCTGTTGTTGTATGAAAATTCGACCAAAGGCAAATGCTTATCCCAGCTACCGCCCAAATCCATAACACACGCTCTCCGCATGTCTTCCAAAGTCTGTATCGTTCGCTCGCTTTGACCGTCAGTTTGCGGATGAAACGCAGTGCTCAGATTTAATTGTGAGCCAAAAGCTTCTTGGAAGGATTGCCATATCCTTGACACAAACCTTCCGTCTCTATCAGAGATGATTGAGACAGGCACTCCATGGCGCATAACGATCTCTCTCATGTAAATTTCAGCCAATTTGCTCGTATTATCCTTCTCTCTGATAGGTAAGAAGTGTGTTGACTTTGTTAATCGATCCACTATTACCCAAATAGTGTCATGGCCTCTCGGCGTTCTTGGCAACTTCGTACTAAAATCCATTGAGATTTATTCACATTTCCACTTGGGAATCTCAGGTTGTTGCAGAAGTCCTGAAGGCTTCTGATACTCGGCTTTAATCTTAGCGCATGTTAAACATTTGCTCATATATACAGCAACATCGCCTTTCATCCTAGGCCACCAATAATAATCTTTGAGATCCTGGTACATCTTATCCGCTCCTGGATGGATAGAGTACCGTGATTTGTGAGCTTTATCAAAAATAACTTTCCTTAAACCACCAAACAGAGGAACCCAAATCCTTTTCTCAAAACATAACGTTCCTTCCTCGTTTGGTACCAGTAGCTTCTCCATCCCACGGAGATATTCTTCTTCAAGGTTTCCTTCCTTGAGGGCTTCTTTCTGCGCGGCACGAATGCGCAAGGAAAGATCGGTTCGGATAATCATTTCTAAAGCCCTAATCCTTATGGGCTTGGTCCTCTCCTTTCGACTTAGGGCATCGGCGACCACATTCGCCTTCCCTGGATGATACTTTATCTCGCAGTCGTAATCGTTCAGCAACTCAACCCATCGTCTTTGTCTCATATTCGACTCCTTCTGGTTGAATATGTGTTGTAGGCTCTTGTGATCTATAAAAATTGTACACTTTGTACCATAAAGGTAGTGTCTCCAGATCTTTAATGCAAAAACCACTGCGCCAAGTTCCAAATCATGTGTGGTATAGTTCTTTTCGTGCACTTTCAATTGACGCGATGCGTAAGCAATAACCTTTTGGCGTTGCATCAACACACAACCCAATCCTTGACGCGAAGCGTCACAGTATACCATGAAATCATCTGTACCTTCCGGTAGTGCTAAGATTGGTGCATTGCAGAGCTTATCCTCCAATATCTGGAACGTTTCTTCCTGTTTGATTCCCCAATCAAACTTCTTATCTTTCTGCGTGAGGAGTGTCAAAGGTTGAGCAATTTTTGAAAAATCCTTAATGAACCTTCGATAGTAGCCAGCCAAACCCAAGAATTGTCGAATCTCGGTTGGCGTCTTTGGCGTTTCCCAATTCTTAATCGCTTCGATCTTGGTTGGATCCACATGGATTCCATCTCCATTTACCACATGTCCAAGGAATTTGGACCTCACGTAGCCAAAATTCGCACTTAGAGAGTTTGGCATACAGCTGTTCTTTCTTTAGCAGCTCCAAAATAGCTCTTAGATGCGGCTCGTGCTCAGCCTTTGTTCTTGAATAAATCAAGATGTCGTCGATAAACACAATCACGAACTTGTCCAAGTGCGGCTTGCAAACTCTATTCATCAAGTCCATAAAGACGGCAGGTGCGTTTGTCAAACCAAACGGCATAACAAGGAACTCGTAGTGTCCATAACGAGTTCTGAAGGCTGTCTTTGGGGTACTCTCCTCTTGTATCCTTAACTGATGGTATCCAGATCGAAGGTCGATCTTTGAATAAAAGCTTGAACCTTGCAGTTGGTCGAATAGATCATCAATCCTTGGCAGAGGGTATCTATTCTTGATCGTCAGCTTGTTCAGCTCCCGGTAGTTGATGTTTATTTAAAAATCATCATCCTTCTTTTTGACGGGTAGAAATGGGGTTACCCCGAAAGGGAATTTTGGTCTGTTATCTTCCTTCTCTATCCATTGCTAAAACTTCTTTGTCAATCCTTGCATCTCCAAAAATGTAAGTCGCTATGATGCATTGACTACGGGTGCAGTGCCTGGAATTAAATTGACGCGGGATTCGACTTAATCGTTGAGGAGACGATTCCGGCAAGTCTTCGAGGAAGACTTCGGGGTATTCTCCAATCACAGGGATATCTTCAGGTTTTGGTTCTTCGGGTTCTTTTTCCACGACCTGAGCCAAGAATGCAACACATCCTTTGTGCGAAAATTTGTGTGTCTTCTTTTCCTGATAATCCGTAGGAGCGTATCCTGCTCCATGAATCACAATCATTTCTCCGTTCGTCGTCGGGGCGCGGATGACAATCTCCGCCGGGTTGTTCGACAACCAGTCCATCCCAATTATCACATCGAAGCTTCCGTTAGGCTTTGTTCTATCGAGAACTGGGTATCTAGGTTACTTACTACTAAAACAACTATATTTTCTGAAGCTAAAATTTGACAATACTGTCAAATAGAGCATAACATTGACTATTATGAGACGTACCGATATCCGCGCTTGGATTCTATCCCCGCTGTTGAGCTTTCATCCACGTGCCTGAGTGTTCTTAGGGCAATACTTCCTGAAATGCCCCACATCACCGCAATTAAAACATGCTTGGCCACAGCCTTGATCATCACCATCCCTGCCTTGATAGTTGTTTTCGTCGTTATTTCCTCCGCGATTTCCGCTACCATCTTGACCTCTATTTCCATGTTTAGTACCTTGCCGACACGTTTCCTTGACATGTCCCACCGTGCCACAGTTACCACATTTTCCATATCTACACCGCCCGTTATGGTGACGTCGACAGTTGTCGCACCTTGGTAGGATACCCGTGTACTCTTTTCTCTTTTTGGCCTTGTCGTTGCCACTCGACTGGGTACCCTGTTTGAAATTCGCCAACATCCTCTTGTTGTCCCCAGATGACTCTACATGAGTCTCCTTCTTCTCCTCAGAGGTTAAAAATTTGTTCATCCTGATTGCCTCTTCCGTCAGGGCTACACTTAGATTGATGGCCTCAGTGATTGTTGCAGGCTTTGATGTCGTTACCATGCTCTTGATTTGGGGTGCCAATCCCCAAATGAAACGCTCAATCCTCTTAAACTCCGGATCTACCATGTAAGGAACGATACGCGATAGAACTTGGAACTTCTCCACATACTCAGCTATTTTTGGACCTTCCATCTTCAAGTTCCAGAACTCAGTTTCTACCTTCTGGCTTTCTGTTCTCGAACAGTACTTTTTATGCATTAGCTCTTTCAGCTCGTCCCACGATAGAGCATACGCGGCAGCCTCGCCCATTGTCTGAACCTGAAGTTTCCACCATGACAGAGCCCCATCTCGGAACAGCCCGGAAATGTACGTGACCTGATCTCTTGGGGTGCATTTGCTCGCACGCAAAACAGTGTCCGTCTTCTCAATCCAGCGTACGAAGGCTACGGCACCCCCAGTGCCGTCGAAATGTAGGGGCTGGCAGCCTAAGAACTGCTTGTAGGTGCAGCCGTTGGGTGGGTTATTTCCTGAGGTACCTCCGTTGCGCTCGGAGTTATGGGCCTCGTATTGTGCGATGACTGAAGCAATGATTCCCTGAAGTTCCGCCTCGTTGGTGGGTATGTGTACATCCTGTCCTGGAGGCATCTTCCAAATGATAATCGTATGGGTCAGGTCATAGTAAGTAAAGTGTACGTAAGTATACAACAATTTCAACACATAACATCTCATGTTATAAATAAATAAATCAATCACATAACATCTCATGTTATAAATCAATCACCCATATTGATAGCCTCTGCAATGGTTGAGGGCTTCGAGGTAGTAACCATGCCCCTGACCTGGGTTGCAAGTCCCCAAATGAATCGTTCCATCCTTTTGAACTCCGGTTTGACTAAGTAGGGGACGACCCTAGACAAGTTGTGAGATTGCTGGATGTATTCAGGAATCTCTGGTCCGTCCATTTTCAATTCCGGAACTCTACCTCATGCTTCTGATTTCCAGCCCTAGAATTGTATTTCTTCTCCATCATTCCTTTGAGCTCGTCCCAGCTCAGTGTATTAGCAGTATCTTGTACCAAGGGTCTGAACCTGGAGGTTCCATTATGAGAGTGTGCCATCTAGAAATAACCCCGAGATATAGGTAACACTCTGTTGGGGCGAACGGTTACTCATTCTTAGAATGGAGTCGGTCTTTTCGGACCAACGAACAAATGCCACGACACCTCCTGTTTCGTCAAGGTTCAAAGACTTGCAGTTCAGGGACTGCTTATAAGTGCAGCCATTTTGGGGGGGGGGGGGGGGTTGTTCCCAGTGGTGCCATTGCTGTGCTTAGAGCGGAGGGCTTTACGTCGTGCAGTTGCCTGTGAGATGCGCTCTTGCAGCTCGGCTTCTGTCCTTGGCAACGTACTGGTGTTTGTGTCACGTCTGGGTGACATTCTCTTCTGTCGAAGTGGTATAAAGCGGGTTAGACAACGTTTCAATTGTCTATGAGATATATGGCACCATAAGCCATCATGTACTCACCCAATTTTACACGTAAATATACTCGGTGTATGAGCGAGGAAATAATTTCTGAGCCTTCACATAGGCTTGCCAATTTGGCTTATTGCTTGTAATAGAATGAACTCGAGGCCACGTCGCCTTGGTTATTCGTGTTTTAGTTATTTCCTGCTACATTGGTCTTCATTAGCATGACCCGCAAAGTCCACCAGGATTTCTGTGCACCACAAGTCGTTATTACGTGGGCCCCCGTAATAATAAATTGTCTTGCACAGTTACCCCAAATTTTCTCTCGTCCAAGCAGATGATCAATCAAGGAGCAATAGCATGTGCATCGGCATGATCAGTGTCATGCTCTAATGCGGGGTCAGGTGCAACACCTGGCTCAGGGGCCATGGCCGGCTCCAGATCAACAAACTTTATTTCAAAGTTAGTTGGATCAACAAACACAGGGGCTACAGGATCCTCCAAGGGCTGGTCTAAGTGTATGAACTCAATGTCATGGTTTGGATTAAAACCAGGTGGAAGAACAGGATTATCCTTAATATCGTGATCAAACTCAAAGCTGTGCGCGAGAACTGGTGCAGCTGATGACGCCATATCGGGGTCGGCGTCGTGTGAGTGATGTTGCTCTCCCGGTGTATGCAAAGATGCGGACGCCACAGACTCAAATGGGTCTGGGACAGGTGAATGGGCATGAGCCTCTTCTTGCAGGAGCGTCAGCAAGCAGCAGGCTATCACCAACAGCAATAGGGCCTCGCCCTCAAATGGGTCCTCCTCTAATAGATCGTTATCGTCGTCAGAGACCACGTCGGGGGGGCATATCAACAACGGGAGAAGCGGCAAGGGCACAGGAGCTGGGATCACAGCGAGTGGCAAATTCCCAACAAGATGGCCATCAGCAGGCTCTGCTACGACATCAGGCAGTGCAAAGGGCTGAAAGTCGTCATCGTCCGTGCCGGTAGTATTGGAAATGTACACCTCGTGCTCCGATGAAACTATGTCGTCTGATACTATGGCCATGGGATTCGTAGTGTCCATCTTTCTATTACATGATGAAGGCATGACGTTTGTAACACAAACACACATACGTATAACAATCAATCATATAATCATATAATCACATAAGTCACCAAGTAAGCATTCAAATAATTCTCCTAGTCCCACTAGCCAAATTCTACCAGCCTCTCAGACTGCTCTTCCTAGTCCCACTAGCCAAATTCTCCCAGCCTCTCAGACTGCTCTTCCTAGTCCCACTAGCCAAATTCTCCCAGCCTCTCAGACTGCTCTTCCTAGTCCCACTAGCCAATTTCTCCTAGTCCCACTAGCCAATTCTCCTAGTCCCTCAAGCCAACTACCTCGATCTCCCAGACCGAGCCTCGGCCTCCAAGACCGAGCCTCAGTCTTTCCGGACTGAGCCTAAAAATAGTAAATAAATGTGCTCAACATTTGTTTGTAAAAAGTTTGGATCTTGACTTAAGTGGTATGCAGTAAAAATGTTTTCGTGAGAGCCCTAGTGATCATAGTCTAGACTCGAGAAGGAATCCTAGTTCGCTATGATCAGAGCTCTGATACCAAGCTGTCACACCCTGGCTTTGCGGAAGCATGGTTAATTTGGTGTGACTTCTTAATACCATAGCTTAATCATAACAAAGTTATATGAAATAAACCATGCAAGATCATCCATTTAATTAAGTTTTAAAAACCAAATACAACAACATTGTTTTAACAAACACAAACATCAACATGACATAAACACAGTTTAAGGACTGTGACTTGTCCAGGAAAGAGTCACATTCCCCAAACCCGGATGACCTCGTAACTAGTGCAGCAGAAAACGTGTCATACCGCGCCAGATCCTTTAATTCCCTGAAATACATGTAAGTTGAAAAATCGACAATAATGTTGAGCGAGTTCATGTGTTTAGTATGTGCGCGCGAATAAACCTTTATAATCATTGTAAGTATGAAGGTTTTGTAAACTCTGGTATTAAAGCAAATAAGGAAACATATCAGTTAATGTGTAACCACATGGTCCAACCTGCGGGCGCATGGGAGGGGATAGGTCAAGGTCACCACATGGTCCAACCTTAGGGCGCATGGGTGGTGTTAAGACAAGGTCACCACATGGTCCAACCTTAGGGCGCATGGGTGGTGTTAAGACAAGGTCACCACATGGTCCAACCTTAGGGCTCATGGGTGGGGTTTGTTATGCTCAAATAGACCTATCATTTGTATCCCTCGATCGTACTACGAGGACTAATGTTCTTAAGATTACACCTACCCAATCACATAACCTAACAGTTCCTTCCTTAGCTGACCATACCATGTATAAAGTACTTGTAATCAAAGTAACATGTATTTCACCCCCGCAGTTTAGAAAACTGAAAACAGTTAAGAGAAAAGGGGGACATGAACTCACAGTGGTGCGTCTCTACCAAGTATGCCTCCAAATCAATCAGCTGTATGACGACCTACACGTACTAACTCTATTAGACGGACGGCCGTGCCTTAGCTTTATGGTTTAAGTTTTTGGGAAATAGTTAGGCAACTATTTCTTGTTTACATTCTGTATATACTTGGTAGTCATTTTCCTTCCCAAGGATGGGGGATTTAATACATGTGCGTTCGTATAATTCGGATTACACTATTAAGTCTCACTTAATATATTTTATTCCTAACTCCAAAATATAAATATTCTTCCCAAAAATATTATATTTTAATACATGTGATTTTCCCAAAATAATACTTAGTAATATTATTTTTACTCTAAAAATAATATTTACGTAGTTCACAAAATAATCATAAACACTTATACAAGTGATGTTGTGAAAAATATATACTAAGTATATTTATGTATCACGTTTTATTTTGTGAAATCCCACCTTCGGTATTTTGTAAATAAGTCGTGGCGAAATCTATAATTTGAAAACAAGTCAAAATGTATTTCTAACACTTATAGTGAAAATAATTCTAAGTGTTAGGTTTTTAGAAAAATTTCGCCAGAGTTTCCTCTGTAACTGGAGGTGGCCACGCTTTCAAGCGTATCATTTTCTTTTATAAATCAAACCAATAATCTTCTTATTCAATCAAAACAATGTTCAAACCACAAACTAGTCAAAAATATGTATATAAATCGCATAAATTTCATGAACTTGTGATTTATCCAAACTATGAAGTAAATCCCATTACTTTTAGTGGATCTTTACATAAAACAATCCGATTTTGTAAAAACCTCGTTTTTAAAGAAATTCCATCTTTACAACTTCTCGTCAACATTTACAAAAATAGTTCTTTCGTCGAAACTTTGTGTTACACAAGTGTTTACACACTTGTGTGTTCTAAAAACCATTCGTGTTAGTGTAAGATCCGTCTTTAAAGTATGTTTTCTCTTGACACGAGGTCTTTTGAAAATACCACTTGTAGATACGTAGATCTACTAGTTTTAAACACTATTTCACAAGCAAAATCGCTTTTACACAAGTTCATGATTCGCGTGTGGTAGAGTTTCATCCTTTAACCCTTGTTACTTCCAAAACAACCTTATGTCATGATCCATGATCATGACCAACCCGGGTTAAATGACGATCCGAGCTACCACAACATAGATCGGGTCTAAATAATCACACAAATCAAATACTACATGATTTACACAACATATGAGCTTTTATCCAACATTTCTAGTGTTTTAAGTAGACTTTTATGCTTCACCTTGTATGTTTGTGTCTTTTAACCGATACATATCATATTAACCACTTTAAAATGGTTCGAGAAGGTGATTTAAGCAACTTACTACTAGCTCGAGGCTAGGGAAGAATCTAAGCGCAAAATGAGTGGATAAAAGCAACGAGAAGAGGTCCTTCGCCTTCCGATTGCACCAGGGTTCCTTATACGCGATCCTTATCACTTGTAGTTACTTGAAATGTGAAGATCAAAACCGAAAATATGATGGGTGCTCAAGGGGGTGTTCGGCCGAAGCCTTTGAGAAAGAGAGGAGAGTGTGTGTTGTTGAGTTTGTGATGTAAATGATCATGTGTGTAAATCCTAGTTCTTATAGACAATCACAAGATTATTACCCAAAGGATTTCATGCTCCCTAGATACTAAACATGAAGATTAAAATAATAATAAGGGTACAATGGGTGTCCCCCCTCTTGGGGACGGTTGGTTAAGGGGGGGGGGTACTAGTTCAAATCCAACCAAATGTTAAGTATTTAGTTAGGTTAATCTAGTTAGTTAAGTGATTAACCCGGTTACTGGTGTGTTGTGCTTTACAGCGGGTGTTAGGGTATTCAGGGACCCTAACTGGCTCAGAAAAAGAAAGATAATGTTATTAACAATATTTTCATGTTCCGGGTAAAGTCCGGTTGTTCGGTTGGATGGTAATCCGTTAAAGTGCTTATCAAAGCTTTAAAGTGTCGTTAATACCCTTTTTAGTGACACAACTCATTTCTGACACTTTGGAAAGTGTCTAGTAATATTTTTCTCATGTTTTGGCACTTTATTAGGTAGCTAAATGCTGAATTATTATGTAAAGTGCTGAATTTTGTGTTTAGAGCACGTTTTAGGCACATCCAGTCATTGTAACTTATTCCTAGAGACGCAGTTCTACAACCTTTGTATCCCTACACTCACCACTAGTGTAGCAAAATATTTCTGGCTCATACAGGCCTTAGAGGCAGTGTCTGCCTGATGCTGGCTCTATCAGCATGTTCAATAGGTTATCCGTTTATAGTGCTACTGTGCTTTTGTGCATCATGTTTGTCACTAAGGTTCAGCATGTAAATAATGTAGTGACAGCAAGTAAAGTATGATGCAAGTAAGTACATGTATCAGTATTCAAGTAGCAGTTTATTCACAAGTTCCAGCAAGCACAGTAATTAAGCAGTAATTAATTATTAATTAAGTCGTACGGATACCTGGTTTAGTGAGGGTTGTCACATATTTAAACACAACTATCCTTTTAGTTATGTTGAACATGAGGGGACATGAGATTTACATAAATTTTTACATCGAGATGTGACTCCTATAACAAGAAACACGGCGAAGGCGGGTGTTTTAAAAATATATGATAGAGAGAAGACAAAACTGAAAGAAAAGTTGCAAAAGATAATTAGTAGAATATGCCCGACCACTGATTTATGGATATATGGCATTATTGACGATAGTAGGGTTCTAAGAAAAAAAATTCTGAACTTTAAAGTTATACCACTTCCACACAGTGGTAAACTTTTAGCAGAGTACATGGTTAATTTTTTAGGAGATTGGGGTATTGAGAAAAAGGTGTTTACGATCAAAGTAGATAATGCCAAATATAATGATGTTTTGGTAGATTGTTTAAACAGTCATTTTCGTTTGAATCGTGTTTTACTTTGTGATTGGGATTTTATGCATGTGCGTTGTTGTGCACACATGTTAAATCTTATTGTTCAAGGAGGATTAAAGGTGATTGAAGGAGCCATTTAAAAGGCTCTAGAGTCAGTGAAGTATGTTAGAGGAAGTTCTGATAGAAAGTACAAGTTTGTAGAATGTATACACCAACTGTCATTACAATGTGGGAAAAAAGTGCATCAAGATATTGTAACCAGATGGAGTTCTACCTATCTCATGCTCGATAGTGCATTGGCCTATCGTAATGCATATGCGTGGTTAGCACTTGTTGATTCGAGGTATAAGACTTTCCCATCAGAACAGGAATGGACAAGGGTGGAAACAATCACAGAATTTTTGAAGCCTTTCTATAACATCATAACTTTGTTTTCTGGTAACTCTTATCCTACTTCCAACTTATATTTTATAATGTGTGGAAGAATCAAAAGTGTATTGAAGATCAGATGGACAATGTTGATAAGGTGATAAGTGATATGGCAAAAGAACTTTGATAAATATTGGGAAAACTATAGCATGATAATATCTTTTGCAGTTGTTCTAGATCCAAGTTTGATCTTGTTAAGTTTTGTTTCAAAAATCTTAACATGGAAGAGAAAGAATGTAAAGAGAAATTGGATATTATTTTCAAAGGGATACATAAGCTATATGATATGGAGTATGGTGTTTTGTCAAGAACAACTTCTTCAACAGTTGGGAGTTCAATTTGTGTTGATACGTCTAATGATTTGGATGAATTTGAGTCATTTACAGGCGATTTAGGAATTATGAAAATGAAAAATCACAATTAGACATGTATTTGGAGGAGGCTCGACTTAATAGAAAAGAAGAACTTGAGATTTTAAAGTATTGAAAGGATAATCAAGGGAGATATCCTCAATTGTCTCTCATGGCTCGTGATATATTGAGCATCCCAATCACTACTGTTGCCTCAGAATCATCTTTCAGTATTGGGGGTCGGGTTCTAAGTAAATATCGATCTTCATTACTCTTCATTGAATGTTGAGGCTTTGCTATGCACTCGTGATTGCTTGTTTGATTTAGAAGGTATTAAGTTCATTCTATTAATGACTTCACTATGTATAGAATGTTAATTAATATTTTACTCTTTTTGCATATCCAGGTGATGAAAACGAGAATGATATCGAGGAAGGACTTGCAGAAGATATTGAATCATTGTATCCGACATATGATGATAGCCACGTTTAGGTAATATTGACTACCATACTGATAAAGTAGTACTTGTTTAGAAAATATTTTTTTACGCCACCAAACATTATCTTCCAATCACTTTTTCGGGCTACGCTTCTCTTTTCTGGTCTAAATACTAGGGGTGTTAATCGTGTCTGGTTGGCGTGTTGTAATCAAGTTGTAAATGGGTTGGCGGGTTGTAAGAATATTGTAATAAACGGGTTGACCTTACAAATAGTTTAATTTTAATTTTAAACGGGTGAAATATTGGTCTTGTTTTGATCGTTATTCAGGGTGAAGGATATATTCAAGGTGAACTGAAACAGCAAAGGGGATGAAAAAGATGCGGATATTACAGTTCGAGTCTTTTTTTTTTTGTGCAGTAGGGAGCTTTTTAATATGTATTAAAATTCTTTTAACTTAAAAATATTTGCTTATATTATGGTACATTATATGATGGATTAAATGCCTATAGTATTTTGTTGAAGTCGTCAAACGCAAAATCAGATTCTTAATAGAATGGCTTGTTGTTTGCCTCCACTTTTCTTGGCTATTTTTATTTTGTTGTATTTCTCTTTTTTTGTATTTTTATTATTTTTGTTGTACATGTATCGTGTAATCTGCCAAGCTGAGCCAATTGTGGCTCGTAGAGAGTAGCGACTAGGCTGAGCAACCGCTTGAATTCAATAGATGTTTCTATTGAAACTGCAGGATGTACATTTGGTGAAGTGAAGTTCATGTATATAATAGTTAGATGCTCATATCATGCTTTTAACTTGTTTGATGTAGTTGTATTATGTAAATGTAGCTGTCAGAATGTTGACAATTTTACTGTAGTATACGTTACAAACAACAAAACTTATAAAGTTTTAAAGTGAGGATGTAAAGAAACCAGTGCCTGGTTCGGTTGGTTTTGAAGGGATTTCTTGGATGAACAAGTAACTACGGTTTTAGAAGAGCTTAAACAGACCAGTTTTGACAGGTTGGTACTTTTTCTGTCCGAACCGGTTCAACCCGCTGAACCTGTTTATGATTGCTTAAATAGGTTAATTGGTCGACAATATGACCCACTTTATCAAAACAATAGTATTATAGTTTTATAAATGACGTATCAATATAATTGTACTTTTTGGTACCAAAATATGAAAGTTAAAGATGATTACCTTTTGACCAGTAATTGATCTGATCTTACTATCAACAGCAGGGCTGAAGACCCTGAGATATTCAGCCTGCAACTTGTACAGACTTCCAGCAGCAATCAAAAAAACGCAAGATAGAGAAAACAAATGAAGTTCATCCAGACGTACAATCCTCAAAAAGCACTGAACATTTTTTTAATTTTTTTGATTTTTTTTTATTTTTTGATTTTCTTAAAATTTTTTAATTTTTTTATTATTTTGATTTTTTAAAATTTATTTGATTTTTATTTATTTATTTACATTTTTAGCCTATCATGCCCAAATCTATATTGACAAAAACTCATCTTGACCTAAACCCATCCTAACTCATTTCTTAATAAACCCATCCTAACTCAAACCCATTCTAACCCATACCCATCCTAATCCATTGCCCAAACCTGCCCAACCCACCCATTTTGCCACCCATAACTATAACTTAAAGATAATCTCTTAAAATGCTTAAAGTGCGGAAATCACTAAAATGATATATAAAATAGTTTATTTTTTATAGCTTTAAAGATAATCTCTTAAATTTCTTTTTAGTTTATTTTTTATAGCTTTAAAACCTTTTCATCAAAAATTGGTTAGATTAGACGTTGACAATAAGCCGGTTTTAAAAGCTCTTGTGTCCTTGGACGACCTCGGTATCTTGCTATCATTATACTACGTCCGCGATGGTTGCACTTGCCCTAACGTGTGTGTAGAGTGATAGTAGTATATCATGTTTTATAAATTTAAAACTTGAATTTGCGAGTTAAAAGAGCTAAAATATATAAAAAAAATACGTACACCCCTCACACGTCAGTCTTAATTCAAACAAACCAAACGGTAGTACCAACCGACTTTATTATCCTAGAAGATGCCCCCTCGTGTTAGGACAACCGTTCATAAAAACCCATCAAACCTTAGTCAACCGGAAGCAAAACAACCTACCACTTCAATTAGGGGCCAACAAAAGGTACGTCAATCCAATCAATGAAATATCCAGTTGGCAATGACGACCCCTTGTTGGAAGATGAGCCAAAACCACCCGATACGGTGGGTCTATCCAAGGACCCTTATAAATGTGGCGCACTATGGAGACATTCCACGAGCTATCCATTAGTTAAGTAGTTTAAATCTTATTGTAATCTCTAGTTTAATGGTTTTTCTTTTAAGTTTATCTTTGTAGGAATAAACCACACTCAAATGAGGATGAAAAAGCCAAAGGGATGTTGAAAAAGGGACCCCATGCATGTAAACCAGAGCCTCCCTCTTGAAAAACTACAAAACAGAGTCTGCAATACGGGGTCGTGCCCATCAGGCAGGCCCCCGTGCCCAAATGTCTGATGTTAAAAATTTTCTACGGAGAAGGTGGCATGAGCCATGCCCACCAAGCACGACCCTGTGTCCACCATACTGTAAGTTTTCTGTTAAACTTGTTACTGGAACTTTAGCCACAGGGTCATGTCCACCAGGCACACCCCCATGCCCAGTGACCAGTAACCCAAAAAAAATTGTTATTTTTCCACACTTTTTGCACATTTAATCCAAAACAAATCCTATTTGAGACACATTGATGACAATACATAATTTAAGGGGGGTGGGGAGATGTTAAAACCTTGAATCCCTTGTCCTAAAAACAAGCCTTACACAAAACTCGCATTGGAAAACCGCTAATCACCCTAAATTTTTTTGTCACAATTTTTTTATTTTTTTTTACTTATCTTGGTTTAGTTGGGAAAAATAAGTTCTAAAAATTATGTTTTTACTAATTTACACCTGATAGCGTCGTGATAAAAAGAAACAATTAAGAAAATTATAAAAACGGGCATAACAAATCTTTATAAAATTTGATTATATTTACAGTTTTACACTATAACCTTTTTTCCCACAAAAAGTGAGTTTTGGGCCTTTACCGAGCATACAAATATATATCTATACTAATTGCTAATTTTTTCGTTTCTTGTGTGAATAGCCTGTTTGGTTCTTATAAATCTAGAACTTACCAAGACAATACATTCCAAATCCTTACCGACATAAATCCAAGTAAGTAAATGATAGAGGCATTAGGACTAAACTCATTTTTCATTCTAAACCTTTGTTTTTCTTTACATCTCTTACCAAAAACATCCCCTTAGTTAAACCCCTTTGAGCCTTAACCCTTTCGTTTCTAAACCCGCAAAAATATATACTTTTGCAATAACGACCACACACATCCACAAAACTTTTTATTTACACCCTTTATTTTTGTAAAAAGTTCGGTTATAAAATTATAAGTATGGCTTAGTTTGCTAAGCCACGAAGCAATGAAAACCCGACACTTTTTACGCTTTGCACCATTTTACCTAAACACACCTACCCGAGCCAAAACCAACCCCTTTTAAAGCCTTATTGATATTTACGAGGATTAAACGTCAAAAAAGGAGGAGGTTTGATTGTTTGTCAAGCCTATAGTAGGAGTAAGTTCCACACCGGTCCGAGCGCTTTCACTTAAACATGTTAGACCCTAACACGTTTTGACCCAAAATGACGCAGCGAAAAATGTGAATCATAACTTTCTTTCATTTTAGTCGTTCAATGTAATAGAGAACCGTTTAAATCGACTTCTTTTCAAATCATTTACAACATTCGTTCCTAACCAAGATAACCATGTTACATATGATTGCAACTATGTGACCACATCTCCGTACAATCCTTGATCTTCAACTCGATCCCCGTTGGTTTGTCCATTATGATAATCTGACTATCTGCGGTCACCATAAATAACCAACACATTAGTAAATGGTGACATCATATATTTTTAAATAAATACATAAAAATCAATAACCACATAGCCATTTATCAAAGTATAAAACTACAATAGGATATTCTTCGAATTTGTTCCTTACACTGAGCCTCAAACCTTCGAGAGCTCAACACTTACATACCTGCATTTCTAAATTCATTCTCAATAGCAAAACAGTTAGCAACACATATCCTTCAACATATTGAAGACTCACATCTTCACACAAGCACATAACATCGATCTACATTCATTGGACTACATCACATGTAAACATTACCATATATCCTCAAACTTAACTTAAATACATGTTCCATACATACATCAAACAATAACAACGACACCTAACTCTTACACTATACGACTATATACATCAGTGGTGGAGCTAGCCCTTTAATTCAGGGGTATCCCAAATTAATTTTTTTTATCTTGCAATCATACAATAATAAATAACAACAATAAATACATTAATAAAAAAGGAAAAATATTTTTCAGTAATACAAATACCTAATAGAGTTGCCCTCTTCTTTTTTTATAGCTTGAAATCGTTCTATCACATCGCGGTCTTTTACTTTATCAAAAGTTTCTTGTTCGACAGCACAAACCATAGCATTGTTCAAATATTCTAGGCCCATTCAATTGCGTAAATCCGTCCATCTTGACAAGCTTCAATTTAGGAAAAAAAAACATATTTCAATCGTTGCGGTTGTAACTTGTAAAACCAAAGCTAGCTTCACTACCCGATAAACCAAAGGACAAGCACTATGTGTTCTGGTTTCCACCATAAGATGGGTATGATCACTAGAACTTCTGATTGCAATTTGCCGCACATGCCCATAATCAATGGATTATTTTATTTATCTGGGCTTAATTATCATGTAACTTATTATTTGGGCTTAAGTTTCATATTTTGAGCTAAAGGAATAATATCAAGTATTGGGCTAAAGGAATAATATCAAGTTTCATATTTTTCTCTTAAGGGTATCCTCGTATATGTTTAGAGGTATCCTATGAATAAAACTAAAAAAATACATTGCGAATACGGGGTTGAGTCGTAGCCCATGCTACAGCTAGTTACTCATTGCTTCCACCCCTAATATACCTCCATTCGTGCATTCAAGTCATATTCACTTATCCACATCTAATTATTGAACTTTAATCATGCATAATAATTCGCCTATAAGCATACTTATGAACAAGTTTCATCTTCCCATCCGTATAATACATTTTAACACATTCAAGTCATATTCACTTATCCACATCTAATTATTGTACTTTAATCATGCATAATAATTCGCCTATAAGTATACTTATGAACAAGTTTCATCTTCCCATCCGTATAATACATTCTAACACATTCATTTTCACAAGTTTAATCGTTTATTAAGTCTATGCTTTTACATGAACTTTAGTTCTTAAATTTACTTAATTTGATAAGGTTGGTGCTTTCACATGTTTAATAAAGCTTACGGAACGTTCGGGAACTTTATGAAGCATTGGGGCAGTAGTGGGAGCAACCAGACGAGCGAAAAGAAGAAATCAGAAAAACTGATTTTTAGCATGGTGTCGGCGACGCCCAACTTGCGTCCCCGACGCCCCCCAAAACCTTGCGTCAGCAAAAAGTTTGTGTAGGCAGCCAGTTATCGTGTTGGAGGTTTTAGGCATTCCAGGCCGCGTCGACGACGCTAGACACTGCCGTCGGTGATGCCAAACCTACAGTCCCTCGCTATTTACTTGTTTTCAGCTATTACAACCCCCGGTGAGCTCCCGGGCATTCCAGATCGTAAAATATCAAGATTTCAAGTCCCTTAGTCATTCTAATACATTTCCTTGTGGCGTTATGGACAACACCTTACTTACCACAGTATCTAGACCTGACCCATTTTATTTTTTTAATCTATTCATATTCAATCTCAATCAACTATTCACGATCTTAACCACGCAACTTACTTTGATACTTTCATCAATTACACGTTCCTACATAACTCCTAACAATTATCGTACTATAATTCCCTTTGATTACTAAAGAGGGAGTCTGGGAATTACTTACCTTATGTGTCCATGTTCATGCTAGTCTTCTTGCCTCCCTTCGACTCGTTAACCATCCATGCTTGAGTCCTTGCTAATGTAAATTCATATTCTTTCATGCCATCATTTTCATAACTTGTTAGTATGCATGTTCATCCATATCAATAATTATTTCAAATTCTTAGTTGCATTACTTTCATTAGTCTATTATTCACTAACATGCATATGATACGAAACGATAATCACATTGTTCCAAGTTCATGCAATTTAACTCCTATTTATACATAACATATCATTTGCCCAACGCAAATCACACGATTATCTCAAATCTTACATTTATGGCAAAAAGTCTATCTATGTCGATTATGCACAGTTGACTTTCAGAAATTCAACTGCTTATCACATGAACTTTCAACTTAATCTTTTACATCCATATTATTATAGTGGATTATACTACAATCGTTATAATCATTTTGTACTCACGTAACGACGCACATGCGAACACATAATCACGTAATAACACGAACACTTGATTCGTTCAAGTTAGCATTTTCATAATTTCCAAACTGGTACTCTATCATATATTTAGCTAAACCGACATCATTCCAACATTACCCCTTTCAAGGATCTCATAAGCTTCACCCATACTTACGAATCACTAATAAACAATCAAACAATCCCTAAGGTGTGCGTTACATCAATCAAGTATATAACACACTCTTAGAACATACTTCTACTTAATCACTAATAAACAATCAAGCTTCACCCAAGGTGTTCATTATTCGGTCTAGCGCGTACGCGTGTGTACCTTTGTCCCTGGTGATTTTGTCTTGCGCGACAACGAAGCTTCCAACGCAGAAAAACCAGGCAAATTAGCGCCAAAATGGGAAGGACCATACATCATCAATGAAGTCTTAGGCAAGGGTGCATACACCCTAAAAAGAATTGATGGGACGCTAGTCCCCCGCACCTGGAACGCGCAGCAGGTGTTACATATAAACCAAACCAATCCGCAAAAATGAAAATATACAGGCAATGTATTTCTTTATTACCCTTTGTATTATTGGCCTTGCGCCCTTATTAATACAAGCATTATCTTTACTCATGTTACTGTTTGTTACAAATTGCATATAATTCTTTGGATATACGCGAAAACTATATGGTAAACATTGTACGCTTCATGAACAGTCTAAAAAGGGCACAACCTTGCGCATCTTAGACAAACGTTCACACATGAATACAATACCATCCTCATTCGCTCTATCTATTCAAAGCAATAAAAAATATGCAGCATATTGTAATCCAAACACAACATGAAGCTTACATGCACGACAGTGCATCAAAATATATATACCATCAAAGTGCAATATAAACAACCATTCACAACAATTACGACAGTGATCTTCAAAAATTTTAGTAGCAAAACCAACATAAGAAACAAAAGAGAGGAATACACAGTTTCCCAAACCTAACCTAACCAGCAGCATCAACAGTCGGCACCTGATTAAACCGGCGATTCTTCCGACGTTGATACACCAACTGGCATCCTCCTTTCCGAATCATCGGAAAACGGGCCATCAAATCATCAGCAGCTAGCACAGCAACACCACCATCAACGACACCTTTTTGCTGGAAAGCTTCACAGTCAGAACCAGCAGCCGCCAGAGAAACAGGGTCGAACGGATCCTTTGCTTCGACAGTTACTAAGGGTGGTGAACTAGAAAGAAGCACAAGGCCCTCAGCGGCCTCATAAACTCTAAGAATATCCAACAGACGACGAGTACGGAAAGAACGCTTCATCTTCTTTTCGCCAAATTAAACAGGAGGCTCAAAGAATCCATCAAATGTATATATAAGCGAGTTAACTCCGAGAAAGGGTAAAGGCATGATCACCTGTCAGATGTCTTTTCCAAACGGCGCTACAGGAACAAGTATCATATCCTCATAAATGAGGCTTGACAAGCGCCACTACGTATCCCAAGGTAAGAAGGATAAATATCACAAATACCAATTTTTTATTACAAACTGACGTCACCACACGTCAGGTCATTATTACAAAAGGGTAAAAAGTCACATTTTCCCCTAAAAAGTTTTTTAAGCAAAGTAAATTTTCTCTAAGAAGATTCCCCATTTTCACACCAAAAAGCATTTCCCTCTTATAAGTCCAGTGCTCCACTTACTTGCATAAAAGCAATACTAGACTGGGGGGACTTGAAGGGGTAAGGTCCAAAAAACCTCATAATAAGTACTTGGGACCATACCACAACCTCGTCTTTAGCCCCTTTTACCTTGCGCGGCCGCGCACTGGTTTTACAAAAGAAAGGCTTAAGAGACAGATAACAGACAACACTTGCGCGCCAAAAGGAAATCCTAAATCCTTGCGCTTTCCTCCATAAATAAAGGATGAAAATCCTAAGTCAAGCACTTCCGCTTAATAATGTCCAGACTTGGATATTATTTTCTAAACTGATACCACATGATAAAGAGTCACACCAGATTACAGCAGTAGTCTTCTAGAAAGAATTTGATCGTGCACCACTAGGACGGTTATAACCGTCCAGACACATGTCATCACCTCAGGCATCCCTAGAATCACAACGATAGCATGTAATTGGAGAGAAACCTCCACTTGATCACTTTCCACGTGGCAAATCCCCAGCCATAGATCTAAAACAGCGATCCGTGTGCGTACGCGCCGGACCGAATAATGAACACCGCACATGGTAGTAGCAAAAATAATGAACGCAGGTTACTATTGGCCGGGAATGCACGTAGATGCGGTCAAGTTATTACGAAAATGCGCAGCTTGCCAAAGTCACGCGCCAAAAACACTTCGCCCAAAGAATCCACTCGTTCCAGTTACGTCCGCCTGGCCTTTTCAGCAATGGGGCATTGATCTTGTTGGTCCATTCCCAGACGCGCCAGGCGCAGTAAAATTCATCATTGTAGCAGTCGACTACTTCACAAAGTGGGTTGAAGCTAAAGCCTTGGCCTCAACCACAGCAATGGTAATCTGCAAATTCATATGGGAGCACATTATTTGCAGATTTGGATTACCATTGCGCATCATCTCCGACAACGGCACTAACTTCGCCTCAGAAGATCTTCAAAAATGGTTTAAAGAAATGAAGATCGAGCACAACTTTGCCTCTGTGGCGCACCCACAAGCAAACGGACAAGTCGAGAGTGTCAACAAACAGATTGTTGATGGCATTAAAGCACGCCTCGGAACAGCGCGCAAAGGCTGGGTCGATGAACTCCCCAGCATCTTATGGGCACACCGCACCATGCCGAAAACCAGCACTGGGGAAACCTCGTTCAGCCTGGTCTACGGATCAGAAGCGGTAATACCAGCAGAAATTGGTCTCCCTTCACCGCGCATGCTAGCTATGGAAAGACAAAACAACGAGCAAGTACGAAGACTGGATTTAGACTTTCTCGAAGAAAGGCGCGAAAACGCCGCCATCACAGAGGCAAGGTACAAATCCAAACTCGAAAAATACTACAATGCGCGCTTACGCGTGTGTACCTTTGTCCCTGGTGATTTTGTCTTGCGCGACAACGAAGCTTCCAACGCAGAAAAACCAGGCAAATTAGCGCCAAAATGGGAAGGACCATACATCATCAATGAAGTCTTAGGCAAGCGTGCATACACCCTAAAAAGAATTGATGGGACGCTAGTTCCCCGCACCTGGAACGCGCAGCAGCTGCGCAGGTGTTACATATAAACCAAACCAATCCGCAAAAATGAAAATATACAGGCAATGTATTTCTTTATTACCCTTTGTATTATTGGCCTTGCGCCCTTATTAATACAAGCATTATCTTTACTCATGTTACTGTTTGTTACAAATTGCATATAATTCTTTGGATATACGCGAAAACAATATGGTAAACATTGTACGCTTCATGAACAGTCTAAAAAAGGCACAACCTTGCGCATCTTAGACAAACGTTCACACATGAATACAATACCATCCTCATTCGCTCTATCTATTCAAAGCAATCAAAAATATGCAACATATTGTAATCCAAACACAACATGAAGCTTACATGCACGACAGTGCATCAAAATATATATATCATCAAAGTGCAATATAAACAACCATTCACAACAATCATGACAGTGATCTTCAAAAATTTTAGTAGCAAAACCAACATAAGCAACAAAAGAGAGGAATACACAGTTTCCCAAACCTAACCTAACCAGCAGCAGGGCCATCATCAACAGTCGGCACCTGATTAAACCGGCGATTCTTCCGACGTTGATACACCAACTGGCATCCTCCTTTCCGAATCATCGGAAAACGGGCCATCAAATCATCAGCAGCTAGCACAGCAACACCACCATCAACGACACCTTTTTGCTGGAAAGCTTCACAGTCAGAACCAGCAGCCGCCAGAGAAACAGGGTCGAACGGATCCTTTGCTTCGACAGTTACTAAGGGTGGTGAACTAGAAAGAAGCACAAGGCCCTCAGCGGCCTCATAAACTCTAAGAATATCCAACAGACGACGAGTACGGAAAGAACGCTTCATCTTCTTTTCGCCAAATTAAACAGGAGGCATAAAGAATCCATCAAATGTATATATAAGCGAGTTAACTCCGAGAAAGGGGAAAGGCATGATCACCTGTCAGATGTCTTTTCCTAACGGCGCTACAGGAACAAGTATCATATCCTCATAAATGAGGCTTGACAAGCGCCACTACGTATCCCAAGGTAAGAAGGAAAAATATCACAAATACCAATTTTTTATTACAAACTGACGTCACCACACGTCAGGTCATTATTACAAAAGGGTAAAAAGTCACATTTACCCCTAAAAAATTTTTTTAAGCAAAGTAAATTTTCTCTAAGAAGATTCCCCATTTTCACACCAAAACGCATTTCCCTCTTATAAGTCCAGTGCTCCACTTACTTGCATAAGAGCAACACTAGACTGGGGGGGACTTGAAGGGGTAAGGTCCAAAAAACCTCATAATAAGTACTTGGGACCATACCACGACCTCGTCTTTAGCCCCTTTTACCTTGCGCGGCCGCGCACTGGTTTTACAAAAGAAAGGCTTAAGAGACAGATAACAGACAACACTTGCGCGCCAAAAGGAAATCCTAAATCCTTGCGCTTTCCTCCATAAATAAAGGATGAAAATCCTAAGTCAAGCACTTCTGCTTAATAATGTCCAGACTTGGATATTATTTTCTTAATTGATACCACATGATAAAGAGTCACACCAGATTACAGCAGTAATCTTCTAGAAAGAATTCGATCGTGCACCACTAGGACGGTTATAACCGTCCGGACACATGTCATCACCTCAGGCATCCCTAGAATCACAACGATAGCATGTAATTGGAGAGAAACCTCCACTTAATCACTTTCCACGTGGCAAATCCCCAGCCATAGATCTAAAACAGTGATCCGTGTGCGTACGCACCGGACCGAATAATGAACACCGCACATGGTAGTAGCAAAAATAATGAACGCAGGTTACTATTGGCCGGGAATGCACGTAGATGCGGTCAAGTTATTACGAAAATGCGCAGCTTGCCAACGTCAGGCACCAAAAACACTTCGCCCAAAGAATCCACTCGTTCCAGTTACGTCTGCCTGGCCTTTTCAGCAATGGGGCATTGATCTTGTTGGTCCATTCCCAGACGCGCCAGGCGCAGTAAAATTCATTATTGTAGCAGTCGACTACTTCACAAAGTGGGTTGAAGCTAAAGCCATGGCCTCAACCACAGCAATGGTAATCCGCATATTCATATGGGAGCACATTATTTGCAGATTCGGATTACCATTGCGCATCATCTCCGACAACGGCACTAACTTCGCCTCAGAAGATCTTCAAAAATGGTTTAAAGAAATGAAGATCGAGCACAACTTTGCCTCTGTGGCGCACCCACAAGCAAACGGACAAGTCGAGAGTGTCAACAAACAGATTGTTGATGGCATTAAAGCACGCCTCGGAACAGCGCGCAAAGGATGGGTCGATGAAGTCCCCAGCATCTTATGGGCACACCGCACCATGCCGAAAACCAGCACTGGGGAAACCCCGTTCAGCCAGGTCTACGGATCAGAAGCGGTAATACCAGCAGAAATTGGTCTCCCTTCACCGCGCATGCTAGCTATGGAAAGACAAAACAACGAGCAAGAACGAAGACTGGATTTAGACTTTCTCGAAGAAAGGCGCGAAAACGCCGCCATCACAGAGGCAAGGTACAAATCCAAACTCGAAAAATACTACAATGCGCGCTTACGCGTGTGTACCTTTGTCCCTGGTGATTTTGTCTTGCGCGACAACGAAGCTTCCAACGCAGAAAAACCAGGCAAATTAGCGCCAAAATGGGAAGGACCATACATCATCAATGAAGTCTTAGGCAAGCGTGCATACACCCTAAAAAGAATTGATGGGACGCTAGTTCCCCGCACCTGGAACGCGCAGCAGCTGCGCAGGTGTTACATATAAACCAAACCAATCCGCAAAAATGAAAATATACAGGCAATGTATTTCTTTATTACCCTTTGTATTATTGGCCTTGCGCCCTTATTAATACAAGCATTATCTTTACTCATGTTACTGTTTGTTACAAATTGCATATAATTCTTTGGATATACGCGAAAACAATATGGTAAACATTGTACGCTTCATGAACAGTCTAAAAAGGGCACAACCTTGCGCATCTTAGACAAACGTTCACACATGAATACAATACCATCCTCATTCGCTCTATCTATTCAAAGCAATCAAAAATATGCAACATATTGTAATCCAAACACAACATGAAGCTTACATGCACGACAGTGCATCAAAATATATATATATCATCAAAGTGCAATATAAACAACCATTCACAACAATCATGACAGTGATCTTCAAAAATTTTAGTAGCAAAACCAACATAAGCAACAAAAGAGAGGAATACACAGTTTCCCAAACCTAACCTAACCAGCAGCAGGGCCATCATCAACAGTCGGCACCTGATTAAACCGGCGATTCTTCCGACGTTGATACACCAACTGGCATCCTCCTTTCCGAATCATCGGAAAACGGGCCATCAAATCATCAGCAGCTAGCACAGCAACACCACCATCAACGACACCTTTTTGCTGGAAAGCTTCACAGTCAGAACCAGCAGCCGCCAGAGAAACAGGGTCGAACGGATCCTTTGCTTCGACAGTTACTAAGGGTGGTGAACTAGAAAGAAGCACAAGGCCCTCAGCGGCCTCATAAACTCTAAGAATATCCAACAGACGACGAGTACGGAAAGAACGCTTCATCTTCTTTTCGCCAAATTAAACAGGAGGCATAAAGAATCCATCAAATGTATATATAAGCGAGTTAACTCCGGGAAAGGGGAAAGGCATGATCACCTATCAGATGTCTTTTCCAAACGGCGCTACAGGAACAAGTATCATATCCTCATAAATGAGGCCTGACAAGCGCCACTACGTATCCCAAGGTAAGAAGGAAAAATATCACAAATACCAATTTTTTATTACAAACTGACGTCACCACACGTCAGGTCATGATTACAAAAGGGTAAAAAGTCACAATTTCCCCTAAAAAAGTTTTTTAAACAAAGTAAATTTTCTCTAAGAAGATTCCCCATTTTCACACCAAAAAGCATTTCCCTCTTATAAGTCCAGTGCTCCACTTACTTGCATAAGAGCAACACTAGACTGGGGGGACTTGAAGGGGTAAGGTTCCAAAAACCTCATAATAAGTACTTGGGACCATACCACGACCTCGTCTTTAGCCCCTTTTACCTTGCGCGGCCGCGCACTGGTTTTACAAAAGAAAGGCTTAAGAGACAGATAACAGACAACACTTGCGCGCCAAAAGGAAATCCTAAATCCTTGCGCTTTCCCCCATAAATAAAGGATGAAAATCCTAAGTCAAGCACTTCCGCTTAATAATGTCCAGACTTGGATATTATTTTCTTAACTGATACCACATGATAAAGAGTCACACCAGATTACAGCAGTAATCTTCTAGAAAGAATTCGATCGTGCACCACTAGGACGATTATAACCGTCTGGACACGTGTCATCACCTCAGGCATCCCAAGAATCACAACGATAGCATGTAATTGGAGAGAAACCTCCACTTGATCACTTTCCACGTGGCAAATCCCCAGCAATAGATCTAAACAGCGATCCGTGTGCACTCACGTCAGATCGAGAGGCTTAACGGAAGGAAATGTAACCGCTTATGGGGTTAGCATCTTCCGTCAACATTTCACCAACGGGTTTTCCCGCCCAAACTCTCGGTTATAAATATAAGGATAATTCAGGTATGAACTTCAAGTTACACACACTTCGTCAATACTCCTTCTTCTTCATAAACACCTACTTATTCTCACGCCGAAGTAGGGTCAAGGAGAGAACCCTTCTTCTCCCCTTAACGAGGCTAACGGTGCTTTGTTTTGCAGAGTTTACCGAAGAAGAAGAGTTGTTCCATCAGATCGAACGAGAGAAAACCCACCTTTTATGCAGATCCAAACCCCCTAGATAATTCGATTCCGGTCAATTATCTAGTGTTTCTTCAATTCCTCATGGTAATTTACTATTAAGTGCATCATATCCACCTTCTACACATATTCGTTCGTTGTTTACATCAAATCTCTTCTAATAATCTCATATGTGTATTTCATCAAACACTTGGTGTGCGTACACCATTTAATGCACAATGTACAACTAATTTATGCATAATCTTCCAAGTTCATACATAATTCATCAAATACAACTTGAATAAACTAAATTGCATACCATACTCAACCTATCTAACAATAATTCATTACATACAACATACACATCAATGATTCAAGCAAGGATTTAACATGGGTGAAACACCTATGTCATCATCTTCACCACTAGATGTGGGTTCACTTCTAATCATCAAATTACTCAAAATCCTTCATAATCCATGTTTTATATGGTGATTCTAACACATATACATGATCAATTTCATTCAGTTTCGTGGATTAAACATAAACCCACTTCATACAAGATCACCAAATCTCAAATTAAAACTTACCACATGTTTGTAAGGTTGAGATGATGATACTTCTTCATTCATGCATAAGATTGGATCCTAAATTCATCACCAATTTGGTGATTCTTGATGAATAAGGGTTCCCGCTCCATTTGTGTTTCTCCTGATGTTCCACACACACACATACATTCATTCTTATAAAATCTTAATTTTTATAAAGTTTTCCCCACTTGCTACTTTTAGTCCCTCTAATTAGGCCTTTGGTTATTTACAACTAACATCACCATTTCATTTATACTTAGTCTTTATGTATTTAACTAAGTTAAATAGTTAGTACATTTCATACCCTACATAAGAAGGCATACTATCAAATTATAAATTCGAGTTTTGGGGCGTTACAAGTCTACCCGCCTTAAAGAAGGTTTCGTCCCCGAAACCTTTCTCATTCCTAATAGACCAATTATGTTCTTACTTTTAAATTAATTCAAGATTCTTACTACAACATGAAAATACTTGTGACTCCTTAGAGAGGTAGTATTCATGCATAACCATTCGTATAGGTCTTGTTCTTGCCTTCTTAATTAAGCATAAGACTTTCATATATTCACTAATCATAGTGGAACAAATAATTTCCATCTCACACTTGTGTCATACATAATATTCCATTCTAAAGTTAGGCACATGAGTACCTGTCATGAGTTTAATTTGATATTCTATTATTAGCAATCTTTCCTAGTATTTTCATTGGCACATGGTAATTTAAACCGTGTATTTACACACATTACCAACATTCGTTTGGGGTTGTCATTACCTCTGGGTAGTTATTATTTCATTTTCGTTAATCCTGAGTGAACCACAACATTCCATTACTAACGTTCCTTCTAAATACTTTCATATTCATATGAGGGATCAATGTCTCATCATACGCATACTATAAACATTCAATTATCTATTAATACTACAACATAAATACCATTTTCTTACTTATTCGTACTCGATACGAGAATTAAGCATCATTCTATATTTTCTAAAGTTACTTGTACTATTCACGCCCTTAGGTTTAACATCGAATCATTTCATTCATGTCACTTTGTTCTCCACCCTCTTCACGCACTATTTATTCTACATAACTAATTATGTCGTGTAAGTTCATCGTACAAGAGTTTAACCAATACCCATAATTTTCACTCCGGGCATTTTGAGTTTTCCTTTATATGACATAAATTTCTTCTTATGTTGACTGTTAAAAGTCAAACATTCCAAACCATACCATATTTATCCTATCATTCATTTCCTTAATTCGTATGGCATATTCAATCTACCAATTCATACTTATCATTCATAAGTTAAACATTTTACTAACCTCGCTTTTATTGCATAAATCATCGATCCGTGACCTGGATTGGCCCACTTCTTCATGAGTCTAAGCCAGAACTGAATTGACCTCGTCCATCCATGTGATGAGCTTCCTCTCGTGCACATCCTTTTCCAACTCTTCCAGCTTTACTCACTAAGATTTTTACCATTCTTATCTATAAAATAAAGAATTAGCACATTTCATTTACATTCCTTAAGTATGGCGTTTATCAAATCATCTTGTTTACATACTAGCCATTTCTAGATTCTTTTAAAACATTAGTTCGTTTGACCCAATCTTTACGGGTCAATACATGACCATTCTTTAACATATTATTTTCCTTTATTCGACTCGTTCACAACGGATCAATACATAACCATTCTTTAACTACCATTTCCACTTGGTTCTTCATTGTATTCAGTGTTAATTCACCTATGTTCTTTCACAAATCCCTTACTAATGGGTATCCTACATTACGCATTGCATTCCTTACGTAATACTTTCAAAATATGTAATTAATTATTTACCGACTTCTGCAGTTTGACTTTTCTAGGTCAAACTGTCATTTATTATTTATTGTTTACATATTTTGGGGTATGTGTTGTACTTACCTCCAAAGCAAACATGCTTACAAAAACGTCATCTCATTTTTTAGCATTTCTTGCAAGACCTTGCTTTCCCATCCATACTTAAGCCATGAATCTGAGCCGTAGCTTGTCGCTCGCCCCAACTCTCATGAGTTGATTTATAATATTCTTTCTTTCGATAAAAATTTATGTTTGCATGCCAATTACTATCATTCTCTTGTTATACTATCGCCATTTACTTTATAATTACTCTTATGACCTGTTTGACTCCATCATAGTCTAACTATCAACACATTCTTATGTAGGTTAATTTCATTCTTTTTATGTTTTAAATATGTCTCACGGATTCAAACCTTTCTTTCATATTTTTCATTCTTTTTATGTTTTGAATCCATCTCACGGATTCAAAGGTATCATTCATACTTTTTCATTCTTTTTATGTTTTGAATCCGTCTCGCGGATTCAAACGTATCATTCATACTTTCCATTCTTTTTATGTTTGAATTTGTCTTGCAGATTCAAACGTATCATTCATACTTTTCATTCTTTTTATGTTTGAATCTGTCTCGCAGATTCAAACGTGTCATTCATACTTATCATTCTTTTTATGTTTGAATCCGTCTTGCGGATTCAAACGTATCATTCTTACTTGGTTGGTCCGTTCTTACTTACGGACTCATACCTTTTCATCCTTACCTTTCATTCTTACTTGTTTGATCCGTACTCACTTATGGATTCAAACATTTACGGATCAAACATTTTCATTCTTACCATTCATTCTTTTCTTTCATACCTTTCATTCTTACAAGTTTGACCCGTACATCAACTACGGATTCAAACTTTTCATTCATGCTTTTCTTTCATGCCTTTCATTCTTACAAGTTTGACTCGTACATCAGCTACGGATCCAAACTTTTCATTCATGCTTTTCCTTCATGCCTTTCATTCTTACAAGTTTGACTCGTACATCAACTATGGATTCAAACTTTTCATTCATGCTTTTCTTTCTTATAGTGTACTCTCAATTTCTTGAGAGTCTTACAACTCCTTTCACCCACATGTTCACCTACTACCCAATTCTATCGGACATACCTGCGTGATTATCATGGTCTCACGAATGTCATATGCTTCTTGTGTACTAGCAATGTGCGCAATCCACATACTAGTTTTGTGCCTTCTTGTAATCATCACCTTATGTCCGAAGAAGTGGGTTTCAGTTCATGCAACGTTTTTAAAACCTTACCAAGACAATATCATTGTCTTTTGTTTAATATTTACCCTCCCCAAGGAGATTCTCCTTTTTTCGTTTAGCACCGGTACCCATATATATTAATATTGTGTACTTGGGGTCCATCCGTCTAATACATGCTTTGGTATTTATCCCCAACTGCATCGTCGAATCATCCTCTTCTTACACTTAAGCTTATCTTGAAAATACAATACAGTTAGCTTCTTTAATATGAATACATAAGTACACGCTTACATTCAATTCTACCTTTGTACCTTGATCGAGTCTTGGATTGTACGGGTTCCTTGTCACAAGAGTACACGGGTTTGAGTTCAAGTACTTACCTCCTCGTACTTGATTCTCTCAAACCAGGGATCTGATACCAACTTGTTAGACCCTAACACGTTTTGACCCAAAATGACGCAACGGAAAATAAGAATCATAAAATTTCTTTCCTTTTAGTCGTTCAATGTAATAGAGAACCATTTAAATCAACTTCTTTATAAAGCATTTACATCATTCATTCCTAACCAAGATAACTATGTTACATATGATTGCAACTATGTGACCACATCTCCGTACAATCCTTGATCTTCAACTCGATCCCCGTTGGTTTGTCCATTATGATAATCCGACTATCTGCGGTCACCATAAATAACCAACACATTAGTAAATGGTCACATCATATAGTTTTAAATAAATACATAAAAATCAATAACCACATAGCCATCTATCAAAGTATAAAACTCTAATAGGATGTTCTTCGAATTTGTTCCTCACACCGAACCTCAAACCTTCGAAAACTCAACACTTACATACCTTCATTTCCAAATTCATTCTCAATAGCAAAACAGTTAGCAACACATATCCTTCAACAAATTGAAGACTCACATCTTCACATAAGCACATAACATCGATCTACATTCATTGGACTACATCACATGTAAACATTACCATATATCCTCAAACTTAAATACATGTTCCATACATACATCTCACAATAACAACGACACCTAACTCTTACACTCTACGACTATATACCTCCATACGTGTCACACCCCAACCGATGGCGGAAACATCAGGATGAGACGAACAAATTGCTCAAAACATCATAACACTATGTGACAATATAATTTAAATTAAATTTCATATCAATACTAAATTGTCATACAAAGATTCAAATAAAGACAACATTGTTTCATGCATAACATCAAAATAGTAACTTAATCTAGGTGTGTTTCTAAGTCCACCTAAATTGTGTTTCTTCATTTAGCATCATCTCGTCTATCAACCTGCAACATGTAATAAAATATATCAACAAAAGTTGACGAGTATACAAGTTTTCATTCATAGCATAATATAGAATAAAAAGTGTTTAAAGTCTCATATCCAACATGAATCATAATATGCAAGTTACAAATATGCTTATACAGTGTACTATATGTTCAAACCCAAGAATACAACGCGTTAATTTTGCCTATCTCAAAGAATAACGGGAGGTTAACATGTTTAACTTAACAATACCCCATGTTTAGTGGGCGGTGCGTTAATCCTATAGCGCTATAATTGTTAAGGTAGGCTAGCAAAGTTAATGAGCATATATCAACACAAAAAGTTTACATAGCATACAAGTCTAACAAGCATCATATAGTTTCATGTTAAAGCATGGATAAAGTGTGATTAAAATAGTTTCATGTGAAGTGTGTTTTGTATAACATACATGTTGCACTCAAAAGTGATTAAAAGTAAAATGGGTTCGAGTATACTCACGGTTTTACAAGCTTTCCACTTGATAATCCCGTGAGAGTTGTTGTTTGATTAGTGTGGAACACCATGTCCTTCTACAAGAAGAAACATAGGTGTGTAAGTATTGGATGGATAACGGAAGAGTAAAGATTCGAAGTTTAAATTACATGAAAATAACATATGAGAAAGTAATCATCTAGCACACATAATACTTGTTCTTGACACTATGAAACTCAAAAGAGTTTGAATTTTTTCATGGGTCAAAATGCCAATTAGAATCGTGACAAGTATCATGGTCTTAGATGATGTAACTTAACATTTGACAAATGACCACTAGTTCATCATCAAAAGTTTGGTTACTTAGATAATATATAGGTTATATAATATATCATAGTGTCATATAAGTCAAGCATGAGGTAGGAGGATAAATCCTCCATTTAGGAACCTCTTTTGTATCACATAAGTCATGCATGAGGTAGGAAGGTCAAGTCTTCCATTTAGGTACCTCTTTTGGTGTTCACCACTACACTTGTTGTCATAGACAACAAGGAGGGTCATGAATATACAATAGAGAAAGAAATATCTATAACTAATCTAAGACAGCATCAAGTGATGTGTGGATTTTCAAGTAGGATAGCCCAAGCTAACCTTTTAATCACATAAACTTCAAGCTTCAAGCTTGTTCATCACTTGTGGGTTAAAAACCCTTATCAAAACAGAATGTTTATGAGATTTAAACCTCTGATTTCACATGTCACAACCTTGTTTTTAAGCCCGACTAACCATAGGTTTGATTATGAGCATAAGGACATAGGAATGTGTATGAGAAAACTCAAGTTTAAGTAGTTTAACAAGTGTTTAAATCAAAACATAAAGTTTACATCACTTTAGATCCTGTTTTGGTGATGTTCCAGGCCTTGGTTATCCATAGAAAACCTGTGGAAACATCCCTAAAGTTTTTCCAAGTGATTAAGAAGAAGAATAAAAAAAATGAAAAATGATGAAGTTATGCTCACTTAAGCAAATTGATATGATTCTAATCTTGCTTTTGATTTCTGCAGATTTGAGAGTGAATTGAGAGTGAAATTGTGAGTTTGTAAAGTGGATGAAGTGTGGAAATGGGTTGGCTTTTATAGGGAAGTGTTAGGGTAAGTTGGTTGTTAGAATTTAATGTAGAAAACACAAAAACAACCAACAAAACCACTCATTTTGGCCAATCCCGTAACCAGCTGATGTTGTCTGCGGATTGGGCCACCATGCGGGCCGCGAAGAGAATGGGCAGGCCGGGTCGCGGCTGGTGAGCCGCTGCACTGAGGTTCAAGTTTGATTTTTTGACATGTTACACCCCTATACTTTCATATATGCATGTTTAAGTGTAATTTATGGTGTTTTAAGCACAAGATTCATACTTAAGGGTGTGTTATGCAATTTAATCATAAACCAATTGTAAAAAAACACATATAAACAAGAATGAATAAGTTTATTTGACGGGATTTAAGTATCGTATTCACTTAACTTGAGCATAATAGTCACATGTTTGCAAGTTTGACGCATTTTGCACAAAGTATGAATAAAGTATCACGTGTTAAATCAATACAAGTGTATGAACAATCAAGTGTGTATAACATGAATATGAAGAAAATGTGAATTTCATTATGATCCAAGTCTCGGATTTTACAACGATTACAACGAAAGAACGATTACAAGAACATAAGACTTCTAAAAATAGAATTACAAGCAACGCTTTCTAATTATAGAAAGTATGAAAACGCAGGGCGTTACAATACGTGCATTCAAGTCATATTCACTTATCCACATCTAATTATTGTACTTGAATCATGCATAATAATTCGCCTATAAGCATATTTATGAACAAGTTTCATATTCCCATCCGTATAATACATTTTAACACATTCAAGTCATATTCACTTATCCACATCTAATTATTGTACTTTAATCATGCATAATAATTGACCTATAAGCATACTTAGGAACAAGTTTCATCTTCCCATCCATATAATACATTCTAACACATTCATTTTCACAAGTTTAATCGTTTATAAAGTCTATGCTTTTACATGAACTTTAGTTCTTAAATTTACTTATTTTGATAAGGTTGGTGCTTTCATATGTTTAACAAAGCTAAAGGAACCTTTGGGAACTTTACGAAGCATTGGGGCGGTAGTGGGAGCAACCGGATGCACGAAAAGAAGAAATCAGAAAATTTGATTTTTAACATGGTGTCGACGACGCCCAACCTGCGTCCCCGACGCCCCCCAGTAACTCGCGTCGGTAGAAAGTTTGTGTAGCCAGCCAGTTATCACGTCGGAGGCTTTTAGGCATTACAGGCCACGTCGACGACGCCAGACACTGACGTCGGTGACGCCAAACCTGCAGTCCCTCGCTAATTTACTTGTTTTCAGCTATTACAACCCCCCCTCCCCGGTGAGCTCCCGAGCATTCCGGAACGTAAAATATCAAGATTTCATGTCCCCTAGTCATTCTTATACTTTTCCTTATGGAATTATGGACAACACCTTACTTTACCACAATATCTAGACCTGACCCGTTTGATTTTTAATCAATACATATTCCATCTCAATCAACTATTCACAATCTTAACCATGCAACTTACTTTGATACTTTCATCAATTACACGTTCCTACATGACTCCTAAGAATTACTATACAATAATTCCATTTGATTACTAAAGAGGGAGTCTGAGAATTACTTACCTTATGCGTCCATGTTCATGCTCATCTTCTTGCCTCCCTTCGACTCGTTAACCATCCGTGCTTGAGTCCTTGCTAATGTAAATTCCAATTCTTTCATGCCATCATTTTCATAACTTGTTAGTATGCATGTTCATCCATATCGATAATCATTTCAAATTCTTAGTTGCATTACTTTCATTAGTCAATCATTCACTAACATGCATATGACACGAAACGATAATCACATTATCCCAAGTTCATGCAATTTAACTCCTATTTATACATAACACATCATTTGCCCAACGTATATCACACGATTATCTCAAATCTTACATTTATGGCAAAAAGTCAAGTCGATTATGCGCAAATGACTTTCAGAAAGTCAACTGCTTCTCACATGAACTTTCAACTTAATCTTTTACATCCATCTTAATAGAGTGGGTTAGACTACAAACGTTATAATCATTTTGTACTCATGTAATGACGCATATGCGAACACATAATCACCTAGTTACAAGAACACTCAATTTGTTCAAGTTAGCATTTTCATAACGTCCCAACTAGTACTCTATCATATATTTAACTAACCCGACATCATTCCAACATTACCCCTTTCAAGGATCTCATAAGCTTCACCCATACATATGAATCACTAATATACAATCAAACAATCCACAAGGTGTTCGTTACATCAATCAAGCATATAGCACAATCTTAGAACATACTTCTACTTAATCACAATTGAACTGCATTTGCACATAGATTTCATTACGAATATACTCCTCATGGTAATTTACTTTTAAATGCATCATATCCACCTTCTATACATATGTGTTCGTTGTTTACATCAAATCTCTTCTAATAATCTCAAATCTCACCTATGCATTTCATCAAACACTTGGTGTGCGTACACCATTTAATGCACAATGTATAACTAATTTATACATGATCTTCCAAGTTCATACATAATTCATCAAATACAACGTGAATCAACTAAATTACATACCATACTTAAACTATCTAACAATAAACATTACATATAACTTACACATCAATGATTCAAGCAAGGATTTGACATGGGTGAAACACCTATGTCATCATCTTCACCACTAGAAGTGGGTTTCACTTCTAATCATCAAATTACTCAAAATCCTTCATAATCCATGTTTATATGGTGACCAGAGAACAGCAATTTAGCTCTGGCAAGATAGAAGAAAAAACAGAGATTTCAATCATAAACAGACAAAAAACTATGCCTCGTCTTTGTAATAAAAGTAAAAATTTAATAGCATGTCAATTTATGGTCCATTTGTGCAACTACCTATCAAACTCAAATTGATACCTAAACTACAGACCATGATTCATAGTTGCTAGATAAAACAACAATAAGAAGCACAATAGATCCATACAACCTAAATAAGAGATTATGGTTGTAGGACTCACAAATCACCAAAATCGAACCACCGGTCACCGCCCTTATAGCCATAAGCAGGCCACCACCATTATCCCATAGGAAGACCCTGACGTCTTTGTCACCTTTGTTGCACCCAAGCTCGTATCGGGAGTAATTGTGAGGAACTGAAACAGAAGCAAACATCCTTGACGTTACCGATGTAAACAAAAATAGAACCATGCAACTAACAGCCTTACCAAAGTACCCTAGTCTTGACCAGAATCTGATTTGTCGCCAATCAGTTCATCACCTTTGTTGAAATTGCGATTTTTACAAATCAGTTCATTAAACCAGACACAACTTTAAACAATAAACATCTTAATGAAATAAGGCCCTTATCAGGGCAAAAATAATCATAAACACATATCAAGTGACTTTATGAAAAATATATACTAAATATATATTTACCAAGTTTTATTTTGTGAAATCCCACCTCCGGTGTTTTGTAAATAAAGTCGTGGCGAAATCTATAATTTGAAAACAAGTCGAAAAGTATTTCTAACACTTATAGTGAAAATATTTCTAAGTGTTAGGTTTTTGGAAAAATTTCGCCAGAGTTTCCCCTGTAACTGGAGGTGGCCACGCTTTTAAGCATATCATTTTCTTTCATAAATCAAACCAACATTCTTTTCATTCAATCAAAACAATGTCCAAAACAACAAACTAGTAAATAAATATGTATATCGCATAAATTACATGAACTTGCGTTTTATCCAAGAATATAAAGTAAATTCCATTACTTTTAGTGGATCTTTATATAAATCAATCCGGTTTCGTAAAAACCCCGTTTTTAAAGAAATTTCATCTTTACAACTTCTTATCAATTTTTACAAAGATAGTTATTTTGTCGAAACTTAGTGCTACACAAGTGTTTACACACTTGTGTGTTCTAAAAATCATTCTTGCTCATGTAAAATCCATTTTTAGAAAAATATGGTTTCTTCGACACTCGGTCCTTTGAAAATACCGCTTGTAGATCCGTAGATCTACTAGTTTTAAACACTATTTCGTAAGTAAAATCATTTTTACAAAAGTTCAAGTTTGATGTGTGGTAGAGTTTCATCACTTAACCCTTGTTACACTTAAACAAGCTTTATGTCATAATCCATGATCATGACCAATCCGGGTTAAACGATGATCCGAGCTACCACAACATAGATCGGGACTAAATAATCACACAAAACAAATCTTACAAGATTTACACAACATTCAAGCTTTTGACCACCATTACTAGCATTTTTAGTAGACTTTTATGTATCAACTTGTATGTTTACGAGTTTTAGCCGTTACATAACATTTTAACCACTTCAAAATAGTTCGAGAGTGTGATTCAAGCAACTTACTACTAGCTCGAGGCTAGGGAAGAATCTAGACGCAAAATGAGTGGATAAAAGCAATAGAGTGAGGTCCTTCGCCTTCCGATTGCACCAAGCTTCCTTGTAGGTGATCCTTAACACTTGTGTGATCTTGGAATAGCTTGAACAAAAATCAAAAAATTGATGGGTTGTGTAGGGGTGTTCGGTCGTAGCTTCTTTTGAGAGAGAGAGAGTGTTTTTGTTGAGAGTTTAAGTGTGGGAAAGAATGTGTGTTAAGGTAGGAACTTATAGGCAAAGTTAGAGTTTATGGTCCAATGGTTCATATGTATGCAAGATATTAGGCAACTTGATTATTTAAATCACCATTAGTACAAGGGTGTCCCCCCTAGGGGACGGTTTGGTTAGGGGGGGGGGGGGTAATCCGGTTAGATTCCAACTAAACCTTAAGTATTAGTTAGTTAAGTGTGGAGGTTAACTCGGTTACTAGTGTGTAGTAAGTTGTGACGGGTGTTAGGGTATTCAAGGACCCTAACTGGCTCAGAAAAGAAAAACAGTGTTAATGACAATATTTTTATGTTCCGGGTAAAGTCCGGTTGTTCGGTTGGGTAGAGATCCATTAAAGTGCTTAACAAAGCTTTAAAGTGTCGTTATTATTATTTTTAGTGACACAACTTATTCCTCCAAAGTGTCGGGAATATTTTCCTCATGTTTTGGCACTTTATTAGTTAGCCAAATGCTGAATTTTGTACTTAGAGTACGTTTTAGGCACATCCGGTCACTGTAATTTATTCCTCGTGACGCAGTTCTACAACCCTTATATCCCTACACTCACCACTAGTGTAGCAAACTATCTCAGGCTCTTACAGGACTTAGAGGCAGTACCTGCCTGGTGCTAGTTATGACAGCACATTTAATAGGTTATCCGTTCATTGTGCTACTGTGCTTTTGGTGCATCAAGGTTGTCACAAAGGTGTTGTAAGCAAAACATGGAGTGACAGCAAGTAAAGTATGATGCAAGTAAGTACATGTATCAGTATTCAAGTAGCAGTTTATCCACAAGTTCAAGCAAGCACAGTAATTAAGCAGTAATTAATTATTAATTAAGTCGTACGGATACCTGGTTTAGTGAGGGTTGTCACAGCAAGTCTACCGAAGGTGGTAGAAATGAAGAAGAGAAAAGAAGAAGAATTGAAGAAGATGATTGAAGAAGTAAAGAATGTTGTGAAGATTGCTGCTGAAGAGGAACAGAGAGCTGAAGAAGAACAGAAGATAGAAGAAGCACAGAAAGAAGAAAAAGTGGAGAACAAAGAGCAAGATCAGAAAGTTGAATCAGAAGAACCGGTGCTGAATGAGACTGAGGTTAGAAAATCTTCTGATTTACCGAATGTTGAATTGGTTGATGAAAATGAAAACAAGTGCAGGAATTGCATAGAAATGTGCAAAGCCTGTACTGAAAAAGATGACATCATAAAAACAAAAGACAATGATATAGTTAAACTAGAAAATGTTTTCACAACAAAATGTAAAGAAATGATTGAAAAAGAAGAAATTTTGAAATTAAAAGTTGAAAAGCTAACACAGAAATGTCAAGGTCTTGAAAAGGATAATGATGTTTATAGACAATTGTGTTCAACAAAATGTGTTGATTGTGTTGAAAAAGAATCTAAATATCAAGATTTACAAAAACAGTATGATTCTTTAAAGTGGTCGAGTCAGAGAGTACAAGAAGCTTATGATATTTTGAAGAGCCAAGTCAAAAGTTTTGACCAAAGATTGTCAGAAACTTTAGTCACTAAAGAAATGTATGAAAGAAAGTTTAAAGAAAAGCAAATTGAATTAAACAAATGTGTTGATGAAATTGCAAATCTTAAACAAGTCTTGGCTGAAAAAGAAAAGGTTGTTACCAAACTTCAAAGTTATCATAACTCTTCGTACATTCTTGAACGCATTTTCAACATCACACCAGATGACAAAGATACTGAAAATTGCAAAAAGGGTATTGGTTCAGAATTTCATCAGGTACCACCACCATTGAGAAACAATTATACTTTTTATGATGAGGAAAAGGTGGCAAAGGGTTTGAATATAGCTGACCAGTTACCTGAAAGTATCGATGTGACTTACTCCAAATCTGATGATGTTAATGATTCAGAGGTGGTAAGTAAGGTTGTTGAAAGTGTTTTGAAAGATGAGTCTACAAAAGGTAAGTCTGAATCACAGGATGAAGATGAAGGAAATCTTTATGATGGTTATCTGAAAAACACAAAATCCGAGAAAAATTTGAATGGTGATTCAAAAGGATTGGTTTATACCATGATTGGATCGGACAAATTATTCTTGGATGTTGTATTCCCGATTCAGAATGTGATTTCAGAGAAGGTCGATAAAGTTTTCAAAATGGTTGAGATTGAGAAGTCTGAGATTCCAAAGTTTGCTGGTAAAGGTCATAAATCTTTTTATAACAAACCTGGTTTTAAGAAGAAAAACATGAAGGCTGGTTTGGGTTATAAAAAGAAACGGAATTGGAATCAAAGTAAAAAACCAAATTTGCAACAAAAGATGAATTTTGTTCAAGGGAAAAGCTTGACAGAAGAGGAAAAACTCAAAATTGGACAACAGTCTAATGAGGAGTTTGATGCTATGAAAAAGAAACAACAACAGGCCAAGGATGTTTCAAAGAAAGTGTGTTTTAAATGTGATCAAATTGGACATGTTGCACGAAAGTGTCCAAATCCAAAGCATGTTGATGTTGAAAAATAGAAATCTGAGGATGTGAAACCAAGGTCAACCAGATTTGATTCGAAACAAACTTGGAGGTACAATTCAAACAAGTTTGCTTCAAATCAAAATTGGAAATCAAACCCGGACAGGTTCGATTCAAGACAGACCTGGAATTCTCACACACCCAGATTCAGAACAACACAGAGTTGGAGAACATCTGTTGATATGACAAAACCTCAAGAGTTTTGGAAACCTAAAAATGTTATTCAAAATCAAAAGGTTCAAAAAGAGACAAACTTTTACAAAAGAGGTACTCCGAAAGGTCAAATGTGGAGTGCTAAGAAACAAGTGATGTCGGTAAAAGATGAGAAAGTTGAAGTCAAAATTGAAAACGTTTTAAATGACAAAGAGTTTCCAAAATTGAATGAACATTATTGTGTTGAAATGCCTAAGGTCCAACAGACCTGGGCTAAGTTGTTCAAATGATTGATAAAGTTTGAATATGCAGGTGCTCAACGAAGCTGAAGATTGTGAGAATGGTAGTTGGAGCAGCCAGGCACAGGAAGAGGTTGCAGGACCCTGGTTTGGTTGAACAGGGAGTTTAGTTTGAGTGATGTTTGTACATAAATAAACAATATTTTCAAAATCCTAAAAATTTGAAAATTTTAAAACCAAAAATATGTTTTTAGTTTGTTAAAATTTGAAAAACCATAAATATGTTTGTTTTTAATTTTTTTTGAATGTATGTTGATTGAATACTCCGAAACCCTCACGGCTGAACAAACATGATTAATTTCACAAGATTGAAAAACGGTTTTCAAACTGTAAAAAAAAATCAATGTGTTGTAAATCATGGGGGTACGTTATAATTTTTGCTTCGCATGCGTATATTTTCTGCTAACCAGAGCACTTTAAGCAGAAAATGGATGGCGAGACAAAGCTATCAGTGTTGGTTGTCCAATTTTCTTTAAATGGTTTTGCATTTTAGGGGGAGAAATATTGTTAGAAAATACAAAAACATTTGAAAATTTGAAAAAGCCAAAAACATGATAAAATTTAAAAATTTGAGTTTTGCGTAAAAAGAGGAAATGATAGTACATCAGTAGACAGTTACAGTACGCTAAAGAAATGGAAAGTTTAAATGTGTTAAACGATCTCACCATGGATGTGTCGGTAGATTTTTATACACTTAGTAAACTTTTTCGGGATATAAACCTAAATTCAAACACTTGCTTATTTCGTGGGGAACACTACTTGGATATATAGGTAACCCCTGAAATCTCGTTTGAAAGGTCTTGTATTCTGATATACTAGGTTTTTATACTCAGTGATATCTGGGGTATTATTCCGGGACTTCTGCTGAATGGAAGTTCTGACCTAGTCCTCGAATAATACTTTCTGCAAATGCTTGAAATACAGCATCACCCTCAGCATATATGATAAGACAATAAAATTGCTTAGCAATGCTGTTGTAAAAAAAGATCCTCTAAAGGGGACACACCTAAGTTGAGTCATGATCTCTCTGCTGAACGGTAGTTCTGACCTGAGCTCTCATGATTCTTCATAATTTATTAACCCCTTACAGATATCATTTGTGTTATAATTACCGGTAAGACTGAATATTGGGATCCGGATACGGGAGTATATTCAAGAGGTGGGACACATGAATGGGTTTAAGTTCTTAAAATACATAATTCGTATCCTGAATCAGTTGAAATTTGTATGAAAATTTAAGTGGATCAGTATATCGACAATCTAAGTGAATTGTTTAATTCTTAATGTGAAATTAAGCACAACGGTACTTGTGACTTGTCATAAACTGATATGATTCTCTGACGCAAACTCAAACAAAAATATTGTCTGTAAATATGTTTGTACATATTTCTTTACTGCTTTATATTTTCATAAAATACAAAAAGATTTTGATTCTGCTTTATTTTCGACAACCGATGTCTGAGTGCTGAGTTTCAAAATCTATGTAAGCTGATCGTGTTTCTGAAAATAAATCAAGTTCATTCATTTGAAACTTGAAGTTTTAAAATTAAAAATTCAAAAACAGTTTGTGATATCTCCAAGGTCATTAAGTTGGACTTGGATGATTAACTGTGGGGATTTGGATGCTTATATTGTTATAGAGCTAGTTTCCGATACGATTCGATGAAACTGCCAAATTCGAGAGAAGTGGTGTAGAAGGTTTGAATTGTTAGATTACGATATCTGGAAGATTAAAATGTTGTTACTTATAGTTGTATGAGTGATTGCAGGAAAAGTCCAGACTATGATCCCGAGAGCAGAGTCTAAGGGGGAGTCTGAAGACAAGCTGAAAGTTAGAAGGAGTTTGTAGCTGGAAAGCTAGGTGTCGATCCCTAAAAGCACGGAAGCTTGACGAAAGGGGGAGCCTGAAGAAAGAGACTACGGAGAGAGAGAGAAACTGAAGCTAAAAGACATATCAAAGGGGATTCTGTTCGAAAGAGAAAAAGACAAGATGCTACGAGATTGACTACGGCAATATCCAAGGGGGAGTCTGTTAGTGCATTAAGTGTCTATCGCCTCCGTCAATCTAGTACGTAGCAGAAACCGAAGAAGTTTAAGCTTTTATTGTAATATCTAGTTAAAAGGGCAAGGTGGTAAACTTGTAAATCAGGAGAAATCCTTATATTCCTTGTGCCTATAAATAGGGAGTTATAGTGTTAGGTTGAGGACTTTTGCCATTTTAGAGAGTTTGGAGCTTGGTGCTTAGAGAGAGAAAGTGCTCTAGGTGATTCACGGTTCTTGTATGATTTCAGATTTATCAAAGAATCACGTTTATATTACGTCACATGTGTTAGGTCACGTTCGTGTACGCTTTCCGCACGTTTCACGTCCGTTTCGCAATCATTTCGGAGTCAAAACCGGTCCTACAACTTAAGTCTGTTAAGTTTTTATAACGGGGTAGCGGTGGAGGAAAAAACAGGTGAAAGATTGGACTGACAGGGAGAATATTCAAAAGTGACAACTAATGGCCAATGGCGTCTACTAGAGATTATTACGGACTAATTTCCCCATAAATAATGGTGCAAATATAATTAAATTAGTATAAAAAGGTAGTCCACATATTTAAGTAAACTCAAATGTGATATAAACATGTTATTGGAATATAGGGTTTGTATCGAATGTTTTCAAATATGTTACTAATGATGACGGGGGTAGCTCATGTCACACCCCGAAATATCAGAGCATTGGCGTGACTGGACTGGTATCTTCATTGCACAGCGGAAGCAAAATAAGCTAAGTATTTTAGAAATTGAACGCCCACTAAGTACTCGACTCTCCATGGTTCTCCTATTCCAACCGTGCCTTGTATTAGAAATGCAACCTGAGAAAGAAACATGCGAAAAAGTCAACATAAAGTTGAGCGAGTTCATAGTTTGTTTGTAAAAGATTTGAAATAAATCTTTTTGAATAACCGGTTTTTGAAGTATTGTTGAGAAAACGAATTAAAATCATTTTCTTGTCATGTTATACAGAAACTTTGTATGAAAACATGGTATGTATCTTGTATAAATCAAGTTTTCATATATAAATCAAGTATTCATGTGTACACCACGTACTTATGTATAATTCAGGTTTTTCTTGAGTACCCCACGTACTCAAGTATAATTCCCGTTTTCTTGAGTACCCCACGTACTTCAAGTTATAAATCAAGTTTTTTCTTGAGTACCCCACGTACTTCAAGTTATAAATCAAGTTTTTCTTGAGTACCCCACGTACTTCAAGTTATAAATCAAGTTTTTGTATGGTATGAATTTTATGTAAATAAAGTATTCCTGTAAGTATCAGGATTGTTAATGGGTTGCAAAGCCATTAACATGTGACACGACATAGGAAGTCACCAAACCTTAGGCATTTAATTGGTATATTCTGAGACACAAAAGCACTACTCGATTCTCGCCCTCACCGAGAGTGTGGCTGCCCGGCACCCGTTAGATCTAACCTTTTGTTCTGCGGTCTAGGTATATTGTTGATTAATGGTGCTTCTGTACCCTATTCGTGGCACGATTTCTCGCATCATTTCTCATAACGCCTCATACTTGGTTCTCGTCCTCACCAAGTGCGTTTCTCGTATTCTTATATCTCGTCACACTTGGTTCTCGTCCTCACCAAGTGCGCTTTTTGTATTTTTAGCATACCATTTGTATACATTTTAACATTTGTATTTTGTAAACTCCTGTATTTGTATTTTCCCATAGTTTATAAAACTAGAATCTCGTGTGTATGCATATTTTGAAAAATACGCTTGTTTGAAAAACCGGTATAAAACATAAGCTTTTCGGAAACCATTTGTGTCAGTTAAAACTTGCTTGTAAAATGGTTTAGAAATTTGTAATTCTCGTATGCTTTGCAAAAAAGTGCATGTCTTTCCACCCCGAAAACATTTATAAAAATGTAAAACCGTAAAAGGTGGGGTTATGAACTCACCTGAATATTCCTGTGCAAAGCTAGCTAATTACGACTTCGCGATGTCGTATCCAAGACGTGACTCGCTATCGTGCATTCTACAATATTCCTAACACGGAATATCTAATAAGTTTCTAAATAACGCAGTAACTAACTACGTGTAATCGAGCTCTACCGAATCGTTGACCGAACGATATGACGGTAAATTGTCAACTTAAAAGAAGCGAAGAAGTTATTCTTGTTAGCTCGTTTTAAGAAGTCGTATGTTGATATAAAGGAATATTCGTATGAAAGTAATATATAATAAACTCGTATTATATATATTGCGTCTTGTGTATATTTGCCATAATATGCCGCTTCGGCGTTTGTAATAAATATAAAAAGTTATATTTATTTTGCGAAAGTATCAACGAGTCGTTGAATAGATAAACTATATCTAGTTTGTAAAAGAATTCGTGTTGTACGATTTTTGAAATAAATATAAAGACTATATTTATTTTTATAAAACGAATTCGTGTTACGCGATGTTTGAAATAAATATATATACTATATTTATTTACAAAAGAATTCGAGTTTGCGTTTGAAATAAATATATAAATTATATTTATTTTTATAAAAGGATTCGTCGAATTTCCGAAGTTCAAAACAACTATGTTTGTTGTTGTAAATAGTTTCCGAATCGTTGTTTTCGTTATATAATAAAACACGTGTTATTTTTACGGGTTTTCTCGAAAAACGGGCAGAGTTTCCTCTGTTTTTGGACGGCCCCGACAACTAAAGTGTCGTTATTTATCAAGATTCAACAATCAACAATATTTATGCAAGTTTTTGTCGAATAAGTTGAAATATAAACTATACTTGTAATAGATCGGTTCGAGCTCGTTTTTCACGTGATATATAAAATTATGAAAATAACGAAATAAAACGCGCCGTTGATCTTTACCATCTTCTCGTGTCGCAACGTTAGGAGTTGACCGAGTCAACTGAGTTGACCGGCTGAGTTGGCCGAGTTGACTCGGGTTGACCGAGTTGACACCGTTGATCAGCTGACCGTACCCGCTGACTTGTTGACCGAACTTGACTCGAACCCAAACCCGAACCGTCTTGACCATTGCTGACCCGAATCCGAACCGAGCCATACTTGAACCAAAACTCGAATCAAATTCCTATGAATCGAACAATTATAACCCGGTTCTCCGAACCAAAACATTATCAACAACTGCAACCCTTCAACACATTCTACCAACATTAAATCATCATCAGACATCGACCAAAGTAGTCCACCTTCATCAAATCTTCAGAAAGAACACAAAAAAAGAAATGAAATCGGAGTGAAGTTTTACCGGAAATTCGTCGGATAAAGCCAAAGACCGCTGGATAAAGACGCCGACCGCCGGTTCCCTCTCTCTCCTCAGCCTCTTTCTCTCTCTACTCTCTCTCTACGTCTGTCTTTCTCTCTCTCCGCCCCTGTGTGCGTCGCCGCACCACCACCAGACGGTGGTGGTGGTTGTTGTCACCCCCAGTTGCACTTCAGCGGAGAAGAATAGGGGGGTTGTCGGCTTGAACAAAATCACCACCGCCACCGCCATGAGAGGCGGCGGCTCCGCCTGTCGGCCGTCACCATCGCCGGAGCCCGGTGATCAGGCAGATTAACAGAGGGGGGGTGTGAACGAGAGAGCAAAGGATGTTGTCGTCTGTGTGTGTGTATTGTGGGTTAACTGATTTGTTCACTGTGTGTGTATTTGATGTATAAACAGATAGAAGGAGGGAGTATTTATGGTGGGATGTGTGGGTATTGTCTAATATTATTTACTTATGTCCTGTGTATAAAGATCCACATATATCCCATGAAGATTTTGGCAAGATTTGCAGAGATCTTATGTTTCCAACTTGTGAGACACAATTCTTGTATGGATTTTATGAGATTTCCTAGAGATCTTGTATATTAAGCAGGTTTAGGCTTGTGGGTTTTGGGCTTGGGCCCAGGGCCCACAAGCCCATCTCATGTAAGCGGCCCGTAATTCCTACGAGACTCGATATCGTAACCCAAACTCCATAAGCACATAAAAAAATATTCGTATGACTTCCAAATTTGTCGGTGTCGTCAGTATTTTGCACGGTATCAGTCCGTTGTCGCGTAATATTCAGCAGATTTTCTGTAAATCACCAAACGCGCACTGTATAGCTGAAAAAACGTTCCTGGGCACTCCAAGGGCCTGGTTAAGTTAATTAGCGTTGTAAGCACTATTTATTATCGCGTTAATCGCCAGTTAATTACGTAATTAAGGGTGTAAATTGCCGGTTGTCACAGCTCAAGCCTCAATAATATGACTGAAACACGTAACAGCTTAAAAGGTTAAACGGTTAAAAGGTTCAAAACCCGCGAGTTATGATAAACAGCAAAAAGAATAAGCACAGTAACCAGTTACATCACTGGTAACCCACCAACTCTCCTCTCAGCCGCAAAAGTGGCATGTGCAAAAGGAAACATCCTTTTACCCGTAGGTCTGAAGCCTTCAACCCCTAAATGGGTAAGCCCCCTATTGCAGCTGAGGTTCACTAGTCAAAGGTTTCCCCTTTGGGAAGAACTCTCCTCTATAAAAGACAGCCCTTTTCATTCATGCAGGATATTCCGATCAACTCAGATCTTCCTTGATCTCTGATCTTTCTTCCTCTCCTTCGAGAACTTGCTTCATGCATACTTCTCTTCTTCACTTCAAATATCATACCCTCACTAACAACAACATCTGAGGCTGAATCTCTTTCAGTCAAGGATTTCAAGTGAATAACAACAAAACTAGTGAACCTCCTCCTACGTCTAGCAAATATGGGGGGACCCCACGACCTGCGTTAGGCAAACCGGAACCCTTCAAGCCTTTTGCCTAACCAGTAAGTCCACTACCCTTGGTCTCATATTTGTTGTAACAACAAGTTGGCGCCCACCATGGGGCTACGCCGCTTATTTTTCTCAAACGACAAGTAGTGTAGCTCCATTTTCTCTGAAATCATTATGTCTGAAGGGGAATCTCCGGGAGAGGTAAACCAAATTCCACGTACCTCTACTCCCAGTAGTAGCCAAACTCCGGTGGTTGTACCTACTTCATTCTCGACTCCTGGAAGTAATCCTACAGGAGCCACATACCCCGAGTTCCTCTCCTTTCAGACACCGACCCCATCTCGTTCGGGAGTCCCATATCCTAATGTTGGTGCGACAAGCACTCCTACACGCATCGACCTCACACCGGAGGGGGTCGCGAAAAATTTTCTGCAGTTAAGGTCTCTCCTTAACCAATACGTGAATAGGGAAAGGGATAAAGGGGTAAGAATCAGGCTTGGCTATGATGAACCAGAACCGTCATTGTCACCAGGGCCACCTGTTCTTCCTTTCACAAGCTCACAGCATGCCATGTCCAGAAATGAAGCGGGTCCTAGGCATCCTCCTCCTAATCCCAGTCCATATACATTTACAAGGCCAAATCCAACATCTTTTCCTTTATTTTCTTCTCAACCAGTGGCAACCGGTGCACCATTGGGGCATGAATTAACTTTGGATCAGTTGTTACAATCTCCTATTGCAAGTCTTCCACCTCCAGCAACTACCACGTGGGAATAGGACTTATCTGACCTCCCCTTGGCACGAAGTGCCGTCATGAGTGCTCTTATGGGGGTAAACTATACAGATGCACCTGAAAGCCTTCAAGGCTTCAACTTCATGCTACAAATGATGGCCCAAATGATGGCAAGCTTCCCTTTGCAGCAATTCATCAATCAGGTGCTGGCCACCCAAGGGAATGCTAACAACAACCTGGGCACAAGAGCAGAAGAAGATTTGGCCAAACCATACAAGACAAGCAATTTATCCTATTTCTCTCAACAAATTTCTGATTACGATTTCTAGACCATAATCAACATGCCTTCTCATATACGGACGTACGATGGAACGGAAGATCCAGAGGATCACTTCCAAATCTTCACCAGGGCAGCGAGAATAGAGAAATGGTCCAATGTTGAATGTTGCTTAATGTTTATGCAAACCCTCGTAGGGTCCGCTCGAATCTGGTTTAATAACCTGCCAGCCCGAAGCATTCGAACCTTCGATGACTTAAGCAAAGGTTTCTTGGCTAACTTCTCACAACAAAGCAGGTATGTGAAGGATGCCACTGTGATCTTCCAAATTAAACAAAAGGACGATGAAAGCCTCAGGGATTTCATCGAGAGGTACAAAAAAGAAGGTTTGACGTATGTGGGAGCCGACGAGAAGATGAGGGTTGCAGGCTTCATGAATGCAATCACCTCTAAGTACCTCACCAAGGACTTTAACAAGTGCCTGCGGAAAACCTTAGAAGAAGCCCTTGAAAGGGCTGAAGCTCACATCAGGGGAGAAGAAGCGGTTGACATCAAGGAGCAAAGAAAGAGGGGTCCCAGCTGGAGAAACAACAGCCCCAGCCGAAAAAGGAGCAACTATGGCTCTTATGATAGATGTTCCGGGAGCTCAGACCCTCGAAGGTCTTAAGGTCGGAGCCCTTTGAGCAAGGACAAGGCTGTGAATTTCACAGCCTTAACTAAAACTCCTCGGGAAATACTGGCCATCAAAGAAGTTAAGCATAGCTTCCGACTGCCGAGACCCCTGCCCAAAAGCAAAAGAAATGAAAATTCTACTCAGTTCTGTGAATTCCATGAAGAAAAGGGCCATCACACCAATGATTGCTTCCAACTCAAAAAGAGAATTGAGGAAGCCGTCAAATTTGGAGAACTTGCTCACCTTGTTAAGGGTGTGAAAGATAAAATGGGTGATGGAAAAAACAAGGAAGTAAACATGGTGAATGTTGTTGAAGAAACCCCCACCAAGCGACAACGCTTAGAAGCTTGGGAGATTCAGTGCTTGTGCTTCCCACCACCACAAAAGGGACTTCATTCGAACCCTTTGGTAGTCGAAGCCATCGTGGGAACATTGAAAACAAGCAAAGCATACATTGACATGGGTGCAGCAACAGAGATAATGTTTGAAAAATATTTCAACCAACTTAGAGACCAGGAGGATTCAAGGCTTCAGCCAACTGAGTCGTCCATCACAGGCATTGCTGACATCCCCATCAAGCTTTTAGGCCAGCTGACACTTGATGTTTGTTTCAAGGAGGGTGAAATGGAAAGAACCAAGCCACTCACCTTCATTGTAATTAACATGCCTTTGACCTACGATGTTATCATAGGGAGGCCAGGCCAAAGTGAGTTTAGTATGGCTATCTCTGTTGGCCAAGGCATTGTCAAGTTCCCCACCAAGAAAGGAATTGGAACCCTTCAACCAACCCAGGAAGCCTTCCTAGTTGAAGGGGAAAGCTCAGGAAAGAATGAAAATGAAGAACAAGGTTGGGCCATTAACCCTAAGTATCCCGAACAAAGGATAAGGGTAAACACCAACCTCACTCAAGAAACTCTCTCATATCTCAAGAAGTTGCTGACCCACAACATGGACATATTAGCATGGTGTCCTGATGACATAACCGGCATCCCTCGGGATGTTGCCGAACACGAGCTCAAGATCCCACCAAACCTGAAACCCATCGTTCAATAGAAAAGAAGCCTCGCCCCTGATCGAAGCTTAGCAGCATGCAAAGAGTTTAAAGGGTTGGTGCAAGCTGGCATACTCCGAGAGGTTAAGTACCACTCTTGGATAGCCAACCCTGTTATGGTGAAGAAGCCTTATGGATCATTGAGAATGTGCATCGATTTCAAAGACTTGAACAAAGCCTATCCAAATGATTGCTATCCTTTACCCGAAATTGATCTAAATGTAGACTCGCTCACAGGCTTCCCATTCAAGTGCTTTGATGCTTATAAAAGCTACCACCAAATTCAAATGAAAAAGGCAGATATGGAAAAGACGGCCTTTCATACCGACAAAGGTATTTTTTGCTACCAAAAAATGCCTTTTCGCCTAAAAAATGCAGGGGCAACCTATCAACGATTGGTGGACAAAGTGTTTGTGGAACAGATAGGTAAAAACATGGAAGCCTATATGGATGACTTGGTAATCAAGAGCAAGACAGAGGGCCAAATGCTTGACGATATTCAGGAAACATTCCGAAACCTCAGGAAGATAAACATGAAGCTCAATCCCGTGAAGTGTTCATTTGGTTTCGAAGAAGCCAAGTTCTTGGGGCACATTGTAGGCAAGCAAAGCATAAAAGCCAACCCCAACAAGGTCAAAGCTATCCTGGATACAAAATCCCCATGAAGTAAAAAGGAGGTTGAAAGCTTAAACGGTAAACTGGCAGCCTTGAAGCGTTTTACCTCCAAGTTGGTAGAAAAGTCCCTTCCTTTTTTCAAAACTCTTCAAGGGTGCACAAGCAAAAGGGACTTCAGGTGGACAGAGGAAGCAGAAGAAGCTTTCAACCAAATGAAACAGCACCTGGCTTCATTACCAGACATCACCGCTCCTGAAACAGGGGAACTGATCTCTGTCTACCTATCAATTGCTGAGGAAGCAATCAGTGCAGTCCTGACCATCAAAAGAAACAAGGCTCAGGTACCTGTTTACTTCTTTAGTAAAACCTTAAAGTTAGCAGAGACCAAGTATCCCCCACTGGAAAAACTTGCTCACGCACTAGTAAAAACAGCCAGAAGGCTTCGAAGGTACTTTCAAGCACATCCCATACAAGTGGTCATGGACCAACCAATCAAAAATGTGCTTGAAAAACCAAAACTTCTGGACGTTTAGCCAAATGGGTTGTGGAACTAGGTGAACACAACATCACCTATGTTCCAAGAAAAGCTGTGAAAGCCCAAATCTTGGCGGATTTCATTTTGGAAATACCCAAGGAAATGATAACAGAAATCAATACAGCCTCCACTGAACCCTCTGACCCCCATAATTGGAAGCTCTTTACTGACGAAGCTTCCAGCGCTGAAGGGTCAGGAGCAGGGCTAGTTCTAATTGATCCTAATTAATTGGAATTCATGTATGTAGAGCTGTAAACGAACCAAACAAACACGAACAAGACCTTGTTCGTGTTCGTTTGTTCGGAAATATATGTGTTCGCGAACCGTTCACGAACCTTATCGAATGAGATTTTATGTTCGTGTTCGTTTGTTAAGGAAATGAACTTGTTTCTGTTTGTTTGTTAATTTTAGGCAACGAACGTTGATGAACACAAATGAGCACAAACTAATGTTCATGAACACAAATGGAAACAAATGAACACAAACAATCGCTCATGAACAGAATATATAATACACCAACACTTATTAGATATTTAATTTGTCGGAATTTTGAAGTATTTAAATAAATATAAAAACTAAAAACACTAATGAAGTATCAAACAAAAACGAACACGTTACCGAATATACACGAACATAAACGAACGAACACGACCTCTGTTCATGTTTGTTCATTTAACTAAATGGATTAAATTTTGTGTTCGTGTTTGTTTGTTTAATAAACGAACGAACACAAACGAACTTCCCGCCGAACGGTTCACGAACTGTTTGTCAAACGTTTGGTTCGTTTTCAGCCCTACACGTATGCTCTTCGGCTTGAATTTCAGACTACAAATAATGAAGCCAAGTATGAAGCATTAATTGTGGGACTCAAACTTGCAAGAGAAATGGGTGTCAAAAAGCTTCATGTCTTCATAGACTCATTGCTTGTTTCAAACCAAGTAAGCGACAACTACATGGCCAAAGAACCAAACATGAAGAAGTACTGTGAAAAGGCAAAGGAGCTTATGAGTACATTCGAAACATGCACAATCAAACAAGTCCCAAGATCACAAAACAAAAAAGCTGATGCACTAAGCAAACTCGCTTCATTGACCTTTGCCCATCTCACCAAAAAGGTACTGGTTGAAGTGTTGAAGCAGTCCTCAATTCAAGAGCTCGAGGTACAGGATGTCATCACCAAAGAAAGCCCGAATTGGATGCCCCTTTGATCAAATTCCTCACAAATGGTGAGCTACCATGTAATCAAGTAGAAGCCAAAAGGGTTCGAATAAAGTCAAGACAATGCGTGTTGCAAGAAAATATCCTTTATAAAAAGGGATACCTTGCACCGTTGTTTCGCTGTGTTGGCCTGGAACAAAGTCAGTACTTGATCAAGGAAGTTCATGAGGGAATTTGTGGAGCACATTTCGGCCCAAGATCAGTGGCCTCAAAGTTGATGAACCTCGAGTATTTTTGGCCCACAATGCACTGAGATGCAAGCGAGCAGCTGAAAAAATGTGAAGCCTATCAAAGACATGCCCCTGCGCCAAAAATCCCAAAGCATGACTTGGTTCCCATCTCATCTGTATGGCCATTCCACAAATGGGGAATGGATATCGTCGGCCCATTTCCTCCGGCTAAAGGAGGAGTCAATTTCCTTCTAGTAGCTGTAGACTACTTCACTAAATGGCCGGAGGTGAAACCATTGGCATAGATAACAGGGAAGCAAATCATTAACTTTGTATGGGAAAGCATCATTTGCCGGTTTGGGCTGCCAGGAGTGTTGGTCACAGACAACGGAAAGCAATTTGCTGAAAAACCCTTCAGCTCATGGTGCAAAGAGTTTCGATTAACATAAGTATTCAGCTCAGTGGCCTACCCTCAATCCAACGACCAGGTTAAAAGAACAAATCGAAGCATTGTGGAAGGCATTAAGGCACGATTGGGAAAGCATGATACCAACTGGGTTGAAGAACTCCCAAATGTGTTATGGGCAATCAGGACCACCGAAAAAATAAGCCACAAGAAAACACTGTATAGCTTGGTGTTCGGATCCCAAGCCGTAATCCCAGCAGAGATAGGAGTTATAACAAAATGAACGTTCAACATTGATCTAGAAGCAAACAAGCAAGAGACGATGTTGAACTTGGAACTCCTAGAAGAAGCACGGGATCAAGCGGCTATCCAAGAAGCAAGATATAAACAAAAGATGGAATCTTACTACAATGCCCGGGTGAAACATGAACGGTTCAAGCCTGGTGACCTCATCCTCAGAAACAACGAGGCAAGCAAGAAGGAAAGCCAGGGAAAACTTGGTCCCAAATGGGAAGGGCCATATGCCATCCTCGAAGCTCACAAGGGAGGATCCTACAAGTTGGCTGACTCAAATGGCAAAAAGCTTTCCAGGCATTGGAACGGCAAAAACCTTAAAAGGTTCCACGTCTAGAAACATGTGTTAAAAATAAAAAGTTAGCAAAGTGTTGTTTTTGTTTCCTTGTAATCTACACACTTTGATGAATGAACAATGAAGCTCTTGTTAAAACTTGTCTTTCTATCCTATAATCAGGTTGAGAACCTAGCAAGAAACTCCATGACAAGGGTCATGTAAGGGGATGAGCTCCCATGCCACATCGCTCAATAGGTTCAAGGGTTGAATGCACCTATATAAGGGGTGAGTTCCTATATCAATACAACTCCATGAGACTTAGAAAATTTTCAACAAACTTGTCTCATATACGGGCCTGAATAGCCTTCACCAAATGTTCCTTAAGCCTTAGAAAATTTTCAAAAAAATAAAGTCTCCTAAACAGGCTTACGAACCAAAAATGAAACTGAATAAGGTGGATAAATATAATAAGTGTTATGCCTCCTTGTTAAAAATACCAAGGCTAAGTGACTGCAGCACTGAACCCTTCAAGGTATAAGTAGCATAAGGAAAGAAGCCACCAACAAAGACAATTAAGCAAACAAAAACACAAGGGAAGGAACAAAACAACAATACAATACACAACCAAAAGTTAAATGAAACCTAGCTGTAAAAGCACTAAGAGACACACCATGCCATAAGCATCAAACATTATCGGGAAGCCTCGAAGCCCTTAGGCTACAAGTGACTTAAACAATTCCCTTAGAAGATGCATAACACAAAACCAAGACAGCATAAAAAGTCACAACACAGCACAAGTGTTAGAAAGTTCAAACATAGCATAAATGGCCTTAAGGGCCTTAAACCTACATACTGTTCATAAAAGCCTCCAAGGCTTCAACCATCACAGGGACCTAAACGGTTCCCTCCAAAGAGATAAGTTTAAAACATACAAAACACAGAATTGTTTTAAGTGCTAAGATAGCTACGAATAGATTGTTTAAACATCAGAAGAAGGCTTTGAAGCCCCGATACCATCACCCTTGCCCTTCTTAGCTTTCTTCTCCTTCTTGGCCTTAGGGCCACCTTCACCTGCAACTGCAAAACCTTCAAGGCCTGCTTCTTTGGAGACATCTGCATTGGTGTGTGTCGGGTGTATTATGTTTTTCTTTATATTTTAAGCCCTTTTTTAACACATTAGTCAAGTTTTAAATTTATAAAACACGATATTCTACTAACACTAAACACACACATGGGCAAGTGCACCCATCGTGAGCGTAGTATAGCGTTGGTAAGATACCGAGGTCGTCCAAGGACACAAGAGCTCTTAGTACCGGTTTATCCTCAACGTCTAATCAAATCAAAAGTTTTAGAAAAGGTTTTAAACATGAAAAATAAAACTAAAAATGCTGAAAAATAAAAATAAAATAAAAATAGATAGACAAGATGAATCACTTGGATCCGACTCGCCTTTAATGTAACCTTTGATGATTTCCGCACTTTTGCACTTTTTAAGAGATTATCTTAGTTATAGTAGTAGGCCCCTCTTTTGAAGGTGACGTTACCCTCAACCCAGTAGTTTGAGTCAGCAAGGATACAATCCTAAAGGGTTGAAATATTGAAAGATAATTAATTAAGTTATTAATGCGTAATGTGATAGGCCCCTTTTTTGAAGGTGACATTACCCTCGGCTAAGTGGTTTGAGTCAGCAGGGATACAATCCCAAGTAGCCGGGTTAATGTATTAATAGTAGTTTACATATGAGGGGATCAAGCCATTCGCACCCCCGCCATCCAATACCAGTGGGTAATGAAGGAGGTCCTAGTAAGCTTAACCCAGGTCCTTGCAGGATCTATTCACTGAACAAGGCAAGAACCTTACCAAACCAAACCAAACCATTCCATTAACCCTCGACCAGGTAGCCAACATATCTCTATATAGACCGTAGAGACATGAATGGTGTAAATCTTTTATTTTATACAGACAGTAAAATAATGCCATGACACCACGGACAAATGATAAGGAAGTTTCACCTTCAACATAAGAAACTAGTTATTAAAGTCATTAATACAAAACCAAATAAAAAGTGCGAAAAATTAAAAATCAAAAGTATTACACTAAATGCTTGTCTTCACCAAGTGATGTAAGAGACTTAGGCAAACATGGCCTTTGATTGTCAAGAACTCTTACTATCAATCTTGGATCCCGAGACTACTACACACACTCTAGGTGGTAGGGGTGTGCAAAAAACGAATTAACCAAACCATAACCGAATTAACCGACAAAACCGAACCGAAAAAAACGAACCAAATAAAAAACCAGTGGGTCGGTTAATGGTTTTTTTTTTTAAACCGAATGTAGCGGGTCGGTTATGGTTATCATTTTTTCCATACCCACCATAACCGAACCGAACCGACATGTAATAAATCTTTGTAGGATTTAGGACTTTTCACCATATTTTTAATATGTGATGTTTTTTTACTGAAGATTTTTAGTACTTATTGGTTTTTCATATCATTTTGTGGTTTTGGTTGAATGTTTATTTGAATTGATGGAATGTATCATATCACTTTATTTGAATATTTGATAATAATTGGTACTAATATTATAGATTACATGTATTTTTAATACTATGTAATATACTAATATGTACAAATATGCAATGACAATTTATTCCATGTTAAAAAAAATTAAGCTATTTTTAGCTAAGCTAAATACACGGTTAACCAACCATAACCGACCCGCTATAACCATCAAACCCGAATAACCATAACCACCATAACCGATCGGTTATGGTTATGGTTATCCAATAACCGACATCGCGTAAGGTTATGGTTTTTGGTCAAAACCGACCCATGCACACCCCTACTAGGTGGATGATGGATGATGGTGGTGGATGTGGGTTTTGTGATGGTGGTGGAGTGTGGGTGAAGTGGGAGAGAAGTGGTTTGCCAAGGGTTGCTTTTGAAGTGAGCCAAGCACCCCTATTTATAGCCTGCACAGAAGCCCGGACACGGCTCCGTGTCCATCCTCTTTCTCTTTCTTCATTAATTGCAATTGCCTTTATTAGGCTCCACACGCCCCCGTGTTCACTGGGCACGGCCCCATGTGCAGAAGCGAATCTGTACTGTCAAGATTTGCAAGTCTTTGCGGGCACCTGACCACGCCCTCGTGTTCGCTGGGCACGGGGCCGTGGTCAGCCTTCTGTTTCTTTGTTTTTGCTTGGGAAGATGTTGTCAAGGGGTCGGGCATGCCACGTTTATTCTTTTTCTTTGTATTTATGTTAGATTTGGCTGCATATTTGTTCCTTTTGTTCAATTAAGCTCATTTTGTCCTGAAAATACAAAAGGAAGACAAAAGCACACTTTTCCAACATTAGTACTAAAAAGGGTTAGTTTTATGTCCCATTTGATGTAATTTATATGTTGTATTTTAAACACATCAGCATCCTATGAGAAGGTTTCTTCACTATCAGCTGAACAGGAACGCTTCTTGGATAAAGAATCAAGCACTACAGAGCAAACTTTCTCATTAAGCCCAACTGGTTTCAATTCCTGTAACACGGAAAGGGGTTTACCGAAGCAAGAAGAAACTTCACTTAAATAAGGATAGGTTAGCCTTTCCATTTTGTGAACAACTCCTTGAAAAATTCAAAAGCTTCAGGCTGGAACAAAGGAGATTGTTCCAAAGCCTGACCCGACTCATGAAGTTTGAAACCAGCAACCAAACCTAAGTGCTTCCCATAGTTCAACAATTTCGTGTAAACATCCCCAAGGGCAGCGTTAAACTCATTAGAATGAAGGAGATAAGTGACAACCTGCTGAAAGCCTTGCTCAATAAGCCACTGGTTATCACCAGTAGCTTGAACCACAGAAGCCTTCAAGCCTTCCTTCTCCTCTGCAAAGGCTTTCTTCTGGACATCCAAGGCTTCCCTATCAACCTTCAGTTGTAACTTATCTGCCTCCATTTTCTTCTTCAAATCCCCAATCTCAATCTCATGCATGCGGGTCAGCACACCAACCTTTTTCACCCAAGATTCATCCTTCTTTGAAAAGCTATCAATATCCTTCTTCATGGCTGCCATAGAGGCCTTCATCTTTTCCTTCTTCTTCGAAAACTCCTCATACTCCTACATCCCCTTACGAAAACGAGTAACACCTTCAGCTAAAATCAACCTAGATAGCATATCATCACCCTCCATCTCCGATATGGAACCTCGAACACCGGGGGGAGCAAAGTTAGCCAACACATCAGCACAAACATTGACATCCTTGAAACTATCTCCAACCTTAACACCCCAATTGGGGACATAAATCTCATATTCACTCAAACCCTCAACATCCTTCCTCGGAGAAACTTGAACAGAAGTTACCATAGCCTTCTTACCCGCAGACTTTTTCTTACCAAGAACAATCAAATTCTTCTCTTTTTCAGCATCAACACTAGGACCTTGATCCCCAGAAACCTCGATATCATCACTCAAATCCACATGATCAGAAGAAGTGGATTGAGGAGCACTTTTCAACATACGTCGAGTAGAGCGACGGGTTTAAGTCTTAGGAGCAGTAGTCTTGGTAAAACCCTTCACATTTGGAACACTCACATACTCTGCATCCTCAAACCTGTGTTCAGAACCTCTAACAACAGCATCATCACCCGCTGCAACCTCAACATCCGAGAATGCAACATCCGATGTATCATCACTTTTGACAAAATCCAATGCAGACATAACTGCAAAATTCATAGGAAAAAAGTATAAGTAAACAATCAAAAGGAATGTCAAAAAGCAAAACAAGTTAAATGCATACCCTGACCACTCCTCATTAGAACCGGATCCCGATCAGGTTTATCCCATAATTTGCTAATACCCAACAACACTAGCAAATGTTCAGGAAATGGTCGAACCCTCGAAGGACATTCTCGGATGGCCTTAATAAAACAAATATTTAATTCAGAATCAGAGGGTTCCGGTTCATTAAGAACAGCGTCTGGGTGTCTCCAACTCATCTTAAAAGGAACAATTGACTCAGAGACCCAAAAGAACCAGTCCTTCCAGACACCAAGGGTGGTAACCATAGACGAAACCAAGCAAGTATCAACTTTAGACGTTTCAAACGTGAACCAGTCACCATTTTTCGCCAAGCGGAAGAACCGACGGAATGACAACAAAGTAGGATCATACCCAGAGGCTCGACACAAAACTTCAAAATATAAAACCCACCCTAAGGATGGATTTGACCAAACGAGACTTGGTAATGTTCCAAAACATTTAACACAAAGATTGAGAATGGATGACGAAGATTGGAAAACTCGAAATGACGACAATACAAAGCGATTGACCCAGGAGGGCATTGATCAACAGATTTGTCACAACCCGGTGCAACCGGATTGTATTTCAAACCAATACCCCATTCAATACAAAACGCCTCCACTTCCTCTAGAGTGAGACGAGAATAACTGACTGAAAGGTCCTTACGAGCACCCATGATAAGCGATTAAACGAAGAACAGAAAAAAAATGAAGAAGGCAGGATGATAACTAACCTGAATGGAAGAAAGGACCGATGGAATGCTTGAAGAAATAATGAAGATAGTTATTGTGTAAATAAAAAAGAGATAAATGATAAGAATAGAAGTTATAATTACACAGCAGGTAATTACAACCGCCGCCTGCGATAACTGGCACCCATCACATCGGTTGTCGTTTTAGAAATTCAAAATCTCAACTGCTAATGAACCATTGAAGCCTTCAAGCAATGAAAACAATGTGTAAAGTCAGAAGCATTTGAGCATACATCCTAAACACCTCTGACTTGGGGGGTTGATGACGGGGGTAGTTCAAGCCTCAATAATATGACTGAAACACGTAATAACTTAAAAGGTTAAACGGTTAAAAGGTTCAAAACCCGTGAGTTATGATAAACAGCAAAAAGAACAAGCACAGTAACCAGTCACATCACTGGTAACCCACCAACTATCCTCTCAGCCGCAAAAGTGGCATGTGCAAAAGGAAACATCCTTTTACCCGCAGGTCCGAAGCCTTCAACCCCTAAATGGGTAAGCCCCCTACTGCAGCTGAGGTTCACTAGTCAAAGGTTTCCCCTTTGGGAAGAACTTTCCTCTATAAAAGACAGCCCTTGTCATTCATGCAGGAGATTCCGATCAGCTCAGATCTTCCTTGATCTCTGATCTTTCTTTCTCTCCCTCGAGAACTTGCTTCATGCATGCTTTTCTTCTTCACTTCAAATATCATACCGTCACTAACTACAACATCCGAGGCTGAATCTCTTTCAGTCAAGGATTTCAAGTGAACAACAACAAAACTAGTGAACCTCCTCCTACGTCTAGCAAACGTGAGGGGACCCCACGACCTACGTTAGGCAAACCAAAACCCTTCAAGCCTTATACCTAACCAGTCAGTCCACTACCCTTGGTCTTATATTTGTTGTAACAACAACTAACATAAGACCTGTAGGAAAAAAACGAGTGTATCGGCGATTGAATAATGGGGATGATTTATATAAATTTAGTGTAGAAAACGTTGGTTGGTGCGGGGTGTCATATTTGCAAGGGATCCAAGTGTGACAGTAGTTGATGCCATTGACCCTCTTACCCTTTGTGACTTATTGCCAACTCATGCCACACATGTCAAAACATTTTATCTTTAAGCGGCTACCCTTCATCCTCATCTACTCTTAATTTTACCTTCTATTTCTTCATTTTCACTAAAATATACATGAGAACAAAGCATTTTTTAGGTGAAGTGAAATTTAACAAGTATATATACATGGGTTTTATAAGGTGGGTATGTGTGCCCGTTTTAGTATTGCGTTTAGATAGCAGCTGTGTAAGTGAGCCGTACCATTTTAATGAGTTAGATCATGTAAATTTGTTTTTTTACTTTTTTTTGAACGGCTAACTGCTTTCCACGTGTAAACTCACCCTTATGTCCAAAGGCCGACTACTCGACCACCGCTAGAAAGCGTAGCACACCCCAGATGCGCGGAAACCCCGTGGAATAGGTTAACCCCCCCCCCCCCTCAGACTCGAAACCGGGTAAAACCCCGGGCCAAAGCTCTCACCGAGATGTCCAATACCCAGCACCAGCTGGGGATCGAACCGGCGCCTCCAATGGAGACAACCGGCCAACCAACCAACTGAGCTAGGGTAATGGACAATCACATAAATTTGTAATCAACAGTGAATCAAATGTCATTATAAAGATAAAATCTTATCAGTTTGAACTCCTTAATGATGCATTAGACGACTGGTATATACGGGTAAATGCGCTATTATAATTTAACAATGAATCAAACTTTTTAAATGCAATATTACAAAACAATTTTTTTTTTACTAAGAACGTGGCTTCTTTTGAAAACATATAAAATAAAAAGTGAAACAAATACATGTTCTTTTATTTTACTTCTTCAACTTATCTTTAAATTACCATTAACCATTTTAACATTGTGTCAAACTTCACCATTAATTTGATTCAAAAACTCTTTCTACTTGTCACATTTTTTTTATTTAATCATTTATGTATGGTTCATAATAATATAAACATTTGTCGTTGATATTCACGTGACATAATTAAAACCCCACCGGCCGGCCGGTCCAAATACATTTCAATCCCAACCACCCCTACAACACAAGGACCATCTCTTCATTGCATGGACCTCAAATTTCAAAATCACCCCCCATACTTTCAGTTTATTGCATTTTATATACTGTATTGTTGAATATGTCACTTAAGTTTTAAATATCATTTTTGAGTTAATTAATGTTTTCGTTCTTGTAGTTTGTCAAAAATCACTATTTCAGTTCATTAGTTTAAAAATTGAGATTTCAGTTCCTGTCGTTTCACTTTCGTAACCATTTCAGTCCCTGTGGTTTCACTTTCGTAACCATTTCAATCCATTTATTCTGTTAGTACAGGGACTGAAATGGTTACGAAAGTGAAACCATGGTGATTGAAATCGTAATTTTTAAACTAATGGACTGAAATAGTGATTTTTGATAAACCACATATTTTTTTTGACTGATTTGTTAGCCTTATGTTTTTCTTAACATGGTTTCTTGCTTATCAAGTTTCAATTACTAATGTTTGAGCTTCTTTATTTTCATAATTACAACCTTGTCAACATCAAACCTTTTGTAATTACAACGTTTTAGAACAAGACTACTATATAGGGAAGAATGAAAAGTGCAGAGTTGTGGAATAAAGTTACTTGATCAAGTTGAAGTTTAAACCAACTTGAGTTCATTTATCACATTTTTATACACACACACATATACTATATATTTGATTTTATCACATTTATACACACACCCACATATACTAATATATTTAATTTTATCACATTTTTATGAAGTTGCTTTTTGGTTCGGTTTGGGCTCGACTGGTTTCAAAACTAAGACTGGCCTAGTATCAATCGGGATCTTTAGGTTCCTCTTTTTCCTCCATCAACTCCTGGTTTTTCAGTTTGGTCTGTGTTAAAATCAGTTAAGTTTAGCTTTAAATAGTCATATATTAGGGATGCTTTTATCTTTATTAGAGTTAAATAAGGTCAAGTTTGTTTTGCACTCGGAAATCATTACGAATGCAAATTTGATAATTATGTTAAAGTGGAATGATCATATGGATATTCTAAACATAATCCTTTCACTAGGTACAAAGAATGCCAAATTTTATATGGTATATTTAGTATCATACTTGATGCTCATTTTGATACGTATCCATGAACACCCACGTTATATGCATCATATTGTTTTCTTATTCATTTGTTCGAGTCACTAAGTTATCATAGTAATTAGTGGGTCAAGTGTTTTCAGTGAATCAAAAGAGTAGTGGATAGTTAATTACTTGTGTTTTGTATGGCTATATAATTAGCTTTATAGTCTTTTTATATTATGAAGGAAAAATTACAAGTTTTGTCCATTATCTTTATACCATTTTTCAGGCGGTGTCCTTTTTAACAAATGTTGACAGGCGGTGTCTTTTACTAGGTATTTTGTTGCAAGTTTAGTCCTTTACACCCAACCCAGTTAAAAAACCCCTGTTAATTGTTGACATGCGTTGTCCTTTACTAGGTATTTTGTTGCAAATTTAGTCCTTTTACCTAGATATTTTGTTGCAAGTTTAGTCCTTTACACCCAACAATTAACGGGGTTTTTTAATTGGGTTGCGTGTAAAGGACTAAACTTGCAACAAAATACCTAGTAAATGACACCGTCTGTTAACATTCGTTAAAAAAGACACCGCATGAAAAGTGGTATAAAGATAAAGGAGAAAACTTGTAATGTTTCCTATTATAGATGAAGAAATGAATTAGTCACTTCCAAAACTTTGTTTTCTCTCAAGTTCTTATCTATTTTTTGAATCATTTGATTACGATTTGTTTCGTAACACATTTTTATGCGTATTTACGTATTTGACAATCAACTCAGTTTAACTAATTAACCAAACATATTCAAAAAAATCTACTACATACCAATCTCATTGCTTAAAACTCAATACATAAATAAACCTAATTATCCACTAAATCTAAACCTTAAAAGCATTTTTCGGATAGAAAGATTCCATAATAAAATGTCGTAATTTTCACCGTTATAAATGAATTGATGTCAGAAAGTTTTTGAAGGGGTATGGTCCCAGATCTCGCGTCAGCATGACCGCGAGTGACCATTACCCTCAGCAAAAGCCCCCACCAGCAATAACTTACCTGTGTCTGTGCGGGCACGCACGAACACAGCGGTCCAATCTGTCCAGTGATGAGAAAACTTACCTTAAGTACGAAAACAGATGTTACGCATAGCGATGCGGCCTGGCACCGCATCCTATGAACATTTTCGTCACGACAAGGGATTTGGACAACAGTAACAGTCGCTAAGCGGAGATGCGGCATGGCACCGCATCCCGTATGCATCCTGGATAGGACAAAGAACGCGAGAACAACATAAGTGACCGCAAACAGCGATGCGGCCTGGCACCGCATCCTGCCCATAAGGCAAGTGGGTCTGACACCACAGTGCAAGTGGCACTGAGAACAGTCGCCTACCAGCCCACGTGTGTGCAACAGTCTGACACCACAGCAGGACGTGGCATCACCACCGTAACCGACAGGTCTGACACACCTGCAAGTAGCTGTGCGATGTCAGGCTAGCTACTCAACTACCCTCATTCACTCCTCGGCTATAAATACTCACCCCAAACCAGGTTTGAGGTATCACTTCTCAACTCTCTCACTACTACTACTATCACACTTTGCTTCCCAAGCAAACTACTGATTCTCACGCCGGAGAGTGGTAACAAGGAGCACCCCCCACCCCATCCTCCTTGTTACGAGTCACGGTTTGTTTCCTTGTGCAGGAAACCCACCACCAGACGATCCAGCCAACGATCCTCGGAAAGAAGGGATTAACCCTCTTGACGAGACCAGTGAGTTAACCCCACCCGGTTAACCATTGTTTCACCATTGGCGCCCACCGCTACTCTTAGCACTTTTTCCAACCATCCCTTTCTCTCCAAATATCATGTCCGATCGTCAAAACAACACTACCGAGGATAACCTAAACCCCGCAAACACAGGGCCTACGGGGACTGCCCCTCCAGCCCCAAATGTTGAACATATTGGCACATCAACGCAAGGGGGCGCATCCCTTACGTTCGGACACGATCTATCACAGTACGCCTCTGTGATACCTCCAGGCATGAACCTTCATACCTGGTACGACCAGCAACAAGCTTTGCTGGCCGCAGCATACAACAGAGCCTACGCAGAAGCGCAAGTATCTGCGGGGCCTACCCCAGCACCGCATACCCCTGCGGGTCGTATTCTACAATACGATGGCAGGGCCCCAACACATCCGGCCTCCAGAAGCAGGCAGGAAGACCGCGGTTCCTCTTACTGCGACGTCCGCACACTAGCGGAGGACGATTCCTCGCATGGGTCCCGCCGCAGGGACCCCATACATAGCCGCCTAGGCCCCCATGGCGAAACTAGGCGACAGTCGACAGCCCACCACGGCCCCGACATCCATAGCCGGCTGGGACCTCAGTCCCACCGTAAAGGACAGGGCCATACCGATCCCGACGACGATACATACCGCGGGGAGTCACATGCTACCAGCGGTAGACCGGGAGGACACAACTATGTTCCTCCCACTCACCCCCGTACTACATACCTCCGCGCTGCAAAGCGCCACCAGAGCCAACCCTACAGGCCGAAATCTGCGGCTGAAAACTCCAAGTTTGTCCCGGAGATTGCCAACGCCGACGTCACCACCACCAAATTCCCATTAAACATTGGGAAATACAGCGGTTCAGCCGACCCAGATGACCACATGAACATCTTCGTCGGCGCCGGGTGCAACGGCAGGTGGGATGAACCCACTTGGTGCCAATTTTTCCCGTAGACCCTAACAGGTCTGGCCAGGGCCTGGTTCGATTCTTTGCCAGTGAACTCACTGACTTCATTCGAGGACTTACAAGCAAAGTTCCTCGCACATTTTTGCCAGCAGCGACGTCATGAACGTGATTCTATGGACGTCATGAATATCTGGCGCAGAGACAACGAATCGATTGAAGCGTTCGTTGTCCGTTACAATAAAGAATGCCTGGAGATAGGTGGCGTGGCAGACCAAATGGCACGCAACCATTTCATTGTTGCGGTGAAAGACGAACAAATGGTCATGACTATCTCCGGCAAGGATGGCTTGCCTAAAAAATGGGAAGATGTCATGGCTGCGGTCAAGACATACGCCCAGACTCAGCGGTCCCTCAAACCGCATGTCTCAAAGGCACAGCCCCAAACGGAAGGCCAGTCCTCCCACCAAGAACACAAGCGCAACAACAAGCGCAACCGGGACACATGGAATCGCGACAGCGACTCCAGACCATATGTCCCACGGAACAACCAGCCCGACGCAAGGGCTACAATCAACGCCCAGCGTGAAAACCGGGCGTCGAAGAAGGAGTCTCGGGACCGTAGCTGGACCGAGATCAACCAGTCGCCAAGCAACATTCTCCTCACGGCCCAACCAATGAAGTCCAAAAAGAACCAGGATCTCGCACTCTACTGCGAGTATCATACGGACAATGGCCACACAACAAACAACTGCATCAGTCTCCGACTGGAGATTGAGCGAGCGCTAAAGGAGGGGAAACTGTAACACCTGTTGCTAGGCGCGCAAAAAGCTACCAAACGCATCACCTCCCACAACGAGGGCACCTCCACGGGTAAGAGGACCATGTATGTGGCCTCTACCCACATGATCAATGGAGGAAAAGGAAGACCGCGCAAGGCGGCAAGAAGACCGGACAATGACTGGAAAGACGAGCAAGTCGTCTTTCCAAAAGTCTGAGGCGGACCGCGCAATAGGTGCGCCGTGGTTATCACAGGCCACCTGGCTCACTACTGCACCGAGCGATTATTCATCGACCCGGGCAGTACGTTTGATATTATATACGAGCAGTGCTTCAACCAATTCGATCAAGAAGACAAAGATCAGTTGCAGCCAGCGGACTACCCGTTGGCCGGGTTTGCAGGGGAAACCGTATTCCCCCTGGGCCAGATTACTTTTCCTGTGCGCCTCACCAACGGGAGGCACACAAGAATGGAGGAGGTAAACTTCATGGTTTTACCGCACACCTCCAAGTACGACGTACTTCTCGGGAGAGAGTCCCAGGGCGACTTCAACATGATCACATCCGTCCCTCACTCTGCCATCGGTTTCCCAACCAAGACGGGGGTCGCGATAATATACGCCCGAATAGAAGTTTTGTCTACGGACAAGCTGCATCCGGCCAAGGTAGCAAGGCCTACCCCCAACACTCAACCAGAAAAATGGGTTCTAAACGCAAGACACCCAGAGCAAACAGTTACGTTGGGCCACGCCTTGTCTCCTACTATCAAAGCGCACCTGAAGCAACTCCTTTTCAGGAACCAAGATATTTTTTGTGTGGACACCCGCAGACATGACAGGGGTACCACGTGAAATCGCGCAGCACTTCTTGAATACCATGCCAGGTATCAAGCCGGTGATCCAAGGCCAACGCCACCTTGGATTAGCAAAAAAACCAGGCGATGTATGAGCAGGTCCAAAAGCTGCTCTCCGCAGGCATCCTGCGAGAAGTCAAATACCAGACTTGGTTGTCAAACCCAGTCATGGTAGAAAAACCATCCGGGGCTGGCGCATGTGCGTCGCCTATAAAGATCTCAACAAATCCTGCCCCAAGGATTGTTACGCACTTCCAGAGATCGACGAAAAGGTCGATAACCTCGCACCATTTCAGTGGAAGTGCTTCCTCGATTGTTACAAAGGCTACCACCAGGTGCAGATGGCAATCGAGGACGAAGATAAAACGACATTCCGCACTCCTACCGGGAACTACTGCTACACAAAAATGTCGTTCGGGTTGCGCAACGCGGGCGCAACCTATCAAAAATTGATGAACGACACTTTCCGCGGTCAAATCAGCAAAAGTGTCGAAATCTATATGGACGACCTGGTCGTCATGAGCATGGAGGAAGACACCATGCTCAACGATATTGAAAGAACATTCCAAACTCTGCGAAGCGTCAACATGAAGCTCAACCCAGGGAAATGCTCGTTTGGAATGGAAGAAGGCAAGTTCCTTGGATTCATCGTAACCAAAGATGGATTCAAGGTGAACCCGGAAAAAGTACAGGTGATCGAACGCATGCCATCGCCTTCTACGATGAAAGAAATGCAACGACTAGCCGGCAGGCTAGCCGCACTAAATAGGTTCTTAGCCAACTATCCAGCTAAGTCTTATCCTTTCATCAAGACCCTGCGGAGCTGTTTAAAAAAGGAACAATTCCAATGGACCGCAGAGGCCGAAAAAGCTTTTCGAGAGATGAAAGAATGTTTGATTCAACTCCCAACTTTAACCGCACCATGCAAGGATGAGCCATTTATCTTGTACTTGTCTGCCGCGGACAACGCGGTAGGCGCGGTACTCATAGTGGAGCGGGAATGAGCTCAAACACCCATCTACTACATCAGCAAAATGCTCAACGACCCAGAAACAAGGTACACCATCATGGAGAAGTTGGTACTGGCACTAGTGCACGCATCGAGACGATACGACGTTACTTTGCAAACCACGGCATCACGGTGTTAACCAACTATAGGATTGGCCCGATCCTATCCAAACCCGACATCTCTGGGAGATTAGCAAAATGGGCAATCGAGTTGGGCGCACTTTCACTGAACTATAAGCCGCGCCCCGCAATCAAAGGCCAGGTCTTGGCTGATTTCGTTGCTGAAGTACCAGCAAACCGCATTCAAGAATGCGAAGAAGAATAAAACCCTGCATCGCCACCATCCTCCGAAGAAACCTGGGCACTATATACGGATGGTGCATCCAACGAAGATGGTGCAGGTGCAGGTCTGCAACTCGTCAGCCCCGACGGCCAAGAACTTACCTATGCAATCCGCCTCGATTTCCAAAGCACGAATAACGAGGCAGAGTATGAGGCTCTACTGGCAGGGTGCGTCTGGCAGTCAAACTCGACGTCCAACATTTGAAAGCACACGTCGACTCACTATTGGTTGCAGGGCAGATACGCGGCGACTATGCCGCAAAAGGGGATATTATGATCCTCTACCTCGAACAAGCCTTGCAACTGAAATCAAAGTTCACTTCCTTCAATATCCGCTATATCAACAGGAGTGATAACAAACCCGCGGATGCACTATCAAAACTTGCATCCACCAGCTTCCAGCACCTGGCAAAAGAGGTACGCATAGAGGTTCTGCAAAATCCCTCAGTACCCCTGCGCCAAGTCAATGTCATCCAATACGGTACAACATCCTGGATGACACCGATCATTGCATACTTGCAATCAGGTGTTACTCCCGAAAGCAAGGCAGAGGCACGCAAGCTGCAATACAAAGCGTGTCATTACCAAATGGGAGACGGTATCTTATACTGTAAATCATACCTGGGGCCACTCCTACGATGCGTCGACCCTGAAGATGCCACGTACCTTATCAGAGAAATACACGAAGGAATATGTGGCATACACGCAGGCCCACGCATGGTGGTGGCCAAAATCATGAATGCCGGGTACTACTGGCCAGACATGCACCTGGACGCAGTTAAAGTCTTGCGCAAGTGTTTCAATTGTCAGCGGCATGCTCCCAAGACCTTGCGCCCCAAGAACAACCTAATCCCTGTCACCACCGCATGGCCATTCCAGAAATGGGCAATCGATGTGGTGGGACCATTTCCAGACACACCAGGTGCAGTGAAATTTATCATAGTGGCTGTTGATTACTTTACAAAATGGGTGGAGGCAAAACCGCTCGCCTCAACCACCGCTATGATACAAGGAAGTTCATCTGGGAACATATCATCTGCCGTTTCGGTCTACCAATGTGCATCGTTACCGACAACGGTACCAACTTCGATGCCGACGACTTTCAAAAATGGCTAAAATAGCTTAACATTGAACACATATTCTCTTCAGTGGCGCATACACAAGGGAATGGCCAAGTCGAAAGTATCAATAAAAGTTTAGTCGAAGGCATCAAAGCACGATTGGGGACAGCCAGACGCGGCTGGGTTGATGAACTCCCAAGTATCTTATGGGCTCACAGGACAAGCCCAAAGACAAGCAACGGTGAGACACCCTTCAGCCTGGTCTATGGCACTGAAGCGGTGATCCCCGCGGAAGTAGGCCTCCCCTCACCTAGAATGTTGGCTATCAACAAGATAGACAACAATGAGGAACGCAGGGTTGACTTGGACCTCCTAGAAGAAAGGCGTGAAAACGCTGCCATCAACGAGGCCAAGTACAAAACCAAACTTGAAAAGTACTACAATGCACGCGTCCGCATTTGTACCTTCAACCCAGGAGACTACGTCCTTCGTGACAATGAAGCATCTAACGCAGAACGCCCAGCGAAACTTGCCCCCAAGTGGGAAGGACCCTACCTCATCCAAGAGGTCCTGGGCAAAGGCGCGTATAAACTGCAAACATTAGAAGACGAAACTATCGCACGCACATGGAATGCACAACAGCTTCGACGCTGTTACATGTAAGCCATGTTTTTTATATTCACCATGTAACCAATCGGGCCGCAGGCCATTTGCAAATAAATAAATAGACGATTCAATGCAATATTGTTTATTTACTTCTATTACAAATGCGTGTTCCACTCTGCGGTATCCACAAAAACAGATTGGCAAAATCTTCATTCGAGATACCCACACAGAGTGATAACCACACGCAACCATTGTAATAGGCCAGCAATGACAACACTAACTGTCTATCCGACTGGATACGCAAATACAGTTTTCATACTTGCATAATCATCTAGATATGCAAAAGGCAAACACAGGCTTAGTGTTATTCACAATAACATTAAACTCATACAAGTTCACACAGGCAAGTAGTAAAAACACTTGTACAAATTGAACAAAACGGTTCTTTATATTCAAAAAGTTTCTACACCTACGCGGTGTCCAAGAAATTTACATAAAGTTCTTAACATTTACATGAGGAAACAAAAAAGGCACGCAGGCCAGCCTAATCTTTCTTTGTACCGCTAGAACCTGCACCATCCTTGCCCTCAACAACAGGTTTTTCCTCATCTTCCTCATCAGCATACAACGCCCGCAAGCGGTCTACATAGTCTTCCACTTCGAGGCATTCCTCAAGATCCTCAAGAGCGGCAAAGGATGTCTCGTTGTACGCCGCAAGAGCGGCAGCAAGAAGCGCTTCAGTATCCACACCGTGGAACCCAGACCTTTCATCCGTATATTTGCCCTGGGCCATAACATTCATATGAGCAATGCAGCGATTGTAGCCAGCTTTAAAACCAGCATCCCGGGCGCGCTGCCTAATCTCATTAACACCTGCCACATTCTCAGGCGCGTCAAGGATGGACGTAACAATCTGCGAAACAAGAATACTACGGTTATCAAAGGCAAATCTAAAAAAGATAACAAAGGCAACGGATACTTACATGCCCGATACCGTGCGTACGCATCCATTCGCGATCGGCCTTGAGCAGATCAAGTGAAGAAGCAAGGCTATCTCTAGCCTCTTCAGCCTCTCTTGCCCGCGCTTCAGCTTCAGCAGCACGGGCACTAATCTCCTCAACAACGGCTACCCGGCTTCGCACTTCAGCCTTTTAACAAAGAAAACACAAGTACAAAAGTTAATCAACATACTTGTGAGAGATATATGCAGATTCAAAGAACAAAAGAAATTCATACCTAGAGGCCCTGAACAGTTTTTGTTAAGTTGGTGCGGTCAACATTTGCCCCTTCAAGAGCCTTTGCAGCGCGGCCCCCCGCCTCTTTGGCCTCTTCAAGAGCCTTGGCAAGGCGGGCTTCTGCCTCCTTGGCATCTTTGGCAGCCGCATCAGCTGCGGTTTTTTCCTTAACCAAAGCAGCATTCGCGACCTTGGCATTGGTAAGCTCCTAACGAACACGAAAGATAGTTTCATTCTGTTTGGCCCAAGATTCTTTCCAAGTCTTGCGCTCATCAGAAAGTGTCTTGCGCTCATTAGAAAGAGATTCTTTCCAACTCTTGTGCTCATCAGAAAGCAATTTTGCAAGGGTACGAACCTATTTAAGCTTAGCAGTTGCGGCCCACTCTTCAGTCTGCTTATGCTTTTCAGAGGCAACCTTGTCCCGTTCAAGCTGCTCTGCACCTTCACGTGCAGCCTTCACCAACTCTTCGGATTCAGCCCGCAAGCGCGCATTCTCCTCCTCTTTGCGCCCAAGCACCTTGTAAGTTTCCATAATGGCATTTGCCATTATGGAACTCCCCACAAGCATGGAGGAGAGTTGGTTAATCTGGACCTCACTTGGCAAAGAACGGGCCCGATTGACTTCAAAAGGGGTGCCCACACCACCCAAAATCTCCCTACACGCAGAAGGGTCAGCAGTAATATCATCCCCTTGCATTACAGTCCATGGGGGACGGTGATAGGTCATGGCCCGGTCTTCAGTATAGGTGCGGTAATAAAACTCCAACTCAGACTCTTCAGGCTGAATGGGAGTCCCTGTAAAACCCGCACCCCCAGAAGCGGAACCAGAAGCCTTCTCAGCAACGGGAGATTTCTTCCTCTCAGTATAAGCAAACTTCAGGTTCAGATTATCAGCAGAGTCCACCGTGTCATAAATCTGAGCCGCAGGGCCCTTCCCAGTTTCCTCCGCCCGCGCAGAGGGCTCAGGCACCACCTTAAACTACAAGTACAAAGACAAAATACTTGTAAAAGTTATGAGGAGCATCAAAAATCAAAAACCCTTCATCTTGCGGTTCTGCAATTAAAGCAAAAAGACTTTAAACTACAAGTACAAAGACAAAATACTTGTAAAAGTTATGAATTACTTACCAGAAGCAACCACAGGTTTCACAGACTTTAGAACAGCCGTCCGTCGGGTCTGAATCTTTGGACGTTTCTTCTCACCGGCATCAACAGCCTTCTCTGCCTTTCTCTTCTTCTCATCAGCAGGCTTGGAACCCGCAGAGGTCCCACCTGCAGCCGTACCACCACCTGGAACACCCAAACCCTCAAGGGTGTCAGATACTACCACGTAATCGGTATATCTGCGGAAATGAGAACGAGAGATACCTGCCGCCCGCGGCACCAAAGGCGGAACAACAGAAGCCTCAGGTCTCTTCTTGTCGCGACCCCGCACGGGTTTATCCACTTGCTTCTTCTCGGCATGTTTTTTGGGAGCACCCTTTGACTCAAATTTACCAAGGACCCCAAGAGTACCTGCACGTAGAAAATCAGCAAGTTGAACCTTATAAAGCAAGTAAGAAGGTTATGGATTGTACCTTTGCCTTGCGGCAGGGGTGCAATCAATGCATCACGTGTAGGAACGCGGAAGTTGTGGACAATGGCCAGGTTAAAACCTTCACCTTCCGCACACTTAACAATATCAACCTTTCCGGTAAAGGTTGGATCAAATATCTTCCACAACTCAGCAACTTCTGATAATACACGTACCAATCAATAAACAAGCAAAGGAATAAAGAAAATGCACAAGAGTAAGAATACTTACCACCACTTTTCTCCCGCACAACGGGCGTTGCATGCCTGTCAGGCCTAGTCAACATCATCCGCAACACCCACAACTCATTTTTGTCCAGCTACTTGTGCTCAATAGTCCTCAACCTCGGGAACCACTTCGCAGTCGCCGCACTAGGAATAGCAATATCCTCCGCAGGGATAGGCTCATTAACATTCCGCAACGTCATATTGACAACAACCGCGGCAGCCTTAACGTAGAAGAACTTTCTCTTCCACGTTATGATACCCTTGGGTAGGGTCATCAGCTTGGTGCTTCCATACCGCTGGCTGAACGAAAAGAACCCGGTGTTCACCGTCAACTGGTAAAACTCCCGGAAGTTATCAACGGTAACCGGCAAACCAAGAGCATGAAAAGTGTACTCAAAGTTTCTAATACGAATCATCCCAAAAGGACTCATCTGGGAGATATGGACCTGGTAATACTCCAGGACCTCAGCAACAAAAACGGTTAATGGTAAACGAAGGTTACCATCAGTGAATGAATCGGCCCACATGGTGACGTAACCGGCCAGAGCACAGGCACCGGTGTCACCTTCCTGAGGATAAACAGCCCCAAACTCCTGGGGCATCTGAATGCTGGTCATCAGTCGGTTAAACAGCACCTTTGACCACTTCAAAGGTGGTAGGCCACCGCCGGGGGCACTACCACCGTCGTCTTCTTCTTCACCAGCAACCGGAGAAGAATGCGCCGGGTTTTCACCCTCAGAATGGTGTGGATTAGACGGTTCAGCCATCAGGTGTAAAAAAGATAGAAGAACGAGGTTACAGAAAAACCAAGAAACTCGACCAGAAATTTAGATAAATCCTATCGGAGAAGACAAAGAGAGCACACTCTTTTCACCCGAAAAATTTGGAAAATTTGAACAAAGTGAGGAGAAACCAAACGATTTCCCCTTATATACTCATCGCAATTAATGCGATGCAGTAAACCGACTTACCACGTTCAAAAAGGGCCACTTACGTGTCGCCACGTGTTCAGCAACGTTTCCGCTGACGGTTACCACGCGCGCGTGGCCGTCCACGCGCCTGACAGAAGAGACCTTTTACACTACTTGCTACAGTGCATTTATGACCTCGGGCAGTGCAAACGTCCTTTCGGATCAGCACATGACAGAAATCCTACCAAATTTCACCAACCCACACGTGCAATCATGACGTATGCAACAGAAAGCGACAACATTATCCAAACATAAGCGGCATGCGGTTTTTCTGGTTTACCGCACCATAACCCATACCGCATGTCGTTTTTTACATACCCCTCAAAAAAGGCAAAAATATATATCTCTACATTATATAAAGGGGTATAAACAATAAACCACACATACCCACGAGCACACGTGGAATATGCGGAGATAACACACACGAGCCCGCACAGGTGTGTCAGATACTCAGAACCAGCATGGTTCTTTGGACTGCGAAAACCGCTTCTCAGGATGCGGTAAACCGCACTCCATGTAAGCTTCTTCAAGCTTCAAATCCCTCATTTTCGGTTCACAACCACAAAGGGGATGAAATCAGCTTCTCCTTAGGGAAAAGGAAAAGGATGCTGGGCAACCGCACATCAGCAACCCTGACTCCTGATCCTTCAAGAGCCACATCCAGGCTACAAGACTTCTAGAAGCGAGTTCTTTGCTGCAAACCGCAACCACTCAGGGGTAGCTGCTACAAACCGCAACTATGCGAACGGTAGCTACGGAAGAGCCACAACTAAACCACCACGCGGTTGAGCAAAGCTACTTCAAAGAAAACCGCTTTCCAACAAAGCATGAAGGAAAGTGGTTACAGAACGAATGCGGAAGAGTTTCAACCAACTTCCCAAGCATCTAAGGAGATCTCCTCCGGCGACACTAAAGGGGAAACTACTTTCCACCAAAGCGTGAAGGAAAGTGGCTCCAGAACGGTGGTAACAAGTCTGCTTATGACCGGTTACCCACCTATGGACCGCATAGAATAAACAATGGTGGGCACAACCATGCCTATAACCATGTTTATCTGCCCATAGTCCAGATTCACATTGTTCGACCAAACACGGCCAACAATGACGCAACTACCCCACATGGCTCAAACACACATGGCCAACAACGTGCAGCAACGAGGTAACCGCAAAGGACGTGCGGTTACTTGAGAGCTAAACCGCAGAGGACGTGTGGTTACTTGAGAGCTAAACTGGAGAACACGAACGCCCCACAAAACAGGGATCATCGTGGCATGTCCAGTCGCTGAACATAGAGCTTGAGCAAAGTACTTATAACTTTGCATTAGCTGACGCAGAGGTTACAACTAGAGTGGCGGAGACAGACATCTTCCGTCACGATCTCAAAGGTTGGTTCGAACCCTGCTAACACCTTCAGTCACCGTTTCAAAGGTTGGTTCGAAACACCAACAGGTGGCTGATGACATCAGGAAAAGGTAGACCAAGAGACAAGTCCTTGGCTGAGAATTCCGCATCAGACGAAACTTGCTCACCGGACATCCTTCTCAAAGAAAGAAACAATCCACTCGAAAGGCCTACCGACCAAACGGACTGTCAACCGAACGGTCACCAACTTGATGTACTTAAAGTAGGAGCCATCCGCATGGCCAATATTTTACCTTCTAGACACCATAGTCCAGTATTCCTCCCACATGCAACTTACATAAGGAAGAAACACTAGACTGGGGGGACTTGAAGGGGTATGGTCCCAGATCTCGCGTCAGCATGACCGCGAGTGACCATTACCCTCAGCAAAAACCCCCACCAGCAATAACTTACCTGTGTCCATGCGGGCACGCACGAACACAGCGGTCCAATCTGTCCAGTGATGAGAAGACTTACCTTAAGTACGAAAACAGATGTTACGCATAGCGATGCGGCCTGGCACTGCATCCTATGAACATTTTCGTCACGACAAGGGATCTGGACAACAGTAACAGTCGCTAAGCGGAGATGCGGCGTGGCACCGCATCCCGTATGCATCCTGGATAGGACAAAGAACGCGGGAACAACATAAGTGACCGCAAACAGCGATGCGGCCTGGCATCGCATCCTGCCCATAAGGCAAGTGGGTCTGACACCACAGTGCAAGTGGCACTGAGAACAGTCGCCTACCAGCCCACGTGTGTGCAACAGTCTGACACCACAGCAGGACGTGGCATCACCACCGTAACCGACAGGTCTGACACACCTGCAAGTAGCTGTGCGATGTCAGGCTAGCTACTCAACTACCCTCATTCACTCCTCGGCTATAAATACTCACCCCAAACCAGGTTTGAGGTATCACTTGTCAACTATCTCACTACTACTACTATCACACTTTGCTTCCCAAGCAAACTACTGATTCTCACGCCGGAGAGTGGTAACAAGGAGCACCCCCACCCCATCCTCCTTGTTACGAGTCACGGTTTGTTTCCTTGTGCAGGAAACCCACCACCAGACGATCCAGCCAACGATCCTCGGAAAGAAGGGATTAACCCTCTTGACGAGACCAGTGAGTTAGCCCCACCCGGTTAACCATTGTTTCACCAGTTTTATACCAAAATTGCAATGAAATTGAACATGACTTGAGTGACGACTTGTCGGCAAGCCAAGTCACTTCAGCAAGCTTTGCTTTTGTGGCCTTTTTTTTTGAACGGTGACTTATTTTTTTGAGTGACCTAATGTCACACCGTTTAAACGGCAGCCTTAGCCAAGATCTGTCCAGACTATGTTGTCTTGATCATGTCCGTACTTGGTTGGTCAGACTTGGTTACAGCGTTCCTCCGGAAACCGTACTGCATCCACACGAGGACGAGATGCCTCACTGGAGTAACAGCCGGATGAAAACCGGGGTGCGGCTCAGGATCGAATCCCCCTCAGTGGGTTTGTCACCATCATTACCCAATATCCACCCTAATATGACACAAATGAAAATTGAACTTGAATCTTCGTTAGAAAACCTAAATCTCCCGTTTTAGAATCTAGGAATGTGCTTTAAATTTTAAATCTATATGAATTGAGTGTATTGTATCGACAAGCTAAACATAAATAAGATAATTCATTTGTTTAATGGCTCTTAAATATTAAAAATATATTATTTGGTTTAATTTATTAACTTAGTTTATAATAGCGTAATTAAAATATTGTTAGATAACTCTTTGGGAAAATTTGATCATTTCTAACTCCTTATTTTACTCAATTTTTATTTGACCGTAAATTTTGCTTTCAAGATTGTTTAGAAATATATATACAACATAAAAGTGATCACAAACAATTAATCCTCTAAAGTGTTTAGAAATATATATATAAAAAAACATAAAGTTATCACAAACAATTTAGAAACTCGTGTTTTTATAATATATATTAAAAGAATATATATTTATCAAGATTTTGTACTTTACATATATGTGGGTCACAAAAATTGGCTGTAAAAATGTCTTTAATTTTTTTCTACAATATGAGATTATATATTTCATTAAAATAGCATTTATCTTTTTCATAAAAGAAACGGTGAAATGTTTTATAAAGCGTTGTCTACCTCCATTTTAAAAGTTTTACAACAAAACATTGCTTTCTTTTTTCAATAAACATTGCTTTCTTTTTTCAATATAAAAATAGTGTGGGGGTGTTTTAAAAAAGCTTTGAAAATTACGAATCTTTGTCGGAGCCTTATTACTCTTTAATCTTTATTAAGGAAAAAGCAATTGTTTATATCAAAAAAAAAAAAAAAAAAAAAATCCTTAAAAATCTCCCTTTTTTACATCAAAATTCAGCAAGATTTTAGGGATGATTTTGATTTTATTTCCATGTTTGAAAGAGAAATCCAAGGAGCGGGTCCATTATACTCTATTTTATTTTGTTATTTATAACCAAATATTACAAAATTTTAATATTTTATTGAATTATTCTAATCTCATTAATGCTCATAATCACAATCAAAGTCACCATCATGATTTGATCAACAGAAATCTAAATCAAACCGTGTTGTTGAGCTGTTACCATAATTAACCTTTCCTTGTTTTCCTTTTTATTCCCATTTCAAATTTCAATCTACACTTTCTGAGTCAAAAAAAAAAAAAAAAACCACATTATGCAAGCTGTAAATCAATTCAAGGAAGAAGAACCTTTGTAGTTGTTGTTGTACTCATCTTCTTCCAACTTTATTATTAGTCTTGTACTACCACCACCACCTCACTCTCTCTCCTCTCTCTCTCTCTCTCTACACTTTCTCTCTCTAAAAAACCCAGTTCAAAACCCCCCAAAAACACAATGCTGACACAAATCTTGAACATTTAACAAACATCAACCTTTGATCTATGATCTTTGATCTTTTGTTTCAAAGTTTCCACCTTTCCTTCAAGATTCAACAAACCCATGACGGCGCCGTCGTTCAACTGGTGGCGGAGCGACAGCCACCATGGAACTCCGGTGGTGGTCAAAATGGAAAACCCTAACAACTGGTCAATGGTGGAGCTTCAATCCCCAACAGAAGATGACTTCTTAAACGACAACGTTTCAAAGGGTCACAACAAAAATGCCAAACAACTCACATGGGTTTTACTCCTCAAAGCCCACCGTGCCGCCGGCTGCATCACCTCCATTGCTCCGGCCACTTTCTTCCTCGCCTCCGCCGTACGCCGCCGCCTCTCCTCCGGCCGCACCGACACTGAAAAAACCGGCAAAACCGGTTCAAGATTCTACCTTTTTATAAAAATATTTCTCTGGGTGTCAATAATATTATTAATCTTTGAGATTTTTGCTTATTTCAAAGGCTGGCATTTCAGGGCTCCGGATCTTGATTTGGGGTATTTGTATTTGTTAAAAGATGGGTTTTCGGTGAAGGGGTTGTTTGATTGGGTTTATTCGAGATGGGTTTGGATCCGGGTCGGGTATCTTGCACCGCCGCTACAGATGTTGGCAAATGCTTGTATTTATCTGTTCTTGATACAGAGTTTGGATAGATTGGTGCTTTGTTTGGGGTGTTTTTGGATCCGGTTTAAGAGGATTAAACCTGTGCCTAAAGAAAGGTTGCCTGATCTTGAATCTGGGGATAATGAGGGGTTTTTCCCTATGGTTCTTGTTCAGATCCCTATGTGTAATGAAAAAGAGGTATAATTTGTTCAGGTTTTGAAATACCCTTTTGGTAATTTTGTTTCATTTGGATAAAAGATGAGGTTTTTTTTGAAGAAACTGTTGGATTTTCCAAATGCCCATTTGCAATTTTGTTTGTTTTGGATAAAAAGATGAGATTTTTAGAACAAATTGTTGAATTTTCCAAATTTTGCACACCCACTTCCTAGTTTTGTTTGATTTGCATAAAAGATGATCTTTTTATGAAATTTTGAATTTTGGGGTAATTTGTTTGGGAATGATATTTGTTGACAAGATTTATTACTAAATGCTGAACTTGTTGTTCACTATTCTACATACCCATGTGCTAATTTTATTTGATTTGCATAAGAAATGGATTCTTTGTTAAATTTCTGAAAATTAAGGCAATTTGTGTAGCAATGTTAAAAATTTTAAAAATACCCATTTGCATTTTTATTTGATCTGCATAAAAACAACAAATTCTTGAATTTTCTGAATACCCATTTCCAATTTTGGTTTCTTTGCATAAAAACATGAATCTTTTTAACACATTTTGGATTTTGACTATAGATTCTGCAATTTGTGTGGAAGTCTATCGTATTTGTCGTCAAGATTTATTACTAAATGCTGAACTTGTTGTTTACCAGGTGTATCAGCAGTCGATTGGTGCGGTTTGTAACTTAAACTGGCCAAAATCCAAGATATTAATCCAAGTTTTGGATGATTCGGATGACCCGACAACACAATTGTTGATCAAAGATGAGGTTCATAAATGGAAAAACGAGGGTGTGAATATTGTTTACCGACATAGAGTTATTCGAGACGGGTATAAAGCTGGTAATCTCAAGTCTGCTATGAATTGCGGTTACGTTAAAGATTATGAATTTGTTGCCATCTTCGATGCTGATTTCCAACCCAATCCCGATTTCCTCAGAAAAACCGTTCCCCACTTTAAGGTATTTTTCGTTTTTTCTCGTTTCCTAATTTGTGTAAATTAGGTGAATTTGGTTGTAATTTAGTGTGAATTTGATTGTAATTTTGTAGGATAATGAGGAATTGGGACTGGTGCAAGCAAGGTGGTCATTTGTTAACAGGGATGAGAATCTGCTAACACGGTTGCAGCACGTTAACTTAGCATTCCATTTTGAAGTTGAACAACAAGTGAATGGGATTTTCTTGAACTTTTTTGGGTTCAACGGGACGGCGGGAGTGTGGCGGATTAAGGCGTTGGAGGAGTCCGGTGGGTGGTTGGAGAGGACCACCGTCGAGGATATGGACATTGCCGTTAGAGCTCATCTTCATGGATGGAAAATGATATTTCTCAATGATGTTGAGGTACTTAAGAAAATCCTACATTGTTTCAAGAAATTGAGTTTGTTTTTGATATTTTTTTCCTAAAATGACCAGTTTCAATCGTAGTCCATATCGTTGAGGACCAGTTCTGAACCGTTATCCTACCCGGACCGCTTGTTTTGTCAGTCTTTTTCTGGTTCTAATTTGTTTCAGTTTTCAATCTTTATAAAATGACAAGATTCAACCTGAGCCCGTTTTGTCCCGAACCAGTTTTGACCCATTATCTGGTCTGACCCGCTTGTTTGGCGAGGCTTATCTGGTGCTAATCTATTGAAATTTTCATTATTTTGTTTCTAAACTTACTAGTTTCAACCCGATCCCATTTTGTTCCGGCCACTTTGGCCCATATGCAATCTGACCGTTTGTTTTGCAAGGCTTATTCTAGTGCTAATTTATTATTATTATTTTATTTTGTCTAGAACGACTGGTTCAACCAGTTTTTGCCCGTTATCCGACCCGACCCTCTTGTTTTCCCATGCTTTTCTTGTTTTTATTAATTGAAATATTCATTTTATTTATAATATTCAACCCGAGCCCATATTGTTCTGAACCTATATGACCCATTATCCAACCCGATACACTTGTATTGCCACACTTATCTGGTGCTAATGATTTACGTTTTTTGTTTTTACAGTGCCAGTGTGAATTGCCTGAATCATATGAAGCTTACCGGAAGCAGCAACACAGATGGCATTCCGGGCCAATGCAATTGTTTCGTTTATGCTTGCCTGACATCATCAAATCAAAGGTCAGGCTTCATATGTCCTATACATTTGCTTAGAATGTGTTTGGATATGCGTTTTAAACCGATTATTATTAATCAAATTATTGGTTTGTTATTTACAGATTAGCATTTGGAAGAAAGCAAACATAATATTCCTTTTCTTCTTACTACGAAAACTCATCCTACCATTTTACTCATTTACCCTCTTCTGCATAATCCTCCCAATGACGATGTTTGTACCCGAGGCTACCCTCCCGGCTTGGGTCGTCTGTTACGTCCCCGCCACCATGTCGATTCTCAGCATCCTTCCGTCCCCAAAAGCATTCCCGTTTCTAGTCCCCTATCTCCTCTTCGAAAACACAATGTCGGTAACCAAATTCAACGCCATGATCTCGGGCCTGTTCCAGCTAGGCAGCGCGTATGAGTGGGTGGTCACCAAGAAATCCGGCAGGTCCTCCGAAGGTGATCTTGTTTCGTTAGTCGAGTCGAAAGAGATCCAACAGGCCGTGTCGGAACCCGATCTCGAGAAACTCGAAGCCGAGTTGAAAGAAAAGGAGAAAAAGAAGAAGCATAATAGGATCTATACAAAGGAGTTGATGCTGGCATTTCTGTTGCTAACTGCTTCTGCGAGAAGTCTTTTATCGGCTCAAGGTATCCATTTCTACTTCTTGTTGTTTCAAGGGTTGTCGTTTTTGCTCGTGGGGTTCGACTTGATCGGTGAGCAGATTGCGTCGTGAAAACGTTGATAGGTAAATTTACACGAAACGAAATGAAGAGAGGGTTTTAGTAGATATTCTTGAACCTGAAACCAGAGCAGTTAACATGATACCACGGTACGAGGAAGTTGTGTAACTTGTGTTGTGGGGATTGTTTTGTTGTTTTTATTTGTTTTGGTCAATTCTTTTGTATGAAGTGGTTTATATAATGTTTAGCTGAAACTTTAATCAGTAGCAGTGTATATTATTTAGGGATTGCTCTTTTTTCCAATTCAAATTCCTTTACTTGTTTCTAAATAGTAAGCTTCAACATGATAATTATATTATATTGTTATTACTATAGTAACTTACATATATGGTTGCAACTGTTTACTCATATATTTCAGTTTTGGTATTCGACTCTCGTCTTCCCTTGTACCACTCGACTCTTGCACTCTTGCTAAAGCTCAGGCGTTTCTCGAGCAAAACCTGGTCATTGTTTTATTGTCGAACATCCCCCTCGTTTGGTAAGTGGTAAGCCCATGTTTCCAACTTTGATTTTTGGTTGGGTCGATTTACCAATGAACGCTCGTGACGTTTATGATTTATCAGGTAAAAGAACAAGCTTAAATCCGAATTTGCAAATTCTAGAATCTCACATTGTGATAGCTTTCTTGTTATTAGCATTAGGCTGTTTTGTATTCTAATGGTATATGTGATATACAAGTTTCCTTGTGATGGTTTCCTTTAAAATCTAGTTTTAGTGGTTTTTTTCTAACATGTGGTTTGTTCAAATTAGTTTTCTTGTAAATGGTTTACTAAAGATATGCCAATATACCAGCAGTAGACAATACCCAAGTAGCAATTACAACAATTGTACAAAAATAAACAGTAGCAAATGCTTGCAAATCACTTTGCCCTTTGCAAGTCCTTGCAATGTGACTCAAGATTTTGAACAACAGTTCTCCACCATCTTGTAAGTCTGCCACCTTTCACAATTTCATCATCCTCCAGTTCAACTTGATCAGTCCTTTGGCCTTCCACCCGGTGTGTTATGTGGTGTGAATTTCCGACACAACCCGAAAACAAGACACGAACCTAACACGAAATTCACGGGTTTGGGTTTAGTCTAAATGGGTTCGGGTCAGTTTTAGGTTGAACCCGCCAACCCGTTTAGCTAAACGGGTCAGGTTCGGGTCAACCTGGTCGGGTTTGCGGGTTGACCCGTTTAACCATTTCTATTATATTATAACTTTTTATGTTATAAATTAAAGTGGGTGTTTATTTTATGCTATAATTATAACTTAAAAAGAGAAAATTGACATAAAATTTTATGATTTTAATGTAATTTTATTATATAAATTGTGTTTTTTGTAGGAGATCTTAATTTTAATATATTAATTTGTAGAACACTAACCAGATTCCGTAAACTACAGAGGAATAATGAAGGGAATATTTTATCGAGGTAATATATTTGTTTTGGTACATACGTTCTTGAGGCACTTGAACCCGCTTGGATCATGTTGGACCCGAGAGAGTGTGATGTGTGTTTTTTTATTAAACAGTTTGAATATGAATAGATATGGAAATTCAAGCAAAACACTTAATACAAACACATCATCATCAACACAGTTGGATTTGGGAATGACTGTATAATGATTTAATTCAATTCAAAGGTACAAAGTGTACTCCTCAACATGTGATCTCTCTCCCACTAAGTTCTTATGCCTTTTGACTCTTAGTGTTCCTGAGACATTGAGTACAAAGAACTATATATATAGGCGGAGAGACGTCACTATGAAAGAGATCCCTAACAACTCATAAAATAATGTAATTGTCAGCGATTAGCAAAACTGTTGGATAGTTACGCTGTTACATTGAACTACTACTTCTAGTGATAGAGTGTAAACAATTGGATTCCTAAACTGCTGGTGAGAACCAACACTTCTGGTCTTTGGTTGACCTATTGACTTGATCTTCTTGTCTTAAGTTTTGACTCTTGTTGACTTGACTTTTAACTGGTTAACTAGCACTTTGACAATCCAGCACTTTACTTCCGTTCTCTATTCTTGGAGGTAACATATTTGTTCCAGTAGTTTGGGTGGTTGTTTTGGGAAGCCTTCAAGGGGGGACACTTCAGAACCAAAGATTGTACTTTAACTTATTCCAACGGGCAGGGAAGATGGTTCTCTTGGGTTTTGCCTATCATCATCAGCAAATCTCATATAACCCAACATATCACATCTAGACAAATAAAAGCAGGTCGATGAGCAATGACACGAAATGCACGTCGCAGTGGAAAAGTACGGGTCCATATACTTCCAAATAAACAGGTTACAGTAAGGCCCACAGAAACACGTATGGGTTCAAGTAAAGGTAAGTCAGTACTGAAGTGAAATAATTTTAAAACTTTTTTCTCATGTTCAATGCATACATTGATGTATAACAGAGGGCAAGCGCTCCTCCAAATTCCCATACCACTCCTACATACTTCGGAGAGTCTATCCACAACTTCGTCATACGGTCTCCAGTTAAATTGAAACAAAAAAAATTCAAACTTTAGCAAGGTGGTCAAAATAACTTTTATATGACTACAACTAAGTAGCATACCATTGCCTCATTCAAAAATTGCAGTTGAGATCTATATGTTTTGAGGCAATGTGTCAGAACGTCTGTACAGCTTAGGCTCCCCTTCCACCTACAAAGGTAAATAATAATCTAACATAATATAATCTATCTACCAAAGTTGAATATTTTTAAAATTTTAAACTTTAGTATACCCGACAGCTAACGGTGCATTGTAGTGGAACGGAGCAATCTCAGGTGCAAAACAACGAAACCTCTCCCACACTTGTAAAATCGACATTGGGCCGGTAACGCTTACAGCATCAGGTGTTGCAGCATTACAAAGGTTTCTGTAAAAGCTGCATAATGCAGCACTGCTCAACTAACACCCGAACATGCAGTCAAATCTTCTAGAAAGTCCAAAAAATTTAGACATATCCAGTTGTTCGCGTTATCAGGTAATACCGTGCACCCTATCAAATAAAAAATTATTAAGCGTGCACGAATAATGCACTCTAAATCCGATGCGTCATTTTCTGAAAACTCCGACTTTATTTCTTCTAGAATGTGCACTGAACTAACCCTTTTGCCCCTCACTTGATGTTCTGGCGGGGTAAACCCCAGTAGATTTTGACACATATTCGCTGCCCCAGCGAATGTTATCGCACTATCGGCCCCACTTATAGGCACCCCCTCTATTGGTAGCCCCAACAGCTCATTTACATCCTCTAAGGTCACAGTCGTTTCACCAAAAGGGAGGTGAAACGTGTGGGTTTCTAGCCTCCACCGCTCAACCAACGCGTATTAACGCGTGGTCTATATACTGGTACCCACTGTCGAGTATCCCACCGAATCCTTCTGCACGTATTAACACTTCTACTTGTCACGGCCCCCGACCCAGTTTGACCCGTTTCAGGAGCCGCGGGACAGAAAATCCCGTGGTATTTATTTAATTGAGTTAACAGCGGAAGATTTTCACAGGATCTTTTTAAAACTGAAATTTCCCGATTATTTCATTTCACAATTCGGGATAAACCCCGGTAGTTTACAATCATATGATTTCACTGAGAAATCTTTATTTTTACAAAACATGTTTCTTTATTTTATTTTGAGCCACTTCCTTAAGCTTGTAGTGCTTCGCGGCACTTTTCCTGGATCACAACAGATCACCTGAAACATGTTTGAAAAAGGTTTTGTCAGCGGGAAATACTGGTGAATCATTCTTTTTACTAAAACGACGCATTTGTTATAATTTACAGTATTAAGAGCGATTACAATGTTTTCAGATATCAACCAACTACCCACGGTATTTGTCACTCGACTCATTTCTGTGACTATGGTCATATCACCCATTGGCTACCCCGTTGTCCAATGGTGACGATTATCAAGTAATGTATACAAAACCCCACATACCGACTGTAATTTGGTGACTACAAAGACTTAATCCCTGTAATTATAACTTTGAAAACATTTAAGAATTTATAAAGCAATTTGGTAAAAAGAGAATGACTCACATTGCAGATTTAATACGGGCAGAGTCTAGTCTACGGATTAGCCTTGTAACCTAATTAAAATATCAATGCATACAAACTAGGTTAGTAACTAATACAGCATTTTCGATAACTCACGAGATTGAAACCCTCACAATGAATGACAAAGTGCAATACTTAAACATCCATCGAATTCACGACGAATGACAAAGCATAACCCTAATGTGGGCAGCACTTAAACATCCATTGGATAGTTTTAATCGATCGGACATTGAATCGTAGCAGCGATCGAGTTATTACCCTATATTGCGGCAGCGATTCGTGATTCGTGTGTTTTTGTAGTAAAAGGACTATAACTCAGTGTGTATAACGAATTTTTACGTCGTTTCAACTCCATAATGCAAGTCCCAAACCCCACTATTTATACTTGAAATTTGACCCCCTCGCGTGACGCGAGGGGTACCTCCTTGGGTGTCGCGTGACGCGAGGGGTCACTACTCTATTATAGAGTAGCCCCGTGTGTTTGTAGCCTTGCCGAGTCGACAGAATGATAAAATTCGTTTTTGACAGCAAATTAAGTGGATAATCGTAACTAGGGAATACCCCCCTGAGTTTTAGGGGCCCTAATCCTGATTCTGATTATTCTGAAAATTTTAGGGTTTATACAGAATCACTTGGGGGTTTCAATTAGGGTTTCCTATTGGACCAAATGTACTAATAATTAGGACTTTTAATGAGAGTTGTTACATTCTCCCCACCTTAATAAAAATCTCGTTCTCGAGATTTATTGGAACAAGTGAGGATACTTTCGCTTCATTTCAGATTCTAACTCCCAAGTATATACAGATCCTCTCTTTGAATCCCACTTGACTTTGACCAGTACTAGCCGCTTGTGTTTGAGAAACTTAATCTTTCTATCTTCTATTTGTAATGGTTTTTCAACAAACTTTAGTTTTTTATTTACCTCTATATCTTGAAGAGGTACTACCAGGGACTCGTCAGATAGACATTTCTTAAGATTGGATACATGAAATACATCATGTACTCCTGCTAACTCTTCTAGTAATTGTAAACGATAAGCAACTGATCCTATACGTTGGATCACTAAAAATGGTCCTACGTATCGTGGACTTAGCTTTCCTTTCTTACCGAATCGAACTATTCCTTTCCAAGGAGAAACTTTCAAGAGTACCATGTCTCCTACTTGGAATTCCAACGGCTTCCGTCTATTGTCTACATAACTCTTCTGACGATCTCGAGCCGTCTTTAGTCTTTCTTTGATTTGAGTGATCTTGTCGGTAGTTTCTTGTACTATCTCAGGACCTGATAATTGACTTTCTCCTATTTCTGCCCAACATACTGGAGTTCTACATTTACGTCCATATAGTGCTTCGAATGGGGCAGATTCGATACTTGAATGATAGCTATTATTATAGGAGAATTCAATTAAAGGTAGGTGGTCATCCCAGTTTCCACCAAAATCTATCACACATGCTCGGAGCATGTCTTCTAAGGTTTGTATCGTCCTTTCACTTTGCCCGTCTGTTTGTGGATGATATGCAGTGCTCAAGTTCAGTTTAGTTCCCATGGCTTCTTGGAAACTTGTCCAGAAGTGGGAAGTGAAACGACTATCCCTATCTGATACAATGGAGAGTGGAACTCCATGTAGGGATACTACTTCATCTACATACAACTTTGCCAACCTCTCCATGCTAAAGGTTTCTTTCATGGGTAGAAAATGAGCTGATTTGGTTAATCGATCCACAATTACCCAAATTGCATCATTACCTTTTCGGGTTTTGGGCAACTTAGTAACAAAATCCATTGTTATGAGTTCCCATTTCCATACTGGCATTTCTAATTGTTGTAGTAGACCTGAAGGTTTCTGGTGTTCTGCCTTAACTTGTGAACAAGTAAGACACTTAGAAACATATCTAGCTATATCCTTTTTCATGCCTATCCACCAGAAATTATTTCTTAAATCTTGGTACATCTTATTGTTTCCAGGGTGCATGGTATACCTAGATTTATGGGCTTCTTCTAAAATTTGATCTCTTAAATCTCCTTGCTTAGGTACCCAAATCCTTTTCTTATGAAATTTCCAAATTCCATCCTTTCCTTGTTCTAATTCTTTTGTTCGTCCTTTCATTCCTTCAGCATCGTCCTTGATTGCTGTTTCTTGAAAATGCTTTAGTTGTTCCATTAAATCTAACTGCAGATTTAATCTAAGAGCACGAACCCGTCGTTGTTTCTCATGATACTTACGACTTAAGGCATCTGCAACTACATTGGCCTTTCCTTCGTGATACTGAATATCACAATCGTAATCACTTAGGATTCCATCCATCTCCTTTGCCTCATATTCAATTCTTTTTGCCCAAATATGTATCTTAAACTTTTATGATCCGTATAGACAGTAAATTTACTTCCATACAGATAATGTCTCCAAATTTTAAGGGCAAAAATTATGGCTCCTAATTCTAAATCATGAGTTGTATAATTCTCCTCGTGCTTTTTCAATTGTCTTGAGGCATACGCAATTACCTTCTTGCGTTGCATTAACACACATCCTAATCCTAGCTTAGAAGCATCACAATAAACTTCAAAATCTTCTGTTCCTTCTGGCAAGGCTAAAATTGGAGCATTGGTTAACTTTTGCTTTAAAATCCTAAAAGCCTCTTCTTGCTTAGGTCCCCATTCAAACTTAATTGCTTTACAGGTTAGCTTAGTTAATGGTACAACTATTTTGGAAAAAAACCTTAATAAAACGTCTATAATATCCGGCTAAACCTATAAAACTTCTAATTTCCATTGCTGATTGTGGGACCTTCCATTTGGTAATTGCTTCTATCTTAGCAGGATCTACGTGAATACCCTCGTGATTCACCATATGTCCTAAGAATTGCACTTCTTGTAGCCAAAATTCACACTTTGAAAATTTGGCGTAAAGCTTTTCTTTTCTTAACAAAGTTAAGAGTGCATGCAAGTGCTGACAATGTTCGTCTTGACTTTTGGAATAAATAAGTATATCGTCGATAAAGACAATTACGAATTTATCCAAGTACGGTTTACAGATCCTATTCATCATGTCCATGAATGTTGCAGGTGCATCCGTTAATCCGAAAGGCATGACTGTAAACTCGTAATGACCATACCTAGTTCTGAAATCAGTTTTAGGTATGTCTTCTTCTTGTACCTTCAATTGATGATATCCGGAGCGTAAATCTATCTTAGAAAAATATCTAGCTCCTTGAAGTTGATCAAATAGATCATCAATCCTAGGTAATGGGTATCGATTCTTAATTGTAACCTTGTTTAATTCCCTATAATCAATACACATTCGCATCGAACCGTCCTTCTTCTTTACGAACAACACTGGTGCTCCCCAAGGGGATGAACTAGGTTGTATGAATCCTTTACTAAGTAATTCATCTAATTACTTTTTCAGTTCTAACATTTCAGTGGGTGCTAACCGATAAGGTGCTTTGGCTATCGGTGTAGTTCCAGGAATTAAATGAATCCTAAATTCTACTTCCCTGTCAGGTGGTAATCCCGGGAGTTCTTCCGGGAATACATCTGAGTATTCTGAGACTACAGGAATCTCCTTAAGTTCTTTATTCTTAATACTAATGATTACTGAAATCATATACAATATTCCTTGCTTTCGTTCATAACTAGCAATTTTCATTACTGAAATGAACTTCATGGGTTTACGTGGCTTATCTCCGGTAATAATAATCACTTCTCCGGTGGGTGCCTGAATCTTTATAGAGTTCTTATCACAAAGGATTCGAGCATGGTTGGCTACTAACCAATCCATTCCTAACACAACATCGAATTCAACTAATTTCATAGGTAATAGGTTTGCAGAGAATTTATGACCTGAAAGTTCTATTTTTCCTTCTCGCAAAACCTTATCTATTTTAACAGAATTCCCATCTGCCGTTTCGACTGTAAAAATCTGCCAAAGGTTGGTTAAAGGTAAATTAAGAGCTTGGCAGAATAAAGTATTTATAAAACTTTGGTTTGCACCAGAGTCAAATAATACTTTTGCGTACACGTTGTGAACTAGGAACGTACCAGCTATCACATCAGAGATTAGCTCGGCTTCCTGAGTAGTCAACTGGAAGGCTCGAACATTCTTCTTGGTAGCTCCGTCAGCTGGCTTGGCTTTATTGTCTGCTGGTTTAACCAATTTAGGAAATTCTGTTTTGAAATGTCCAGTTTCTCCACAGTTAAAGCAGATTCTTGTTTTCTTTCTGCAGTCTTCTTCACGATGTCCTACAACTTTGCAAAAGTTACAGGTTACATTGCATCTTCCATAATGTTTCTTTTTGCAATTCTTGCAGAATGGCGGAGTTGAAGATTGCCCTGTTCCTCTTCTCTTGAAGTTGCTATTATTACCCGTACGAAATCCTTGGGTAATTTTCTGAGCCAGTTCCTTTTTCCTGTTTTCATCTCTTGTGCGTACCAGTTCGTCAGTTAGGGTGTTAGCTAATTCTACTGCATCGTCAATAGTACGAGGTCTCGCAGCTTTAACGATATTACGGATTTCACTAATTAATCCCCAAATATAACGAGATATGAGCACTGGTTCTGGCAAAGCCAGTGTTGGTACCACTCTCGCATATTCGAAGCATGTCGAAGTATATCCTCGACAGTCTACACCCATCATCCTATGGTTTAGGAATTTATTCGCCATTTGATCTTTTTCATATTCGGGACAGAATTTTCTTTCTACAAGACTCTTAAATTCTTCCCAATTCATGGCATAGGCCATATTTCTTCCTTTGGCTTGAAGTACTGTATTCCACCATTCTAGCGCCCCTTCTTTGAAAAGATTTGACGCGTACATGACCTTATCGTCTTTGGCACATTTACTTATTGTAATCACTGCCTCGGTTTTCTCTAACCAACGCAGTGCAGCAGTCGCTCCTTCATTGCCTGCAAATTCATTGGGTTTACAAGCAAGAAATTCTTTGTAAGTGCAACCAGGTGTTGCAGCTTTCATTTTCTTAGGGAGCGGAGCCTGCCGTGGATCATTATCGTGATTAGTATGATTACCGCCTTCGTTTACGCTATTACTGAAGTTATCTTCAGAAATACGTTTGCTAGGAATGATTTGTTGAGGTTCAACAGGTTTCTGGGCAGCAGCAATTATTGCTGGCATAGCATTGGCTATTCCTTGAGCAACAATATTTTCTATATCTTGTCTAGTCATAAAGTAATCCTCCTAATGTTGCTCAGATTGGTTTACGTCGTTAACTGGTTCATTATTAGCTTTTTCCATCTGATAATTAATTTATATATAAATAATTAGTATAAGAAACAACCAATTATAACAATTAATCGCACATAATCATGTAAACAATTATATAACCAAAATTGTCAATTTCTAAATTTTCATTTGTTTATATATTATAATATGCTTCCGTACACACTTTTATCTTACAACCGTTTTATTGTTTATTTTACACATACTGATTTTTATTACTATTATTATTATTATACAAACACAGATTCACAACCCACTCCTCCCTCGTCAACTTGCATTTTAAAAGCGATGTTCCCTCTCATCATATTTCCAGGAGATTTGTCCTCCTATCTCCCGGATCCTATTTCCAGCATCCATCAGCTCCTCGCCAAAATGGCGGAGTTCAGCTAAATTTTCATTACTCATAGGTGGATTTGGTATAGCTTCTGGGTCGAACTGAGGGAAAAACGTGTAAGGGCTATTAAGTAGGTTTTGGAACTGCCAATCGTTAGTCCACCATTCATCCATTCCTAGAGGTTGGGTGTGGATTATAGGTTCTGGGATGGATGGTTCTAAATTTATTGGAAGTTGGGTTTCAATAGGATGAGTAAAAACATTTTCATTGACAGGCTTAATAGTATCACAACTTGCCAATATAAAATCTAGCTCCTCCTGCAATGTCATTTCATGGGTTTGCTTGGAGCTTTCTCCAATTTCTTGCTTAGCACTTTCCCAAATTTCCATCCCTGCTTGCCTTGAATCTTCCTCAATCTCTATCCTTTTTCCTTTATCTATGGGATTCTCTATTTTGGGAACTCTCCTAGTTGCGGGTTTCCTCCTGCGTACACGTCTCCATCCTACCAAGCTTCTCCTTTTCTTAGGCTTGGGTTTCTCCAGAGGTGGAGCGTTGAATTCCATAGGTTCTTCTATATCGGGTATGTAACCAGTAAAATCTTTGGAAACTTCTATTCTCACCGGATAAAGATTAAGATTCTGGAGGGCTTCAGATAACTCATTCATGCTGTTTAGCATATATGCAAAATACTAAGTTATAACAAAATTTCACAGATAACCATTCAAATATTATTGCATACTGTGTGACTTTAATTTAATACAAAGGACAAATGACAATTAAACATACTAGGTTTTATTGTAACTTTATTTATTTACTGGGTAAAGTTTCTGGCTTTATAAGTGATAAGGGTGCTAATACTGAGTCATGGTATTTTAAAGATTTGCATTTACTGCTACAGTGGCTAGCATATAAAGATCTGCCCATTTTTCATCTAACTTGTCTTCCCATGGTGGGTTACTACCTAGTTTCTGGATTTCCTGATTAACTCTCATTTCTTTTGATTGAGATTTCTTTATTTTCTCCTGACTTTTTCTAATAATCAAACTTCTTTTATTAGGAGAAAGTGGTTCCTCATAATGGGCTTTACGAACAAATATTCCCTCCTCGGTATCTACTGAATATCTTGAGGATTGGGATGAACTTCCCTTCTCTTTTGGCAAACTATCTAATTTAAGATAGATGTTTGAAAGCTTTTGCTTACCCATACTGTAACTAACAAATAGTCAGTTAATAAAACACATAATCACATAATGGCAATCAGGAAAATTAAGTATTTCTAAATACTTAATTAGCTTAACTCAGTGGCTCTGATACCACCTTTTTCTGTCACGGCCCCCGACCCGGTTTGACCCGTTTCAGGAGCCGCGGGACAGAAAATCCCGTGGTATTTATTTAATTGAGTTAACAGCGGAAGATTTTCACAGGATCTTTTTAAAACTGAAATTTCCCGATTATTTCATTTCACAATTCGGGATAAACCCCGGTAGTTTACAATCATATGATTTCACTGAGAAATCTTTATCTTTACAAAACATGTTTCTTTATTTTATTTTGAGCCACTTCCTTAAGCTTGTAGTGCTTCACGGCACTTTTCCTGGATCACAACAGATCACCTGAAACATGTTTGAAAAAGGTTTTGCCAGCGGGAAATACTGGTGAATCATTCTTTTTACTAAAACGACGCATTTGTTATAATTTACAGTATTAAGATCGATTACAATGTTTCCAGATATCAACCAACTACCCACGGTATTTGTCACTCGACTCATTTCTGTGACTATGGTCATATCACCCATTGGCTACCCCGTTGTCCAATGGTGACGATTATCAAGTAATGTATACAAAACCCCACATACCGGCTGTAATTTGGTGACTACAAAGACTTAATCCCTGTAATTATAACTTTGAAAACATTTAAGAATTTATAAAGCAATTTGATAAAAAGAGAATGACTCACATTGCAGATTTAATACGGGCAGAGTCTAGTCTACGGATTAGCCTTGTAACCTAATTAAAATATCAATGCACACAAACTAGGTTAGTAACTAATACATCATTTACGATAACTCACGAGATTGAAACCCTCACAATGAATGACAAAGTGCAATACTTAAACATCCATCGAATTCACGACGAATGACAAAGCATAACCCTAATGTGGGCAGCACTTAAACATCCATTGGATAGTTTTAATCGATCGGACATTGAATCGTAGCAGCGATCGAGTTATTACCCTATATTGCGGCAGCGATTCGTGATTCGTGTGTTTTTGTAGTAAAAGGACTATAACTCAGTGTGTATAACGAATTTTTACGTCGTTTCAACTCCAGAATGCAAGCCCCAAACCCCACTATTTATACTTGAAATTTGACCCCCTCGCGTGACGCGAGGGGTCACTTCTCTATTATAGAGTAGCCCCGTGTGTTTGTAGCCTTGCTGAGTCGACGGAATGATAAAATTCGTTTTTGACAGCAAATTAAGTGGATAATCGTAACTAGGGAATACCCCCCCCCCCTGAGTTTTAGGGGCCCTAATCCTGATTCTGATTATTCTGAAAATTTTAGGGTTTATACAGAATCACTTGGGGGTTTCAATTAGGGTTTCCTATTGGACCAAATGTACTAATAATTAGGACTTTTAATGAGAGTTGTTACACTACTCGTGGTCCAACAGGATGTTGTTTCAGATGCTTCCAAAAGGTACGATCTGATCTTTTAATATTTATAGGGTGACGGAAATTTCGGGATTCTTGAACACCTCTAGTGCACGGTGATCCTTGTTCAAAAACAACAAGGCGTCACTAAGAGGACCAGGATTACATTCGAAATTCATTGTAAACAGATTGAAGGTGTCACAGAATGATGTATTTGCTAAGTAATTGATCTTGGTGGGTTTCTTTGATTTTTGAAATGAAGTTAGTATGGGTTTATATTCTTCTTCATACGTATTCTGTTCACTGCTCTTTGAATTAATCATTCTTACAGCTATTCTGCTCACCTTTGTTTTCAAATGTAGACTGAATTCAAGTTCTGCTGGTATAGTCATTTCAACTGTTTCTTTTCTTTGCATGGTAAGAAGGCCGGTGCTTTAAGAAATGGTAGCATGTGATGGCCTTTATTTCTTACAGGTTCACGTGAAACTGCAATATGCAGAATCACTTTAATGCTGCCAAAATTTGAAAGGGTGATCTCGTGAAACAACAACATTATTTCTGCATTGAAACAGTTTTCTGGCTGAAACAGCAAACTTAACAAGTTTTCTGGCTGAAACAGCAAACTTAGGTGACTTTTTATAGATGAAACAACGAACTTATGGTATATATAATGTCGCAACCCCTAATCCCTAATCCACGGGAACGGGCGGCTGCGAGCCAGTTTCGGTGGTATCGCGTATTGTCTAATTTGGCAGCGGAATTTTTCATCAGGACCGTAGTTAGAAAATATTTGATCAGAGTAAAATACCACATTTCCATAATATTAAACATATGGGATAAACCCAAGTTCGTAGTACACACGTTTTCATAGGAATAAATCCTATTTTATTTAATAAAAACATCTATTTTATTTTAGGTAACTTTATTGCCACTTTTCCAAGCCTTCAGTGCTGTCCAGCTGGCTTCTAATTAGTTTTCACAATTTGTTACCTGAAACGTGTTTTAAAAACATTTGTTACTGGGAAATACTGGTGAGTGAATCCCAGTTTAATCAAGTTTAAACAAAAACCATTGTACAGTATTGAGGGCGATCTCGTAATTACATTTGTTTCCAAGTTATATCAATTAACATCCATGGTACTGTCAGACCTGACTTGTGGAAATGTTACTCCTTGACCAGGTGGTAACAAATTTTGTATACAAAACCCCAACATACTCATGATAATTGTATTCTTACAAATACTCAATAACTGCTTAATACATAAATATTTAAGTGAGGTTTTGTAAAAACAATTTACAAAAAGGTCTACAAAAAGAGGATAAACTTACATTGCTGTCTTAGATTATCCTTTAGGGTTTCCTGAGAATTATCTACAATTTACACAAATGCACACGTGTTAGTATAATAACCCATTTTAACATTAGTAATACCCTCTCGAGAAGGCATTCCAACGACTACGTCGGGCAGAACCACGACAGCCGTTACAGAACCCTATCTAATACGTATCCAGGGGTTATAATACTTACAACGGAGCAGAACTTTGCTATTTAGGGGGGTATAATACCCGTGTATAATGCCTACACTTTAGATTTGAGAGAAAGAAAACGTTTTTGAACAAATTCGACTGAAGATCCGATGGCCTCTATATATAGTGCTTCACTTCGGTTTCTACGCGGCCCGCGTAAAAGAAGACAAAGGGCTACGCGGCCCGCGTCAACGCTGGTCAACCGCGTAGCTTGTCTGGATCAGCTTATCGGTCTGCCGGGTGTTGGGCCAGGTGGCGGCCCATGGTCGTGCCAGGTTTTAAGTTGTCGCGGCCCGCATAAGGATTGGGTGGGGTTTACGCGGCCCGCCTCAATCCAAAAATCAGATTTTTAATTAAATTTAATAATATTTAAGGTATTCGGGGCCCGCTTTCACGTATGGGGTGTTTTTAGGGACATATTGGGATACTTTAAATAATTTTAGGGTGTCGGAAAATTTATGAGGGTGTCGGTTTATTTAAGATTGTTACATCCTCCCCACCTTGTTTTAGAGATCGTCCTCGAGATCTACTGGAACAAGTGTGGATATTTCCTTTGCATTTCTGATTCAAGCTCCCATGTATACTCTGGTCCTCTTTTGGAGTCCCACTTCACTTTGACCAGAACTAATCTCTTGTGCTTGAGATTTTTGACTTTCCTGTCTTCAATTTGTAGAGGTCTTTCTACAAACTTGAGTTGTTCATTTACCTCTATATCCTTAAGAGGTACCATCAACGATTCATCGGCTAAGCATTTCTTGAGATTTGATACATGAAATACATCATGTATTCCTGCCGTTTCTTCTGGCAGTTGTAGCTGATAGGCTACAGGTCCTATTCTTCTAATAATCTCAAAAGGTCATACCTGGGACTTAGCTTTCCCCGTTTGATGAATCTTACCACTCCTTTCCAAGGAGAGACTTTTAACAATACTTGGTCCCCTACTTGAAATTCCAACGGTTTGCGTCGGTTATCAGCATAGCTCTTCTGTCGATCACGTGCTGTTTTTAGTCGTTCCTTGACTTGAATAATCTTGTCGGTTGTTTCTTGCACTATCTCAGGTCCAGATAGTTGCTTTTCCCCAATTTCTGCCCAACAGACTGGGGTTCGGCACTTTCGTCCATAAAGTGCTTCGAATGGTGCAGCATTGATACTTGTGTGATAACTATTATTATAAGATGTCACACCCCGACTTTCCACGTATTACCGGTGGGCCCGGTGGGGAGTATCGTGACGTTGTTGATATCATCATAGTCAAACAACACAATATATAAATGCACAGCGGAAGCAAAAGATAAATTATATTACAATCCGAATATAACGTAATATCAGAGTATTACAACGGAAAGTAAAGGATCCACAGGCGGATCTTAAAACATAAACATTGTTCAACAGACTTTAGGCGCCTAGAACTTGCAAGATTCCCTATAAATACCCTGAGCTTCCAGCCAATTACGTTCAGTACCTGTCACTTAACCCTTTTGGAAAATACGTCAGTTTTCACTGGTAAATACACTCAACTGACTCATTTTGAAAAGGTTTAGTAAAATTGATTTGAATGCACGTGGCACAAACTCTTTATAACTTGGGACAATTATATTTAAAATCTTGTATACAGATTTAGATGTTCGTTGTACGTTCAGGGCCCGATGTAGAAATCGAGTCAGATTAACAGACACACCACAAGTATAGGCCCACAAAAGAGTGAGATACCGTTATCCCTTAAGCAACTGTCAGGTGTATGCCTACACCCCGTGCTTAAGACGTGGCCATTTTATAATACAATGATGTCAAGGATATCCGGGACATGGTCATTAACCCCTAAAGGCTTTAAGCAAACAAAACAATTTAAACGGGTCATCTCGATAATACTTAACCACCAATCGATTAAGGTCGAATGCCCGACCAAGCGGTATTTTATATACCGTACCCCAAACCCGTATAGGGAAAATAAGTTAAGAGTATATACCTGAGCTAGCTCCTGTCTTAAATAGCAAGAATTTAATAACTCAGCCGTATTCACTTAAGTAAGCGTAGGTACCATTTACCGGAAGGCTCTAGTCTGGAATGATGGTATAAATAACCAATTAGAATGCTAACGGGTCTTTAATTAAGTCTAAGCTTAGACCGGTTAGTCTTACAGAAAGATACGGTTCAAACGCATGATTAAGCGAAGACCGGAATAGAATGTGTTTTAGACCCAAAAAGTTTGAAGACTTTTATAATATGGGTAATCTAAACACCTTCTGGATTTTGAGATAAAAAGATAAGGTTTGACCCGTTTCGGCTAACTTATGCAAACTAGTTACATAAACCGAACCGAACGCGCAAGAAGCGTAACGGGTAACCATAAGAGTCATATACAGGTTTCCTAAGTTAATATGCCTTTAATATGTTGTGGTATCAGTAGGATATCTTCCATTATGCCCAAAACGAGTTTAATCTCAAAATAAGCCCCGTAGGGGTATTTTGGTCATTTTAAAGATTATAAAAGAGGTTAATCAAAATTCTGAGATTCGGGTCCGAATACATCAGTAAAATAATTTATTTTAATAGGTCATATCAGTTGATAATAAGTCTTATGTGACATAATGGTTTTAAACCCAAACTATGCGTTTAATACGCTTTAAAAGCCATTTTAAGCGATTTCCGGGTTATACAGGAAATCTCAGTTTTCTGATCAGGTTATAAAGTTCAAAATACTTTATTTATTATATAAAATCAGTAGCAATTGGATTAGTGTCAAAATATTATGTAAAACTCATTTTATGACCAAAAAGGGTATAATCGGTATTTACCGAATCAACGCCATAACCTTAGGTTATGAGCAGGTTAAAAATAATTAAAAATCTCAAAATATTATATTACATCAATGGGTGAAAGGTTTGGTGTCAAAAATTGGGTTTAGATAGGCTTTATGCTAATCGCGCCGTTTAATTAACAAAAAGCTTCTTAAATGCGCTATTTAGCATAACTCCAATTCTGGACCTCTAACTGATTTGAAACTTTAGGGACATGTTTATAAATCAGTAGTAAAGATTATTGTCCTTTCATATTTCTAAAATTCTCATTTTATGGTCAAAAGGGCATTATGGTCAACATTAAGCAATTAACGGAAACATGTAAACGAATCGGACAAACAACGAACCAACCACAGAGGGTTATACCAACATGTAGCCTGGTCCTAAGGAAGTCCTAAGGCATTTCCGAACCTATCTAAAACGGGTCAGAACTGAATTCAAAGCAAAAGTCAAAGTTTTGCGACTTTCGGTTCCGAACCGGGTCTAAACAGAAAATTGTCGGGTCGAACATGCTTAGACATGTTCTTACATTAATTACTAAGTTATAAAAGTAATAAAACAGGTTGCAAAGCTTCTACATTGTTAATTATGTTTTAAATCGCAAATTAGAATCCTGTTAACTTTGACCCGACAAAAGTCCTAGTTAGAGTGGGAATCAGAGGGTGCCCTTTTAAGGGTTTATTGCCCACATAATTACCAACTTATAACTACCTTCAATTCGACTAATTAATGATTAATCGCTAAGTCAACCGTTAATTACGACGGTTTGACTTTTAAGCTAAAACTAAGTAAAAACTCAACTAAGAAAGGTTAAGCATACTTACTGAAGTCCTATGCACGATTAGGAAGGCTTAGGGTCTGCTCTTATGCTCCAAGAAGCTCCCTAAATGCAGATGGAATGGTGTGATCACAATGTTGCAACTATGAGGCCCTTTTATAGTGTTCTTGAATCAATTTGATGATGACAACTAAGTCTAAGGGGTGTTCCAGATCATTGACAAGTGCCCTTAAGTCCTAGGAACTATTAGGGGTCGCCCATGTATGAGGAAAATCGTTTTTCAGTCGGTTGGAACGTTTTAAACAGCCAACAACCAACTTTCTGTCGCTGGGCAACCCTTGCGCACCGTAAGGGTATGGCTTACGGTGCGCAAGCCTTCTGCAGCAGCCAACAATTCTTGCAACTTTTGTATCTTGGCTCTTGGTCTTTCCAAAGGTCAACCAAACTTATTCTCTTGCATTTTGAGCCCCTCAATTTTACTTATAAGGGCTTCAAGACTTGTTTAAACATTGGCAAGTCCTTGGTTAACTTTGTGCTTACCCGAAATGTCATAATTTCCAACGTTGACGCTTTAACCCCTCTTATACGAATTTGATCATAACTTTCTCATACGATAACGAAACTTTATGAAATTTTTATCATGCATTCCAGTGAGCATAATTAATCGTTACAAAGATTCGGGTTTGCTAAAAGGTCACTCAGAGGTATAACTTAAACATGTTGACACATTTAACCCCTGTAGTTTGTAATCTCTCACTTTCTTTCACAATTAGCTTCGCATGATCCATGATTTATTCGTGTAAGGGTATGAGCATCATGTAGGGTTACTGTAAAGTATATTTATCCCTTGTTGACATTTTGAACCCTTATATTCACATATTTTCCATGTTTGTCAACTTTAGTCCCTCTAGAGTATACTTTCACACGTTCAAGCTTATGACACGTGTCAATACATTATAGGACGTAAATTTTCGGGGTGTTACATCCTCACCCCCTTAAAAGAAATCTCGACCTCAAGATTTGTTAAAATGCTGGAAGTACTTTTTGTCGCATAATGGACTTAACTCCTATAACATATCTGGAGTCTTTCCAAGCTCCCAAAGTGACTCCTATATTAGGTACATGTATCCTTTTTGGAGCTTCTTAACCTGTCGATCCTTAATCGATACAGGATGCTCATCACATCATAAATTTTCATATCATTATGTGATAGTGCTTCTTGACTTATTGGCGAAACACACCCTTCAGTCACTTGTGTGTAATGTATTGCGAGCTCCGCCAAGCTCCTTAAATAGGTTTTAGCTTATAAGCTACTTGATCTTGATACATTCGATTTCCTTCGAATGATTTTATATATTCAGGGCTTAACTAGCCTGATAATTTAACAAATTTGGTACACCCTTCCTGGGTGATACTTTTCGTTGATCTTTATTCCTTAACAAGAATTTAGGAGGGTTGCTACTTTCTTTAATTCTTGATTTTCTGCCGAATACTGGCATCTTACAGATGATTAGGGATTTGCATGATCTTATTCGTTGTTCCCAATGCAACTTTCAGATCCTGATAAGTGGAATTCCCAAAGTCTCGTCCATCCAACAGATGTTTTGATATTTCATCTATACAAGGTCTCCAAAGGAGCCACCTTGACACTTATATAGCAACTATTATGGAAAAGCTTATCTTAAAGTGAGATGGTTATTCCAACCATTGCTCAAAACTAATCTTAAGGAGTAGCTAATCCTTACAGTTAGTCGAACAAATCGATGATCCTGGGCAGCTGATGGCAAATTCTTAATCGTTGCCAAATTAGGGTTGTGGTAAATAATGCATAAGCAAAATGAACCGTCTTTCATAGTTAACTATACCGAACTCTCAGGATATTGAGTTAGGCTATATGAATCCATATCTTAAAACTTACTTAACCAGGGTTTTCGATTCTTCCAATAATGGTACTAGCTGTCTTGGAGATTTCATAATAATACAGCCTTAAATGGGATATAAACCTTAACTCTACCTGCCTCCCAGGGGTAAACAAGGTAATCTTAGGAGAAGATAATCAAGGTACAAGGAGGTTACAGAGATTTCCATATCTCAGGCTCCAGTTCACCCCTCATTGCTTGTGTCAAATAAGTGACACATTTATGTTACTAGTCCACGAATTCCTTAATCGGGAACATTTACTTGGACAATTTCATTCTGGATATCTTCTTTGAATACCATTAGTTGACTTTAGTACCATATGACCATCGGAATATCTTTGTGGTCCCATGCATTAAACCTCCATACTGATCAGGCATGGAAGCAATCTATGGGACTTATTAAGATACATCAATCCTCACGTGGCGCTTTTGTCATACCATTTGGTATTCGCAATCGATAGAGATCAAGGAGATATCAATTATATATGCTGACGCACTTCCTCTATAGAGAGGATACTTCTAAAATTTTACGATTGAAGGTTTCTGACGGGAACAGAAGAAATGGTTCTTATGATTTCACCTGTAAGTTTTTCCTTACACTTAATGTATGGGGTTTTTACGGAAAAATTTCTAAAAGGTTTGCTAAGCTTATGGTCTTATGAGAGACTTAGCAGCACCTGAACCCAAATATAACTTTTAGCAATAAAATCACAATAAGGGATTTATACGATGTCATTATCAATGTGAACTGCCTCTAATCATTTATCAGGAGGGTTAAACACCTCCATTCTTAATCCTTTCAAACTTAGCTGCAAAATCTATGACAATTTAGGGCAGTCTCAGCTTTGACTGGTCGTTTCTTAATCTATATAACGTGAGTAGCTGAGGTAGATCCATAATGGATTTATAATGAGCAGGTTTTGAAACCTTAATGTGCCCTCTTATTGCCGATGCTAACCACTAATAATTATTTGCGTTAAGCTTAGAATTTTGGGTAAACTGATTAGGGTACTATCTCAGCCAACGAATTAAAATTTGCGACATACTGTCGACAGTCTAGAACTTTTATGGCGAGAGTTAGAAAATTCTTATTTCATCTTTCTCCATTTTGTGATGTGGGTAATAGGTTTTTCTAATAAGGTCCTTAAAAACTTGGACCATCCCATATTGCATAAGGGGATCTTTCTTGTAGACTTCAATGATGTCCTCACTAATTAGGAGTATTGTTATCGAATGGCTGTGATGTATACCTTACCATGTCCTTTCCAGCATAACCACAGATATACCTAATGGTTTCTACTACATCCAACAATTTCCTGAAATCGATGGCCCCTTTTTACTATTGAAGTCTCTTGACTTCTAAGAGACGAAGTACTTCTAAGTACATCCTAAGAGGAAAGGGCTTCTTGCCACATATGATTTTGTTTGGGTTATTTTTCGCATTTGAAGTATGAATATAGCTCTTCTTATGAGCAGCGACATGTGTTTTAAAGCGAACATTATTCGGCTTTTTAAGCCTTTTCATGACTTTTCTCATAGCCTTTCTAATAACTGTGTTAACGTAGTTCTGGAGATTTACTCTATTAACATTTGGGGTTCATATTGGATTCATTATTAACATTTGTCGCATCTCTAGCATCGCGACTGTTGTTTGTTTCTTCTGAGTTTTCCATACTCGAAGCTTTGGTATTAAATACCATATTCAACAAGTGTTTAGGCAATCCATACCCTAGGTCTCCTTGAATCGTCATTTTGATTAACTGGATGATTGTGAGCTTCAGAGGAGTTAACTATGGTGAAGCTTTGAAGACCACAAACCAGGTAGTAATAATTGGTTTAATTATATGGTGAATTGTCGAATTTGTTGATTAAATAGCTATGGTGTAAATAAACCCTATAGGCCAAAAGATAGTATTTAAGTTATTTGATTATGTCATGCCTAGGTTTTTAAGTAAACCATCCTTGGCGTGTAAACGGAATATAATCCTTCATATTTATTAGACAGGGGACATAAATCACGACTGTCAATGTCGCACTGACATTTTATATAGCACAAGAGCTTGTTCCCAAGGACTCTTGATGGCACAGGGCCTTGTCACTAGGGAAAAATCTAAAACATAATCGATGATTCCTTTGGATCGGAAAATTTTATAGTTCATTGTCTTGACAAGAATTTATGAAATAAAAACTATCTTTTCATGTATACACCTTTGCCCGTAGGTATACATCCCAAATGGATGTTTTGATGCGTACATCATGTTCGACGTTTACTAGCCGTGATTCCTATTGATCATTTACGCTAATTAAGGGATTTGGAAAACTCCTAATATAAGGATGACAAGTGTGATTTTATCGCATCACTGTTGCCAGGAGTGTTAACATATTTACAATGTTACAAGGATTTGAATCTCTTTTTAAACAGGTTTTACCATTTTAGCTAGGTCTTCAATGACATTCAAGCTAGGTCAAACCTTTTAAGATTCTTTTTTAATATTTATACTGGCAGGAAAGGAATGATATTTATTTTTTATTCAGGATTTTTATTAATATTATCCTGGATTTAATTAAAATATAACTATAGCACAAAAAGTCAAGTCACAAGGACAAGTTTAATTTATAAGCCATGATTTCAGAGAATCGAGGCAAATTTATAAGTTGGTAATAGCACAAAAGGCCTAGTCACGTGGACAAGTTTAATTTATAAGCCTTGATTTCAGAGAATCAAGGCAAATTTATAAGTTAGTAATAGCACAAAAGGCCTAGTCACGTGGACAAGTTTAATTTATAAGCCATGATCGTTTGGGATCGAGGCATTTAGGTGTGAATCAAAGTTCATTACTTTTTCTTGACAGGGAGTTGTAGGCTACCACTGTCTTTAGTCTCAGAGGACATTAACTATAGCCCGTAGGCATTTCCCTTCTAAGGGATGTTTATAATATGATCATCTTATAGGATGATATAAGCCATGATTTCTAAATCAATAGACTAGATAAGAAAATTGGAAGAATCCAATATAAGAATGACTGTTGTGATTTTTTCGAATCACATCTGTCAAGAGTGCTAACACGTTCTTAGGTGTTAACAAGGATTTGAATCTCTTAAATAGGTCCTACCATCTTGGCCTCGTCATATAGGCTAGGTTTACCTTTAAGATTTCTTTTTAATAATAAACGCAGAACAAACCTAACTCGGGATGTTAATGAGGATCTGAACCTAAATTGAGGAACTGCCATCTTGGCCGGGTCTTAATAATGACACGAGGCTAGGTCTTGTCCTTTTTTAGATTTTGCCATTTTATTATAATGGTAGATCTTATAATATAGGAATGATATTTTAAACATAATCGTTCCTTTAAAATTTAAACAAGTATATGGTTGCCCTAAACGGGACTTCTTAAGAAAATGACTTGCCCATGCAAGGGCTAATCAGAAAAATAACAAAAGAAGCAATTAAAAGACAATGAAATGAATTAGGATTAGTCCTATGTTCTTGTCTAGACTCAAGAATATGCATCTGTGTAACTGAGATTAAACACACACGGCTAGTGTTTAATTCACTCAGTGTTGGCTCTGATACCAACCTGTCACACCCCGACTTTCCACGTATTACCGGTGGGCCTGGTGGGGAGTATCGTGACGTTGTTGATATCATCATAGTCAAACAACACAATATATAAATGAACAGCGGAAGCAAAAGATAAATTATATTACAATCCGAATATAACGTAATATCAGAGTATTACAACGGAAAGTAAAGGATCCACATGCGGATCTTAAAACATAAACATTGTTCAACAGACTTTAGGCGCCTAGAACTTGCAAGATTCCCTATAAACGCCCTGAGCTTCCAGCCAATTACGTTCAGTACCTGTCACTTAACCCTTTTGGAAAATACGTCAGTTTTCACTGGTAAATACACTCAACCGACTCATTTTGAAAAGGTTTAGTAAAATTGATTTGAATGCACGTGGCACAAACTCTTTATAACTTGGGATAATTATATTTAAAATCTTGTATATAGATTTACATGTTCGTTGTACGTTCAGGGCCCGATGTAGAAATCGAGTCAGATTAACAGACACACCACAAGTATAGGCCCACAAGAGAGTGAGATACCGTTATCCCTTAAGCAACTGTCAGGTGTATGCCTACACCCCGTGCTTAAGACATGGCCATTTTATAATACAATGATGTCAAGGATATCCGGGACATGGTCATTAACCCCTAAAGGCTTTAAGCAAACAAAACAATTTAAACGGGTCATCTCGATAATACTTAACCACCAATCGATTAAGGTTGAATGCCCGACCAAGCGGTATTTTATATACCGTACCCCAAGCCCGTATAGGGAAAATAAGTTAAGAATATTTACCTGAGCTAGCTCCTGTCTTAAATAGCAAGAATTTAATAACTCAGCCGTATTCACTTAAGTAAGCGTAGGTACCATTTACCGGAAGGCTCTAGTCTGGAATGATGGTATAAATAACCAATTAGAATGCTAACGGGTCTTTAATTAAGCCTAAGCTTAGACCGGTTAGTCTTACAGAAAGATACGGTTCAAACGCATGATTAAGCGAAGACCGGAATAGAATGTGTTTTAGACCCGACAAGTTTGAAGACTTGTATAATATGGGTAATCTAAACACCTTCTGGATTTTGAGATAAAAAGATAAGGTTTGACCCGTTTCGGCTAACTTATGCAAACTAGTTACATAAACCGAACCGAACGCGCAAAAAGCGTAACGGGTAACCATAAGAGTCATATATAGGTTTCCTAAGTTAATATGCCTTTAATATGTTGTGATATCAGTAGGATATCTTCCATTATGCCCAAAACGAGTTTAATCTCAAAATAAGCCCCGTAGGGGTATTTTGGTCATTTTAAAGATTATAAAAGAGGTTAATTAAAATTCTGAGATTCGGGTCTGAATACATCAGTAAAATAATTTATTTTAATAGGTCATATCAGTTGATAATAAGTCTTATGTGACATAATGGTTTTAAACCCAAACTATGCGTTTAATACGCTTTAAAAGCCATTTTAAGCGATTTCCGGGTTATACAGGAAATCTCAGTTTTCTGATCAGGTTATAAAGTTCAAAATTCTTTATTTATTATATAAAATCAGTAGCAATTGGATTGGTGTCAAATTATTATGTAAAACTCATTTTATGACCAAAAAGGGTATAATCGGTATTTACCGAATCAACGCCATAACCTTAGGTTATGAGCAGGTTAAAAATAATTAAAAATCTTTAAAAATCTCAAAATATTATATTACATCAGTGGGTAAAAGTTTTGGTGTCAAAAATTGGGTTTAGATAGGCTTTATGCTAATCGCGCCGTTTAATTAACAAAAAGCTTCTTAAATGCGCTATTTAGCATAACTCCTATTCTGGACCTCTAACTGATATGAAACTTTAGGGACATGTTTATAAATCAGCAGTAAAGATTATTTTCCTTTCATATTTCTAAAATTCTCGTTTTATGGTCAAAAGGGCATTATGGTCAACATTAAGCAATTAACGGAAACATGTAAACGAATCGGACAAACAACGAACCAACCACAGAGGGTTATACCAACATGTAGCCTGGTCCTAAGGAAGTCCTAAGGCATTTCCAAACCTATCTAAAACGGGTCAGAACTGAAGTCAAAGCAAAAGTCAAAGTTTTGCGACTTTCGGTTCCGAACCGGGTCTAAACAGAAAATTGTCGGGTCGAACATGCTTAGACATGTTCTTACATTAATTACTAAGTTATAAAAGTAATAAAACAGGTTGCAAAGCTTCTACATTGTTAATTATGTTTTAAATCGCAAATTAGAATCCTGTTGACTTTTTATTAATAACTTTGACCTGACAAAAGTCCTAGTTAGAGTGGGAATCAGAGGGTGCCCTTTTAAGGGTTTATTGCCCACATAATTACCAACTTATAACTACCTTCAATTCGACTAATTAATGATTAATCGCTAAGTCAATCGTTAATTACGACGGTTTGACTTTTAAGCTAAAACTAAGTAAAAACTCAACTAAGAAATGTTAAGCATACTTACTGAAGTCCTATGCACGATTAGGAAGGCTTAGGGTCTGCTCTTATGCTCCAAGAAGCTCCCTAAATGCAGATGGAATGGTGTGATCACAATGTTGCAACTATGAGGCCCTTTTATAGTGTTCTTGAATCAATTTGATGATGACAACTAAGTCTAAGGGGTGTTCCAGATCATTGACAAGTGCCCCTAAGTCCTAGGAACTATTAGGGGTCGCCCATGTATGAGGAAAATCGTTTTTAAGTCGGTTACAACGTTTTAAACAGCCAACAACCAACTTTCTGTCGCTGGGCAACCCTTGCGCACCGTAAGGGTATGGCTTACGGTGCGCAAGCCTTCTGCAGCAGCCAACAATTCTTGCAACTTTTGTATCTTGGCTCTTGGTCTTTCCAAAGGTCAACCAAACTTATTCTCTTGCATTTTAAGCCCCTCAATTTTACTTATAAGGGCTTCAAGACTTGTTTAAACATTGGCAAGTCCTTGGTTAACTTTGTGCTTACCCGAAATGTCATAATTTCCAACGTTGACGCTTTAACCCCTCTTATACGAATTTGATCATAACTTTCTCATACGATAACGAAACTTTATGAAATTTTTATCATGCATTCCAGTGAGCATAATTAATCGTTACAAAGATTCGGGTTTGCTAAAAGGTCACTCAGAGGTATAACTTAAACATGTTGACACATTTAACCCCTGTAGTTTGTAATCTCTCACTTTCTTTCACAATTAGCTTCGCATGATCCATGATTTATTCGTGTAAGGGTATGAGCATCATGTAGGGTTACTGTAAAGTATATTTATCCCTTGTTGACATTTTGAACCCTTATATTCACATACTTTCCATGTTTGTCAACTTTAGTCCCTCTAGAGTATACTTTCACACGTTCAAGCTTATGACACGTGTCAATACATTATAGGACGTAAATTTTCGGGGTGTTACATAAGAAAATTCTATTAAAGGTAAGTGATCATCCCAATTACCTCTGAAATCAATTACACAAGCTCTGAGCATGTCTTCCATTGTCTGAATTGTTCTTTCGCTTTGTCTGTCTGTTTGAGGATGATAAGTTGTGCTTAGATTTAACTTAGTTCCCATTGCTTTTTGGAAACTTGCCCAAAAATGAGAGGTAAAGCGGCTATCCCTATCAGAAACAATTGATAAAGGTATTCCATGTAATGAAACTATTTCATTTACATATAATTTAGCTAGCTTTTCCATGCTGAAAGTTTATTTCATTGGTAGAAAATGAGCTGACTTGGTTAGCTTATCTACAATCACCCAGATTGTATCATTACCTTTATTTGTTTTGGGTAATTTAGTAACAAAATTCATTGTTATCAATTCCCATTTCCACACTGGCATTTCTAACTGTTGTAATAAACCTGAGGGTTTCTGATGTTCAGCTTTAACTTGTGAACAAGTTAAACATTTAGAAACATAGGTTGCTATGTCCTTTTTCATTCCTATCCACCAAAAAATCTTTCTTAAATCTTGGTACATTTTATCATTTCCTGGATGCATTGTATACTTAGACTTATGGGCTTCTTCTAATATACGATGACGCAGGTTTCCTAATTTAGGTATCCACATTCTCTTTTCATGGAATCTCCAAATTCCATCTGTTCCTTGTTCTAATTCTTTAATCATACCTTTTAGCTTTTCAGTATCATCCTTGATTACTAATTTTTGTGCTTCTCTTATCTGATCATTTAAATCTACTTGTAGATTTAATTTAAGAGAACGTACCCTTTTTGGCTTTTCATGATACTTTCGGCTTAAAGCATCTGCCACTACATTTGCTTTTCCTTCATGATACTGGATATCACAATCATAATCACTAAGCAACTCCATCCAGCGTCTTTGTCTCATATTCAATTCCTTTTGCCCAAAAACATACCTTAAACTCTTATGATCTGTGAATATGGTAAACTTACTACCATAAAGGTAATGTCTTCAAATTTTAAGGGAAAAAATTATAGCTCCTAATTCCAAATCATGGGTTGAATAATTCTCTTCATGATTCTTAAGTTGTCTAGATGCATAAGCTATAACCTTTTGGCGTTGCATCAACACACATCCATAACCTAATTTAGAAGTGTCACAATATACTACAAAATCTTCAGTTCCTTCTGGTAACGCTAGTATGGGTGTATGGGTTAATCTTTGCTTGAGAATTCTAAATGCTTCTTCTTGTTTTGGTCCCCATTCAAACTTAATGGATTTACAGGTTAACTTAGTTAAAGGAATGGCTATTCTAGAAAAATCTCGAATGAATCTTCTATAATAACCAGCCAATCCTAAGAAACTTCTAACTTCAGTGGGTGACTCAGGGGTTTTCCATTTGGTAATCGCCTCGATCTTTGTTGGATCCACATGAATTCCTTCATGATTGACTAAGTGTCCAAGAAACTGTACTTGCTTTAACCAAAACTCGCACTTTGAAAATTTAGCATAAAGCTTCTCCTTTCTTAATAGACTTAAAAGTGCGTGCAAATGCTTTGCATGTTCCTCTTTACTCTTAGAGTAAATTAGAATATCATCTATGAAGACAATTATGAATTTATCCAAATATGGCTTACATATTCGGTTCATCATGTCCATAAATGTCGCTGGGGCATTGGTTAAACCAAATGGCATGACAATAAATTCATAATGACCATACCTTGTTCTAAATGTGGTTTTAGGAATATCCTCTTCCTGTACCTTTAATTGATGATATCCTGACCTTAAATCGATTTTAGAGAAAAATCGAGCTCCTTGCAATTGATCGAACAAATCATCGATTCTTGGTAATGGGTACCGGTTCTTAATCGTGACTTTGTTCAATTCACGGTAGTCGATGCACATACGCATTGATCCGTCCTTCTTTTTAACTAATAAAATTGGTGCTCCCCACGGTGATGAGCTTGGCTGTACAAATCCTTTTTTCCAGCAATTCGTCTAACTGTTTCTTTAGTTCCTGCATTTCGGCTGGTGCCAAACGGTAAGGTGCTTTGGCAATCGGTGTTGTTCCTAGTAATAGATGGATTCTGAATTCGACTTCTCTGGCTGGCGGTAGCCCTGGCAATTCTTCCGGAAATACATCTGAAAACTGAGACACTACTGGAATGTCTTTTAATTCCTTTCCTTTAGTGTTAGTGATTATAGAAATCAAATACACTAGAGATCCTTTTCTTATATAGCTTGCAGTTTTCATCACAGAGATGAATTTTCGTGGATCTAGATGGTTTATCACCTTTAATTGTGATCTTTTCACCCTTTGGTGAATTTACTTGAATGAACTTTTGATCACATAAAATATTAGCTTTATTGTCTATTAACCAATCCATTCCTAATACGATATCAAATCCTGCCAGATTCATTGGGTCAAGATTTGCAATATACTTTTGGTTTAAAATTTCTATTCTTGCTCCCTGCAAGATTTCAGAAATCCTAACCGTTTCGCCATTCGCTGTCTCAACTAGACATTCTTGTGGTAGTTTAGTTAATGATTGATTTAGAAGTTTGCAAAATGAAGTATTTATAAAACTTTGGTTTGCACTAGAGTCAAATAATACTTTAGCAAATATATCATTAACTAAAAACGTACCGGCTATCACATCTGGAATCATCTTGGCTTCATCCGCAGTCAGAACGAATGCTCTAGCATTTTTAGTGTTCCTGTTGTTCACAGCTGGAGCCAATTTCGGAAACTTTGGCTTGATGTGGCCTTTTTCTATCACACCCCTTTCTGCGGCGGAAGCACGAAGTGCGATCATGAAAGGTTCTCATTGCATACGAAAGGTAAACATGCTATATGCTCGTAAAAACATCAAATACCATAATTTGAGAACATAAGATTAGCGTTTACATCGCTAAGTCGCATAAAACATTGTCTTAAAAAGTTTACAACTTTATTTAAAGATAAACATAAGCGACATCCACAAGCATAAGCGAGACCGCGCGCACATCCATCCTAGTTACCTGAAATACATGTGAGTTTTGGAAAAACGTCAACATAAAGTTGGTGTGAATTCATGCAGTTTTGTATTTCACGTTTGTATACTTTGTATGAAAACATAGTTTGTGAATAAATCAAGTTTTCATATATAAATCCAGTTTCATGTGTACACCACGTACTCATGTATAATTCAATTTCTTCTTGAGTACCCCACGTACTCAAGTATAATTCAATCTTTTCTTGAGTACCCCACGTACTCAAGTATTCATCAATTTTTAGTATGGTATGACTTTTATGTAAATAAAGTATTCCTGTAAGTTTCAGGATTGTTAATGGGTTGCAAAGCCATTAACATGTGACACGACATAGGAAGTCACCAAACCTTAGGCATTTAATTGGTATATTCTAAGACACAAAAGCACTACTCGATTCTCGCCCTCACCGAGTGTGTGGCTACCCGGCACCCGTTAGATCTAACCTTTTGTTATGCGGTCTAGGTATATTGTTGATTAATGGTGCTTATGTACCCTATTCGTGACACGATTTCTCGCATCATTTCTCATAACGCAACCTACTTGGTTCTCGTCCTCACCAAGTGCGTTTCTTGTTATCATTTCTCATAACGCATCCTACTTGGTTCTCGTTCTCACCAAGTGCGCTTCTCATATTCTTATATTTCGTCACACTTGGTTCTCGTTCTCACCAAGTGCACTTCTTGTATTCTTATATTTCGTCACACTTGGTTCTCGTTCTCACAAAGTGTACTTCTTGTATTCTTATATTTCGTCACACTTGGTTCTCGTTCTCACCAAGTGTGCTTCTTGTATTTATATCATACCATTTATAAATATTGTACTTTTGTACATGTATTTCACCCCCGAAGTTATAAAAACTGAAAACAGTTAAAGAGAAAGGGGGGAGCATGAACTCACAACTTTGCGTTCCTTGCGTCGTAAACTTCACCGGATTTGCTTAATTAACGTCGTAACCTATACGCGTTTTCTTAACGTTAGTCACTAGACTTGCGTCGCACAAGTACAGTCACTCTCTTTTGTATATATTCTTGTGTTAAAAATATTTTATATTTTTAACTAAGTGTCTTACTTATATTATTTTCTCAAAAATAAATATAAGTCTTTTGTGTTTTGCACTTTGCACCCGAATTATGTATCTTGTATGTTGTATGTGTATTTTTATGTTTATACTCCTCATGAGTATTTAGTGTATTTTTAAGTCTTAATACACTAGCACGTATAACACATACTATACACACTTAGCACAAAAGTTGGTGATAAAATAATATATATTTTTCTCTAAAAAATATACATATTTATATCCATTTTCATTCTTGAAGAAATCCTCATTTCTTATCACCAAAAATTAGGGAAACCTTGGTAATACTTTTAAATACATTTTTAGGGAATAAGTTTATCAAAAACTTATATTTTTCTAAGTGTCAAAATTTATAAAAATTTTGACAGAGTTTCCCCTAAAAATGGAGGTTTCCCATGTTTTCAAAACATGTGTTTATTTTCTTTTAAATCGTCAACAATCATCAACAACAATTATCAACAATAATCATCAACAATAATCACTAGTTTCTCCATTTCATGAACTTGAATATTCACAAAAATGTGTAGTAACTTACTAGTACATTTAGTATGTCTTGTTATCTTTAAAAATAAGTTTAATTTCTTAAAAACTTTATTTTTAAAGAATATGAAGTTTCACAACTTCTAGTCGGTTTTTACGAAAATTATTTCTTTGTTAAAACTTTTGTTACACAAGTGTCCACACACTTGTTTGTTCACAAAAACACCTCTAGTTCATGAAAGATCCGGTTTTAAAACATGGTTTCGTCTTACAGTTGGTTCTTCGAAAATACCACTTGTAGATCTTTAAATCTACTAGTTTAGAACTTCATTTTACAAGAAAAATTACTTTTACTCAAGTTCATGTCTTATGAATGGATGGATCCATTATCTTTTAACTTTCTAACTTTTACATCCTACTAGTTCATGCTTTCTAACATGGACTAGTATGTCTAGATGATGATCCATCTTGCTTTTACTAACAACAACATCAAATAATCATAACTAGACAAGTTTCACAAGATTTACACACATATCTTCTCTTTATCCACCCTATACACCTTATGTTCAAGACTTTAATGTATGTTCTTTAGTGTTTCATGATTTTTAGCCATTAAATCGTCTATTAACCATCATAAACAAGAACAAGAGGATGTTTTAGAACACTTACTACTAGCTCAAGGCTAGGGAAGTTCAAGAGTGCAAATGAGGTGGATAAAAGCAAATGGTGAAGGTTCTTCAAGATCCGCTTGCACCGAGCTTCGTTAGTGACCTTCTTACACCTCAATATCACCTTGGATTGCTTGAATGGTGATTGAAAATGGTGATGGTGTGGTGGTGGCTTGAAGCCGTAGCCAAGGGAGAGAGGGAGAAGAAAGTTGTGTGTGTAATGTGTGAAGTTGTGATGGTTATGATCTTGTGGTGTTTACTTATATCCATTTCAAGGCTCTAACCCTTGGGTATTATGTTTCAAAAGGACATGGCAAGTTCTAATAAAATATGCAACTTAAATCCCATGTGGGATTATGTTCCCAACCGTCCAACATGTGGGGGGGGGGGGGGGTTAAGTGAAACATTTCTAACTACTAGTTAGTGATTAGTTGGAAATCAAAGGTCTAGTTAGTGCCTTATGGTATATTATATAATGTGTAGTGTGTTAGGGTGTTCGGGGACCCTAACTAGTTTAGGAAAATAAAAACAATGCTTCTAGCATTATTTTGGTGTTCCGGGTAATATCCGGTTGTTCGGTTACATACCGATTCGTTAAAGTGCTAAATTACACCTTTTAGTGTCTAATAAGTACCTTTCTTGTACCCTTTCAATTCCCAACACTCCGGGAAATATTCTGGATAATAAAACGACATTTCTGCATAATATTCATATGTTTAAATGCTGATTATTGCTGAATTATATAAATTCTGCACTTAAAGTGCGTTTCGGGTGCTTTTTAGTGCTTATTTTTGCTTTCGTAATGCATATATATCAAACCCTTGTATGTACTCTTGGGTTTTAATGTATTCTTGTTGTTGGACCTACACCTAGGCCTCAATTCTAATGTCTGACTGCCTTCTGCAGTTCCGTTGACACAGTGTGTCTTACCGGTGAGTTTACTAGTATTTTTGACGCAACGCTCTCGTTTATGCATAAAGCAATATTTTGTAGTATACAACGTGCATGAATTCACTTGTTTAATCACGTGTTCAGACATTGCTGACAATTAAGCACATAATTGCAGTCAATAAATAATAATTAAAGTGTACGGAAATTACCGGTTTGTGCCAGTTGTCACAGTCTCCCCCCGTTAAAAGAATTTCGTCCCGAAATTCAGGCTGAACTAACTCTCGCTGGAGTCTTCTTGAATAGGTGGGGATACTTTTCCTTGAACTGGTCTTCACGTTCCCATGTGTACTCGGGTCCGTGCTTAGAGCTCCAACGTACTTTGACAAGTTTTACGCTGCTCCTCCTGGTCTTGTTGACTTTCCAGTCGGTAACCTCAACGGGTTGTTCTGTAAATCGGAGGGCGTCATCAATATGCACTTCATCCATCGGGATGATCACGTTTTCTTGTGTTGGACTCTTCTTCAGGTTGGATACATGAAACGTATCATGTACTCCATTAAGTTCTTCCGGTAACTCCAATTTGTATGCCACGGTACCAATTCTTTTCAATATTCTGAATGGTCCGATGTATCGTGGATTTAGCTTTCCACGCTTTCCAAATCTGATTACGCCCTTCCAAGGTGAGACTTTTAACAACACTTTGTCTCCCACCTTGAATTCTACTGATTTTCTTTTCGGATCAGCGTAGCTCTTTTGTCGATCTCGAGCTGCCTTAATGCGCTCTCGGATCTGCGCAATCTTTTCGGTTGTCTCTTGTACAAGTTCAGGACCAACCATACGTTTATCTCCAGCATCTGCCCAACATAAGGGCGATCGGCATTTGCGGCCATACAGAGCTTCGAACGGCGCGGCCTTTATGCTTGTATGATAACTGTTATTGTAGGAAAACTCAACTAAAGGTAGATGAGTATCCCAGCTGCCGCCTAGGTCCATGACACATGCGCGAAGCATATCTTGTAACGTTTGTATAGTCCGTTCGCTCTGGCCGTCTGTTTGCGGATGGAATGCCGTGCTCAGATCTAACTGAGATCCAAAGGCTTCCTGAAATGATTGCCAGATTCTTGAGACAAAGCGTCCATCTCTGTCTGAAATGATTGAGATTGGCACTCCATGACGTGCCACAATTTCTCTTAAGTATATTTCAGCAAGCTTTCCAGTGCTGTCTTTTTCACGGATCGGTAGGAAGTGCGCAGACTTTGTTAACCGATCAACTATTACCCATATCATATCGTGCCCTCTCGGGGTCCTGGGTAATTTCGTTATGAAGTCCATCGAGATTTGTTCCCACTTCCACACGGGAATCTCTGGTTGTTGTAGTAGGCCGGACGGTTTCTGATATTCGGCCTTAACCTTAGCACAGGTTAGGCATTTTCCAACATAGACAGCAACGTCGCTTTTGAGTCTCGGCCACCAATAGTACTCTTTCAAGTCTTGATACATCTTTTCCGATCCTGGATGGATCGAATATCTCGATTTATGGGCTTCATCAAGGATGACTTCTCGTATGCCACCATAGAGTGGAACCCAAATACGCTTCTTGAAGTATAAGGCTCCCTCTTCGTTTGGCACCATGTATTTCAGCATACCCCATAGGTATTCAGCTTTACGGTTCTCTTCTTTAAGAGCTTCTTGTTGTGCATCACGAATGCGTGCAGTAAGGTTCGTTCGAATGGTCATTTCTAACGCTCGAACCCTTAAGGTCTTAACCCTTTCTTTTCGGCTCAACGCGTCCGCTACAACGTTTGCCTTTCCAGGATGGTACTTAATCTCACAGTCATAATCGTTCAGCAGCTCGACCCAACGTCGCTGGCTCATATTCAATTCCTTCTGATCAAATATGTGTTGTAAGCTTTTGTGATCTGTGAAAATTATACATCGAGTACCATATAGATAGTGCCGCCAGATCTTCAAGGCGAATACCACTGCTCCCAACTCTAGATCGTGAGTGGTGTAGTTTCTTTCATGTACCTTCAGTTGTCTTGAAGCGTAAGCGATGACTTTTTGGCGTTGCATGAGCACGCAACCCAAGCCTTGTCGTGAGGCGTCGCAGTATACCACGAAGTCTTCAGCGCCTTCGGGTAATGATAGTATCGGTGCATCGCAAAGCTTGTTCTTAAGTAGCTGAAAGGCTTCTTCCTGTTTGTGACCCCAGTCGTATATCTTGTCTTTCTGTGTAAGGGTCGTTAGCGGTTGAGCTATCTTTGAGAAAATCTCAATGAACCGCCGATAGTAGCCCGCTAAGCCCAAAAATTGTCGAACTTCAGTTGGGGTCTTGGGAGCTTCCCAATTTTTTATTGCTTCTATCTTTGACGGGTCTACATGAATGCCCTTCTCATTCACAACGTGACCAAGAAATTGTACTTCGCGAATCCAGAATTCGCATTTCGAGAACTTGCATAGAGCTTCTCTTTCTTTAGTAGTTCCAAGATGGTTCTGAGATGTTGCTCATGTTCTTCTTTCGTTCGCGAGTAAATCAGGATATCGTCGATAAATACAATCACGAATTTATCGAGATATGGTTTGCATACGCGGTTCATTAGATCCATAAAGACCGCTGGTGCATTCATCAGCCCAAACGGCATCACAAGAAATTCGTAGTGCCCATATCGCGTTCTGAATGCAGTCTTTGGTATGCTTTCCTTTTGGATTCTCAGCTGATGGTATCCAGATCGAAGGTCGATCTTGGAATAGTAGCTTGATCCTTGCAGTTGATCAAATAAGTCATCAATCCTTGGTAGCGGGTACCGATTCTTGATAGTGAGCTTGTTCAGTTCCCTGTAATCAATACACATCCGCAGAGTTCCATCCTTCTTCTTTACGAATAATACTGGAGCTCCCCAGGGTGAGAAGCTTGGCCTTATGAATCCTTTATCCAACAACTCCTGGAGTTGTGTAGATAATTCTTGCATTTCGGATGGAGCAAGTCGATAGGGAGCCTTGGCCACAGGAGCAGCTCCTGGAACCAAGTCTATACGGAATTCGACTTGTCGTTGCGGAGGTAGTCCTGGCAGATCTTCAGGGAACACATCAGGAAATTCCTTCACCACAGGAATGACTTCGAGTTTTGGCTCCACAGCCTTCTTGTCTATAACGTGTGCTAGGAAAGCGACACATCCTTTCCTTAAGCACTTCTGTGCCTTCATGCAACTGATGATTCGAAGAGGTGCGTCTCGTTTTTCTCCATGCACGATAAGGGTTTCACCATTCGTTAAAGGGATGCGAATGATTTTCTCATGACAAATAACTTCAGCTTTGTTCTTGGACAACCAGTCCATTCCGACTACTACATTGAAGCTACCCAATTGAATAGGTAAGAGGTCGATGCTAAATCTTAATTCACCAAGTTCTAATGTGCAGCCTCTAACAACTTCGCCCGATTCAACAAGTTTACCATTGGCTAGTTCTATGGAATAAGGAATTTCTAATCTACTAGATTCTATTCCCAGTATGCGTTTAAATTCCATAGACATGAAGCTATAATCGGCACCAGTGTCGAATAATATGGATGCAAAGTGATTGTTAATGAGAAACGTACCGGTGACCACGTTAGGGTCCTCGCGTGCGTCCTTTGCTCCAATCACAAATGCTCGAGCCTGAGCATTGTTTCCCTTTGGGCAGTCCTTCATAAAATGATCATTGCTTCCACATCTGAAGCATCCTTTGGTTGCAAGGGTTTTCGTCTCCTGGGGCGGGTTAGCGTCACGCTTCTTGCTGAAACCCTTGTTGTTGCGAGTTGCTTGGTTCAAACTCGTATGCTTTCTCTTTTTGTCACCGGACGACTCACCATGTAGGGAAGTACTCTAGACAGATCGTGGAACCTTCGAGTATAACCATTGATGTCAGCACCTTCCATGGTCAAGTGCTAGAACTCCATTTCGAGCCTTTGGAGTTCAGCGCTGTTGGATCGATGTTTGACCCGATTGAGTCAATCAGAAGAGTTTTACATCCAGTTTAAAGGCGGAATCAGTAAACCGGACACGTAAACAGCTTGTTAATCTAATATCTGTCTCTTATATTTCATTTAACAACTATTACAACCTTGACAGAAATCCGGCAGCACTTCGTTATCTATTACAAGACTCTGGTCTGTTCTTGTCTGTCTTGCCCGCTTCAAAAGACATATGACACATATATATAGTGCTAGTCTTGATCGCTTGAAATGAACATGTACATGTTCAAGCGATCAGACTCAAGCGAACAAGACATGTACAAGCGAACAAGCACTTTGACTTTTCAAGCAAATAAGACAAAATACATTCTGATTTCATTTTCATGCAAGTTTACGTAATGTTGTCTTGTGATGATGTCAACATTGATGATGTCACATTGATGTCACCATGTGATGTCATCATCCTTAAAGATGACTTCATGTTCGAACCGAACCGCAACAAATCCACGACTCGATATAAGACGAAGACGACAGATGAATGCACTAACAGACTCCCCCTCAGATGTTGACAAGTCTTAAGTGTCGAGTCTTTGCATCTTCAGTCTTTATCAGTCCTCTCGAACTCTTTAAAGTATTTGACATTGTAAGCATCTTTTAATCTTTTTCTTCTTCTATCAGCTTCAGGCTCCCCCTTTCATCAAGCTTCCGTGCTTTGGGATCGACACCTAGCTTTCCATCTACAAGCTTCTCTTTGCTTCAAACTAGTCTTCAGACTCCCCCTTAGACTCTGCTCTCGGGATCGTAGTCTGGTACATCTGCAATCACTCAAACATTCATAAATACAATGTTTTCATATTATCAATCAATCTCTCTAACCCACTTCCCCTATCAACAAACTTCATTGATTTAGCAGTGTTAAAGAATCCAACTCCCTCACAGTTAATCATCCAAGTTCAAGTTAATGACCTTGGAGATATCACAAACTGTTTTTGAATTTTTATTTTAATTCAAGTTTCAAATTAATGAACTTGTTTTATTTTCAGAAACACAATCAGCTTACTTAGATTTTGAAACTCAGCATTTCAGATATAGGTTGTCGAAAATAATATGAAATCAAAATCTTTTTATATTTTCTGAAAATATAAAGCAGTAAAGAAATATGTACAAACATATTTACAGACAATATTTTTGTTTGAGTATGCATCAGAGGATCATATCAGTTTTTGACAAATCACAAGTACCGTTGAGCTTAGTTACACAGTAAGAATTAAACAATTCACTTAGATTGTCGATATACTTGTCCACTTAAATTTTCATACAAATTTCAACTGATTCAGGATACGAATTAGGTATTTTAAGAACTTAAACCCATTCATGTGTCCCACCTCTTGAATATACTCCCGTATCCAGATCCCAATATTCAGTCTTACAGGCAATTATAACACAAATGATATCTGTAAGGGGTTAATAAATTATGAAGAATCATGAGAGCTCAGGTCAGAACCATCGTTCAGCAGAGAGATCATGACTCAACTTGTAGGTGTGTCCCCTTTAGAGGATCTTTTTTACAACAGCATTGCTAAGCAATTTTATTGTCTTATCATATATGCTGAGGGTTTATGCTATGTTTCAAGCATTTGCGAAAAGTATTATTCGAGGACTAGGTCAGAACTTCCATTCAGCAGAAGTCCCGGAATAATACCCCAGACATCATTGAGTATAAAAACCTAGTATATCAGAATACAAGACCTTTCAAACGAGATTTCAGGGGTTACCTATATATCCAAGTAGTGTTCCCCACAAAATAAGTAAGTTTGAATTTAGGTTTATATCCCGAAAAAGTTTACTAAGTGTATAAAAATCTACCGACACATCCACGGTGAGATCGTTTAACACATTTAAACTTTCCATTTCTTTAGCGTACTGTAACTGTCTACTGATGTACTATCATTTCCTCTTTTTACGCAAAAACTCAAATTTTTGAATTTTATCATGTTTTTGACTTTTTCAAATTTTCAAATGTTTTTGTATTTTCTAACAATATTACTCCCCCTAAAATGCAAAATCATATAAAGAAAATTTGACAACCAACACTGATAGCTTTGTCTCGCCATCCATTTTCTGCTAAAAGTGTACTGATTTGCAGAAAATCTAACATACCCCCATGATTTACAACACATTGATTTTTACAGTTTGAAAACCGTTTTTCAATCTGGTGAAAGTAATCATGTTTGTTCAGCCGTGAGGGTTTCGGCATATTCAATCAACACATATTTTTGTATTTTTGAATATTTGACAAAAATTAAAAACAAACATATTTTTGGTTTTTCAAATTTTTCAATTTTTAGGGTTTTTGAAAATATTGTTTATTTATGTACAGAATGAAAATAAACTTCCTGCTTCAACCAACACAGGATCCAGCAACAGCCTCCTCTCGATGTGCCAGGCTGCTCCAATCTCCAATTTCACAATCTTCAGAATTGTTGAGCACCTGCACATTCAACTAACTGAATTACTTGAACAATTTAGCCCAGGTCTGTTGAACCTTAGGCATTTCAACACAATAATTTTCATTCAATGCTGGAAATTCTTTGTCATTTTTCACAAAAACTTTCTCAATTTTAACTTCAACTTTTTCATCTTTTACCAAATCAACATGTTTCTTAACAAACCATGTCTGACCTTTTGGTGTACCTCGTTTGTAAAAATGTGAATCTTTTTGAACATTTTGTTTTTGATCAACAACTTTTGGTTTCCAAAACTCTTGAGGTTTTGTCATATCAACAGTTGTTTTCCAACTTTGAGTTGTTCTGACTCTGGGTGTGTGAGAATTCCAGGTCTGTCTAGAATCAAACCTATATGGGTTTGACTTCCAAGTTTGGTTCGAAACAAACTTGTTTGTGTTGTACCTCCAAGTTTGTTTTGAATCAAATCTGGTTGACCTTTGTCTCACATTCTCAGATTTTTGTTTCTCAGCATCAATCTTCTTTTTGTCAACATCCACAGGTTTTAGATTAGGACACTTGCGTGCAAGATGTCCTTTTTGATCACATTTGAAACATGTTCTCATGGACACATCTTTGACCTGTGGTTGTTGCTTTCTCTTTTTATCAAAGAACTCATCATTAGACTGTCTCATTTTGAGTTCTTTTTCTTCTTCTAAACTGCCTCCTTGAACAAAACTCATTTTTTCTTGAAGATTCGGCGTCTCATTTTTGTTCCGATGTTGTTTCTTCTTATAACCCAACCCAGCCTTCATGTTCTTCTTTTTGAAACCAGGTTTGTTATACGAACCTCTATGACTCTTACCAACAAACTTTGAAATCTCAGACTTCTCAATCTCAACCATTTTGAAAACTTTATCAACCTTTTCTAAAATCACATTCTGAATCGGGAAAACAACATCTAAGAACAATTTGTCCGATCCAATCATGGTATAAACCAATCCTTTTGAATCATCATTCAAACTTTCCTCGGATTTTGTGTTTTTCAGATATCCATCATGAAGATTTCCTTCATCTTCATCCTGTGATTCAGATTTACCTGTAACAACTGACTCATCTTTCAACACACTTTCAACGACTTTACCTACCACCTCTGAATCATGAGACTCATCAGATTTGGAATAGGTTATGTCAATGTTGTCTGGCAATTGATCTACCATGTTAAAAGCTTTTTCGACCTTTTCCTCATCATAAAATGCAAATTTTTCCGGTGGTGGAACTTGATGAAACTCTGAACCAATACCTTTCTTGTTCTACTCAGACTCACCCTCACCCGGTTTTATATTAAAAATTCGTTCAAGCACATATGACGACACGTGGTAACTCTTTAACTTGTTGTTATCCTGTTCTAAATCAGCAATCTGTCGCTTTAACTTAGCAACATCCTCAATATAGGAATTAACAACATCTTGTTTTATAGCATACATTCGTTTAAGTTCTTTGGTTGTTTCAGACAGATAATTCATTCTTGATTGAGCATATTTCATTTCGTCTTTCACTTTTTCATATGACTCTTTTGTAATATGATATGATAATTTCATAGAGTCATATTCCTTTTTCATTTCTTGACAAGCAATTTCTTTTTGTTCACATTCATTTGTCATTTTCAAAATTTTTTCTTTCAAAACTCCATTTTCTTTCTCTAATTTGTTACATTTTTCTGAAAGTTTTTCATCATTTTCTTTAAAAACTTTTTCTTTTTCTAGCATTTCTTTGCATTTTTCTTTGAAAATCTTTTCAATTTTTATGAACTCAAGATCTCTTGTTCTAAATTGCTCATCTTTTTCAGTACAAGTTCTGCACGGTTCCATGCATTTCTTGCACTGATCAATCAGTTTCAAGTTTTCAGAATCAGAATTTACCTCAGTGATTGGCACTTCAGTGTTTTCAGCAACCTCTGTCTGCTCAGCAACATTCTGCTTTTCTTCAACACCGACTTTATCACCAACATTATCAGCTTCCTCATTCTCATTCTTTTCTTCTTTTTCTTCTTTCTTCACCTCTTCTTCAATCTGCTGTTCTTTAGTAACATCTTTCTCAACCTCTTCATTCACAACAACTTCTTCACTTTTGATTTCTTTCACAGCTTCAACTTCAATAGTTTCTGCTTTAACCTCTTCAGCATCTTTCTTCAGATTGTTCACCATTTCTTCAACATTCTTCTTCATTCTCTCCTCATCCCTTTTTCTTAGACACGATAACATAGCATATCTGATCTCCTTTTCATATCTCTTAACATATGTGTCATCTTTCAATACATTTCTATAGTATTCATCTCTCAACGGGACTTTGAGAAGAACATCATCGAAGATTATGTCTTTCTTGGGAACAACCGGTTCTCCTTCTCAGTTATAATAACATTCTCTCTTTTTATCCCATCTTTTGCTACCGACAGCCATCTCATACTCCTCCTGCATGTCATCCATTCTGTTGTAGACTACGTTTCTTTCTCTGTAAGTCTTCTCACTCAAGATCTCTTCTCGAGTTTTCTCTTTGATCTCAACTTTTTCTTCACGGATTTTAGCAATGTCTTTGTCTTTGTTTTCATCTTGAATCTTAGAAACAAAAACAAACTTTCTTTCTTCTGTCATAGCTCTCCCTTGAGCTGTTTTATGAACATTCTCTAAACGATCTTCTTCTGGACAAACTGTGCTCCAGTCAAATCCTTCATCAGGATAGATTACTGCATATGCTCTTGATTTTTCTCTCGGTTTATCTTCAATCAACTTTGGTTCTTCTCTGCTTCGATGGTAAATCGCCTTTCGATAATAATCATCGTTAAAAGGACGTTCACTTCCTTCAGCAACTTCAGAGTTTCTGCATTCTCTTTTAAAATGACCCTTTTGCTTGCATTTGAAGCAAGTCACTTTGGATTTGTCGAATCCAAGCCTTGTTGAAGCACCTCCAAGCGATTGTTTTCCGGTAATCTCCATATACCTCTGAGCTCTGCGAATACAACTAGCTAAACACCAACGGATGTCAATGAGTTCCATCTCTTCTGGATCAATCTGGTCGTAGTCTTCTTTGGTCAATTCAGAGTTTCCAATTTTGCCAGCTACTAGACCTTCATATGACTCCAAAACAGATGCAAGGAAACTCATTTGCTGCTTCGCTGCATTTATGCTCATTGCAGGAGAATTCTTCAGTTTAAGAGCAATGTTGCACAGAATTTCTTCAGAATCATCAGAATTTGTCTTTGAAGAAGAATGATATCCAGAATGATGACTTGTTGACATTGTTGGTGTTTCTTTCATCTTTTCACCACTAAATGCTGTTTTTGGTGAACCAACGCCTTTATCAGAAAGCACACTGCTTTTGTAGTACAAGCCAACGTTCTGTTGATGTGAAGAATCAGTCATCTTGTTTTGCTTTTGAAGCTCCAGATCATGACTTTCAATCTTTTCAAACAAAGTTCAAGAGTAATTTTATCATATGAAGCATCATTTTTCAAAATAAAAACAAACGTTTGCCACTGATCAGCTCGTGGTAACGCTTCAATCACTTTGTCTATCAATTCCTCTCTTGTTTTATTTATCTCTAATCTTTCCAATTCAATTTTAAGATGACAGAATCTCTCAATCATTTGCCTCACCGACTCTCCTTTTATGTTATCAAACAGATCAAATTCTTTCTTTAATAAAGCGATTTTGTTCTTTTTAATCTGTTTACCCCCTTCAGCTTTAATACGTAAAGCTTCCCAGACAGACTTAGACGACCCATCATGAGTTAATAAAGAAAAAATATCATTTCTGATTGCCGACTGGATCAATGCTATCATTCTCTGTTCAGCTCCGTATTCAGCTTTATCTTCTCTGGAAAACTTCTTGAACACAAGATCTTCGCCTTTATCGTCTTTTGGTTTTTCATACCCATACTCCAAGCAAAACCAGCTTTCATGAGCATACGCTTTCGCCCAGTTGATAAACTGTTCCTTCCACCAGGTATAATCCTCAATGCTATCAAGAGTTGGTGGCTTTGAGTGAGTTCCATAAAAATTATCATGTTTGATGTTCTCATTTAGCACCTTAGAAATGGTTTTTGGTGTAATATTTGTAGCCTCAGACGATTCAGTTGCGAACGCGTTGTAAAACGTATTGAAAAATTCCTCAGCCATGATGCAAACCTTGACAAACAAACAAACAAACAATCAGTTTAAACACTTTATCAAATAATCGACTAAGACTGGTACTCGAACTGGTAGATATTCTGTGCAGACTGAAAGTTGACACACTGTGCAAACTGCTATGACCCGGAACAATTTCAAACGACCCTTTCCAATGACCTTGCTAAAACACACAACCTTGAACGAGTTTGAATTCAATCGAACTAAAACACCTCTCTTGTGAACTGATTTGCCGTCAACAATGATTGGGCCGCAAGAATCACAAAACCGTAGGCTGCTATATTTATTTCTGGTGCAAAATGATATATGGGCTGCTAAAATAAACGTCTTGGGCCGTTCTATTTTTTATACACTAACTGGATTCAGATATTAGGCATGCAACTTTTAAATTTTCAACAACATTTACAAACCAATATTATCATGCAAATAACCACTAGCTGACAATTTGATATGATTCACAACAATACATGTCAGACAACAACTTTGATATTTTCAATTCAACAAATACAACTGACAACATGCAACCGACAAAAAATATCAAGATGATATGATTGGACCTTAATCCCACTATGTCGACAACAATTTTTAACTTTTATAAAGCAAGCACAAAACAACACTCGTTCACAACATTCAATGATTTGATCGATATACCCACTATCTCAGAAACACTCACATGCACTATATAAGCTGATATAATCACATGACCTGAACCAGCACATGAATTCTATATTTAAGAATGTCAGACATCAAAACTTCACGTGAACTGACGTATTTCACATGCTCACATAACCCAATATATTCACATGAACATATAAACCGAAAATAAAAGATAAAACCACTTTGGAAATGATTATCACGTGAATTAGCCAATTAGTCTTGAAATAACAACAGTCACATGCAATCAGATTTCAATTTACGAGACTTGGAAACTTGTAAATTTTTTTCACACAACTCGATACATCTTTCAAGCGGTCAAGCAGTGTATTTTTCAAGCGATCAGACGTTATATTTTCAAGCGACCAGTCAATTTCAAGCGATCAAGCAGATGACATCAGCATATCGAACAAAATTTCAAGCGATCAGATGATATTAACCCGTTTTTAAGTTGATTTTAGTGCTGAAACTTTCCAGAATTCGTTAAATCATGATTACGCACAAGATGTGAAAATTTGAGCCGTTTTTAACCGTGTAAAATTTTAATTTTGTGAAAGAAGATGTAGAAAACAGATTTTCAAGCTGAATATGGCAAGAACTCCTCGTCCTGAGCTCTGATACCACTTGTTGGATCGATGTTTAACCCGATTGAGTCAATCAGAAGAGTTTTACATCCAGTTTAAAGGCGGAATCAGTAAACCGGACACGTAAACAGCTTGTTAATCTAATATCTGTCTCTTATATTTCATTTAACAACTATTACAACCTTGACAGAAATCCGGCAGCACTTCGTTATCTATTACAAGACTCTGGTCTGTTCTTGTCTGTCTTGCCCGCTTCAAAAGACATATGACACATATATATAGTGCTAGTCTTGATCGCTTGAAATGAACATGTACATGTTCAAGCGATCAGACTCAAGCGAACAAGACATGTACAAGCGAACAAGCACTTTGACTTTTCAAGCAAATAAGACAAAATACATTCTGATTTCATTTTCATGCAAGTTTACGTAATGTTGTCTTGTGATGATGTCAACATTGATGATGTCACATTGATGTCACCATGTGATGTCATCATCCTTAAAGATGACTTCATGTTCGAACCGAACCGCAACAAATCCACGACTCGATATAAGACGAAGACGACAGATGAATGCACTAACAAGCGCGAGAGCAATACTTCTCTCTCATTCTTTCCTTTAGTTCCTCCCAAGTTAGGCCATAAGCGGCATCGTCACCCAAAGTTTGGGCTTGCAGGTTCCACCAAGTCAGAGTTTCCTCGACAAACAATCCAGTAGCAAAAGTGACTTGCTGATCCGCGGTACACTTGCTCATGCGGATAGTAGCTTCAGTCTTCTCCGTCCAACGTACAAATGCTACTGCACTTCCTGTGCCGTCATAGTTTATCGGCTTGCAGTCGAGGAACTGCTTGAAAGTGCATCCTTGAGCTACATTTCCTCCAGACGAATCTCCATGCCCGTTACGTCTAGCATTGCTTGGTCCTCCACTGTCTTGAGTTTGGTTCGCCTCGTACTGGGCGATAGCAGCGGAGATCCTTTCTTCCGGTAGAGCTTCCAGCTCTTCGGCAATTCTTGGCAGTGGGGGAGGAGGAGGTTGATCATGAGCGTTCACAGCTCTTCTGGGTGCCTTGTTCTGACGAACACAACCCAATAGGTTTAGGCATTTGTTTGATATCGTCATACTAGACAGTAGTAGCATATATATTCACAGGTATATATACCACATAAGTGACATCAAACAATTATTACTCCAGCAGAGTACTTAGTAGGCTTGCACTGAGGGGATCTATACGTGATAAGACTTGCTGTGGTTTCTGTGCACTGAATTTCATAATTATGTATGCATCCATAATTACGTAACTCCTTGCACAGTCCGCACAGTTCGTTTCATCCTCGTATTTCTTCCTTCAGATAGGCCGTCGCTTTCAGGTAGAGTCACGTATACTCGTGACATTCTAATTCTAGTACATGCTAATTATCACACATAATTGCAAGTAATTTCTAGTCAACGACAAGTGCTACTCAAGTGCACTCTAAGTCTCGTAGTGTCTTTTCTAGACTCATGTAGACAGTTTCAGGTAGTGGATGTCGCGGGACGTTTTATGCAATGAAAACTCTTTGAAAATTGTTTTCGTGAATGGATCCTAGAGATTGTAGACTAGACTCGAGAAGGAATCCTGGTTCACTACAATCGCAGCTCTGATACCAATCTGTCACACCCCTTTCTGCGGCGGAAGCACGAGGTGTGATCATGAAAGGTTCTCATTGCATACGAAAGGTAAACATGCTATATGCTCGTAAAAACATCAAATACCATAATTTGAGAACATAAGATTAGCGTTTACATCGCTAAGTCGCATAAAACAATGTCTTAAAAAGTTTACAACTTTATTTAAAGATAAACATAAGCGACATCCACAAGCATAAGCGAGACCGCGCGCACATCCATCCTAGTTACCTGAAATACATGTGAGTTTTGGAAAAACGTCAACATAAAGTTGGTGTGAATTCATGCAGTTTTGTATTTCACGTTTGTATACTTTGTATGAAAACATAGTTTGTGAATAAATCAAGTTTTCATATATAAATCCAGTTTCATGTGTACACCACGTACTCATGTATAATTCAATTTCTTCTTGAGCACCCCACGTACTCAAGTATAATTCAATCTTTTCTTGAGTACCCCACGTACTCAAGTATTCATCAATTTTTAGTATGGTATGACTTTTATGTAAATAAAGTATTCCTGTAAGTTTCAGGATTGTTAATGGGTTGCAAAGCCATTAACATGTGACACGACATAGGAAGTCACCAAACCTTAGGCATTTAATTGGTATATTCTGAGACACAAAAGCACTACTCGATTCTCGCCCTCACCGAGTGTGTGGCTGCCCGGCACCCGTTAGATCTAACCTTTTGTTCTGCGGTCTAGGTATATTGTTGATTAATGGTGCTTATGTACCCTATTCGTGACACGATTTCTTGCATCATTTCTCATAACGCAACCTACTTGGTTCTCGTCCTCACCAAGTGCGTTTCTTGTTATCATTTCTCATAACGCATCCTACTTGGTTCTCGTTCTCACCAAGTGCGCTTCTCATATTCTTATATTTCGTCACACTTGGTTCTCGTTCTCACCAAGTGTACTTCTTGTATTCTTATATTTCGTCACACTTGGTTCTCGTTCTCACCAAGTGTACTTCTTGTATTTATATCATACCATTTATAAATATTGTACTTTTGTACATGTATTTCACCCCCGAAGTTATAAAAACTGAAAACAGTTAAAGAGAAAAGGGGGAGCATGAACTCACAACTTTACGTTCCTTGCGTCGTAAACTTCACCGGATTTGCTTAATTAACGTCGTAACCTATACGCGTTTTCTTAACGTTAGTCACTAGACTTGCGTCGCACAAGTACAGTCACTCTCTTTTGTATATATTCTTGTGTTAAAAATATTTTATATTTTTAACTAAGTGTCTTACTTATATTATTTTATCAAAAATAAATATAAGTCTTTTGTGTTTTGCACTTTGCACCCGAATTATGTATCTTGTATGTTGTATGTGTATTTTTATGTTTATACTCCTCATGAGTATTTAGTGTATTTTTAAGTCTTAATACACTAGCACGTATAACACATACTATACACACTTAGCACAAAAGTTGGTGATAAAATAATATATATTTTTCTCTCAAAAATATACACATTTATATCCATTTTCATTCTTGAAGAAATCCTCATTTCTTATCACCAAAAATTAGGGAAACCTTGGTAATACTTTTAAATACATTTTTAGGGAATAAGTTTCTCAAAAACTTATATTTTTCTAAGTGTCAAAATTTATAAAAATTTTGACAGAGTTTCCCCTAAAAATGGAGGTTTCCCATGTTTTCAAAACATGTGTTTATTTTCTTTTAAATCGTCAACAATCATCAACAACAATTATCAACAATAATCATCAACAATAATCACTAGTTTCTCCATTTCATGAACTTGAATATTCACAAAAATGTGTAGTAACTTACTAGTACATTTAGTAAGTCTTGTTATCTTTAAAAATAAGTTTAATTTCTTAAAAACTTTATTTTTAAAGAATATGAAGTTTCACAACTTCTAGTCGGTTTTTACGAAAATTATTTCTTTGTTAAAACTTTTGTTACACAAGTGTCCACACACTTGTTTGTTCACAAAAACACCTCTAGTTCATGAAAGATCCGGTTTTAAAACATGGTTTCGTCTTACAGTTGGTTCTTCGAAAATACCACTTGTAGATCTTTAGATCTACTAGTTTAGAACTTCATTTTACAAGAAAAATTACTTTTACTCAAGTTCATGTCTTATGAATGGATGGATCCATCATCTTTTAACTTTCTAACTTTTACATCCTACTAGTTCATGCTTTCTAACATGGACTAGTATGTCTAGATGATGATCCATCTTGCTTTTACTAACAACAACATCAAATAATCATAACTAGACAAGTTTCACAAGATTTACACACATATCTTCTCTTTATCCACCCTATACACCTTATGTTCAAGACTTTAATGTATGTTCTTTAGTGGTTCATGATTTTTAGCCATTAAATCATCTATTAACCATCATAAACAAGAACAAGAGGATGTTTTAGAACACTTACTACTAGCTCAAGGCTAGGGAAGTTCAAGAGTGCAAATGAGGTGGATAAAAGCAAATGGTGAAGGTTCTTCAAGATCCGCTTGCACCAAGCTTCGTTAGTGACCTTCTTACACCTCAATATCACCTTGGATTGCTTGAATGATGATTGAAAATGGTGATAGTGTGGTGGTGGCTTGAAGCCGTAGCCAAGGGAGAGAGTGAGAAGAAAGTTGTGTGTGTAATGTGTGAAGTTGTGATGGTTATGATCTTGTGGTGTTTACTTATATCCATTTCAAGGCTCTAACCCTTGGGTATTATGTTTCAAAAGGACATGGCAAGTTCTAATAAAATATGCAACTTAAATCCCATGTGGGATTATGTTCCCAACCGTCCAACATGTGGGGGGGGGGGGGAGTTAAGTGAAACATTTCTAACTACTAGTTAGTGATTAGTTGGAAATCAAAGGTCTAGTTAGTGCCTTATGGTATATTATATAATGTGTAGTGTGTTAGGGTGTTCGGGGACCCTAACTAGTTTAGGAAAATAAAAACAATGCTTCTAGCATTATTTTGGTGTTCCGGGTAATATCCGGTTGTTCGGTTACATACCGATTCGTTAAAGTGCTAAATTACACCTTTTAGTGTCTAATAAGTACCTTTCTTGTACCCTTTCAATTCCCAACACTCCGGGAAATATTCTGGATAATAAAACGACATTTCTGCATAATATTCATATGTTTAAATGCTGATTATTGCTGAATTATATAAATTCTGCACTTAAAGTGCGTTTTGGGTGCTTTTTAGTGCTTATTTTTGCTTTCGTAATGCATATATATATTAAACCCTTGTATGTACTCTTGGGTTTTAATGTATTCTTGTTGTTGGACCTACACCTAGGCCTCAATTCTAATGTCTGACTGCCTTCTGCAGTTCCGTTGACACAGTGTGTCTTACCGGTGAGTTTACTAGTATTTTTGACGCAACGCTCTCGTTTATGCATAAAGCAATATTTTGTAGTATACAACGTGCATGAATTCACTTGTTTAATCACGTGTTCAGACATTGCTGACAATTAAGCACATAATTGCAGTCAATAAATAATAATTAAAGTGTACGGAAATTACCGGTTTGTGCCAATTGTCACATTTTCCCCACAGTTGAAGCACAGTCCATTACTGGATTTTCTCCTGCAATCTTCTTCCTTGTGTCCAGGTGCCTTGCAGAAATTGCAGTGAGTGGAGCATTTTCCCGAATGCTTTTTCTTGCAGACCTTGCAGTATGGTGCAGAGGTAGAACCTATATTCCTACGGTTGAAATTCCCAGAACGGAATTCTTGGGTAAGCCTTTGGGTTAGGTTTCTCCCTTGAGCTTCTTCCCTAGTACGGATTAGCTCATCTGTCAAGGTATTTGCTAGTTCTACAGCTTCTTCTATAGTTTGAGGTCTAGCTGCCTTGACTACATGTCTAATATCTCCAATTAATCCTCAGATGTAACGGGAGATTAATACCGGTTTAGGTGATGCAAGGGTTGGTACGATTCTAGCATATTCAAAGAATGTAGTAGTATAACCCTTACTATCTACCCCGGTCATCCTAAGGTTCAGAAACTTATTTGCTATCTGTTCCTTTTCATTGGGAGGGCAGAATTTCATTTCTATCATATTTTTTAATTCTTCCCATTACATGTTGTATATCCTATCACTTCCTTTTGATTGGAGGATAGTGTTCCACCATTCTAAGGCTGAGTTTTTAAATAAATTAGAGGCAAACATTATCTTGTCTTCTTCAGCACACTTGCTTATTTTTAAAACTGCCTCAGACTTCTCTATCCAGCGTAGGGCTGCAATAGGTCCTTCATTGCCCGAGAATTCTATTGGTTTGCAGGACCAGAATTCTTTGTAAGAACAACCATAAGGCATGGTTCTTCTTCTTTTGGGAATGGGCACTTGAAGTACGGGTCCATTGTTCACGCTGTTTTCTGGTTCAGTTGGTCGCTTACTGCTATGTTTACTTTTATTATCAGCATCCTTAACAGTTTGAAGAATAAATGGCATTGCATCTATAATTCCTTGTGCCACTATGTGTTGGATAGCACTATTATCCATTTGGTTTCCATTGTTATTGATGCTCGGATTCTCATTAACCAAGTTAATGTTACTCTGGTTATCATTATTCAGATTTCCTTGATTTCCTTCGTCGACCATCTGAATTTTAAACATTTACCACATATTAATATCACAAAATAATAATTAATATAGTCAATCACATAACACGCATTTTGGTCAAAAGCGTCGATCATTGCGACTTACTCTATTCATATACTATGCATCTATTACACACCAGTACTGAAATAAAAATTACAATACCGACTGAAATTTAAAGTTACACTACTAGTAATAGGCATCCGTAGTTTTTTTTTCATACACATACACACATATCATATTATTTTATTATTATTATTATTACTACCGTCTCTACTATCACATTCACGGATATGGATTCATCCAGAAATCCATATTGCGCTCGTCGTACTTCTAGACGAGTCGCTCTCCCACCTGTCTCATTCTTTCACTACTCTCTAAAATTTCCTCACCAAATGTCCTAAGTTCTTGTACATTGTCTGCACTCATTGGGGCTGCAGGTTCTAGGACTGGGTTTGGAATCTGGGGTGCGGGTTCCTGGTATGGGGGTGTAGGTGCCTGGAATTGGTAAGGATTCTCTAAAATCTCCCTAATGAATACATCGTGGTAATAGGGATCTAAAGGATCCAAACCTGGGTAGGCTCCTATGTTTGGCATGGGCGTGTCTTCATGTATCGGGTAACGTTGCACATAGTCCCTAACGTCATCCCACCAGGGGTCGTAATTTGGGTCTAAGAGGTTTGGTGCAGGTAACCTAGGTATTTCCTCCGGATTAAAATCATGCATTTCTACTTGATTTTCAGGGTTTTCTATCTCCATGGGTTGGTCAGGGATTGGTAGTTGTGGTTGGGGTGCTATTATTTGTTCCAGGTTAGGGTCAGCTGCAGTGGTTGCTAGGATGTGGATGTTGGCTATTCCCCTATTGATCATGTCCTGGGCATAGGCATCCGTTTCTCTCTTGACTGCTGCTAGTGCTCTCTGGTCTTGTAACTTTTTCATACGTTTTCTACGCTCGTGTGCCCCTCTACTGAACCATCCCCTCTTTTTCTGAGGAAATGGCTCTTCTGACTGAGCCTTAAACACGAATATTCCTTCTTCCATAACAGCAGAGTACCCTGAGAGGGCAGGCTGAGAAGAGGAGGTGCCTTCGCTTCTAGGCGAACCAGAAAATTGACGGTATGCGTCAGAGGGTCCTTGGTCGCTCATACTGTAAACTAACAAATAGTCAAATAACACATAGCAATAAAATACAATTATGCACGTATTCCCGTAATTTATTTCCTAACAGATTTAAATTTGGATGTCAGCAGAACACTTCTGTGGCTGAATCAGTGGCTTAGCTCTGATACCACCTTCTGTCGCAACCCCCGATCCCTAATCCCCGGGAACGGGCGACCGCGAGCCAGTTTCGGTGGTATCGCGTATTGTCTAATTTGGCAGCGGAATTTTTCATCAGGATCGTAGTTAGGAAATATTTGATCAGAGTAAAATACCACATTTCCATAATATTAAACATATGGGATCAACCCAAGTTCGTAGTACACACGTTTTCATAGGAATAAATCCTATTTTATTTAATAAAAACATCTATTTTATTTTAGGTAACTTTATTGCCACTTTTCCAAGCCTTCAGTTCTGTCCAGCTGGCTTCTAATTAGCTTTCACAATTGATTACCTGAAACGTGTTTTAAAAACATTTGTCAGTGGGAAATACTGGTGAGTGAATCCCAGTTTAATCAAGTTTAAACAAACACCATTGTACAGTATTGAGGGCGATCTCGCAATTACATTTGTTTCCAAGTTATATCAATTAACATCCATGGTACTGTCAGACCTGACTTGTGGAAATGTTACTCCTTGACCAGGTGGTAACAAATTTTGTATACAAAACCCCAACATACTCATGATAATTGTATTCTTACAAATACTCAATAACTGCTTAATACATAAATATTTAAGCGAGGTTTTGTAAAAACAATTTACAAAAAGGTCTACAAAAAGAGGATAAACTCACATTGCTGTCTTAGATTATCCTTTAGGGTTTCCAGAGAATTATCTATAATTTACACAAATGCACACGTGTTAGTATAATAACCCATTTTAACATTAGTAATACCCTCCCCGAGACGGCATTCCAACGACTACGTCGGGCAGAACCACGACAGCCGTTACGGAACCCTAGATCAATCGGGCAGAGTATCTAATACGTATCCAGGGGTTATAATACTTACAACGGAGCAGAACTTCGCTATTTAGGGGGGTATAATACCCGTGTATAATTCCTACACTTTAGATTTGAGAGAAAGAAAACGTTTTTGAATGAATTCGACTGAAGATCCGATGGCCTCTATATATAGTGCTTCACTTCGGTTTCTACGCGGCCCGCGTAAAAGAAGACAAAGGGCTATGCGGCCCGCGTCAACGCTGGTCAACCACGTAGCTTGTCTGGATCAGCTTATAGGTCTGCCGGGTGTTGTGCCAGGTGGCGGCCCATGGTCGTGCCAGGTTTTAAGTTGTCGCGGCCCGCGTAAGGATTGGGGTGGGGTTTACACGGCCCGCCTCAATCCAAAAATCAGATTTTTAATTAAATTTAATAATATTTAAGGTATTCGGGGCCCGTTTTCATGAATGGGGTGTTTTTAGGGACATATTGGGATACTTTAAATAATTTTAGGGTGTTGGAAAATTTATGAGGGTGTCGGTTTATTTAGGATTGTTACATATAATGATGAAACGGCGACCTTATGAGTATTCTGGATGAAACAGCGAACTAGTATAACATATATTGATGAAACAGCGAGCATGTATAAGATATATTCATGAAACAGCGAACTAGTATATATTTTCTGTGTCAAACAGGGTGTTTCTCGATATTTTCTTGTTAAAACAGCGATCTTAGAATAGATATACACATGAAACAACGAACTTGATGTCACACCCTGACTTTTGCGGAAGCGTATGATGTGTGACTTGTTCAATATCATTTCATTCAATCATAATAAACAACTATATGATCAAAACGGTGTTCATCCATTCATTAAGTTTAAAATATTACAAACACTAGTCATTTAAGTTTCAAACAACACAACCTTGTCTAAGTTACAAACCAACAAAAGTGGATGACACCTAAACTTGGACTTTACTTCTAGAAACAACACCCGCGCCCAAGATCCAACTTGTTACCTGCTGCTAGTGCTCTCTGGTCTTGTAACTTTTTCATACGTTTTCTACGCTCGTGTGCCCCTCTACTGAACCATCCCCTCTTTTTCTGAGGAAATGGCTCTTCTGACTGAGCCTTAAACACGAATATTCCTTCTTCCGTATCAGCAGAGTACCCTGAGAGGGCAGGCTGAGAAGAGGAGGTGCCTTCACTTCTAGGCGAACCAGAAAATTGACGGTATGCGTCAGATGGTCCTTGGTCGCTCATACTGTAAACTAACAAATAGTCAAATAACACATAGCAATAAAATACAATTATGCACGTATTCCCGTAATTTATTTCCTAACAGATTTAAATTTGGATGCCAGCAGAACACTTCTGTGGCTGAATCAATGGCTTAGCTCTGATACCACCTTCTGTCGCAACCCCCGATCCCTAATCCCCGGGAACGGGCGACCGCGAGCCAGTTTCGGTGGTATCGCGTATTGTCTAATTTGGCAGCGGAATTTTTCATCAGGACCGTAGTTAGAAAATATTTGATCAGAGTAAAATACCACATTTCCATAATATTAAACATATGGGATAAACCCAAGTTCGTAGTACACATGTTTTCATAGGAATAAATCCTATTTTATTTAATAAAAACATCTATTTTATTTTAGGTAACTTTATTGCCACTTTTCCAATCCTTCAGTGCTGTCCAGCTGGCTTCTAATTAGCTTTCACAATTGATTATCCTGAAACGTGTTTTAAAAACATTTGTCAGTGGGAAATACTGGTGAGTGAATCCCAGTTTAATCAAGTTTAAACAAAAACCATTGTACAGTATTGAGGGTGATCTCGCAATTACATTTGTTTCCAAGTTATATCAATTAACATCTATGGTACTGTCAGACCTGACTTGTGGAAATGTTACTCCTTGACCAGGTGGTAACAAATTTTGTATACAAAACCCCAACATACTCATGATAATTGTATTCTTACAAATACTCAATAACTGCTTAATACATAAATATTTAAGTGAGGTTTTGTAAAAACAATTTACAAAAAGGTCTACAAAAAGAGGATAAACTCACATTGCTGTCTTAGATTATCCTTTAGGGTTTCCTGGGAATTATCTATAATTTACACAAATGCACACGTGTTAGTATAATAACCCATTTTAACATTAGTAATACCCTCCCCGAGACGGCATTCCAACGACTACGTCGGGCAGAACCACGACAGCCGTTACGGAACCCTAGATCAATCGAGCAGAGTATCTAATACGTATCCAGGGGTTATAATACTTACAACGGAGCAGAACTTCGCTATTTAGGGGGGTATAATACCCGTGTATAATGCCTACACTTTAGATTTGGGAGAAAGAAAACGTTTTTGAAGGAATTCGATTGAAGATCCGATGGCCTCTATATATAGTGCTTCACTTCGGTTTCTACGCGGCCCGCGTAAAAGAAGACAGCTATGCGGCCCGCGTCAACGCTGGTCAATCGCGTAGCTTGTCTGGATCAGCTTATAGGTCTGCCGGGTGTTGGGCCAGGTGGCGGCCCATGGTCGTGCCAGGTTTTAAGTTGTCGCGGCCCACGTAAGGATTGGGGTGGGGTTTACACGGCCCGCCTCAATCCAAAAATCAGATTTTTTAATTAAATTTAATAATATTTAAGGTATTCGGGGCCCGTTTTCACCAATGGGGTGTTTTTAGGGACATATTGGGATACTTTAAATAATTTTAGGGTGTTGGAAAATTTATGAGGGTGTCGGTTTATTTAGGATTGTTACATATAATGATGAAACGACGACCTTATGAGTATTCTGGATGAAACAGCGAACTAGTATAACATATATTAATGAAACAGCGAACATGTATAAGATATATTCATGAAACAGCGAACTAGTATATATTTTCTGTGTCAAACAGGGTGTTTCTCGATATTTTCTTATTAAAACAGCGATCTTAGAATATATATACACATGAAACAACGAACTTGATGTCACACCCTGACTTTTGCGGAAGCGTATGATGTGTGACTTGTTCAATATCATTGCATTCAATCATAATAAACAACTATATGATCAAAACGGTGTTCATCCATTCATTAAGTTTAAAATATTACAAACACTAGTCATTTAAGTTTCAAACAACACAACCTTGTCTAAGTTACAAACCAACAAAAGTGGATGACACCTAAACTTGGACTTTACTTCTAGAAACAACACCTGCGCCCAAGATCCAACTTGTTACCTGAAATACATGTAATTTTGGAAAACATCAACAAAAGTTGAGCGAGTTCATGCGTTTTGTATGAATAATGATAAGCTTGTAAACATTCGAGAGACCCCTTTGAAAACAGGTATGAAAAGCATCTATGAACAGATCAAATTAATGTTTTGCAAGGACATTAACGCATGTGGAGACATAAGGAGTACTCAATATGAGTAGGCTTATACCCTCGTCGATTTCCTCTCGACTGTGTCGAATTTCCCTTCGACTATGTCAATTTACCTTGACTGTGTCAATTTTACCCTTAACCGTTGTCGATTTACCTCGACTGGGACACCGAAGCACTCAAGTGGTCACATAAGGACCATGAGTGGGGCTCGACCGTACCCGTTGGATCTAACCTTCTTCCATAATTAAGAGTTAATGGCATTTCAATTTCAATCTATGCTCACATGATCTATAATTCATTTCATAGCCAATTCATACCATTTAAACGTATGCAACATGTATTCCACCCCCGAGAATTATAAATCCGAAAACAGTTAAGAGAAAAGGGGGACATGAACTCACGGTTTTGCGTTCTTCAATCCGACGTAACTCGAGCTGCTACTAGTGTGCACGACTACCTACAACGTACTACGGTCTATTAGACGAGCGGGTCCTGCCTTGACTTAGTATTAATTAGTGTCTTTGAGTTACGTTTCTTTGTGCCCTTAATATTATTCCAAGTTATATAATTATTTGTTAAAATAATAAATATTTTAACTTAAATTATATTTATGAAATTTGGAATATTAGTTAAAATAATACATTTTAACTTGTCAAGTTTATGAGTTTGTACTTGTATAACTCCCCAATGATGGGTGTATTTGTATTCGTATTCTTATCCTTCTATATTTTTTCCAAGTATCGATGGTGTATTCCGGTGTGTAATTATACGTACGAGAATACGTATTTTTATTGTGTTTATTAAGTATCTCATACATAATTTTTGTATTAACCTTTCCGGAATGATATTTCTAATAAAAATTACATCAATATATATTTCCAAAATATATATTTTAAGAAATATTACATAGAAAAATTATTTAGAAATTTTTCTTGGCAAAAATATTTATACTTTTCATACAAGTCTCAAAAATAATATATTTTCTAGTCTAACTTAGAAAATATATATAAATCTATTTTTCACCCAAAAATAATATGTCCAAAGTTTATTTAAGAAAATATATATTTTCTCCCAAAAAATAATATATCTTCTAATAATTCCAAGAAAATATATATATATTTTTACTTACCAAAAATAATATATTTTCTCCTTGTAAAAAATATGATTTATTTTATAATACTCATGAAAATCATATTTTTGTTCTCTTGGTTTCCAAAATACCGTTACCAAAATATACTTATGACTTTAATTCCGGAATATTTATGTAAGTTATATTCCTTGTTCGGTTTCACCAATGTTCTGGGTATAAATTATGTATTTATTTCTTGGAATTTTGGTAGTATTTTGGATTGTAATTTTTGGTATTTTGATGAGTTATATTATTTCAAGTCCTAAAATAATATAATTAATACACATAATATACAAAAATCACACACATGGTGACATCTAAATATATATTTCCTAAATACATATTTAGTCACTTTTATTTATAAAAACCAACCTCCAACATTTATAATTTTGTAACAAAAACTTATGGCAAACTTTATATGAAAATCCATGGTTTGAAATATACTTGTAAATATTTGTTCAACAATATTTTTCTAAGTGTTAGATTTTTAGAAAAATTTTGCCATAGTTTCCCCTAAAAATGGAGGTTTCCATACCTTGAAGGCATATCATTTTCTTTTGTAAATCAACACAATCCATCAACAATCAACAATAAACAATCTATACTTACCAATTTCGCCAAAAATCAAGCATAAACTACCACTTCATGAACTTGAAAATTTACAAAAATTCGTAGTAACTTACTAGTGTGTTTAGTATGCCTAATTACCCTTTAAAGTGTGGTTGATTCTTTAAAAATATCAGTTTTGAAGAATCTAGATCTTTACAACTTATAATCACATTTTGTAAAAATGCTTCTTCTTGGATTTTTCTTGTTACATAAGTGTTTCTACACTTGTTTAACCTCTAAAAACATGGTTGATTTCTTTAAGAACCAAGATTAAGTAAACTTTGTATTTTTAACTTGGTTTCTTGAAAAATCATTCTTGAAATCTTAGATTTACAAGACTTACAACTCACTTTAATCATCACACTTCAAGAAAAACATTAGATCTTTCAAGTTCATGCTTTACATAAGGATGATCTCTTGATCTTTAACATAATCACCCTCTCATCTTGCTAGATTATGTCTTTAATCACTATCTAGCAAGATCATATGATGTTTAACATCATAAACACAAATAATCATTCATCAAGAAGCATAATAACACTTAACAACATGATTTCTTATGATTTTTAAGCTTATGAATAAGATTTATGTTCTTGATCATTAGTGTTCTTCACGTTAAGTTACTTGTAACATCTTTTAACCAACTAAATAAGATGTAAAATAGGATGTAGATGATCTTATTACTAGCTCAAGGCTAAGGATTATCACAAGATGAAGATGAGGTGGTTAATAGCTTGTATGAGAGGTCCTTCAACTTCCAAGAGTTCCTAGCTTCTTTGTTATGCTTCTTACACCTTAGTACATGCTTAGAATGGATGGAGATTGATTGAAAATGGAGAGTGTATGGTGATGGTGTTAGGCCGTAGCTATGGAGGAAGGTAGAGGAGATGTGGGTGTTGTTTGAAGTATGAAAATGAGAATGGTTTAGTCTTGTAGTTTTTATAACTTCCATCCAACAATTAGGTGGTATAAGGCATAATGTGCCTAGAATATTCTCAATAAATCTATTAAAATATAGTAAATAAATATTGTGACACCCCAGGAAAACCAGGAAAACCATACAACTTAACTAGCTTCCTCAGTGAGTGCTTACCAAATTTCGGGACGAAATTTCTTTCAACTTGGGGATGATGTGACAACTCGAAATTTAGAACCTTTCGTTGTACGCCTGAACACTAAGTGACTAACTAATTTGATGATTTAATGAATGATAAGTGAACCTTTTATATGATTATGTGTTATGTTACATGTATGCTTGTGTGTATGTATGCGAGTATGTATATGAACCGAGACAACACGAACCCTACTCGAGACCATGTGGTCTCGAGTGAACAATGAAACAATGGGCCGGATGGGCCATACACCTCATTTAACCCAACCGAGAGCCCATTAGGGTGCATTACTTGGAGCGGATATATAAACTTGATAGATAGCCATGTTGCCATTTTTGGATAACACACACACTCTCCTACTCCCTCTCACTAAAACCCTAGACATCAAACATCACATTTCTCCTCCTCCCTCTCGGATCAAACCAGTGACATTAGGGGCTCTCGGATCGACACACACACACCCGTTTGGAAGCTTCATACTCACCTTTGAAACTCATCAACCGGTTAGTGTTTATGATGCTTGTTGGTTAGTGTTTATGATGCTTGTTGGTTAGTGTTTATGATACTTGTTGGTTAGTGATTCTTGTTATATATTTCGGATGTTGATGATGATGTGTGATATTCGGTTGATGATGATAATGTGTGACATTTCGGTTGATAATGTGTGATGAAGATACTTGATAATGTGTTTGCTTGCTAAAGATTCATGTATGATTAAAGTGTTTGTTTGATTGATGAGTTCTTGTTGATTAAATGATACATGCTTAGGAGAACATGACTTTCATAGAATAACATTTGAACAAGATAGTTGAATAACAAAAAAATGATGAGCTTAGGACTATTCATGATCATCCGATTTTTTTTATGTATGAGATTATGGAACGAATGTTTTGTTTGCAAGATGAGCTTGTTGTCTAGTTTAGGAATTTTAACTCTTGTCCGTAATATGCAAAGTGTGATTGAATAAGAGTTGTTTGTGCTATGAACGTTTGATGATTATGATGAACCACTTGAACATATGAAGAACATGATGAATGTGATATGAACATGCTTTGAATATTTGAAGTTTGTTGTTTGATCCATTTTAGTAAGTTGCTAGACAAGAAAACATGTTTAAGTGGATGGTACAAACTGTTACATGAAATCAAAATCCCATTGGATAGTACACTGTACCGAATCAGCAGTTGTCCAACCGAAACCTCCAGTTGCGACTCGAGACCACCGTATGATGAGTCGAGATCCCCGGTTGCGACATCGGTTGCGAGTCGCAAACACCTGGTTGCGACTCGAAACCACACGTGACCAGCACACAAACCTCATGACTCGAAATCTCAGTTACGAGTCCGGTTGCGACTCGAGACCAAAACAGCATGAGCCGAAACCATGTTTGCGAGTCCAGTTGCGACTCGAGATCACTTTAGTTGCGACTCGAAACCTTGTGGGCTACAACTCAAGGCCGCACAGTCTCGAGTAGAGACCGTACAGTCTCGACTCGAGACCACACACTTGTGTACGCTGTATGGACTTGCTTTAGTATGGGCTTAGTGTTTGGGCCGGACCTTGGACTTTGTTTAATTATGGGCATGTTACTGTTCGTTCAACTCGTATGCATTACTTGCAAACTGCCATGCTTATATGTGAAAGCCACGAATGATGCTTGAATACAACGTGCTAGCATACGTGTAGAAACATACGTGTACTACTTGAATACGAACCTGATTGTATGATACAACTATGATAGGACGTGAATAACCACAATATTACTTGGTTGACTTTCTGTGTATCTACCGAGCAAACCAAGGTGAGTTCACACCCTTTACAAAGCATGGGATTCCCAGGGGTCGGGAATTGGGGTTAAGGAACATGGGTTCCTCGTCCTCCTTGGGTAGGACAGCAAAGGTTCAGGAATGTAATTCCTCGTCCTCACGGACAGATAACTCGTACTAGACCAAAACTCTATCACGAAGTCCCTCATTTTTATATCGACTTAATCGCCGGGCCAATGGCGAGCGGGTCATTAGTTAGATAGCGCTATTTAGGTCTGACAAACCTCACACCGTGCCGCAGAGGACGGGCGTGAACTAATGGATCTGGGGCACGTCAATGATGATAGACATTGACAGTTTCAGGGCACTTAAACATGACTACAGTCAGCAGTCGATATGGTAACGAGTCTAGTGTATACATGGGGTAGCCCCCACGGCCGAAATGCCAGATAACTAACACGGGGTAGCCCCCACGGCTGGATAGCCAGAGTAACCGGGAATAAACAAGTCACGTTTTTTTTTTAACTATGGGGTAACCCCCACGGCAGGATGCCAGCTAAAGGAAACTGTTTTCGAAACAACTTAAAACGAACACCCAACCGTGAACTCACTCAACTTGTTGTTGACTCGTTACTACATGCTTTGCAGGTCCCTAGGTTCTTAGCTGGAGCTTGCATGGAGGAGGATCGTTGTGGGACATGGATGATTGTGTGCCATGTTAAACTTTGAAACAATTAAACTTATGTTTTGATTTAAGACTTATGCTTCCGCTTGCAACTTAACTATGTTTTGTTTGGACACCAATTGTATTGGTTAAACTTTTATATCTTTTAACTCGCATGTTCAATATGATTGGTGGCTGGATCCTGGTCAGTCACGCCTCCAAGCGGTAGTACTCCGCAGGTGGATTTTGGGGGTGTGACAAATATTGTGTGGGACCCATGTCCCCTAACCGGCCATCAAAAGGGGGGGTTAAAGTGTAACATTTAATGGTAAGTTAAGTGTTTTAGTTAGATTTCAAGTATACTAGTTAGGGTTATATGTGTTATATGTTTATAGGATGTGTTATGATGTTTGGTGACCATAACTAGCTTTGTGACACTAAAACAATGCTTCTAGTAAGAATTTGATGTTTCGGGTAGTGTCCGGTTGTTCGTTTCGTTACTGTTCGTTAAAGTGCTAAATTGCGCAGTTTAGTGTGCTTTATGTAGTCTTTTATGACAGTTTCGATTCCCGACACTTAGGAAAGTATTCTGGACCATTAAATCACATTTCTTTCATTATATTTAGATGTTAAAAGCTGTATTTTTGCTGAATTTATTTATTTTCTGCAGAATTCTGCAGTTTTAGTGTGTTTTTGGCACTTTCCGGTACCTATGTCATCGCTAGGAAGACAATTTTGTAATCCCTACTTTCCTGCACACTATACTAGTGTAACACTTGGTCTTGGGGCTTATTTTATGTCTTAACATCATGTCTGTCTAAGTACTGAACTCCCGTCAGTACTTCTAGTTTGTCTGAAAACTGTGCCAACTCTGCTTTGTGCATTAATAGAACTATATTGTGTTGCATGTAGTAGTGATAGAAGTCTTGCAACATGAAATGTCATTGTATGTATATATCAGTAATCAGAATTTCATTCGTCTTGTAAACTAAATTATGCACAGTCATTAAAGCACATATAACTGTTTAATTATTGTACGGAATGTATGGAAAAGTGCCAGTTGTCACACTTGACTCAACTTTCTCTTTCCTGCAGCTTTTCTTGCAATGTGTCAGAAGATGGGCACATGTTCGCTGTTTAATACAGCCACACACCTAGAATTGAAAACAATTTTCTTGACCACCTATAAACACTTTTTTTATTTCAAAACACCTATTCATGCAAAAAATTCTGATCTCGAATAGTTATAAAAGGAAAAGTGACGTTTAGTGAAATCAAAGAAAAGTAAAATAATTAGGCTAGGCGGTATGGTAGAGGGTCATCCTTTGGAGGATGATCCGCCATGTAAGCGTCATATCATAGTACTTGGAGGATGTCCCTCGAAGGTAGAAACACTGCAAATGGAGGATGAGCCTACCCCATCAACTTTATTTATTTAATTTTTTAACTTCATCTACTTTTTTAACATTTATTAAATAAGATATAAAAATAAATACATTAATAATAAAAAACCAAACATTACATAAGTTAAAAAAAGAAACACAAACTTAAAGAATAAAAATCCTAAGAACTTTCATACTTTTTCATGATTCTCTCTTGCATTTTTTTAAAGTAGCTCGTTTTTCTTCGGGATAATTTTCAGCATCGGCCGTCATTATGTCCCATTCTTTTAGTTCGTTTTTTTCTTTGTTCACCCGAACCTTTTCTTCCGCCACGCGTTCCTTCGCCTTTGCCTTTTGGGCCGTGACATCCGTGTACGCTTTGAATTGGGCCATAAACGCCTCCATCTTCGAATCGCCCCCCTTTTCGTTTTTTTCTTTGTAGCTGCCTCCTTTTTTGATTTGTCCCGGCCCGGGGGACGTTCCTCCTCTCCAGGTTTTTTGTTCGATTTCGAAGGTTGATTTTGGTCAGCCGCCACTTGCTTTCCTTTTTTACGTTTCGAAGATTGCGGTTGCGTCTCTGGAACGACTTCAATGTCGTCTTCAACGGGTTGTAGTGGTTGAGAATATTGAATGGGTTGTGGTGGTTGAGAAGATTGAACGGGTTGCATGTTGAACGGGTTTCGCATCATCAAGCTTTGTAACGATTGCATTTGTTGCGTATTCGAAAAAGTGTTCGGAGATTGTTGAAAACCCGCAAAAGCGTTGACGGAAAATTGCGAGGAAGCGTTCGGTTCCATTGTAGGATAGTACCCGGGCACCGAAAAAACGTTCGGGTTTGGATTTGGGTTGTTCGGGTTGTATGGATCCATTGTAAAAAGTAGAAGAATGTTTTATAAAAAGGTAGAAGAGTTTATAAAAAGTTGAGGGAGAGATGGGGTTGAAGTGGGTAAAAAGATTGTATTTATATAAAAAGTTTATTGATTTTGGGGATTTTTTGAATAATAGCCGTTAGTTTTGATTTTAGACATTTAATTTTTTTTTTTTTTTTGCAACGGTACACAAGCCATAACGTACACATTTTTTGTCATCTAGTGGGGCGGCTCAAACGTCTTAAGGCAGACGGAGAGGACGACGAGGGGGGGGGGGGGGGAAATGGTGTTGGGGGCGGTGACGGAATTTGTTTTATAGAAGTGACATGTTAAAAATTTAGGTTTTATAGAAAGTGTTAGCATACAGAATTTGTTTTTATAAAGAAATAAAAGTCAAATCATTTAAGAAAAATTTTCATCAGGTCACATAAAAATTGTTTTAACTCATTAGGTCGCAAGTTAAGAATGATATTGGGTTGAAACGTTTGGATTATTGGGCCTAGTATTATTAGATTGGGCTAAAAATATATAAATTTTGGGCTAATACACATTTTTTGGGATTCAAGTTTTGAGAGTGCAATTTTGATTTTAAAGATTTTTGGGCCAGATTAGTATTACTACTTTTGGGCCGAAAATTTTTTAAGTGGTCGGATTATTTGAGTACAATTTGGTTCGTGATTGTTAGATTTTGGACTTCTAGTGTGAACTGGGTTTGAATTAGTGGACTGCAATATTTTTGAACCGGGTTTCTTAAATCGCATTTGTGGGTCAAGATTATTGCAAGTATTGGACCGTGTTTCAAGTTGAGATTTTTAGACCGGGTTTCTAAAATCAGTTTAGTGAATCGAAGTTTATAGTGAACAGTAGAGTGTTTTGGGCCGATTGTGTTGAAATTTGGACCGTGATTTTTGGATCGTGTTTAGTTAAGTGGGTCGGGTTGTTTTAGTACGATTGGGCTGATAACAAGTGATTTTTGAACTTTGAAGCTATAAGGGTTTTGAATCGGGATTTTTAATCTACAAAGCTTTCGAGTTTGAGTATTTGGGTTCAAGAGACTAATAATTTTAAAATGGAGAGTTATTCAAATGAAAGGCAGATGCTAAAAAATAAATTAGAAATCACGTTTTAGCAAAAAGCATCAGTTATAATGATGTCGGAATAGTACCATGATTTAGTATATAGGATGGGAGGTCCGTGCACTACCCCCCCCCCCCCTAGTATATAGGATGAACGAGTACGGTGTCGAGATTTCACATACTGAGAAGATATTAAAGTTTGCAGATTTGTTACTCTCAGAGTGGGATGATTTTGAGTTCATATTGAAGAAACATTCTGATTTGTCTGAAGTTAGTGTATATGAGTTTCTTAGAAACGTAAAAAAACATGAACCGATAGCAAAATGCAAGAAGAAAATGGAGAGAGAAAAGATGATGGTGCAGAACAGTGTAGTCAAAGAATCGAGCATATTTACAAATGTAGCTTTATGTTCTGAACCAGTGTGCTTAAAATGTGATAAAACTAGAGTTGAAAATGTCAAACTTCTGAGGGATGCAGAAAGTTTGATATTAGAAAATAAAAACTTAAAAAGAAAATTTTAAAAAATTAGAAAATAATTTGAAAAATCAAATAAAAATTTTGGAAAATGAAAAATCTGTTTTAAATAAAAATGATTTTGAAAATCAAATTGCAATAAATTCTCATCTTGAGAAAATAACTCAACTTGAAAAAGACGTTGAGTTTGCTAATAATAAAATTGAAGATCTAGAAAATAAATTGAAAGGTTTTGTTGCTTTGTCGTAATGCTAGATAATTTAGTTCCAAAACCGACCAATAAAAATAAAGAAATTGAGGAGGACGAATATGAATTTGTAAACGTGGGGTTGGGTATAAACCGTCAGAAAAGGCTAAATCAAAAACGATTGTACCTGATAACACGAAAGACAAAACTTTCTCAGTTGAAATTCCAATAAGTGACGATGTCGCAAATTATGACGAATTCATAATTGAAGACTGTGATGATGAAAATGATAAAAATGAAATATTTTTTAAATTAAAATAAAAAGTTTAAACAAACAATTCCACAATTTGCTTAAAAAGGTGAATGTTCAACTTCTAAGCAAATTGGGGACCAACAACAAAATAAAAATGTTAAAAATTCCAAAAATTAAAAATTGTTCAAAATCAAAATAAAAGTTTATCAGTAAAATCATCCAATCATTATAAAAACAAAAATCCACAAAAAAATGAAAATCAAAACTCACAAAAAGTTGGTAATAAGTGATGCAGGTTTGACCACGGTGCTCAATAGTCAAATCAAGCTTACAGAAGAAGAAGAAAAAGAAGTGGTGATGACTATTACACATCAAATCAGTGTTATGATTTGAGTGTTTAGTTTGAAACAGGAGAATGGTATGATAACTGGGTGTGTTACAATTATGGTTTTGAAGGACACATTGCTGTTAACTGTCAGAGTAAGAGATTTGAGACGATACAGATGGACCCTCCTTCTCAAAAGAATTAGACTGGTGGGTGTGGTCGTGGGTTTTGGGCGTTGTTTGACGGAGTCTGAATGATGGTTTGCTAAATATATAAAGTCTGTATGATGGTTTGCTAAATATCTGAAATTTGTATGATGATAAAAAAAATAAAAAATTGCGTGTTTGGTACTGTGTGGTATTAATTAAACGAATTTAGATAAAAGATAAAAAGAAAATAATCATATATATGCTATCTCATCTCGAAATAAATTTATTCTATACAAACTCAGATCAGTTCCTTACCACAAAGGTTTTTGGACCAAAATAGTAAAGTGTGACGGGAAAAGATATTAAGTTAATGGAAATTGGAGGTTTACTGATTTTCTATAACATATACTAAGATTAACACAATGTTATTACGATTTGTTGACGTTTGGTTATACTAGTAAAATGTGGCAAGTACATTTATTTGTAAATATTATCTTTTCTAAATGTTTATTGGTTCAAATTTTATATTGTTACCTAGTTAAAAATAAGCACGTAAGAATATATTGTTTTTATTTGACAATATTAATTCGAGTTACTATGCATTTCGTTGTCACCCATCACACGATAGGTAACATTACTAGTTTATGCTATTTTTTTTAACCAGGCTAAGGACTTTTAGGTAGCGTTCAACAAATTATCTTTAGGTTGGGTCAGGGGCGGATCTACCTTGATGTAAGGGGTAGCCTCCGCTACCGCTTGGCCGGAAAATTTTTGACGTTTTTAGTGTAAATTTTGGAAAAGTTTGACGTTTTTTCGATTTCGTTACCACTTATTTATAAAACGTTCCCGCTTGGTCGGAATCCTAGATCCGCCACTGGGTTGGGTATAACTTTTGTGGACAAACAACTCGTTTTTCCGGTTATCACAATAGTCATAATCGAATCCAGCAAAAAAAATGGTCATCAGTAAAATATAAAAGCGAACCATAGCAAAAAAAAAAAAAAAGGTCATCAGTAAAATATAAAAGCGAACCATCGATTATTCAACTGGTTTATGGTTACATATATTGGTTTTATTTATTATTAGTATCGAATCCAGCCAAAAAAATGGTCATCAGTAAAATATAAAACCGAACCATCGATTATTCAAGTGGTTTTTGGTTAAATATATTGGTTTTATTTATTATTAGTCAGGTATTTTAGCAAGTGAGAATAATATATAGAAAGGAAGGTGGCGTGCGTGGGGCACGGTCGCGTGGGTCCGATGAATGATTTAAATTAACACATGCAGTCATAGATCTAACATCAAACTTGAATCTTTATTTTAATACGTTTTATGCCCTTAATCATAAAGCTTAACTTTTAAGGATTATGCACAACCCAAAAATGGAACATAAACCTAGTATCACTTGGTAGTTAAGTCATTATTATCTATTTGCAAAACAATATGGTTTTGTGTTATTTTGTATGTTTTTTTTTTAAATTTAGTGATAATAGTTACTTTAGCTTATTAATTCTAATTCTGATTTATGTACAAGAAAATATCTTTATATAAGATAATAGGCATGCGGGTCATAAACTACTTAGAAGTTGATTTAACTAGATCCTCTAAAATCTTATTTATACACCATTTTTACTATATACATATAGATAGAAGAAAAGGATGTGTGAATAATATATAGTCTATTCAACTAGACTTAACATGTTATTTACATCACAATAACGCATCAACCCCAAAACACCAGGGATGTTTATGAATTATGGTTTAATTTAAAATTGTGAAACCGATTATGAAATTAAAAGAATATGCTAAACTGAAGAGTCAACCTTATAATATTGAGGTATTTTTGAAAAAGCTATGTGAACTCAACAGACCAAATTTAATCCTTGTCTAAATTTATTTAAATTTTGCATACTTAATAGTTAACCCAAATTTAATTTGTTTGCTTGCTTAAGCACCATTTAATGACCAAATTTAATCACTCTAATTATCTGATTATCTTTGATATAATTAGATCATGTTCAAACATCTAAGAGGGGATTTTAGGATGTTCAACCCGTAACATACTTTTGTGTCCTAATTAACCAAAATGAGTTTGATCACCTTCAACGGAGAAACACAGGTCTAATCCGTAAGGGATAAGACCTAATGTTCAACCGAGGGGAGTTAATCTTCTGATCGTCGTGAGCTCAAATGAAAGTGTAATAATCTGCAAAACTGACAAAACACCGTGAGACTCGTTACAAGAAGGAGAGGTGGGTGGTTCTTCTCGTAACCAACCTCCAGCATGAGAATAAGTGTTGTTCTTTCTGTAGAGAAAGAGCAAAGTATAGAGTGAGAGTGTCAAGAGCGGGATCGAAATCCTTAAACCTTTGGAGAAGTGTTGTATTTATAGCCGAGAGGTTGGAGAAGAATGGAGGCTGATTGGACGAGGTGTCATTGTCAAGGGATATTCATTTGGTCCCCTCTGTCGTGGCAGTTAGTGCCCGCAGAGGTGGAGTACGCACGCGAGCCGTGATTTGCAACACGTCACTTTCGGGTATGCTTCTTGTGTCGTATGCCATCAGCCATTAGTGGAGGTTGAGGAGAGGTGAAATGGCGTATCCTGATTGGCCACACGTCGCCGCCAACTGTACCTTTTGTCCCCTGTACTATGGCACATCGTAGGGATCTTTTGGTACAGTGCTTGATGAGCGTTGATTGGTTGCAGGTCCCTTTCACCTTGTACTATTCATTATCCTCCGTGCTAGCATAGTATCGTGACCACAGAAGTGGCCCACGGGGAGTTGTTATGGCTAGTTGGATGTCTTGTTGTTGTCTAAGTGTAAGTATGGTCATGTGCCTACAGGGCTTAATCACGGCCCGCGGGGGGTTTAGAACCATACCCTACATGGGCTGGAGACCCGCTTCTTGTGCACACTTGTTTTCTTTTACTAAGCGTGTGGAGATCTGTTGTGGAGGATGCGTGTGTATTTTCCATTTGTATTGCGGATGCTTTTTCGCGTGAGGCGGGTGGAACTTGAGTTGTCCTTCTGATTTTCCCACATAGTGTGTCGCTTGTTGAGTGGGCCGTTGGAGCACGTGTGCCTGCACTATTACCCATCACATTAAATTGTTGATCCCAGATAACAATGTTTTATCTAAACTTGGCAAGTGATTTCAACAAATATCAAAATAATGTGCGGAACTAGAAATCAAACTTTCAAAAGACACAGCTACAGAATTTTCAAGCTTATATCACTTTTAAAGCTTACAAGGTGATTGTGAGGTTATTGACTATTACAAACAAACACTTAAAGAATTCTATGATGAAGGGCAGTGGAGTTTTTGTAGTATGTGATAAATGCTAAGCTTGACTCATTTTCCCTTTGGAGTTATTTTTCTATTTATAGAGAATGTAAGGCATGAATAAACATTTGTTTATGCATGCACTTGACTGTGTAAAGTAGCTTTTTGGTATATTCATTGAATCTGTTCAAGTCCAGTTGCTACTTAGGAGTTCGTGTAGAACCTTATCTCTTTGACAAGTTGCTCCATTAGAATTCTGATAAACTACTCGTCAGAAATCTGATGTTTCTTGATCATTAGATTTATGATGATTAGGATTTACCAGATTCTGATGATAAATACCAGATTTATCATCAGGTACATCAGATTAGTCTTTTCTGATCATCCTTTCTTAATTGTGATCATTTTCTGATGCTTGTTGAAGATGATGTCTATCTATCTTTCTTTTGTTTTGTTGTCTTGTATCTTCTTTCTTTGTCATCTTCAGAATTGATCAGAATGATCGAATTTTTCTTCAACACTTACATGAAGTTTCCTAATAATTTCCCCTAAGTGTTGTAAGAAATAACTACTCATGACATATGAATTAAAACATGAACTTTAAGCAAACACAAAGTTAACAGAATCAATGTTTAATCCAAACAAAAAAAAAATCAGTTCTAATGACGAAGATCCCCAGATTTCAATTGTTTCTTGTGATGGATGGGTTTACTGCATTTTTTGTAAACTGCTTTGTAGACATTCCTTGCAACAATCCAATCATTTATGATTTCTTTAGTTTGTTTCCTAACCTATGGTTCATCACGTCTTTTGATCTTCAGTTGCTCCTGTTTCGTGTTTATGCATTCTTTGATGTAGCTTAGGGTCTGATTAGAGTATTTGCATATTTCTCTCACCTTGAATAGTGCTCTATCTTCACCAATATCCCTGTAAACAACATAAAGTTCAGGTTGTTCAAAGATTACACATGTTCTAGCTTCAGCTTTCATTTCATCTGGGATTGTTGTGTTTGGAGAAGTTATAAGCTGTTTCTTTCCAATTGCATGATCAAAGTTAATGCAGAGATCAAAGTCACTAATGGCCATTCTGTAAACACTTTGATTCCACTCTTGGTTATGCTTACCATGGCTCTTCGTACATACTTGCTATGTAACTTCTCTTCATCATATGTCTTTCTCAGCATTATCAGATCCATTGGATGAAGTTGATCAACTAAGTCAGCATCCGTTATGAGTTGTTCTTCACCATTTTTTCTTATCAGGGTATACTTTTTTTATCTTGGAATCCGAACACGCCATCTGGAGTTGAGTGAGTGTCAACTTTCAATACTCTCTTTATTGGATTTGCCAAGGGCCCGTGTATACTACATTCTCCCCCTTTCACTTCTCTCCATCGACAATCCTCTACTCATTGGACTTAGAGGTCTTTCTAGCTTATCTTATTCAGTCCAATAGAAGTGTTCGAGGTGCTCATATCTTATCTTTCTACATCGAGCACAAACCTAGTTATATATCCTGCAAGATCTCTTTCTGGAACCGTCTTGGGCTTTTTGAGGAAGTCGTTTCTACCCATTTTCTCTTTTCTTTCTGGACTAAGGATACACTGAAAGTTGATTCACCAAATATTGTTCTTTTGGGTGAACCTTCCAGTATTTCTTTGTCCCTAAGCTGCAAGACTGTTGGTGTTCTACTTTGTCCTTCCATAATTAGGTTTTTTGGTGTTGCTTCTATGTTTTGGACTTTGATCTTGGGAACTTCGGCTTTTGATACTGGTGGAGGGGGTCCCATTGGTACTGTTTTTGACTTGGTGCTCTGAGGTGCTGATCTTAACTCTGCTGCAGGTGTGACAGTTATGGTTAAAGGAGCTTCTTGTCTTGGTGCATCTTTAGGTATATTTCTCATTAGATCACGAACATTTATCTTTGACAATTGAGCAATATTGTAGTGCAGTCTTCTAACCAGAGACCTCACATCTTTGATTATTTCAGAATTGTTCTTTTCTTCAGTTTGCACTCCTTTGAGTTCTATTTGAAGATGTTACATCTACTCATTCCATTCCTTTATCAACCTTACAAGTGCATATGCCATATTGTTGTTGCTTGCTTTCAACTTGTTGATTTCTTCTATTAATTCACCAGAATTTTCATCTCCCTTGCTTCAATTGCTTCCTTCACTTGGACCTTTATGCCTTCTAGATCTTCTGATAGTTTTCTGAATTCAGCAGTGAATTTGTTGATATCGTGCTAGAGTCTGTTGCATGCTCTACAGCTTTTCGATGTTCTTCTACGTTTGACTTTTGATGATTTCTACTAATTCTTACAGAGTTTTGATGTCAGATATTTTACTTTTAAGTTCTTCCAACAACACAACTAACTTTGTTTCAATAGATGCTTTTGGTTCCTCTGCAGGTGGCTGTTTTTCTGTTAAATCTTGGATTACTTTGTTCAGCACTGCATTATATTGTTCTTTTATCATGGTAGGAGTGGTTGTGGGGTGAGGTGGAACAACAGATGTTCCTGCTACCAAACCAGCAAAAGACACACTTGGTGCTATTTTTAAAGGCTCAGACTGGTCATGAGACCAATCAGAAAAAAACCTTTACCAGATTTGTAAAACAGATTTACATATAGATTTTCCTCATTTCCCTTAATCATTCTTGTGAATGATCCTCCATGAGTTGTAGGGAAAAACAAATTTTCCTAAACCAGGTTTCCTTGATCAGTATCCTGATCTCTACATGTTGTTGTCTCATCTTCTTCCTCTTTATCAGTTTCAGAGTTGAGATCTAGGGAACCCTCAATTCTCTCTTCTACATTTGTGTTTAATTTTCTTGCAACAAATAAGTAATCAGATTCATCAGAAGAATCTGATTCTGTTGAATTCTTTACCAAGCCAAGAGAGAGATTGATGTTTTCACCTAATTCTGTGTCATGTTTTGCATCTCCTTTTCGGTGTTGTTTTGTCATTGTTATGTCTTGCACATCTGTCTCTATGTTTTCTTGTGAGATTCTGCTACTTAACTGAGGCATCTTCGTGGCTAGTAGTTGAGTTATATCTTCCATTTCTTGTGCTCTTGATGTTTGATCCTCATCATCTGGTGAAAAACTACTGTCAAGTAGTTCTACTTTGTTATATATTTCTTCATGCTTTTTCCAGTAAGGTGAGTCTTGTGCTATCAAACATAACATGCTTTCTAGTAAGGCTGGCACATCATTGGCAGATGTCCAAGATTTTTCAGCACACCATGGAAAATCATGATGGATGAGTGGGATAAGTTTGAGGAAAATATGTGAGCTTTTCAAGTGGGTCAGGATAAACAAAATGCTGAGAACAAAACTTTGATATGGGAGTGTGCTGATGCTCAAAAGAAGTTAGCGGACGGTGTGGCCCTTAATGAGAGTAAAAATAGAATGTCTGGGAAGTCGCGTGCAAGAAACAAAACGAAGCTTTTAAGTTTGCATGCGACAAAGCATTCAACACTTAATGTAGTCGGCCAACAAAATTTGAAATTTACTAAATCCTTAGAGGCCAGGGAGGAAGAGCTTGCGGTTGCCCGGGCCTGCATTACCAACTTAGAGGGGGTTGCCGTCGATGTTGAAAAGTTAAAGGCCGAGTTAGCTTCGTGTGACCAACGCATTATTGATCTTGAGGTTGAAGAGGGAGTAACTATCAACCGTGCTAATGAGCTTGAGGAGAAGAACATAGATACGAAGCCTGAGATTGAGAAGGTGCGGGCAAACTATGCGGATGCATAAGATCTGGTTGAGGTGCTAATTGCGAATTACAAGTAGTTGTTAGAATGCGACATCCCTCATGTTAGTTCCTTTTATTATTTTCATGTCATTGCATGCATCTGTTATTTGTTTATAACTTGATTATCTTTGTTATAGGCTGCAGAGAGCATTTGCTCGGTGCCTGAGTCAACTTCATGTGTTGCGGAGTTAACAAAGGTTGCTTAAAGGAGTGGCCGCAAGCATGTTACGGCGAGGATGTGTCATACGTGCGGTAAGGGCTTACAGAAAAAGACTTCGATCTGCACATGGAAGACTGTACTTCCGCATACGTAGCTAGGCAAGAAGATTATGACAACCTCGAGTTTTCTACCCTTGCAATGGTTGCTAGATTATCCTGGCGCGGTGATGCTATGGATAAACTGAAGGAGTTGTTTGAGGGGCATGGGGACGATGGTGGGGGGAACTTCCGACGTATGAAGGTGACGGATCACCTGCCTGCGTGTCGTGCATGGTCATGGGCCCTGTAATAGTTAGGTTTCCCAAAGACAAGTTCCAACAAGTAACCCAGCCTGCGTATCGTGGATTCGACCCTTTGGGTGCTTTAAGACATGTTACACCTGGTCCCAACCTCTATTGGTCGTGGTTTAAATAAGTTCCACCCGTCGGCCTTTGTGTCGTGCATTCGGCTCGTGGGGTGTTTGTTGTGAGCGTGCTTTACCATTTTGTGTAATGATTTGCAAATTTAGCAAAACACCATGAGACTAGTTACGAGAAGGAGAGGTGGGGTTCTTCTCGTACCACCCTCTAGCGTCAGAATAAGTGTTGTTCTTTCTAGGGAGAGAGAGAGAGAGCAAAGTATAGAGTGAGAGTGTAGAGAGCAGGATTAGAATCCTTAAACCTTTGGAGAAGTGTGGTATTTATAGCTGAGAGGTTGGAGAAGAATGACGTGGGAGTACGCCCGCGCGCCGTGATTTGCTAAACATCACTTTCTAGATGTACTTTTTGTGTCGTATGCCATCGGCTGTTAGTGGAGGTTGAGGAGAGGTGAAATAGCATGTTATGATTGGCCACACTCGCCGCCAACTATATCTTTTGTCCCCTACACAATGGCACATCGTAGGGATCTTTCGGTATAGTGCTTGGCGAGCGCTGCTGTTTGGTTGTAGGTCCCTTACATCTAGTACTATTCATTATCCTTCGTGTTGGCATAATATCATGCCCGCACGATTGGCCTGCGAGGAGTTGATGTGGCCAGTTGGTTGTTTTTTGGTCGATGTGTAAGTATGGCCATGTGCCCGTGGGGCCTTAGTTGCAGCCCGTGGGGGGTTTAGAACCATACCCCTTCATTGAGTACCAATTTTAAATTTGAAACACTTGTGTCCTAATTCACCAAAATGAGCTTGATCACCTTCGGTATCAATTTTAAGTTTGTAATACTCCTGAAAGCATAAACGATAAGTTGAAACCATTGTTGATCAATCAATTCATCAATTTGCCCTTGTGGTTAGTTTTGGTCAAAACTACTGTTTTTACCAAAATTTAACCTTATGTTGTCATCCGAATCAAATAATGGCTATAATCAAATTACCTTTGTGGTTAGTTTTGATCAACATCGCTATTTTTACCAAAATTTAACCTTCCGTTGTCATCCGGATTAAAGGGGAAGATGGCTTACCTAGGTGATTGAATCGCTAGAAAACTTTAATAACGTATTCATGTAGAAAGTAAATAACCTATTCATCTAGGACGTAAGCCTTCTAGTAAACTTTGCCTTCAATTTCTTAACTAGTAGTTTACCCGTCCGCTGTCCGGGTATATATGATTAACATCATCCAAACTCACTGTATATTTTAATATCACGATGACTACTTATCTAACTATTAAGAACATCAATAACTATGTCTATATTTAAAATAATGTTGACTTTTAATTTGATTTCGATTAATAACTACAACTCTTCTTGAATTGTCATACATACTAATTTATAATCTTACATCTAATTCGCACAATTTAAAATATTTAATTAATTATTTGTAATTGATTAACGTAGGAATTGCTAACACCATTAAATGAAGATAAAAGAGATCTATCAATGATACATGTTTACAAAAGTATTAAAAAAAACTATCAACACAACCAAACGTAGATTATATTTATGTCATGAGAATATTATTTAAGAACATCAATAACAGTGTCTACATTTAAGATAATAATGACTTGTAATAAATGATAAACATGCATGATACATATACAAAAAAAAGCAGATAATGTTATCAAGATTTCACAAGTATATAACAAAAGAACCAAAAAAAACACAATGTATACTATAATATACAATAAATCATAAACATGCAGAATACATATACAAAAAAACTAATTGATGTTATCAGGATCTCCCAAGGATATTACACAAAAGGCAAAAAAACACAATATATACTATAATTTACAATTTCGTTGGCAAAACACAAACCATTGTAAAAAACACAATGACTTATTATCCAACTATTAAGAACATCAATAACCATGTCTATATTTAAGATAATAATGACTTTTTATTCGATTGCGATTAGTAACTACAACTGTTCTTATATTCTTATATATCGAATTGTCATACGTACTAACTTAAAATCTTACATCTAATTCACTCAATTTAAAATTTTTAAGTAACTATTTTTAAATTGATTAACATAGCAATTGCTAACACCATTAAATAAAGATAGATGAGATCTATCAAAGTTAGATCAACATAAACTAAATCAATTACAAATCTCTCTATGGTCGCTCGAAGAAAAGGGAGCATATGAAGAACTAAACAGAAAAGTCAGCATCATCAGTGATAACAATTACAAGCGAACCTGGAGCAGCATCGGATAACTTGATGAAGTCCTCCACTCTCCCCCATCAGATTTCAAGAACAACGCAGAAGAGTTTATCACACAACTGTTGAAACAGGATCAGAAAATCTGCCACAATCCTAGCCGATCTGCAAAACAAAAGAAATAATGAAATCGCGTGGAAGAAGGCGAGAGTCGTTGAAATCTTAGGAAGTGTTAATTGTAGCGTATAATATTTTATACATATTTCACTCTTTAATCTTTCTTTATATTTAATTTAATAAAATTAACATCCATTGGATACAAAGTAAACACAATGACAAGAACACATAACATAATGTATAGAAAACCCACCTAAGTTGCAAAACACAACAATTAGACGCAAATAACACAATATATAGAAACAGTTGCAATACCATGGCTAATATTAACACTATCCATACCACCAATATTCAAGTATTTCTTTATTTAATTAAACAAACAATAAAATATAAAAGATAATAAAAGATACGCAATCAACATCATATCTATCACAATCAAAACAACTTCATCATCACCGGCGTTTCATATCTCCTTGAAGATCATCGCCGCCGAAGATTTGATCGACAAAAAGGTAACTTCCGATTGTAAGTCTTAACGGTTTAATTTCTATTAGATTTCTAAACCTCTGTTAGATTCTTAATCAGCCACATATGATGGTTACTGCGGCGAATAACTTGTTTGTAGACGTCAAATCTGATTTTAGGTTTCAATCATCTTCAACCTCTCATATGTTATGTATAGTTGATATATATCTTATGTATTGCATGTTATGGACATTGTCGAACTAATGTTTACATTATAATGATAATAATATATGAAAAAGTTGCAATCAAACAATTGGGGGTGTTTGGGTTAGTGATGTGCGATAAAGTGTCGTATATATTAGGTGTATATTTTAAGCCCTTTTTAACACTTATTTTAGCCAAGTTTTAAATTTATAAAACACGATATTTTACTAACACTAAACACACATATGGGCAAGTGCACCCATCGTTGAGTGTAGTATAGCGTTGGTAAGATACCGAGGTCGTCCAAGGACACAAGAGCTTTTAGTACCGGTTTATCCTCAACGTCTAACCAAAACAAAAATTTAGAAAAAGGTTTTAAACTAAGAAAAATAAAACTAACTAAAATGCTGAAAATAAAAATAAAAATAAAAACAGATAGACAAGATGAATCACTTGGTTCCGACTCGTATCTAGTATAACCTTTGATTATTTCCGCACTTTTGCACATAATTAAGAGATTATCTTAGTTATTGTAGTAGGCCCCTCTTTTGAAGGTGACGTTACCCTCACCCCAGTAGTTTGAGTCAGCAGGGATACAATCCTAAAGGGGTGGATTATTGGAAGATAATGAATTAAGTTATTAATGCAGTATTGTGGTAGGCCCCGCTTTTGGCGGTGACGTTACCCTCGGCTAAGTAGTCTGAGTCAGCAGGGATACAGTCCTAAATAGCCGGGTTATAGTATTAATAGTAGTTAACTTATGAGGGGATCAAAGAGTTTGGACCCCCGCCATCCAATACCGTGAAGTATTGAAGGAGGTCCTACTAAATTTGACCCAGGTCCATTGCAGGACCTCTAAACGCTGAACAATGGCAAGACCTTTACCAAACCGTTCCCTTAACCCCCTACCAGGTAGCCAACATACCTCCATATAGACCGTGGAGATATGAATGGTGAAAATCCTTTATTTTATATAGACAGTAAAATAATGCCAAGACACCACGGACAAACGATAAGGAAAGATCACCTTCAACATAAGTAACTAGTTATTAAAGTCATTAATACAAAACCAAATAAAAAGTGCAAAAGATTAGAAATAAAAAGTATTATACTAGACACTTTGTCTTCACCAAGTGATGTAAGAGACTTAGGCAAACATGGCCTTGATTGTCAAGAACTCTTACGATCAATCTTGGATCCCGAGACGACTCACAAACTCTATGATGGACAATGGATGATGGTGGTGGATGATGGTGTTGTGATGGTGGTGGATGGTGGATGAAGTGTGAGAGAGGTGGTGTGCCAAGGGATGAGATGAAATGAATCCAAGCACTCCTATTTATAGGCTGAACAGAGAGCTGGACATGGCCCCGTGTCCGCTGGACACGGCCCCGTGTCCGTCTGACACTCTCTCTCCTCATTAATTGTAATTCGCAATTACAATAAATGCGCCTGCTGTACTTTCGACACGCCCCCGTGTCCGCTGAGCACGGCCTCGTGATGGGCAATAGAAGCTTCTATAGGTTTGTCTTTTCTGCTGCTTCTTGAGCACGGCCCCGTGCTGGCTGAGCACGGCCCCGTGCTGGCTGAGCACGGCCCCGTGCTGGCTGAGCACGGGGCGTGTTCAGCCTTCTGTTTTCTCTATTTTGCTTTGGAAGGTGCCGTTGAGGGTTCGGGTAGTCCACTAATGTTCCTTTTCTTATATTTATGTTGGATTTTGCTGTCTTTTTGCTTCTTTTGCGTTCTTGAGCTCATTTAATCCTGAAAATACAAAAGGAAGACAAAAACACTCTTTTTCCAATATTAGTACTAAAAAAGGGTTAGTTTTATGCCTTATTTGATGTAATTTATATGTTGCATTTTACACACATCAAATACCCCCACACTTGAACTTTTGCTTGTCCTCAAGCAAAACTCTTTAATATGTGGCTTACACTCCCAAATGGAATAGGTAGAAGAGAAGGTTTTGGGCTTGTCGTAGAGTGTCGGGATTTCCAAGATCCTTTTGGGTTTTATTTTTATTTATTTACACTCCTATTCGTAATGATTTATTTAGAACTGTTCATAAAAGAAATTACTTATTTGGGCATAACATGCCTTTTTAAAATTCTATTTATATACAAGTTCACATACCTCGCGGGGAAATCACTCACACTCGGCCGAAGGTGTATTTTTAGTGAATCACTCGAGAGCGGCACGGAACTTATTCCTACCATAGGCTTGCCAAGAAATCAATCCTCCTCCTTTTTAACTTTTATACCTTTGTAGATATCAAGAGGACTTTGTGGGTTAAGGGTTGGCTAGGGTTAAAGGTAGGTGGTTGGGTTAGTGGTTAGTAGAAAAAAGGCTAAAAGCGTAACAAGTGTCGGTTTTCGTATTTTTGCAACTTTTATTTTTAATGAAGCTTTTATTCAAACAAAGTTATTTTTGATTACTTTGTTTGTTTATTTTCTTTTTGCTTCATTATTATCAAATTTTTTTTTTTTCACGAAGAACCGAACTTGTTACTAAAATAAAGGGTTAAAAATGAAAAAGGTTTTGGTGGGTGAAAGGGTTTTTGTTTGGGTGATGAAACGAAAAGGTTTAGGCTCAAAGGGGCTAACTAGGGGGATTTTTGGGTAGGTGGTAAAAGAAAAAGAAAAATAATGGTGTAGAAATGAAAAAGGTTAGTCCTAATGCCTCCATCATTTACTTACTCGGGTTTAAGTTGATAAGGACCGGGAATGTATTGTCATGGCAAGTTCTAGAGTCGTAAGAACCAAGCAGCTATTCACACAAGAAACGAAAAATGAGCATTTAGTCAAATGATATGTGATTGTGTGCTCAATAAAGGCTCAAAACTCACTTTTGTGGGAATGGGTTTTTATGTGATCAAGTATATATAATCAAATTTTAAATAAGTTTGTCATGCCTTTTCATAATTTTCTTATGTTGGTTCTTTTTATCACTACGCTATCGGTTGTAAATTTGTAAAAATATAACCTTTTTGAGAACTTGAATTTCCCGAGTTAAACCTAGACAAGTAAAAAAAAATGAAATTTTTGAAAAAATTTGGGGTGATTAGCGTTTCCAATAGAGTTTTGTGTAAGGCTTGTATTTAGGACTTGCAAAATTCAAGGTTTTAGCATCCCCCCCACACTTAAATTACACATTGTCCTCAATGTGTCCCAAAAATAATTTTTTAGGTTGATTAGATGTGTAAAATATTGTTTAAAAAGCAAAAATTTGTGTTACTGGGCACTGAACACGGCCTCGTGTTGTGTGGGCACGACCCCGTGTTCAGGTGCCAGTAACAAGTACTTACAGAAGGTGGACACGGCCACGTGTCTGGTAAAATTCTGCAGAACAGAAGCCAAACAGCAGGTCTGGGAGGTGAGCACGGGGGCGTGTTGGCTGGACACGTCCCCGTGTGGACAGTCTGGAAGCCTGAAAAACAGGTTTCTTCCTCCGGTTTTTCCATCCTGGCCCTATAAGTGCTGAGGCTTAGCACCCCAAGCCTTGGTTTGTACCTGTTTCATCACTTAATACCACACCAAGCAATACAAACATCCTACATTACCACAGTTAATTGTTCCAAGCATAAAGTAAAAGAAAAATAAAGCGGAAAATAAAAGTGTTTAAGGAAAGTAAATTGTTCAACTTCTGGCACGCAGGCCACCAATCGTTCGATAGATAAAGGGACTTAAACCTGTGGGCTCGCCATCAACCCGCTCCTGCTCCTCCAAACCCTCTAATCCATATCTTCATCGCTATCATCACCCCCATCTCCATGCCCCGCCATGTACTCCTGGATGCTGCCGATATCGTCTCGTATATCGCTGATGTTGCGTTCAATAGCTCCGACCCGTTGGTATGTGTTGTTGGCGAGGTTGTAGGCGTTCCTGGTGCACATGAGGTTTTCCTGCATAAGATCATGTAAGCTTTGAAAATTAGGAAAACCGCCTCCTTGTGAGGAGGATTGACCCGGATCACCATGGGGTGGATACTGGTGGTGGGGAGGTGGTGCGTGAAGAACTAGGGCCTCCTGTGGGTTCCATGCATAGCCTTGCGTTCTTTGGAAACTCACTGTTCCGTCTTCCGCCTCATAGAGTAAGTTCATGGCTCGGCAAATGTGGTAGTCAACTCGTCCCGACCATGGGCTTCTTTCAAAGGCTCTTGGAATTCGCGTGTAATGCTTAAAAAGACGGTACACCCATCCTCCGTAGAAGATAGGCGTTGGAGCTCGAGCAAGGCGGTTGAGATGCATGTTTTTCAACAGGAGATACGGAACATCAAGAGGCTTTTGGTTGTGGATACAGTGGAGGACAACCAAATCTTTCAACCCTACAACACCACTACTGTCATGTCGTTGGTTCAGAGAGTACGTGAGGATCCTGTGGATGTAGCGATAGAGCGGATCCCTCAGCTTTGTACTCTTGGTGCTACGAGGGTCGTAGATTCCTTCACCGATTTGAGCCCATGCGGCTTGTCTTTCATTCACCTCCAAGTCTCGTAATCCCCCGGTATTTTCTTCGTTTCCCGATTCCTCTTCTTGATATAGACCTATTATGGCTCCAAACTGTGCCATGGAGATCGAGTACATTGTTCCTCCACACCGAAATACAACCCCAGTCTCGTCAAATGGGTCACACCTTGAATCGAAGTTGAAGGTACTGTAGAACTCCATGGTACATTGGTGTACTGATTGAAGCCTAGTGTTTAATGCAACAGCTAGTGGTCCCGTAACAATGTTGTTGAATCGGTGCAGCTGGTTTACCAAGGTTAACAGCTCCGTGCAAGCTCTCCTGGGGTACTCTTCGGGTCTTGTTTGAAGAACCTCATACCTTGCCCTTGCATCAAGCTCACTTGCATTGAACCTTGTGAACTTTGCCATCTGAAAGAATACACCAAAAATTAGTACGAAACAGAAGTGTTTTTGGACAAAACTGCAAACAGCGGACTGGACACGGCCCCGTGTCCAGCGGACACGGCCCCGTGTCCAGGGGTCTGTTACTCAAAAACTTCAATTTTTGACCCGGTTTCGAAATCTTGAAAATTTTTGGTCCAATAGGTGCGGTTTCCCCCGAAAATGAAACCCTAAACACCGTTTTTCCCAAAATATCCCGTTTACCCTATCAATTTTGTCTTTTTCGGTTCAAGAACAAGGGTTTGGGGTTTTTGTAAGAAATCGGGTGAATCTATGAACAATCTAAGTGTATTTACTTACCTTAACACCAATCTAACTAAATGCAAACAGATTTAGGCAAAAAATTTAGGTTCGATCCGGATGAACATCAAGAACCCTAGATTTTTCCCCAAATTTGTGGGGTTTTAACTACATGCAAGTAACTAATCTAACTACTAAAAGTGATAGAATCATACCTTGACGTTGTTAGATCGGTAAGAGACGTCGAAATTTTGCGAAAAATCGCCTGGAACCAGAGCTTTTGTGGGGAAACGGGGCGTGTGGAATGAAGAAACTGTTTTGAAAAAGGGGTTTTATCCCGTCTGCAGCGCGAACACGGCCCCGTGTCCATCGGACACGGCCTCGTGTCGAGCTTTTTTTTTTTTTTTTTTTTTTTTTGTGCGCGTGTGAGTGCCCCTTTTTTTTCCATAAGCTATGGTTTAGAAAACTTACCGCTTAATTTTGTCGTCTCAATCGTTCGTAACTTACCAGGTATGATGTTTTTAATCTTCCACGGTTTGAAGCGAGATCTCTTCTTCCTCATCCTCAATAAATCCTTGATAGAGTTTCAGCCGTTGGCCATTGACTTTAAATGGTGGCCCATTTCGAGGTTTAATTTCTACTGCACCGTGTGGAAAAATATGGGTGACGGAAAAAGGTCCTGACCACCTAGACTTTAATTTACCAGGAAACAATCGAAGTCGTGAATTAAACAAAAGAACTAAGTCTCCCACCCGAAATTCATTAGGTTTAATATGTTTGTCATGCACATTTTTCATTCTTTCCTTATAAATCTCGGAGTTTGAATATGCATAATTCCTAAGCTCGTCTAATTCATTTATTTGACAAAATCGATTTTTACCAGCAAATTCTAGATCTAAGTTTACATTTTTGATTGCCCAGTAGGCTTTGTGTGCAATTTCTACTGGCAAATGACAACTTTTTCCATAGACTAGCTTATATGGGGTTGTACCTATCGTTGTTTTATAAGCAGTTCGAAAAGCCCATAAAGCATCATCTAGTTTATCAGCCCATTCCTTTCTATTTAACCCTACGGTTTTTTCGAGTATTCGTTTTAACCCTCTATTGGTCACTTCGGCTTGTCCGTTTGTTTGAGGATGATAAGCTGTCGAAACCCGGTGATAGACCCCATATCTTGTTAAAAAATTTTCAAGTTGATGGTTACAAAAATGGGTACCTCTATCACTTATTAAAGCTTTAGGTGTGCCAAAACGAGAGAATAATTTTTTCAGAAATCTTACCACTACTCTTCCATCATTTGTTGGAAGTGCCTCGGCCTCGGCCCATTTAGACAGGTAATCTACTGCCACAAGTATGTATTTGTTTCCTTTTGATGGTGGGAAAGGTCCCATAAAGTCGAGTCCCCATACATAAAAAATTTCACAAACAAGAATGCAATTTTGTGGCATTTCGTTTTTGGAAGAAATATTACCTGTTCTTTGGCAAGCATCACATGTCTTTACAAGATTTTGAGCATCTTTGTAAATGGTTGGCCAATAAAATCCTGAATCAAATACCTTTCGTGCGGTACTGGCAGCACCATGATGTCCTCCGTATGGGCCTTCGTGACAATGGCGGAGAATTCTTCGTGCTTCACTACCATGTACGCATCGTCTGACGAGTTGGTCGGCACACATCTTGAAAAGATATGGATCTTCCCAAAAATAGTGTTTCACATTGGCAAAGAATTTTTTTCTTTGATGATGTGGCCATCCTTTTGCGACTATACCGCTAGCTAGGTAGTTAGCAAAGTCGGCGTACCATGGTTCTTCCTTATATTCCACCATTTCCAGGGATTCAGTTGGAAATTTTTCGTTGATTTGCTCTTCCCTGGTTGCCTCCAAAGCTGGGTCTTCTAAGCGTGAAAGATGATCTGCTGCGGTATTTTCTGCTCCTCTTTTGTCTTTGATTTCAATGTCAAATTCTTGGAGGAGTAGAATCCACCTAATCAAACGTGGTTTTGCGTCTTGCTTCTTAAAGAGATATCGAATGGCTGCATGGTCTGTATAGACTATAGTTTTAGAAAGAACAAGATAAGAACGAAATTTATCAAAAGCAAATACCACAGCTAGTAACTCTTTTTCAGTTGTTGTGTAATTTTCTTGTACATCGTTAAGTGTTTTACTAGCATAATATATTGGGTGGAAATGCTTTTCTTTTCTCTGTCCCAAGACAGCTCCAACTGCAAAGTCACTAGCATCACACATGATTTCGAAAGGAAACTTCCAATCAGGCGCTATCATGATGGGTGCATTGACTAGCATTTCCTTTAAGGTTAGAAATGCTTGATTGCAATCCTTGTCAAAGATGAAAGGAGCATCTTTTTCAAGTAATTTTGTTAGAGGTCTTGAGATTTTTGAAAAGTCTTTGATAAACCTCCTATAAAATCCGGCATGCCCTAGGAAACTTCTAATAGCTCTTACGGAGGATGGAGGAGGTAATCTAGAAATGGTATCTATTTTGGCTCGATCCACCTCCATTCCTTCGCTTGAGATCTTGTGACCGAGTACTATTCCCTCCGTTACCATGAAATGACATTTTTCCCAATTAAGGGCGAGGTTAGTTTCCTCACATCGGGATAGCATTCGTTCAAGGTTATCGAGGCATTGGTCGTATGAATCCCCAAAGATAGAAAAGTCGTCCATGAAGACTTCCATTGTCTTTTCTATCATGTCATGGAAAATGGCTACCATGCAACGTTGGAATGTTGCGGGGGCATTACATAGACCAAACGGCATGCGTCGATAAGCAAAAGTTCCATAGGGACATGTGAAAGTTGTCTTTTCTTGGTCTTCGGGTGCTATCGGGATTTGAAAGTAACCTGAAAAACCATCCAAGAAACAGTAAAATTTATGACCGGATAATCTTTCTAACATTTGATCAATGAAGGGTAAAGGAAAATGATCCTTTCTTGTTGCTTCATTTAATCGTCTATAATCTATACATACTCTCCATCCTGTGACGGTTCTTGTTGGTATTAATTCATTCTTTTCGTTAGTAATTACCGTCATACCTCCTTTTTTTGGAACTACTTGGACGGGACTTACCCAAGGACTATCGGAAATAGGATAGATAAGTCCGGCGTCAAGTAATTTGATGACTTCGTTTTTAACCACTTCTTGAACATTTGGATTTACACGACGTTGTGGTTGTATGACCGATTTGTAGTCATCATTCATCAAAATTTTGTGTGTGCACATAGAAGGACTAATTCCTTTTATGTCAACAAGTTTCCAAGCTATTGCATTTTTGTGTTTTTTCAAAAGACTAATTAGTTTTTCTTTTTCTAGGTTATCTAATTTAGACGAAATAATTACAGGTAACTTACCATCTTTGTCTAGAAAAGCATATTCCAAACCTTTTGGAAGTTCTTTGAGCTCAAGTGGTGGGTCTTTAGGAGACTCCTTATTTGGTTGCTCGTTTCGATCAAGAACTTTAAAAGTTTGTTCTATGGCGACCTCTTCTTCAACAAAGTGGTCAATCTCTTCACTTGTATTGGGTGGTTCATCTTCATCTTCAATTAGGGGGTCATTATTGCCGAATGGATATTTCATTGATCGTTCGAGATCGACACTTCTTTTAAATGCCCCTAATTGAAGAGGTAAATTGTTGAACTTCCGGTTTTTCAAAGCTTCGTAAGTTTTTACAAATGGTCGTCCCAACACTAGAGGAGCGTCATCGAGGATGACAAAGTCGGTTGGGATTACTATTTGATTTGTTTGAACCAAGACATCTTCAACTATACCGATTGATTTTATTACTTTCCGATTGGATAGAAAAATGGGTATTTGAAGTGGAGAAAAATCACTAATACTTAATTTTTCGAAAATATAGTTAGGCATTATGTTAACACAAAGATCTTTATCGATTGTGACATTACTAATAAACGAATTTTGAAAGAAACATGGAACCGGTGTAATGTTAATTTCAAATGGGTCTTCTTTTATTAGTGAAGTTTGATCATTAGTTAACTTAACACTTACCGTTTCGTCAATTTTAGTGTTAGTGTTTAACTCTTTTAAAAACTTAGCATGAGTGGGTACTAAACAATGATTTTCGAAAGAAGGTGTTAAGAGATTAATTTCTTCAAAATTAGACTCTTCTTGGATTTTAACGTTGTCGGACTCACCTTTTTCGTTGCTTAGCTCATGTGTCGGTTTTTCACTTATTTGTTCTTCCATTTTTTTATTTTTAGTTATCTCTTCCTTTTTTAATTCTTCTCTTGTGCGGGACTCCTCTTCCCTTGCACGAGCTTCTTTTATACATCGATCGATAACTCTAATGTGTTCTAATATCCTATCGGTCACTTCGGTTATAGAAAAAGAATCATTATTTCCTAAGCTTGAATCCGGTTGTTCGATCCTTTGTTCCTCATAATACCCATATGAAGTAGATGGTTCACACCATTGTTCTTCATTGTAAGCATATGATGGATAAGGTTTGTAATTTTGTTCTTCATAATACTCATATGAGGTGGGTTGTTCACGCCAAGGTTCCTCATAATAAGCATATGAAGGTGGTGGCTCATATCTTGGTTCCTCAAAGTATGAGTAAGAAGGCTCACACCTTGGTTCATCAAAATACGAGTATGAGGGAGGAGGTTCATACCTTTGGTCTTCATAGGGTGTGTATGAAGTTGATGGCTCGTACCTGGGCTCCTCATAGTAAGCGTATGAATTGGATGGTTGATACGAGTGATTATTTTGAATCGAACGTGTATTACGACAATTTGTGCAATAATTACCCCTATAATCATTCTCATCATAGGTGTAGTTGTAACCTCCTGAGTATTGATCCATAAGAATCACTCAGCAGACCACAACTGAGTCTCGGGACCAGAAAATGAAACAAAGATTGAAACAGAAGACTGGACATGGCCCCGTGTCTGGTGAACATGGCCCCGTGTACAGGATCTGTATCTGGGCGTTTTAATTAAAGTTACTGGTCACGTTGAGCACGGGGGCGTGTTCAGCGAGCACGGCCCCGTGTTCAGACTCTGTATCTGGGTATCTAACTAAAAATATGCAGCACGGGGGCGTGTTCAATGAGCACGGCCCCGTGTTCAGGCTACTGTAAATGCAAACTAAACTAAAATGCAGAAAAATGTGCGCGCGTTTTGAAAAGGTTTTGAAAAACTGATTAGGCCGTCAATTTTAAACTTTCTCAAAATCCTTGTGTCCCCGGCAACGGCGCCAAAAACTTGATGTGCGATAAAGTGTCGTATATATTAGGTGTATATTTTAAGCCCTTTTTAACACTTATTTTAGCCAAGTTTTAAATTTATAAAACACGATATTTTACTAACACTAAACACACATATGGGCAAGTGCACCCATCGTTGAGTGTAGTATAGCGTTGGTAAGATACCGAGGTCGTCCAAGGACACAAGAGCTTTTAGTACCGGTTTATCCTCAACGTCTAACCAAAACAAAAATTTAGAAAAAGGTTTTAAACTAAGAAAAATAAAACTAACTAAAATGCTGAAAATAAAAATAAAAATAAAAACAGATAGACAAGATGAATCACTTGGTTCCGACTCGTATCTAGTATAACCTTTGATTATTTCCGCACTTTTGCACATAATTAAGAGATTATCTTAGTTATTGTAGTAGGCCCCTCTTTTGAAGGTGACGTTACCCTCACCCCAGTAGTTTGAGTCAGCAGGGATACAATCCTAAAGGGGTGGATTATTGGAAGATAATGAATTAAGTTATTAATGCAGTATTGTGGTAGGCCCCGCTTTTGGCGGTGACGTTACCCTCGGCTAAGTAGTCTGAGTCAGCAGGGATACAGTCCTAAATAGTCGGGTTATAGTATTAATAGTAGTTAACTTATGAGGGGATCAAAGAGTTTGGACCCCCGCCATCCAATACCGTGAAGTATTGAAGGAGGTCCTACTAAATTTGACCCAGGTCCATTGCAGGACCTCTAAACGCTGAACAATGGCAAGACCTTTACCAAACCGTTCCCTTAACCCCCTACCAGGTAGCCAACATACCTCCATATAGACCGTGGAGATATGAATGGTGAAAATCCTTTATTTTATATAGACAGTAAAATAATGCCAAGACACCACGGACAAACGATAAGGAAAGATCACCTTCAACATAAGTAACTAGTTATTAAAGTCATTAATACAAAACCAAATAAAAAGTGCAAAAGATTAGAAATAAAAAGTATTATACTAGACACTTTGTCTTCACCAAGTGATGTAAGAGACTTAGGCAAACATGGCCTTGATTGTCAAGAACTCTTACGATCAATCTTGGATCCCGAGACGACTCACACACTCTATGATGGACAATGGATGATGGTGGTGGATGATGGTGTTGTGATGGTGGTGGATGGTGGATGAAGTGTGAGAGAGGTGGTGTGCCAAGGGATGAGATGAAATGAATCCAAGCACTCCTATTTATAGGCTGAACAGAGAGCTGGACACGGCCCCGTGTCCGCTGGACACGGCCCCGTGTCCGCTGGACACGGCCCCGTGTCCGTCTGACACTCTCTCTCCTCATTAATTGTAATTCGCAATTACAATAAATGCGCCTGCTGTACTTTCGACACGCCCCCGTGTCCGCTGAGCACGGCCTCGTGATGGGCAATATAAGCTTCTATAGGTTTGTCTTTTCTGCTGCTTCTTGAGCACGGCCCCGTGCTGGCTGAGCACGGGGCGTGTTCAGCCTTCTGTTTTCTCTATTTTGCTTTGGAAGGTGCTGTTGAGGGTTCGGGTAGTCCACTAATGTTCTTTTTCTTGTATTTATGTTGGATTTTGCTGTCTTTTTGCTTCTTTTGCGTTCTTGAGCTCATTTAATCCTGAAAATACAAAAGGAAGACAAAAACACTCTTTTTCCAATATTAGTACTAAAAAAGGGTTAGTTTTATGCCTTATTTGATGTAATTTATATGTTGCATTTTACACACATCAGTTAGCTTATTTTGAAGCAACTTATGACCTATTGACTTATAAAAGTTAATAAGTTGTTTTTTGAGTGTTTGGGTTAGCTTATTTTAAAGGGTTTTGTGTGTTGACAAGCCATTTTTGAGAAGTCACAATTTCTAACTTCTCACTTATATAAGTTAATAAGTCATTTTTAAGAAGGAATCCCAAACACACACGGATGAAAACATATGATTCTGTTATAAAATTTTTTATTTTTGGGGTTCCTTCACTAAAAGTACTTATTAACTTATATAAGTCATAAGTGAGGAGTTACAAATACTAACTTATCAAAAACAACTTCTCAACACACAAAAATAACTTGAATAAGCTAACCCAAACACTGTAAACACAGCTTATTAAATTTTATAAGTCAATAAGATATAAGTTGCTCCAAAATAACCTAACCCATGTACGATTACGCTAAAAGAGATATTTTACGAATATATATATTTACTGATATATTGAAACGGTATACAGAAGAGATCTATTGCACATTATGAATTAGGAATAATATTCTCATGACATAAGATTACATTTTAACACATTGTGTATTAATACTAACAGTTAATATTAAATGTTATATATCACAGGTATACAAAAATGATTACGTCCTGCCTGTGTCTATTACAAAACCCTAAATCATTGAAACTGGTATGCTGTAATGCCTTCAATAAGTAAGTGTAAACTTCATTACGTAAACTGAAATTAGTAAATGTAACTACAGGCATTACCAATTGAGTTTGTAAAGCTTGTGGGAGGAGATTACTGGAACCGGACAAAGATAACGATAAATCATGAAAGCGGAATAAGCTGTACAGCATGGCTGAGAAGTGTAAGAGGTGAAAGTGTTGTCACTGACGGATGGATAAGTATTGTAAAAGGTCTTAAATTGACAAAGAACACCTTATTGGTTTTGAGGATAATCAAAGAAAAATGTCTACAAATACATTGTTTCATAGAAAACGTTTGTGATGAATCGTTCTTGACAGTCAACCGTTACGGAGATTTAAAGATCATAGTAAGTATAGTTATATGTTAGTAGGAATTTGTTTTTTGTTATACTTGTCAGCAAATGGAAAAAAAAAGAATATATGTTTATAAAATATTTCACAACTTTTCAGGTCATTCCAGAAGCTTATGTGAACAAATTTTACTGTTACTGGCCAGTAAAAGATTCTTATAACATATACGCAGCAGGTCAGTGTTGGAAAGTTGAGACCGAAAAAATAAATGCATGCTACGTTTTTGCTAAAGGGTGTCCGGAGATGTTTGAATACATTAACATAGAAGAAGGTGATATACTGATGTTGATGAAAACAGACAGCGAATCGTTTGACTTGACACTTTATCGTAGCGGAGTTGAAGTTGTTTTTAGAAAGAAGGAGACAACTAAAGACAGCTCAGTTGTTGAAATACCTAAACACACATACTATGAACACTTCAACTCTGTAAGTAATTTAAAGTAAGTTAAAATAGTTTGCTAGTCAATACGACTTATTTACGGATGTTATCGTATAACAGATCTTTACTGATCAAGAAGACTCAATCAACCAATTGATTACTGGGGTAATGAGTTTACATATTTTTACAATACAATATATTGATCCTCAGATGTTAATGAATTTTAAAAATCTTGGATGCAGATGAATGATGAGAAACATGATGTGAATAAGAAAAGTGTTGAAAAAGAAAAGTTGAAGTCTGAAAGAAAGAGTTTTGTAAGTGAAGGAAATAACAACCAGACAAAAGAAGATGTAAGTCTTTGAAACATAATAACGGATAAGTTATTTGTTCATATTATTATACATTCTTAGTTGACGATTGTAGTTTAATTTGCTTTATTGTTACGGGCTGTAATAACAGGTTAAAAAGAAAGGTAAACAGATTGCATCCGATTCTACATCTGAAGAACCTAAACAACTGATATGCTGTACAACTTATGATCATTCTACTGTGTCAGCAACTGGACGACAAACACGTGATCGTTTGGTAAGTTAAGCATAAGTTAACAAAATATTGCAATAAATATTTCTTATACATTAACATATATACTATATATATATATATATATTGAAAGGAAATGCATGTTTGAAATGATAAGGTTAACAAAAACGGGAAAAGAAGTCGGATGGCGTTGAAGGTAAGCAATGAAGACGAAAAACGTGTTGCACATCAAAATTATGATCAAGAAAGTGGTGCGTATCAATTCAACAGGAAAGCAAATTATCGAATGGTATGTCATTTCTGTTATTTAATGAGAACAATTGACAACACCATTCATGAGGCTATTTATACGTACAGAATTATGTTTATTCAAAAATTAACAATTGATATTTGTTGCTGTTGACAATTATATCCAACACGGCTAATATACTTCTTAACTCTAACATCAATAAAGCGATTACCTGTAGAAGTTGTAAACAGGGCAAGGCTAACAAAGAAGGTGCATCAGATGAATGTCAGAAACATGGATGGGAAAACAGTTGCGAAGATAGTTAAGCGACAAAAGGACAGAAATGGATTTAGGTATGCGATTGAAGGGTGGCCAAGTTTCATAAAGGAAAATGATATTAGCACGGGTGACAATATGCATTTAACCTATGTAGAATCAGCAAACCTCCTCATGTTGACGCATGTGGATGCAGTCAGCCAAGCTTAACAGTTAACGTTATATGCTAATGATGCAGATGTCTGCGTATATAAACTAATGCCTTTTGTCGTCATCATTTGATGGTTTTCGGTTGGACATGTTGGTACAGTTTATTGGTTTTTTTTTGGTTGGTTGGTAGTCTAACCTTGATGACAATTATTAGTATATTAGGGCATGGATGACATATTTTGTTTAGAATTATAATTTGCAAACGGTAGTCGAAGTTCATATTAGTTATAAATTTAGCTGTGTTTTCCTGTATACAACATTAGAAGTCTTATTGGTAATATTTCCATCATCCAAATACACTGCATATTTTAATATCATAATGACTTCTTATCCAACTATTAAGAACCTCAATAAGTATCTCCATAAATAAGTGTCTCCATATTTAAGATAATAATGACTTTTTTATGCGATTGCGATTAGAAGCTACAACTATTCTTGTATTGTCATACATCGAATTGTCAAACATAGTAAATTAAAATCTTACATCTAATTGGCACAATTTAAAATGAATTAGTTATTTGTAAATTGATAAACGTAGAAATTAATAACACCATTAGATGAACTTAGATAATATATATGAAAGTTAGATGTTTACAAAGTGTTGAAAGAACTACCGATGACAAACAAACGTTGATTATATTTACTGGCATAAAATATTACACACCAAACATATTATAAACATAATACAACAATTAAAATAACACATTAATTTCGAATATTGATTCTCCATATACAACAAAATACCAACCACAAAAACAACCACAAACATAATACTATGTATATAACACAATGATAACAACAAACAACTAAATACAAAACCATAACTAAACATGTGGTGAAACTATAGTTTCAATATAGCTTGCACCTACAATGCCTTGTGTAAAGATGATAGGAAAATAACCATGCATCTTCTTTGCCCTTACGTTTATCTGAGCAACATCACCCCATTCGTGTACTATAATTAATTTGTTATTACCATCAATGTAGTGCACAGATGACCCTATCATCAACGGCATAAACACACGGGGTACAAAAGACACCACTTTCGACCAAGTATTATTTTGTAGACGCCACAATTGAACATCTACACTACACATTCCAATACTAACCAACATATGAAGTTCATCTCGTATAGTCACCAACTGACCTATAGATTCCACACTCAATGTATCTGGGTAACCTACATTTTCTATTACCTTCGACTCAACATCCAAACGAAGAATCGCTGTGTTACCCATACACCAGAATTTGGTCAGTACAAAATACAAACTTTTCCTACAAAACGTCCCAACGGACCAACTATAAACAGCAATATCATATGGACTATCAATTAAGAACCTTGGAGTTGACCATGAACCTTCACTAAACGAATAAATATTAACAGTCAACCTGAAATGAGTGCGTTTAATGTGCACAATTTTGTAATCACCAGCAGAGTCAACACAAAACCCAAGACTATCATCATCCATATTGTAAAATCCCTGATAATTAGAATTTCTCAGCATCTTGAACACACGAGTTAGTGGATTCCAAACAACCAAATCACCAGTATTACATAAGCAAACACATACCATGCCATCCAAACTTGCTAAAAAGATCACATTACATGGATGACAATCGAAGGGAATGTGAATATTATTGCCTAAAACACATCTAGGAGATGCAACATCAACATAACGAATCGCACACGATGATTTGTCAAGAGCAATTATTTTCTGGTCACCTAATACTCGCAAGAAACGACAATTATTCTTAGCAAACTCAGGAGTTGAAAGATAGGCTAACCACTCTTTAGACACAGCCTTGCACCGTATAACCTCCTTTGCCGGAAGTCTTGGAATAATCTTCATCAATATTAACAGAGATGGAAGATCCTTCATATTCACTTACGATTATACTTTAATTAAAAATACTGACGTTGATTGAAAGAGGAAGAAAACACATACGAAAAGCGATTCCTTTGAAAAATGAATAACTACATAGAAACTACCCCAATTAACAGTTGACACAGATGAGTAAAACCTCCTAAATCTCCGAGTAGTGGTGGTAAAGGGTTTTCACACACTATGGGCGATAGGGGGTAAATAAAATTAAATAACAATATATATTAGAAACCGTTTCTAATTTACAGGTAAACATATACACATACATGGAGATACTTTTTAATCAATCACATACACAAATATACTTTTTATTAATTAATCTTATTTTTATAAATTACTTTGTTAGTTGTCAAACATTGTGTTATTACAATTGTGAAAATAATTACATCGTAGATTTTTTTTGGCATTGGGTTTTATATATTATTTTGTACTTTTTATAAAATATTGTTTTTTATGATAATAGGATTATTGAAAAATAATGGACACCACAACTAAAAAATAGGAAGTTAGTTACACAATACAATATATAAAAATAGACACCTACAAAAAAAATCAAATACATGGAAAACAGAAAACCAATAACACTTTAATAAACAAAACATAAAATGACAATATTCCAGCAAAAAAAAAAACAAAAACATAAAAATCCAGTAAGAACTATTCCTTAACTGGACATATTATAAAGTGGGAAGTTTCTAATTGTCCTTAACTGCACAATATGTAACCACTATTAAAAAAGAATGAGAAAGACAGCAAAAAGTAGGAATTAATTACACAATGTTATATTTAAATATAGTCAACTACAAAAGAAATCAAATATATAAAAAACAGAAAAACAATGACACAATGATACTCAAAAAACACAATGACTATACTAAAAGAAATCATTCAAATAAAAACTAATCATTAACTGCACCTATTACAACGTGGGAAGTTTCTAATTCTATGTAACTGCACAATGGTAAGGGCTTCCAAGCTGCTCTAAGGGCTTGGTCTCCAAGGGCCCATTGTGTTTTTTTTGTAGACCTTTTTGTTTTTAAACCACAATCACATGTAATCATAATTAAATACGCACAAAGCAAATATTAAAATCATACACTCTCAATGAATATTTAACATGATAATATAAGCACATTAATTCATAAAGATTCAATCTCATTGTGACAAACTATACCACACATAAAAAACAACCACAAACATCAATTACTAACTGATCAAAACAACGAAGAACAAAAAAAGAACTACATAAAATAGCATAACTAAACATTTGGTGAAATGGTAGTTTCAAAATAAACAGATCCATTCACACCTTGAGTAAAGATGATAGGCAAAAAAACATGCTTTTCCTTTGCCTCTACAGTTACATCAGTAATATCACCCCATTCTTGAACTATAATGAACTTCTTATTTCTGTTGATATAGTGCACAGACGACCCAATCATCAATGGCATAGAAATAGCAGGTGGACAAAAAAAATACTTTTGACCACTTTTCATTTTCAAGTTTCCACAATTCCATATTCACACTATAGAATCCCATACTAACCAACATATGGAGTTGATCTCGAATACTAACCAAGTGACCTGTAGCTTCCACATCCATTGTATCTGGGAATCCAACATCAGAAATTACCCTGCTATCAACATCTAAACGAAGTACACATGCGTTACCCACACACCACAACCTAGTCAATACGAAATACAAACAATTTGCACAAAACGTGCCTACAGACCAACTATAGACGTCAACATTAAACAGACTATAGTTTGAGAACATTGGAGTTGACCATGACCCTTCACTGAGAGAATAAATGTTAACAGCCAACATCATATGTGTCCGTTTAATATGCACAATATTGTTATCACCAGAAGACCTGACGCAAAACCCAAGACTATCCTGATTCGGATTAAAAAAACCCTGTGAATTAGAATTTGATAGCATCTTGAACACACGAGTTAATGGATTCCAAACTACCAATTCACCAGTATTGATTAGGCAAACACATACCATCCCATCCAAACTTGCTAGAAATAAAATATTGCACGGATGAGCGGTGAAGGGAATGTGAACTTTATCACCTAAGAAACATTTAGGGGATTCATTATCCACATAACGAATATCACACAATAACCGGTTAACGGCAATTATCTTATGATCACCTAATCTGCGCATGAAACGACAATGATTCATAGCAAACTCAGGTGTTGAAAGATAGACTAACCAATCTTTACACACAACCTTGCACTGTGTAACAACTTTTGACGGAAGTCTTGGGATTATATTCATCAGTATCAGCAGAGACGGAAGAAACTTCACAATCATTGTCAATGTAGGTTAAATAACAAACACTTTGACAATCAATACAACAAATATGAAAAGAGATTCCTAAGAAGATGAAAGTCCAACAAATATTATCACAAGCAGTAGTTAACACACGTATATTAGAGCTCCTACAATTACGAGTAGTAGGTAGTTATTAAATAGATAACTATCCAGATTTTTTAAATCGGTTAAATTTTTAGTACACATTTACATTAATTTTATTTTTTGGCAAATATTCAGTTGAATAATAATTTACATAAATAGTAATAACAACTTTTGATTCAATCGTATTTTTAAGTATAATATGGCAACTTTCTCTTATAAATACATACTCGAAATATTTTGTTTCATTGTATGTGTTGCAAGTACTCTTTGATTGTTAGTCTTCTTTCTGATTTTTCGTGTTTGGGTTAACATGTATCGTCATGGTCCGAATTTTATCATAACTATACTTGATCCGCTAACCCTTCAACAGGTACATACCTTTCCGAATTATTTGTTTAAAGTAACGATTCCTATTGTTTCATCCTTTATTCAAAAGTAATTTGCCTTTTGTTTTTTGGTTTTCAAGCTATACCTATATGTATGAGTAGATTTATATGGATGAATAAGTTAGAATCTTCAATTGTTAGTCTTAAATTTGATGAAACGCATTCATGGTCTGTTGTTATCAAATTAATAAAAGATGTATTCTACTTTACGGACGGATGGTGTGAGGTTTTAAACTACTTCGGCCATGAATCTTTCTTCATGATTTTCAACTATCTTGGTGATCATACTTTCAAGTTCAACCTCTTCTCTCATGATCCAAATAAAGATTTTGGAAAATCGTTTTGTAAAATTATTCAAAATCCTATACAAAGTCCAATGGTACGTAATTTTCTTATACATTTTATTTTTTGTTATTACGATTTATTAAAAAAACATAATACGCATAAAATTATAATAATTATTTTTTTACAGGTTCTACCAGATACTTTTATTTCAAAACATTATGATTATCGTTTACCGGATAACATGGTTATACTTAATGTATCCGAGTATCATCAATGGGAAGTCCGTATTAGAAAGATTGGGCCAAATTATTGTATTGCTGATGGTTGGTTTAAATTTATTGAAGATCTAAGGTTAAATCCTGGGGATATTCTGTGTTTTCAAAAAAAGGACGTGAATCATATTAATATTATCATATTCAATAAAGATGGTTGTCAAGTTTTGTTAAACAACACTCCTTTGATTGAGCCAGAATATGAACATATTAGCAATGTGGAAGGTTATCGACAAGTTAGTGACGATCCTAGCTATCTTTTTTTGCAATGACAGTAACTCATCAGTTGGTATTATACTATCCTGTTTTATGTTAATTTTTTTTTTGTTTTTTAGTGTTTTTCATTTAATAACATTTACATATTTTTAACATTTTTACAAAATGTAGATCCTTCCCAAGTTAATTACTGACTTAACTGGTTTAAATGAGTTTTCTGAAGTAAAGATCAAAGTTGTTAAAGGAAATATTTGGGTTACGAATCTTCGTACACACAACATTGATGGTCAAATAAGGTTTGTCAATCAATTTATTATCTTAGTTATTATTTCTCATTTACCCAATGTGTATAGATCACTAACAAAATTTTTCATATTTTTTCTACCATAGGTACGGTGTTGTTGGATGGAAACATATACTTCAAGCTGAACATATTTCCTTAGGTGACGATTGCTTTTTCAACTGGTCTAAAACGAATTCGAGGCTATTGGTTACGAAACTCCAGCAAGCAGAAGTGTTACAGCAATAGAGTTTCAGTTTATATTGAAAACCCGGAAAACATATATCTTACATTTACTTTTCGATCCCCCTTTTTTTATGTTTGTAGTACAATGCGTTGGTTTTTTTTAATATTTAAATTCAGATTGCCATGATAATTTCATCCGTACAGTCCGTTTATGATAAGTAACACAAATCTACTTAAAAAGAATGGTATACATAACATACAAACTACTTAAAAAGTACCAAAATAAAAAACACAATGACAAAAAACACAATTGTATAACATATATGATTACACATAACACAGAGACTTCACGTTTACTTTTATTTTTGTTAGGATCTGAGTTTCTTATGATTGACTTTGTTTGGCATAATTGAACAAATGAACGAAAGTAAAATGAGATTAAATGCAGCGGAAGTGGAATCAAACTTTGTAAACACAATCTAAGGGAAAATAGTTTTCGTAAACACATGTTTCTCATTAAAAACCCTGTTTGGGTGGTTTTGATCAAGGTTTTATAAAGGGAAAAAGTGAATGCTGACGTGGCAACGATTACAAAAGTCCACGTGCCAACCCTTGGTGAAGGAATTAACAATGTAATATATGACACACACACATACACAAAAATAATGACATAAAAGCACAATGACAAAAACACAATTGTATAACATATTTGTACACAACCAACACACGTTTGGTTTTTTTTTATTTATTTATAAATTATGAAACAATTTAAAAGTTAGTAAAATTAGATAAACCTGGATCTGGGTACACTAAACGGTTAATGGCAGGAACGGTTACATAATGTAGAAACTGCTTGGGGAAACGATGCGAATAACTGAAGAGACACACGTTTACACACAGTTATTACTACACACACAAACCCATTCAGTTAACACGGGAAACATAAACTGATACACGCTTTATTACGCATGAATCAATGAAAAATATTAATAACCTTAGTAATTATAACATAATAATCCAATCGTTTTTTTTTGTTTTTTTGTTTTTTTTGAACAGAATAATCCAATCGCTTTACCGCCTATTCAATTCCCTACCCCTGACCACCTATAAAATAAACTAACCCATAAGTCCATAACACATCACCTATCTTTTAACACTAACTCGAAACATCTCTACATTCAACACAACTACAATCATGCCTGGATCACACTACCATTTCGGAGACACAACAGAGGCCAAGAAAATTATAACCACTGCACACTTTGTAGAGGATCAAAAGGATTCAGAAATCTTACGAACACTACAGAGAATGCATAACACCGCCACTGCAGATGTAGAGAGAAACAATACTGACATGAACTACAACGTTCTGCAGTATATTTCGAATGGGCTACAGAACGAAGATCAAATAAAGATTATACAATATCTGGATAAACAGTTACAGATAAAGAAAAAGATAGCAGTTTCGTTAGAAGAACTCAAGGATACCTTGTGGGAGTACATGAAGACGAAGAACGAAAGGGTTACTATAATGAAAAACTATTAGAAACGTTTAATGATTACTTTTATTTTTTTTATCGCTCATGTATTTGACCTTCTACAAGTGTATCCTATCTACTTAATGTAATAACATATTTAAATATTGACAATGTCTTATAACAAATTTACCTAATGACTCTATTTTACCATTTTACCAAAAATTTTATTTGTTTTGCTTAGAATTTAGATGTATTACATAAAGTAACATATTACAAAACACATGATCAAGTAACATATAGAAGTATGTATACTAATTGATTGTAAAGTATTAACACAACTATAGTTAATAAACGTTTATTTTCTTACATAACTTGTGTAAGATTGCTCTACAATATTTAGGTTGATTATTTTACGTGTAAAATATCAATAAATATAAGACAGTAGATGAAACGTATTTGTTAATTTACAAATGCCTGTTGATATTACAAAAGAATTGTATTTAACGTATACCATTGTGTTATTGCCATTGTGTTAATAATAACAATGTGGTTTTGGGAAACATTACCATAAATACTGCATTTTTGTTATATGTTAACTTTGTTAAATATTAATCTAATATAAATTTATCTATTACAAAAGTAATTAACTATTATCTACACACAAATTGGCATCTATGAACATTAATAACAGCCTAATACAAATAATAGTCACACAAAATACACCAGTCAAAAGCTTTGAAAGTAAATACAAAAAAAAAAAAAAACAAAGAAAACAAAACATTTCGCAATCACAAAAACGGCATTACAAGGTACAAACATAAAGTTAACAAATTACTTGAACACACAAACATACTAACTGCATTAAAATAAAATAAAAAACATAAGCATAAACCGTTTATGGAATGTGAACAGACAACGACGGAAACAAACTACTTCTTAACGCGTTTCACCTTCTCCGAATTATTCCTAAGTCTCTTCTTGTAGTTCCCTCCAATTTGTTTAGCAACCATAGAACCACCAACCGTTGAATTAGACATATTGTTGACAGCATCTTGCACTCCTATATGACTTTTGTTAGAATCAGTCATTTGATCATTTTGAACAGCACCCTACATGAAACATAGACAACATGAAACACTTCTATAATTTCTAAATTATTAAAATGATATACAAAAAATCAATTACCTCTTTATTGATTTGTCTGGCAGAGCCCTCATATTGCTCAGTACCAACAATACCCTAAATGCAACAAACCAACATGTTAGACTAAAAAAATAACCAACGTAATAAGATAAAAATAAAACAATTTATTCACCTTCATCACAGATTGACCAACACTGTCATCATGCTTCTTATCATTACCAATATCCTGCCATAACAAAACAACCAATATTACATTCAAAGTACATAAAAAAAATAACCAACAAAATAACATAAAAATAAATCGATTTATTCACCTCCATCGTAGATTGACCAAAACTGTCATCATGCTTCTTATCATTACCAATATCCTGCCATAACAAAACAACCAATATTACATTCAAAGTACATAAAAATACACATCCGAATAAAAGAATCATTTACCTGAAGTCTCGCTTTAGTAAGGCAATCATTTACCTCCGTATCAATAATAACCTATATATAACATCAAAATCAATTTCCAGCTAACTAATACTATAAAGTTTAGAGAAAAATACACTTAACCTCTACTTCAGATTGCAAATGGTTGCCAGCTGTCTTGTTATCTCCAATAATCTAAACGTAACATACGAACCATTAATCAAATAACAATAACAGTAACTTATATTACAAAGTTAATTAAGTCATGAAAATAATTAAAAGTTTGAAACTCACAAAAAACCAAACCACAAACACATATTGAGAATAAAAACAAAATACATAAAGAGTTACCGATGACTGCGTTGACGGTGTAAGAGAATTATCAACTACTGAGCTAAACACTTCATCAGCCATCTCCCATTCAACATCTTTAATCTTTGCACACATTTCAGTTTCTTCATCAATTTGAAGAACACCAGCTGATGGAGGAGTGGCAGCGTCAACAGATGTAGATATAGACCTAGGCTATATAAGCACATTGATATCATCTATGAAGTAATGTTACTATTATCAAACAAACCAACTTACTAATGTAAAGTCACTTAAACCCAAATAAAACAAATCATTTACCTGTACAACACTTTGGCTAAGGCTAGCATCTCGCCCATTACCAACAATAACCTAAGAAAACAAACCAATAATTAAACTAACTCTAATTAACCATATTAAGTAATATTAAAATAATAGTAACAGTAACCTATATTACAAAGTTAATACAGTCATGAAAACAATTAAAAGTTTGAAACTCACAAAAAACCAAACCACAAATACATATTGAAAATAAAAAACAAAAAACATAAAGAGTTACCGATGATTGCTTTGACGGTGTAACAGCATTATCAACTAATGAGCTAAATACTTCATCAGCCATCTCCCATTCAACATCTTTGATCTTTGCACACATTTCGGTTTCCTCATCAATTTGAAGAACACCAGCTGATGGAGGATTGGCAGTGTCAGCAGTTGTAGATATAGACCTAGGCTGTATAAGCGCATTGATATCATCTCCGAGGTATTTAGAAACAGTAAAACGGTTGGAAAATTTAGGCGGTAAATTATAGGGATCGATCTTAATAACAAAAATAACCCTTCGAGAACATAAATTTTCATTCAAATACGATTCTATCCAATTTGGATCATCAACACCCTACAAAAAACATAATAAGCTATCAACACAACTGAACAAACTAATATATACTAATCATGCAAAAAATTCAACAACTAATAATTGTAAAAGGAAATGTAAAATAAACCTCTGACAAAGACTTATTAACTAACTCATCAGCAGATATTTTAAGTAGAGATACTGCAGCTTCATTAAAAACAACACATGTCATCTCATCATTGGTACCATTAGTAACACAAAGTTCCAATTTGTATCTGCAAAACAGAAATGATTAATAAAACGAAAAACAAACAACAAATAAAATATTAAAAAAACTTACACATAATGTGGATTGACAACATCTTCTTCACAGTTCCAACACAAATAGTAACCGTCAACCATTGACGCCTTCTTACGACATTTGTTACACTTAACATATTTCCAATCACTATGCATTTCCACACCACTTATGTTTGCATCAATGTTGAAAATTGTTCCCTGTACATGATTTAAAGTCAAAAACTAATGATTAAAAGTAAAAAAACTAACAAAAAATAATTTATTTGGGTGTATTAGCAATACAATACCTCAGCCACATCTCCTGCTGTAAGAAGACTGTATATGTTTGCAATACTCGTAATTTGAAAGGTGGCTGCATTGTCTTCAATGATAGTAATTTGAGGAGACTCACTGAAAACAAAAAATACAACATATATAAAACATAAAATAATAATGCATCTAATAAAACATGCCAAATCACATAATTACATAATCCTGTAGGCATTAATTTCAATTATAGAAAGATTCAAGTAAATTTGAGTCGCCACAGTTGTCATTAAACTTGTAGAACCTAATTCAATACAAACATTTAAACGTAAGTTATAACTTATAAATAATCAAAATTAACAATGCAACATATCCTATACATAACACCATACCCTTGTAAGATCGAACTTTGCAAGATGACAAAATAATAACAACTGTATTTTTTGCAATTCTTCGAATATGACCATCGCTAAACTGATTCACCAAGTGTCCCCATAATGAAACATTCACCTTCATATCACTGAATTATATATATTTAAGAATGAGATAGTAAAAATAAACAATATAGACGAAAGAATTAATATAGACAACACTAACATACTTGGTGTCAGAGATAACAATGTTTCGTACACCAGGATTGCAAGATGAAACAGATTCCAATTGATACTGAACAGAGCCCCATTCCCTAAGAACACCAATAACATCTACACACACACACACACACACACACACATATATATATAACATTAGAAAACTTGAAGAATAAAAAACTAACAGAATAAAATGCATACATACCTGTAAGATATTTGTCATCATTAACACGATCGGCTAACAGATTGAATGGAAGAAAATCAAACACATATCGTCTGAAGACAAACGGATGCGTCGGACAAGTAGTAATACTTGTTGAATACAAGAACTGAATGAAAATATCGCACCGCAATGGACGATACATGGTACTATACTTATGAACAACAAACTTACGAATCCTGTAAACACATCCCTCTTTAAACGCATTCTGAAATAACCTCAGCAAGTTAGATGGAATCTTTGCATGAATAGACGAACCCTGAAAAAACATATACATTTTAAGATTAGATAATTACCAATGTAAAATCAAAAACTAAACAATATTGCATTACAAAGAAATACTTACTTGTGCATCAGATAGAATCATGTCAAACGAAAGGATACGATTTGTTTTAGGGTTGAACGATGTCCAAGCACGCGAGACCAACACATCAACTTGCCAGTTGCTGGTAAAATAAGCACGTAAATCCGAAATACTTGCACGATTCATTTTATAAAGTAATAAGCTGCAAATATATATAAGACTGCAATCAACATCACACATATAATCCATAACACTATAAACAAAGACTACACATATAGACCCATATACATACACACAAGGCTAATAATACTCAACAAAGAAAACATGTTACCTTTGAACAACCTAGTTTGACAACACCAATTACACAATACTATCAGCTGGCGATAATGGCAAATTATAAAAAACTTCCTTGTACACAACATTTTTAGTCATATTGTTAGGACATATTTCTTTATTATCCACATAGAACTTTAGTCCAGCACGAGATGTTACACGAGATGCAGCAACATATAACTGTCCATGGGAGAACACGGGCTTTACTAAGTAAACACAAACATTATTAAAAGTTTGGCCTTGACTTTTATTAATAGTCATAGCAAAACAAACTTTTATAGGAAAATGTCGCCGCTTAAATTCAAAAGGCCAAGACGAATTACTTGGAGTCATATCAATTCTACCAATGAATACTTTCTCTCCAACATGTGGGCCTGTAATAATCGTACATTCAAGAACACGACGACTTATTTGACTTACAACCAACCGCGTCCCATTACACAAGCCACGTTGCATGTTTAGGTTACGCAACAAAATAACAGGTGCACCAACCTTGAGATGTAGTACATGATTCGGAACTCCAGAAAATTTCAAACTGTTAAGAAACTCAGGAGCATACATAGCACGCAATTCTTCAACATTTTGTGTACTCACACATATCTCATCAGCACTAAACAATGTATACATTTCACCTGGTATCTTCTCAAGAACATGTTGGTTAATCGTATCAACTTCATCATTAGTCGGACAAAGAATGCAACGTTCCTTCAAGTAATCGACATCATTAAATCTGTTCATAATATTAGGGAACGTATTTAACACAACGGACTCAAGATGTTTATCAGTTACAGAAATTAACATATCTCTTGGTATATGAATCCATGTATCATCATCTGATCCATCCACAGAAACTGAAGGAAGACAACCAGTCCCCATGTCTAAAAGCCATTTACTAAATTCCTGCATTTGAATAAGATCCCTACCAAAAATACTTGGATCACGTAAACGCATGTTAGTTGTCAAAGAAAACACTTTACATGACCTCCATATATTCGGCGACTTGTTAATCGCTGAAGCAACAATTTCACTCCGTGAACCAAACTGAACAACAGGAAGTATCTGCCGAAAGTCACCACCAAATGCGACAACCTTTCCACCAAATACTTTATGCTCAGCACCAGCCATGCTGTCTCGACACACATCCCTCAATGTTCGATCAACAGCTTCAAATACATGGCGATGTTGTAGAGGTGCTTCATCCCAAATAATAAGTGAAGCATAATTGATTAACTTAGCCAAATCTGAACCAACATCAATGGCACAACAAGAGTCCTTATCAACTTCAATAGGGATGCGAAACCGAGAATGTGCTGTACGCCCACCAGGTAGTAATAAGGAAGCAATACCAGATGACGCAACAGTCAAAACTATCTCATTATTTGATCGAATACGAGCTATAAGGGTCGTCCATAAGAACGTTTTCCCAGTTCCTCCACTACCTAACACAAAAAATACGCCTCCTTTTCTAGCCTGAACAGCAGAATATATACTATCAAACACTTCCTTTTGTTGACTATTCAACGCAGCGTATTGCTTAATAAAACGTGTCCTTTCCTCATTAGCATCATACATTCTCTCAAATTGAACCAACCTGTTGATAAATCTATCTTCCGAAGTATGGTCAATCTGCGGTAAGGTTGGAAAGGAAGTCAACGACCGGCCACTCTGAATCAACACTTGTTCAATCTCTTTCATAGTATAATTCAATATTTCAGCATCTGAGAAATTCAATGAAAAATTTTTCAAAATTGTTCGATATTTATGAATAATGTCCTCTGATAGGTATTCATAACAATAAAAAAAAATTGCCGAGGATCACTAACAATACAAAATAACAAAATTGTAACAAACAATTCACGAAGGCGATCCCCAAATTGCCAATGATAAGCCTGGCGTACAGCATCAACCCATTCAACATCATCACCCAAAAGACTTAATGCTTTACAAGCGGACATATACGTTGGATGTTCCACCCCGTCAACAGTTCGAATCTCTTTAAAACTTCTCGGACCACGCACAACATTTAATAGCATTCTAAGATAATACTTTTCACCCATCGTAGGACTTACATAATATATACGTCCAATAGTTTGAAATGAACCTTTACGGGGCTCCCACACTCTTTCCTTCTCATGCCATGTAAACAAAGTTGGGTATTCGGCATACGTCAATGTCCGGCCAAACTCATACCTTTCATTTGCAGCCATCCATTCAGTAAACTTTGACATTGCAGCTGTTGTTCATTGTAAAACATCAGAAATTTGCTCATGATCCTTAAAATATACTCTATTACACCCTTCTTCATGAAATGGGAGTCTTTCAACAGCCACTGAACGATAATGCATGTCAAACTCAAATATCTTCCAACACGCCTCTGATGCTGAAATATACCTACAATTCATGTACTGCTCAATCTCATTTTCATGATTTAAAAGTGATGTAAATGTTGTTCTCCCACCTTGACCTTCCAATACTGCGGTAGCACGATCTTGACCTTTGTTAATATAGCTGAAAAGATATTTAACCAACATTCCTTGGTTACACCATTCAACATTGATATGGCAACCATACTTTATAAGCAACGCACGATTATAAGGAACAACATATCCATTATCTAGCATAATATCTTGCCGACCAACACGAACTTTACGTGAGTTATTACGTCGTCGATACGACGGCCACCCATCATTTATAATAAAAGTTTCGTCATAATAACTCTTCGGAAATCCTTTAGTACATTTGCCATCATTCATACAAGGACTCGAAGGTCTAAGGTTACCACATGGACCATGCATCATATGAGTACCAACATTTAAAAAACCGATTGGGTCACCCGATTCAGAAGGCAGCTCAGCAGATATAAATCTATCAATTTCACCCGGTGAAGAAATTTTATCAGCTTGACTAAGAAACACAAGAATGTGGCAATGTGGCAGACCACGTTTTTGAAACTCTATTGTGTAAAGAACTGCAAAGACAGAAAAAAAAACACAATGTTTTAACACACATCATAATAACACATTAATCACATGTTAACATACAACCATTGAGAATAAAATTCATTTAACTTACCCGCTTTAGGAACACCAAAATGATGCTTTTTCCTTATGTCTTTCATGAGCTCATCAAGTTTGATCTTAAATACCCGTGCAACAATATCAGGTCTTTCAGATACTAAGTGACCCACTGTGTTTTCCTGCAAATGCTGTTGAATTTCACGCCATTTTGGGTTACACGTCATGGTAATAAAAAGATCCGGAATACCAGCCCAACGACAAATTGCCATCGCATCTGGATATTGTTGTATCATATGCCTAGGCCCCCCCGGTGAAGGACGCTGGCAACACAACACGTCGACCTATAGAATCACAGTTTGTCTCACCTTCTAATATACGATCATGCAACCCATTATACAACTCCGAACGAATTGTTGTCTGATGAGTCTTGTACCATTGTAAGTCATGTTCAAGCACTTGCGTATATGCATCAACAACAAATGTAAGAAATAACCGGCCAGAACTATGCAATGTTTTACCTTCTCCCATTCTAACCATCAACCGAAAACAATAGTATTCTCTCAATGAAACATTTTTTCTTTTACTTTCAGCACTAATATTACTTAGAGGAATGCCCACATTAAAACCATCTTCTCCATACGGGAAAAGTAATGGATATTGCAACGACATGTAACTGGGATGAAGTTCAGAAATATGTTTCGCATTTGTACTACCACGGTCTTCAACAATAATATCACGGCAATCTGTAGGATTACCATCACCCGGAATCAATGCAGCAACTTCATTGACCGTAGGCAAATTAAACTGTCTCGCATCCCTTCTTCGTGTACCAAGCAGTCTAAGTCTAACAGGTTGCTGCGAAAAGTGAGTAAATCTTTCTTTGGCCATCCTAAAGCTCTGAACTAATGGATTGTGCCGATTAAGCATTTTAATTAAATCATTAACTAAACTTCGAATACATGCATCATCATTCCCAGACTGAATACACTTCTCAACTGCTTTTAATCGATTGTCAACCTCATTTTCTGTGTCATAAATATATAGTTGTGCAAATCTTGGCCGTCCATCAATATGCTGAGGTAACAAAGTACCAATCCTATGATGATTATGTCCATTCAACACATATGTATAGGGACCACTTCCATCATTAACATCCGAACAGACTTTACCACCAGTAGAAGTAAACGAAAACATTGAATTTAGAAGCTTGATATTCTCTTTAAACACCTTAGATCGCGGTTCACCATTCAGCTGTAAAAGCCGCCGCAATGGTTCCGGAGCATGCCGAAGTAAAGGTAAAACAACCTTGCCTTTACCACAACAAATAGAGAAAGTTGGATTAGACGGAGCAAGATATTTAGTACTTCTCTCACCATACCACAAGATCGCTTTGCAATAAGGACATACATATTCTGTAATTCCACAATCCCAATATGATACATCTCCTATACAAAATAAAACAATCATATAAGAGAAAGTTATATTTATCATTTTAATGAGGCATTCAAACAACTAACAGTCATCAATGAACAATCCATACTTGATGAGTTTTCATCTTGGTGAACACCAGCACAAGATGACCTCCGGTTGTGCATAGATGGCGATGATGCTGAAACAAACTCCGAAGTTAAAGAATGTGATACAAAACGTGCATCACTATTCATTGAATTAGTTCCATGGAATTGATTTGAATTTGGGCCAACTGCAATACACGTAGATACAATCAGATGTGTCCTAAAAACATGAACACGTTTACATTACTTGGCATAAAAAAAATTAACAATACGTACCATAACAACGTCGTTGAACTGGCATATTTTCAATGTTTGAACCAGCAGGGCGATCTCGTAATCGAGGACGACCACGACGTCTAATATTACGGGATGTTTCATCAGATCGAAATGTCGACATAGATGAAGAAGACAGTGTTGATAATATTTCAGAATCACTTGCAATACCATGGTTAATATTAACACTATCCATACCACCAAGATCTGTATACAAACAACATTCATTTGATACCACTTGATGAATAATGTCAATGTTTTATTCTCCATCTTCTTCCTCTTCATATCTAGTCCTTAAATACCTCAACTACTCATACTGATAGCTATTACATACTGGAAGCTCTACACAATACTTACCAATCCATACGTACATAATATCATGGATTATACCAAACAACCAATGCGCACCAGCCTTACACACTATATGCAAGCTCTGACATTTGTTAGAAGAATCAACAGATAAACCAACAACATGTGAAAATATTTTGTAGTAAACTTCCTGTTATCACTGTATAAACTTGTTTTACGTATAATGCACTCCAAAATACCATCTCACAACCCATCATTACATAAGCACAAAACACCGTATCCATACTTGATATCACTCCAAGAAAATAGACGACTATTATATAGAAACACCATCGGATCTATATACATACTTAGAACATAACACTGTTTCATGCAGGTAAAGCAAACATCTCGATCATAAATACGCTATTAATTGTCAAGCTATACCCTAATCTATTATTTATACTACATAATTTAAATTAACAAAACACAATAGCAACAAACATAGCTATAAGAAGACATGCAACCAACCATTAAATACATGTAACAACAAAAGAAAGCAATGAAATTAAATATGAATATGAAACACCTATACACACTATGAAAAACAAAATCACACATACATTGCTAAATAGATAGTAGCTCCTTTGATACTTCGTTTCCAACTACAACTTTTCAAAACCTATTGATAAGGGAAACTAAAGAACTGTAGTAAAACATATTAAGACAACAGTTGGGTTATTAAAAACGGTTATCAAAGTTCAAATAATAATGGGGCAACATAATGGGTAGTTTTTGAACATGCACCATAATTGTAGGAATTATAATTGTCTTTAATTAGATAATATTATATATTTTATACAAAAACAAAGTAAACACGAAACTACCACAAATGAATGCATAACTTAAAATGCTAATTATAATTACAAACATTAGGTGTGTTAACCTAACTTAAGTTTTTTTAAACAAAACGTGTTTTTATAGAAATGTAATAATATATACTAATATTGTCCTATACCATTTATGATGTTGATTACATTGTGTTTTATTATGGAAAAGATTGTGCTTATACGAAATCACTATGTTTAGAATAGTACGTTACCCTATTGCAATAGTCCTTATATACTATTTGTAGTTGTATGTATATTTTATACAATATTAAGCTCTAATAAAGGCATTGTGTTTTTTATTAAAGCTTACTTTTTTTACTAAATTCTGATTATCAATGTAAACTTGTTTAAGTGGGAAAAAAAAGCACAAACACAACCCAAACTATATAAATCAAACACTCTTTTCTGTAAAGATGGCCTAACTTTAATTGTAACAAATACAATAACTGAAACAAAAGCCGCTTTTATACAAACTAAAATACTATCCTACAAAAAAAAAAGAAAAAAAAACCAGAAATAAGAGACATAGAAAAATAAAAAACAAACATGAGTACTAAAATCGCTCTAGATAATTAATCTTAACTTCCATGCAACACTTCACACTTTCGTTTGAAACCGAATTTCAAAACAGTCATATACAAGACATCCATCTGTAACTGCCAAACTACCTCATCGGCCAACTTTTATTTAAAAGTTAAAACGACGGAAACCAAATATAATTATACAAACGAATGATATAATCAGAGGTTAAAGAATTCAAATATTCCTTTACGATTATATTTATACATACATACATATAATCATATATATATGCACCGCTAACAAACTTGAGCATAAAACATGGATACCCTGCTAACTGAAAATACGTGGAAGATTCATAAATTATGTCACCACACCATTTATTTCGTCAAAAAAAGATGACAACTAACCAACCACGTTTTGTTTTTCTTTTTCTTTTTTTTTTAATAAATTGAATAAATGAGACACTACGTGAGCTATAATCAATAGTTTAAAACAACACATCAAAATTTTAAGCTATGTTCAAACGACGTATAGTGATAAAAATATTTATATCTGCATACATTTTAATGTAATAGTTAAGTTAATCTCATCTTGACTCAAGTCACTAGATGCCTGTTGCAAAAAACACAATTAACATTATCCATAACACAATTCAAGATATTGTTTTGTCTTTTATTAATCAACTAAATAACCGAAATATTATTTTTAGAATATTTTAAATGTAGTATCTTTTTTATGTATTATATGTGTTTTAAAAAACAATGACATGAATTCTAAATTCAGATTGACTTTTTTTCAATAACATGGAACCAAAAATAAAAAACATTGCAAGACTTCCGGTGACAAACACAAAAATGGACCCATGCTGTTTGAAATGTTTCAATGAATTTAATAAAATATGATAAATTTTAAGCTTGGGTTACAATTGTATAATTAATCATAACTTTGAGTTTATGTTTCTAATTTGAACTTATAATAAAATATGATAAACTTTAAGCTTAGGTTACAATTGGATAATTAATCATAACTTTGAGTTTATGTTTATAATTTGAACTTAAAAAAACTTTTGGTTATTTAAAAATTGAATATGAAATCACTATAACTTTTAGGATTTTCAATTAATGTTGTTAGTGATACGATCATTTTGGATGTAACTTTCTTAATGGTTTAACTTGCAAACCACAATAGAGTTGACTTGATCATTTAACAATCTGTATATATAATGCCAAATCAAAAACACAAAACCTGTATACAATTTGTTACACTACCCGAACCATAAACTACATTACACATCATTAATATATTAAATAATACTACATTAAACATCATCCATATATCAAATAATAAAACATAATATCGAACATTAGAAGATCCTTACACAATAAACCACTATATTAACATTAAATTACTAAAATACTAAAGACATTAACATAAACTATAACCAAACATGATACATCAAAACACAAAGAAGAACAGAAGCTTGATACCTTTAGTAATTTGGAGACACAAGGCTCTCAAAATAGACAGACCCTTGTAAGGCAGTCATGTACTTCCAAGGAAAGTAGTACCCAACTTGCATAGTTTTCATATCTAACATATAAATATCCCCACAAGTAGTCATCAACAGCATTTCATCAGTAGACTCTACATACTCTACAAACCCGAGGAAACTCGATGGAACAACACCAATACAAGGCAGAACCCATAAGTTAATCCATTCTTCATATCCCAACTTACACAAACCAACTAAATACATATCATATTTATAACGCATAAAAATGTGAAGTTGCCCAGCAATACTGACCAAAGATCCATCAAAACCTCCACCATAAAAATCACATGGTAATGGAACACTTGAAAATTTCTCTAGGTTAACATCAAAACGTACAATTGACTGCACACAATCACCAGAACATGAATCAACAATGAAATATACACCATCCCCACACAATGTACCTAATGACCATTTTCCACCATGCTTAACAGACAGAACGTCCGTAATTTTCCTCCAGGAATGTAGTCGGGTAGAATAAATATAAACTGCCTCTGTGCCACGTCTTCTTATAACATGTAAAACCTTGTACTCATTTGCAGAATCCACATAGAAAGCAGCAGAATCAGAATCTTTTTTGAAGAAACCATGTGATTCACATGATGGAAAAGTTGTACTTGCCTGTGTAAGAGGATTCCAAATTAAAATTTGACAAGTCTCTTCCAGGCACACACATAACATTCCATCCAAACTCCCTAATATCATCAATTCATCTGGTCGGGTTTTGAATGGTTTAACAGACATCATTTTAGGACCACAAAAGCCCGTGCATGCATAAAACAATTTTTCAAGAGAACCACAACGATCTAATTTCGCAAGCACCCACTTGGTAGCTGACGGTGACGTACTACGACAATGAATTAATGGAAACTCCGGTGTGGACAGGATAGACAACCATTTTTTGCACACCAACTTGCAACGACCTATATCTCTTGCAGAAAGTTTTGTAAAAATACCATACATTAATATCTCTACAAGCAACTCCGACATAACAAATATTGATTAACTGCTCACATTAGATCAACACATGTTAGTTAGTCCAATTCACTTTAACATCAAAGTGTAAATCATAGTTATGAAGAATAGAAGGCAAAATAACAAATTGAAGAAAAGATACTTACAAACAGCAACTTTTATTTGCTCAAAGATCTGGAACAATTCTGACTGAAATGTTACCCTATAATCATATAAATAGGAAGATGTGAGAGAGAAACGTCAACCCATAAAACACTGGAGATAATGGGAGAGAAATGCTTAATAACTAATCACGTAATAAAAGGATTAGTAACCACTAACATAGCAGTTGATTTTTTTTTAAACGGCAAAACTTCTATATAAATATATAAAAAGGCAACATAGCAGATGATATCTCCAACTTTCTAATACACTTTATCCGGTAAAATAACACAAAACAAAATTTATATCATGTCATATAAAAACGCAATAATATATGAGTCCCTGCCGTCAGTCTTCCGTCAGTTTGACTGTTTGCCAGTTGTGAAAAGTCTATTAATACCCCCCACCCTTTAATATCTACAACCAGTTTCATTATCAACATCAATAGTCGCTCCCAACTCCCAATATCATCATCATCAACAGCTCTCCTCTCCCAACTCCCAAGATCATCATCATCATCTTCATCAAAGAAATCAACAGATCATCCTCATCATCTTCATCGAACATCGAACAGATCATCTTCATCGAACAGATCAGGTTCATCTTCATCCTCATATTGGTCATTCGATGTGTTTATGTGTTTATATTGTGAAAAAACAGAGCGATGATTCTGGGTTTGATTTTGGGTTCCATTCGATGATTTTTCGTTGATTTTGGGTTACATTCGATGATTTGGGTTGATTTTGAAAAAACAGAGGGTTGATTTCATTCGATGTGTTTATGTGTTTATATTGTGAAAAAACAGAGCGTTGATTTTGGGTTCCATTCTATGTTTTTGGGTTTGATTTTGGGTTCCGTTCGACGATTTTGGGTTGATTTTGAAAAACAGAGGGTTGATTTTGGGTTCCTCATTTTGAATGTGTTTGAATGTGTTATTTTGATTGAATATGTTCCTCATTTTGATTCGATGATAACAGTTATTTGGGTATTTTGGATTTGATTTGATGATTTGAATGTGTTATTTGGGGTTAGGGGTTAGGGTTTAGGGTTGAATGGATTTTTGGTTTGATTCTTGTGGGTTTAGGGTTGAATGGATTTTTTGGTTTGATTCTTGTTCAAAATGCATCAAAACAGAGTGGTATTTGGGATTAGGGTTTAGGGTAGCAATGTGTTTTGGTTTGAATGTGTTTTGTTTTGTTGTACAGAATGTGTTTTGGTTTGAATGTGTTTAGGGTTTAGGGTATCAACTGAGTATTAAGAACTGATCAGATGAACATAATGTGTTTTGGTTTGAATGTGTTTAGGGTTTAGGGTATCAACAGAATGTGTTTTGGTTTGGTTTGTACAAATTCTTGTGGGTTTAGGGTTGAATGGATTTTTGGTTTGATTTTTGTTGTACAGAATGTGTTTTGTTTTGAATGTGTTATTTGCAATGTGTTTTGGTTTTGATTCTTGTGTGTTCATCATATTGATTTTCGGTTTGATTCGAATGTGTTCCTCATTTGAATGTGTTTTGTTGTATTAAGAACTGTTGTATTAAGAACTGATCGGATAAGATTCGAATGTGTTCCTCATTTGAATGTGTTTTGTTGTACAGAATGGCTGCGGATGTAAAGATACGCAAAACACCAACTACGAAGGCGAGAACACTTGACAACCTCCTAGAAGATGCGGTGCACATAAGGAAGTGATTGATATGAATGATTATAACCCCAGTGGAGCTCTTCGATTTTCCTTGAAATTCCAAAGCTCGCTAATTACATATCTACCACTGGGGTTATATTCATTCATATGAATGAATATAACCCAAGTGGTAGATATGTAATTAGATACACTGGGGTTATATTCATTCATATCTGGATCAGCTTCCCGAAGTGCACCCGTCAGTAAAAATCCACAATTGCTTGTGGTCGTATGACGTTTTGTCTCTGTATTGTATGTTACGGTCTTTTGTTATCGAGTCTGTAAGTTCCGTCAACTCTACGAAGTTGGTATGACGTTTTGTCTCTGTATTGTATGTATAAAAAGTTTACATTTAATATACAATTTAGGCTTTAATAATTTGTTATATATAGTATAAATTTAATTATTAGATTTCTTAACAAAAAACCAAGAAAAGAATTTAGGGGCTCTGGTTGATATTTCACTCATACCATAGGGACGCAAAGTGTTATTAATATATGCAAAAAGACGGTCTTACCCCTGCCTCTAACAGTCAACCTGACGGCAGGGACTCAAAGTGTTATGAAATGAATACCACAGGGGCTCAGAATGCAAGAAATTGTTTTTAGGGGCTCAAGTTGATGTTTGGGACATACCACAGGGACGCAAATTACATTTTACTCTTTTTATTTTAATGGAATGTTTTGGTTTGTTTCTTGAAAGTTAGTCTGGATGAATTTTGTTTTTTATTATGGTCGTTTTTTTATTGTGGTTATTTAATCATATATTATTTCAAACATTTAATATCTTCAGTTTAATTTCTTCGAGCGACCATCCGGAGAATTGTAATTGATTTGGTTTATTTTGATGTTAAATTGTGTCTGAATATAGACTTGCACTTGCACACATGAAAAAAACACAATCTCAAACAGCTGCTCTGTGAAAAGCTGTCCACTGCCCTAACCACTGTTTTGTTCAAACATCTGCTCTGTGAAAAGCTGTCCACTGCTGAAAGTCAACCCCTGTTCTCTCATTTCCTTGGATATCACTGTTGTTCAAAATCAGTGTTTTCATCCACTGATATGCTATCCACTGATAGATAAAATCACCCACTGTTTTCATTATAACCGTTGCAACCACTGATATTGTTGAATCATGTTTGTTCATTTGAATAATTATGCTTTGTTTTTCAGTTTGCTGGGTTGGACAGTATTGCTCTAATGAGAATGTACATTTAGAAGCAAGTTTATGATGAAGTTTCTGTTATTATTTATGATAATGTGTGTTACTTAGCCACTCAAGTTGATGTTTCACACATACCACAGGGACGGAAATTGCATTTTTCTCTTAATATAAAGTATTGAAAACATATATAAGTTAAAAACTGGAAAAGGCCCCACATTTAGAGTTCATTTTAGCCCTCCAACAATAAAAAACGCAAAAAAAAACAAAAACACAATAAATAAAAACCAATAAATAAATAAAACACAATAAAATAAAAAAACACAATAATAACCACTCCTTAACATTAGGGGTTATACCTGCTAAAATTTATTCAAATAATTAACTGCCAAGTTACACATCACATATTATCATACTACGTATGTAATTACAAGAAATCAACAATTTATAATACACAACATACAACTTACTCTAAGAAGTTGATAACCATATATATAACAAAGAACATAAGCAACTAAAATACCATACAAAAATAAAATATCTTCTAACATTACCAAAGTATATTACAATACAAATGAAAAGAGCACCATTCTTTACACACCAACTTATAACGGCCTACGTCTCTTGCAGTAAGATTTGGCAATATCTCAAACATAAGTCAATCGGAATCTCCAGCATGGTAACACTTTCCTACAATGTACATCCCAGGCTAACCACACCATGATACTATCCGCTTTAGCCAAGACGTTCCAACATCTCCTCACTGATTTAAAACGCGTCATGATGTTGAATGTATGAAGAGCCTTACAACGAAGCCTTCATTCCCCTTCACAACCAATGTGGGATGTTACAAATCACACTCCTTACAGGTCCCAACATCCTCGATGGCACACCAGACCAATCCCTAGCACTAATACCATCTGTAACAGCCCAACATAACCACACCATCATAATGTCCACTTTGGCTAGGTCAAAACAAATCAATACCAAATCAAGGTTCTTTAAAGAAACAAAACATTTATATATTATAATTTAAAACAATGTTATGCATCATTGTTTGTACTTTATGCTTATAGGGTGACTTTTTGCGATGGTTGGTTGCACCTATAGTTTAGGATTGCATATATGTATTGTACCTTATGTTTTATGAGTTTAAAAAATGCTTGGTTGTATGATCATACGACATTATATTTTATTATTATCTTTATTTTTATTATTATTTATTTCATCTTTTATGCGTTTAAAAAATTTTTGGTTGTAGATTCATAGGACATATATGTATTGTACCCTATGTTTTATGAGTTTAAGAAATGTTTGGTTGTAGGTTCATATGATATTATATTTAATTATGATGCTTCGTAGCTTGATTTAAAAAACATGTAATATATATTATTTTGGGTAATCCCAACATTGTTGTGCAAACTTTTACTACACAGATTATGTGGTACTTTATATATTAAATATGGACAATAAATAGATTGTGCTGGTTTTTTTAAGGCACCAAAGCAATCGATTGAAACATGACGAAACAAATAAGAACAAACATTACGAAAGTTGAAATATAACAAAACGACAAAACAATACATCATTTAAACTAATCACCGCCTCAACGTGTTTAGTTATATATATTTATAACATTCAACACAAAACGGCACCTTAATTGGTGAAGAACAATATATGTCACACGCATAACACACATGACTGGGACAAACAGAAAAACCGCCATCAACATCACAGCCATCAGTGACCTCTACATCACAAACATTATCTACATCTCCAGTTTCGATATCACTACTGACTACACTGACTTGATTATCATCTGCAGACATCAGTTGTTGATCACCCTCGTCACAATCTCCTTCGTAACCCGAAACATTATTACCACCAGAAGCATCAAACGCAGAATGAGATTCAACTTGCATATCCCCTACAGTAAGCCGGAACATCTTTGCATGTTTCTTTCCTTTACAATGAGCATAAAGCTGATTTGCACTTGTACAATATATGTCACATATAGCACAATGAAAATCCACACAACAATACGATAAATCTTGTAACTGTTGGATTAACACTCGAATGAGTAAACAACAAAATTACAAAGTAAAAACACAAAATGATTAATATTTCAAACACTTATACCTTTGTGGTATGCTTCCTTGACATTACATGATGCCTATATTGTTGTTCATTAAGGCATATGACATTGCAAACAGGGCAGCCAATGATTTCTTCCGGTTTGGCACCATTTGCCACTAACTTATAAACATCTACGTTCATGTTCTTCAAACAACTACAACGAAAATGTAATAGAACACACCTCTATATAGGTAAATATTTAAACGGTTTTAAACTCAATTGGACAGGTAAGTTACTAAGTTATATAAAAACTGTAAATTGGCTAAGGTCACAAAATTTTCGGAAATCATGAAATTAGTGGATCGAGGTTATACATGACTAAATACAACTCTCATAAACCGATGTTTTAATCAAACAAACTGAAATATTCAAAAAATTCAACCTCAAAGAGTGACTTTTCTCTTCTAATGTGTGAATTTGAAACAACTTTGAATATGTATTTATAATAAAGTTTTAATTTAAACTCAATTGGACAGGTAAGATATATTTACTTGAATAAAAAACTGTAAACTGGCTGAGGTCACAAAATTTTCGAAAATCATAAAATTAGTGCATGGAGGTTATAGACGAGTAAATACATCTCTCATAAACCGATGTTTTATACACAATGAATATGTAAAATCACATCGTTGTTTATCAAATATTTAATTACTCTAACTAAAGCTGTTTAAGTTGAATAACACTATAGCGATGTTTAAACATATACCTGAATTACATTAACGCTGTTTAAATTGAATTACACATCAAAAATATTGATTGTATAACGTTATTTAATCCTACTACTGACATTATCTAATGACTACAACATACAATACATCACTGACTTTTTAATATATCATAGTCTTTCTAATTAAACATTGAGTTATATTTATTAACCTGTTCTTTATTATTATTATTCTCTATTCATCAGAATCAGAAACCACAACTACACTTGAATCCATCATATAAAAAAAAAACAATTCATATAAAAAACATACTGCATATAACTAAATTTTAATAAAACAAACTGAAATATCCAAAATACCCATTGGAAAAAACCTAAAAATCATAACAACTGATTTAAATTAATAGAGATATGAGATAAGTTTATTTCTTGCTAACTTTCTCCAAATCCTTGAAATTACTTGGAGTTGAAGACTTATAGACGTCAACCAATTTACGTTTGTTGATTTCATTGGTATCACAACTGGTTTTAGCATCATCAATCTTAACACTTGAAATGTGACTTTTTTTTTTTGATAAATTCTTTATCATTTCCCTGAAACAAATGTGAAAATTAAGAAAATAATAATAAAATTAAATATGATGTAAATATAAATGTATAAATACGAATCATGTATTGAAATAAAAAATACCTCAGTAATCTTCATCTTTTCTTTGAGCTCATTAATAATTGACTCATCATCAGTCATGTTTGTGACAAGATACATTTCATCAAAATTAGTCAGATTATAAGTTGTTATCTCAATTTTAAAAGCAAACATCTTTCCAATCAACTTGTCTAAATCAACAGGAAACATTACTTCTTCAACATCCTGTGAATCAGAATATTTTATGATAAAATTAATATAAAAAAATATTTAAATACAATGAGAAAAAAAATATAGGAGAAGTTAAGATTATTTATACATACAGATGATGAGTTTTCTTTAAGCAATTGAACAGCCGACTTGAGAACAACTTTTTCAATGATTTCATCAACCAGAGGATGAAATAATATTAGTTGAACATCATCAGTATTATCTTCCACTTGAACTTTTATTTTGAATCTAGTTAAGTTAAATATAAAAACACATATATACAAAATCCATTATTTTATAAAACATATAAATATTAAAATAGATAGAGAGAGGTAATATTACCTTGGAACTGGATATATAACACTTTCATCACAATCACGGTTGAAACACACATGAAAATAATGTGACTCCAAACCCACGCAGTCTACAAGATCTGTACCCGCCTCCATTAAACATTTAGGACACTCTACATAGTGCCAACCAAAATCCTTGTCTATAGCCTTAATAGTACCAATTATGATAACAAATTGAGGCTGTATAAATTGAAAAATACAAAAATAATTTAGTTCAACAAAAAAAAATTGTACTTTTTGAATTATAAAAATTTAAACAAACCTTCATGATTTGCCAAAGGTCATACACGTTTTTCAACGGAGACTTTATGATAAATTCATCACTTGACATCTACAAAATGAATACAAAACTTTTTAATATACGAATAGCACAAAATAAAAATTGGAAGTAATAAAATAATAGAGAACATGAAGATTAGAGAAAAAAAATATAAAATCATACCTTCTCAGATTCAACCTCAAAGACAGACTTCTCTCTTCTAATGTGTGAATTTGAAACAACTTTGAACATGTATTTATAATACATATTTGATTTAAACTCAATTGGACAGGTAAGTTATATTTACTTGAATAAAAAACTGAAAACTGCCTAAGGTCACAAAATTTTCGGAAAACATGAAATTAGTGGATAGAGGTTATACATGACTAAATACATCTCTCATAAACCGATGTTTTATACACTATGAATATGTAAAATCACAACGATGTTTATCAAATATTTAATAATTGTAACTATTGCTGTTTAAATTGAATTACACTATAACGATGTTTAAACATATACCTGAATTACAATAAACATGCTTAAATTGAATTACACATCAAAAAAATTGATTCTATGACGTTATTTAATCCAACTATTGACATTATTTAATGACTACAACATACAATACCTCACTGACTTTATAATATATCATAGCCTTTCTATTTAAACATTGTGTTATATATATCAACCTATTCTTTATTATTATCTATTCATCAGAATTAGAAACCACAACTACACTTGATTCCATTACATAAAAAAAACACAATTAATACAAAACACATACTGGATATAACTAAATTTTAATCAACAAAAATGGATATAACACAAATTTATACAACAAAAACAGATGTCTGCATACACATCATATTTATACGAAAACTAACCGGCTTGTAGAAACATTATTCGAAACAAAATCACAAATCTAAAAACACAATATACTTGCACAACTTCTTTTTAACACTAAAAATGATAAATAAATCATACCAAAAATATATGAAACACAATTACCTCCTCTTCCTACAAATCTTTTAAGTTTGCTTGTACAAAATGATTTCTTTCTATTTCCTCTAATATGTTCCTTTGCAGATTCCACGTCAACCTCTTGTCTTTTACTTGCTCTAACGGTATCACCTAGTTCATCTTCAGTGTAATTTCTTGAGTTTTTCTTGAGTTGCTCTAACGGTATCACCTACCACCACCATGAGAACAACTTACTTGTAAATCGCAAGTCAATGTTTGGAGTGGACGCCATTGCAAAAGTATTTCCAAATGATTAAGATTGGTACATAAAACAACAAAAACAATCGCAAATTCTATAACTTCGAGCCCTAACTTTCAGGTAAAACTGAATGTCACCCTTTTCCCTATTTTTAGTTATTATACAGATAATTTAAAAACACTAATATCAAATACCTTTTCACCCCCATACTGAATACCACTCAAACGAATGTTTAGTTTTATTACAAAAAAACCACCTAATAAACCGAACCCATATATAAGAAGCATAAAAAAAAACATAATCATTTATATATAAAGTTATATTTCTTTAAATATAGAAAATACAATTTCTTGAAACTTCATACTTATTCTCATTCATCACTCTATATATAACATACTAAGAACTCCCCCAAAAAAAAGCAACAACTAACAATATCACCAAAACATGATAAAATAATTAGAACAAAAACCAACACATAAATTGTCATTCATCATACTATATATTACTAACTACATACGAAAAGAAAAAAACATACAAAAAACACCAAAACATAGTTCAATACTTGCAACAAAAAACAACACAGAGAAAATTATACACCAACATTTTATACATAAAATAAAACGATAAATTCAAAGTTTCACAACATGAGAACCACGGTGAATTGAAACTTTTGGAACTTTAAGTTTCCGATAGTAACTTTCTAGTGAATCAGCGGTATCATCAACTTCATCTTCAGAATCAGAAAATTGGTCAAAACCAGTCTGACCGATAACCTCATCTACATCAGCATCAACAGTCATATCAATAAACTCAATTTCTTCGTGAGAGCTGCTGATCGAAACAACATCATCCCAATTCCAATATAGCAAGTCTCTAGATCGTTTGCGCTGCCTCTCAATCCTTCGTATCTGGGTAAGAGAAATAACTTGTTTCATTATGAGCTAGAAACTATCACATAACAAATTTTACTAAGATTTAAAAAATTACAACTTCAATATATATCACCTCCTCACTGAACTCACGGGAAAGATGGGATTTATAAGGACTAAATGGCCCAACAGAAATTATCTCTACACTACCACTGTCGGCCTGTAATCAAAACAAAATAAAAATACCAAAACAACAAAACAATAATATTAAAATATTACAAATAAACTTTATTTATTGATGATATTACTAAATTACCTGTTCTTGACGATTTAAAGGATTGATAAACGACTGCTGCCGGTCATCACCTAAATGAACAGGAATATTATTTCTTGTAGATGCATTTTTCTCCATCACTTGCTCAATATTTGAAGGATAAATCTAAAAATTCTGTTACAAATTCACAAACCTAAATAGTTTTATACTAACATGTTCTTATTATATAAGCTATTCTACAACGGTTTTTAACACACGTTCAAGTATTGTAGCAACTACTATATACACACGTCACATATCAAGATAATGGAACAGTTGATATTTCCAGTTTTATAGGAGAACATGATTTCGAAGGAAATAAAAAACAGTTTAATATAACTTATATAACAAACCGCCAATTGATATCCTAATCAAAATTATAAGGCTACATCCTAAATTGTTACAAATAATATGGGAGAATGGGAAGTGGGTAGTTACTTCCCATAAAGAATTGCTCTTCTCAACAACTGATCCTGTAAACAACTGTTAAGTCAAAACACTGCTGATCCTGTACACAACTGTTAAGTCAAAGCACTGATGAAGCATAAAGAATTTATCAAAAAATTATAGATAAATTATCATTTGTTTTAGCTTGTGGACCACAAGTTAGCTTCATAGAAAAACAAAATCACACCTACTCGTGTGCCTAGTTCAATTAGCTTTACTCGGCACTCTATGCAATACTTGTGTTACAATCCCAAAGCATGTTACAGGAATAATAGGAGTTAAATAGATCAGGGGTATACCTCTTGACAACATATAATACTTATCTTCATTTACAAAAGTTTTCCTAGCAAAGACTCATTTACCCAAAACTACTACACTCCCATGTCACATATAAAAAAATACAATAGTTGATATAATTAGTTTGAGTAAACTTTCGTTTTGCTCCCTGTGGTTTGGCCACTTTAACGATTTTTCCCAAAACCTTCAAAAATAGCCATTTTCAACCAATAGTTTGCTATGGTTTTTCCATTTTGCTCCATGCAGGAAGGAAAATGGAAAAACAAACAATTTGGATGGAGTTAGAGGCGGGACCAAAACGAAAGTTTACTCAATAAGTTTGATTCGTTTGAATATAAAAATACAAGTATATTAACAAAAAAAAACACAAAAGAAAAAACACAATGTTATACCATAAAACAAATAACTTTCGTTAAAACACAATCCATTATATCTAAAACAAAATACTTTAGTTGATTTACAACTATAGATTAATTTATTAATTGAGATGCAACCATGTTATGACATTGTAATTTGTATGAATGAAAATTCAAATCTTATCAGATGTTGTGCTTTGTATAAAAAAAATGTTTTTATTGTTTTTATAAAAATACTGTTTTTGTTTATAGACATTACACTTTTCACAACAACATAGAGCTTATAACATTCATACACAAGCATTAAACCTAAACATTCATTTGACCAGACCACATTCAAACAACAACAGCTACATATAAACAATCAACCTAATATCCAAATGTTTTAAGCAACACGAATACATCACACAGGACAATACACTTTCATTCGCTCCACACGACTTCCTCGTGCTTGCTCTTTCAACCTATTCCTTTCAATTGCGTCCAGCACAACGTAAGCTTCACTATCATTATACACAAACTCCCTTCGAGCATTAAGATAATGCAACAATATTTTGGTTGCATATTTGCATCTTAATTCATCTAATTGTTCTTTCTGCCCACAATCTACTTCTTTCACAAACCCACATCGCCAACGTCGTAAAGAACTCCCTTCGAATGACTCCATATGCCTCATTAAAAATATACCACAATCAACTTTGTTGTCTACGGTTCTCCACGGCATTTCTAGTCGACTTATCTGAGCTTTGTGCATCTTACGTCCACCCACAACACCTTGACTTAACATAAAATCTGCTACTAAATGCCTCTGCAATATAACGATAATAAATATAAAAAATTATCTTTTACATATGATTGTGTTTTTTAAATGTCAAGGAATGTACCAAATTTTCTGGCCAGCCTCGGTATTTTAAGTCAGATCTATCATCATATAGACTGCTGTTATCAATCACAGCTATTTGGCACTTTTTCAAATGAAAGCATACCAAGTAGAAGTGATCAGATTGCAAAACAGGTATGAATAAAAGATCAACTTCTTTCAACGATGCTACTTGTTCTTCTTTTAAAACTTTAATCATATTTCCAAAAAATTCAGCTTGCATCATCTCATAGCTTGAACCATATGTGCCACCATCCTGTGTATCAGTTATAATAACGTTACTAAAATAAATAAATAAACAATTCACTTATGTTATTTACTTACCAGCATCTGATATGTACAAAACAATCGCTTAATTTTGTCATCAGCCTTAAACTTCTCCTCGTGATTTAAGATTCTGGCCCACACATTAACAACAGCAAAATGGACATACTCGTCATGACTCAATGTTTCTAGCACTATCCTTGTTAGACCTGAATCTGGCTGACCTTCAATTTGAAAAACAACGTCCCTACAATGAATACGAGTTAAAACATCAATCAACTTATAATCATAGTACATTATAATAAAAGAAGTTAAAACACATACATTTCAAATCCTCTGGCAGAGAAAATCCAATCAGAATAAATTTTCTCTACAAATGTCAACTTTTCACTCAATTCCACCACCCGGTTAATGTAAGGTGATCCTGGCACCAAAGTCTCATCCGTAGAATCAACTACATTTTCTTCATCCTTTTCATCTGAATGCACACTTTCCATGTTTTCAACTGAATTTACATTTACACCCGTATTACAATCAGTTTTCGTCTCTTGACTTTGAGTCTTCTTTTCTCCCTTACTCTGTATTTCATTATCATCTTTTGGAGATGAATCTGGATCTCTGCTCATAAAACCTGCATTTTTTGCAAATGAAATCAACGGATCCAATTGAGCTTTAACTTCTTTAACCACCTGATTATCTGCATAGCACGTAAACCCCTCATTCAGCAATGTCTCTACATTCTTCAAAGACTCTTTTGCCTTTTCAATTTCTACAGTCAAATTTCTGACAAAAACCTGTTTCAATATGAACAATAAAAGATGATAAAAACTATATATATATATATATATATATACATATATCATATATTCAGAGTGAAATACTATATGTTTTTGTGTCTTACCGATTCTGCTTCCTCCGTTCGTTCTTCTGCCACGGGAATGTTTGATTCCATGCCAACATCTGCATTCTCATCCCGCCTATTCGAATGTATATTTCGAGTATAACGATCATTGTCTCTACACTCATCATCATCCACTTGCCTTCCATCCTCTCCATGTATATCTTCATGAATCAAATCCTCCTCAACACCAGCACCATCATTGTCTTTGCCCTCGTCAGCATCGACTTGCTGTTCCACATTTTCATGCATGGGTTCACCAGTTGAAGAACATTGACGCACCTCACTTTCATTTGATTTTTTGGTCTTTAATCCTGTTGTAGACTTTGAAGTACCTTTCTTTCTTCTTTTCTCAGACTTCAGTCCTTTATTCTTTATGTCCTCCAGTTTGCATAATGTACACTCTTCAATATATTCTATAACAAACAAACCTTTACGCTTAACACGTACATCATGCAACTTGCTTGTATGATCTGCATAGATAAGCTGTAAACAAAAAAATATTTGTCACTCGGTTTTGTTTGGATAAATGCCACAAATGACAAATTAATATTTTACTTATGATCTTACCGCAAGCAAAAATAGAGGCCCATTAAAAACTTGAGCAGGGTGCCAGCCTTTTCTCGCTCTGTCTAACAAAGTTAACATGTAATCACACCAACCCAGTTCTTTTATGTCAACATCCTTTGTTATTAATGGCAAAAATATTTGGTTGACAGTGCCACTTTTCGTTCCTTCGCCTAGATGTGTAAACATCAACACCAAAAAGTTAAGAACAAACAACATTCCACAATCATTGCGTTCTCTCTTGCATCGCCTATCCAAATAAGTTTGTGTTTCTTGTATAAGAAACCTGGTGAAGCCTGTTGGGAATTGACTTCTCCACAATTTAACAACAGGACTTTTTATGTTTGGCCTATTGTTCTCTGTTATCATTCTTGATCCGTTCGGAATTCCCAATACCTTGTGAACCAATTCTGGACTTAACTTTAATGACTGAGATCCAAGATTTAATATTCTTGTTGAATCATCATAGTTCTTAGCCAACCAAAGTCCCAAGCTGGTAGGAACATGCTGAATCTTCAGATTTAGAATAGGACCAAAACCAATATCTCTTACAACGTTCTTTTGCTTGTCATTAAACTCTAACATCCAATCATATAGAGTGCTTGGTGAACATCTTGGTAAAATCTTCTCACCAGTATATGGGAAAAACATTTGACATTCATGGTGATTTGATTCCTCAGGTTGGTCCTTTCGACGTCTCTTCTTTGGTAAGGTATCATCAACTATTATATAACTTAACGAATTTTAGAAACAAACTACAACTAAGATTTTCATGTTTAAATAAATACCTGGTTTTTTTACTTTTGATACAGCAGGATTAACAAAATCAACATCATCATTATCATCAGCATCACCACAGCCTGCCTGTAAAACTGCAGCAGCATATCAAATAAAATAATAAACTATGAAGGGAAAAAATGTATATTATATTTAATCATTTTAAATTGATCTATAACATACCTTCACTCTTTCGTTTCACAGCAGCACGAAACAAAGATCCTTCATGTCTCTCCACATTTTATTAGAAACAAAACACATAAAAAATATTAATTGTAAAACGTTATTTAATCCTACTATTGACATTATCTAATGACTACAACATACAATACAACATTGACTTGTTAATATATCACAGTGTTACAATTTAAACATTGTGTTATATTTATCAACCTGTTTTTTATTATTATCTAGTCATCACAATCAGAAAGCACAACTATACTTGATTTGATGATTTTAAACTTGATACACCCGAGTTTGATTACATTTCTCCAACTTATTCTGCCAATTTTAACAAAATACTATCAGGAAGTATAACATTACAATGTTGTAAAACAACACATAATATTCAACATACAATATAAATACAAAAACACAATCCTATAGCTTACCACATACGTAAAAAAACACAACATGCACCAAGATACTGCAAATAATCAAGAAACATACGCAAACACAATAATTTCCAAAACCATAATATTAAAAAAAGAAAAACATAATTAATATAAAAAACATAGTGGATATAACTCGATTTTAACAACAAAAAATGGATATAACACAACTTTATAAAACAAAAACAAACATCTACATACACATTATAGTTATACAAAAACTAACCGACTTGTAGAAACAATATACCAAACAAAATCACAAATCTAAAAACACAATATACTTGTACAACTTCTGTTTAAACATTAAAAATAAAAAAAATAAGATATAAACCATAACAAAAATAAATGAAACGTATTTACCTCTGCTTACGAATCTCTTAGATTTGCTTGTACAGAATGACTTCTTTCTATTTCCACTTATATGTTTCTTTGCAATTTCCACTTCAACCTCTTGACGTTTACTTCCTCTAACAGTATCACCTACTCCATCTTCACTGAAATTTCTTGACGATTTCTTACCTATTTAACCAACAGACTTATAAAATCAAAACACAATGAAAATAGCAATCAACAACACCATCACAACAACTTACTTGTAAATCGCAAGTCAATGTTTGCAGTAGACGCCATTGCAAATGTAGTTCCAAATTATTAAGATTAGTACACAAAGCAACAAACACAATCGCAAATTGTATAACTTCGAGCCCTAAGTTTCCGTTAAAACCGAATGTTCATCGTTTTCCCTTTTCTTGACTATTATACAGATAATCTCAAAACAATAATAAGAAATTACCTTTTTGACCCCCCCCCCCCCCACACTGAATACCAGTTAAATGAATATTTAATCTTATTACAAATCTTATTACAAAAAGTAGTACCACTTAATAAACCGAACCCAAATATAACATGCATAAAAAAAACATAATTATTTAAATATATATTCATTTTTTTTAAATATAGAAAAAAAAAATTATTGAAACTTCATTCTTATTCTCATTCATCATCCTATATACAACACACTAAGTACTCACGAAAAATAAGCAATAACTAACAATATCACCAAAACATAATTCACTAATTAGAACAAAAAACCAAAGAATTTATAGACATCATACCTGTTATTCAAAAGAATGAGATATTGACGTAGGACACCACATCATCGGGAGTGAGGATGGACCTAAGCAGGATGGACCAAGGGGGTGGATGATGGGCTCCCACACTATTTATAAAAACACTTAAGAAAAAATAAACTGATTTGATTTTACAGAGAGAGAGAGAGAGAGAGAGAGAGATAGAGAGGAGAGAGAATAAAGAGAGAGGAGAGAAAAAGAGGCCCGTCAATGACGTCTTTAAGCGACTGAGAAACCAGGACAATCATCAGGGGACGGTGTGGGTGACCGGCGCCGGGGCTCGCCAAGGCAAGGCCGGCCCCCATACCCTCCAGTCTAAGTAACCATATTGATAGAAATCATACATACTGGAGAGGATATAAAGACTACTTTTAATAAGGTATACCTTGTTTTATTTAATCTTCTAATAAATAAAATAACACTTCATCTATTAGTTACACAAAGATTCTTACATATAGGGATTTGGACTGTCGTTTGGCATCAGCTGCCAGCCCATTTTTCCCTCTTATGTTAAACCAGATGAACCCAATGCTCACTCAATGATTGGTGTGAGATGGACCTATTCTTTTATCTCCTTTGAAACCTATATTGCACCTAATAAGGTTGACACTTTCAAGGCCCATGTTATCCGATTTTTGAAAGCCAATGGGATTTAGATAGTTCTAGACTATACCTCTTGTTAACATGTAATATTTCTATTCATTATCAAAAAATTTACGCACAAAAGCTCATTTACCCGTAACTACTATATATACTCCCGTGTTGCATATAAAAAAATATACAGCTGTTGATGTAATAACTTTTAATGCGTCTGAATATAAAAAACACAATTATATTAACAAAAAACAAAAGACACAAAAAAAAAAACACACAATGTTATACCATCAAAATCAAAAGCTTTCATTAAAACACAATCCATTCTATCTAAAATAAAATACTTACTATAGTAGATCGTAGTCTCACTATCAGAACATTGTGTTATATGAATCTAGCTATATTTAACATGATATCATGTTCAGAATAAATACAAATAACTGTTGTTAAATTACCACTTTATTACCATTTAATTTATATAATTTTAATTAACGTATATCTCTTACTTTATATATTATATATTAGTTGTAAGTATATACCAACAACCATTAACAAAAACATCGTAAGAATATATTATCAACAATTTATAAAAGCACAACAACGTACAAAATTACCATAATTTAATATTAAATGGATAAAACAATCTAATGTAACATCATTTTTATCTAAAAAATAGCGATAAAGTCTGGCACGACAAAGTCAAACTCACCACGTCTAAGACACAAATTTCAAAATGATTATCTCAAATTTTCAAACCATAATTCCATCCATTTAATAATTTTTAAATAATAAAGAAAAGAAAAAAAATTAACCTAATTTAAATTTGTTAAAAAAATAACCAACACTATTTAAGATCCCTGCAACATATTCATAACATCAAGACTTTCCCCCATTTACATCGTCTCTCTCTCACATCATCATTTATTTACTTCTCTTTTTAGTAGTCCCATTCAGAAAACTCTACTTGTACCTCTTATTTCCTTCATTTTAACAGTTACATTTACAAACCCCCTTTTATTCATCGTCATTACAGTTTGACCAATTATTACAGTTCAGGTCAAACTTGAAAATTGTATCATTTGATTCAACCTTAAATTTTTTGGACAAAGTTGGCATCTTTCAAGAATGACAGGGACAAAAATGATAAAAACTTGAAGTTTGGTCTAAATTGGCATAAATGAACAAACTAAAAGGCCGGAAATAAAAATTAACTAAAAACAAATATAACTTTAAAAATTTATACAGGAAATTCCCAAAATATTTCATTAAGAATTATATTATCTTATATCTTATATATATATATATATATATATATATATATATATATATCTACCATATTTGAAAATAAGTTGGGCTGATGTGGCATCAAATATGGTTTTTGGCTCCAAAACTCCCTTCTCAATCTTTTAACATGGAATGGATCATTCGGACTAAAAACCCGACCCATTATTTCGGATCCTATAAAAGTCTTCTAAATATTTGCTCATCTCTCACACTCCCCACATCTTCTTCACGTTTCCCCACAAAACCTTTGATCATCACCAAATCTACACTGGATATCTCATATCTTCAATCGATCAAATCTTCATTTCCGACACAAGAGAAACATTTCTTCTCTTAAACCTGGTTATCTCCACCATCTTCATCACTTGATTTTTCGCTCCGAGAAGGTATGGTTACCTTATATGTTTGTCTTTCAAGATTCTTATGATTTGGATGATGATCATGGTTTACTTCTAATTATCTTCATCGATTAAGTGAGGATTATCTTCACAATCTGCATCAGTTGATTTTTCCCCGAGAAGCTATGGTTACCGTATATGTTTTTTTATAAGATTTGTAAGATTTTGTATCAATTGTATGAAGTTCATGTATTTTATGTCATTATCTTTGTCGTATATGTGAAGATTCTACTCCAATTATAGTTTTTTTGATATTTTGTTCCGTATTTAGGTTTGGTTTTCGTTTATTTTTTTTTTTTTGATATAGGGATCTGATTTTTTTTTTTTGTATATTGCACTCTGATTCTCATATTTTGGATGTGTGGTTGAGTGTTTTATGATAGATTAGGTTTTCGATATTTGTTGATTTTATTGCTAGAATGATTTATGATATGGTTTTCTTTGTTTATGACAACCTTGTGTTTACTGGTTTTTTGACCTATACATGCAATGTTTAATGTCAAAAACTATAGCCACTTTTATCCGTCATTAAAGAACATATATCTCTAATACATCATTAACACTCTTGTATTTTTTAAAACCTGTCATGCCCTTACCATTGAATCAAGTATGCCCTTACGAACCCTTAACAATACAAGCCTTAAACATGGATGTATCTTTGTACTACTATTAGTGATAGCTGATAAGATATGTCTTAACCATGGATGTATGGATGAATTACTTTTACTGATAACTGATAACATAGCCACAAACTAAAAGGAATAAACTTTAGATAACTATTGCATACAGTTAGAATTTGCTAAGCTGAACATTTCGAATAATAAGGATATTCATAGACTTGAAAATGATATAAACTTTAAACATTTGATAAAATACAATGTGATATATGACATATCAAGTGACAATGCATAAGGACATCCGTAGCGCTTAACATAGTAGTGCAAAACACATTGACAGTAGTAACACTTGTTTAATTCTCACAACATAATATATCAAAAAAATTAGTTTATAGCATTACATTTTATTAGCTGACTATAACAACTACAACATATATCTTATAAAACGACATGACTTTGCGTGCATTTGGGATTGCAGTCTGCAAATGGCATCATATTTCTGCGTAGTGTTAAAACAATCATCACGTTCTCGACTGGTACACATCCTATGAGAATACAATTAAATATAAATAATTGTTTACTGGTTTTCTTTATCTTTCACACACTTATATCGTAAATCTTTCAGCCACTACCTCCATCAATTGGGTTCTTTCATGACAAAGAACTACAAAACAAAAGCAAAATTTGTATACAGGCAGATAACGGGCATCATTGGAACGTCAACATCAGGAAAATAAACAGAGTATACTACTTTACAGATGGCTGGAAAAATATTGTTGATGATTTAGGGCTTGATGATGTTTGTTTGATAGTATTTGAAGCTCACAGTGAATGCAAATACAAAATCAAAGCCTTTAAAGATTCACGCCGACTGGGACCATCATTCTGCGATGCAATATCCAAACAAACGGAGAAACACATTGTACACTCTCAACCATGAACTCCCAAAATAACTTAAAACCACAAATGTATTATAATTTACATAACAAATAACTGCATCTCATCTGTCTAATATAATTATTGCAGAGGCTCCCTAAAAACTTTCTCAAAGACAATATGAAAAATAAGCCCCCAAACATGTCAATACAACTATCTGCAGGTGAAGGACATACATGGGAAATAAAGATAGAGAAAAGAGGAAGACGATACTATTTGACAGATGGATGGATGAATGTTATAAAAGACATGCATCTAAAATTCGGCTACATTCTCGTGTTTGACATAATTCAAAAACCAAAGCTGACGATGACTGTTTTCCATCCTGATGGAAGTGAATTTATAATCCCAAAAAAAGAACCTGTTGAAGAAAAAGAAGCGCACACGCATAACCAAGGGTGCCACAACAAACCACCATCATCTACAGCAGACAACAGCACATTTGAAAAGACTGCCACAGAGAAATTCGTAAGATATCCGATACAATTTTTAACTATAATCACAGTTGACTTATATGCATTGAATTCTAACCAACTATTCCATATACTAACATTGTTTATTATACTACTTGAAAAACAGTTCATCCCAGATGAAGTTGTTAAAAAGAAGAAAATTGCTCAGACACGCACTTTTATAATAAAAAATCAAGAAGGAAGTTGTTATAACCTGGGAGTCAAAAATCATTCACGTAGAGCGCGAAAGGAATACCTGGTGAATGAATGGCTGGAATTTATGGCAGAGAATGATATATCTTATGGAGATAAGTGCACTTTCAAGATCTTAGAAGATGAAGGTATGATATTACTTTCAAACGTTTGCAGGTTAAATTAATTCACCCAGCCAGAAGCAGATTCAGAACCAACTTGACTTCTTTTTGCAACAACTAATATGCAGTATGGTTGGTGGTAGTTTTTTTTGTTTAAATTAACCGTCGTTAATCATGAAGGCTTATAACACTTTCCCTAAACTTCAAAAAACAATGTATTTTGTAATGGTAATACCCGTACACAATGATAATCATCGTTGCTCTACTTGCATTGTTGTTTATCATATTGTTTCAAACCGAATATGTCCTTGCAAACAAATAAATAATTTTGTATGAACTAACATGTTAACGTAACATATACCATCTGCTATAGACCACTGTAATAATCACCACAAAATATAGACCACTTAAACATATATCAACTACTATATCCCAATAGCAGTAAAAAACTGCATTTGATGCCAATGGTAGTTTAATATGTAAACATGTCTATAAGTGTGATGGTTTAAAAAATATATATTGGTTTACAAAAGTGTCTACTTTTGCATAAAGCATCAAACAAATGATAAGTAATACATATTCAAAACAAATAAAAATAGCCAACCACAATTAATACTACAATGGAGTCCCAAAAATGATCCCAATAACAAAAGAAAAATAAAACTAAATAAAAATGAAACACTTTTTTAAAATAATAAACACAATAAACAGAATTGCTAACAATATAACAGCAAATAAAAATACAAGATAATAGTACTACCCAATAGCTGAATCAACAGTCTCTAAAAATAATGCTCCTTTACGACCAAATAATGCTCCTTTAAGCCAACAAAACGAATCAACATGTTGAAGGTATTCAAAATCTTGTACACTCATGTATACTTCAGCAATATTCCCAAATTTGGGGAGCAAAATCAATTTGCCGTTTGCCACATCCGATGCTCCACACCATTCCACAAATGAGAATGTTTCAACATTTGGAAAAGACGACACCTTAGACCATAAATTATCTTGATATTTGAAAAGACTCGCATTAACATTAGGCCAGATTTCAACAACAAACATATGAAGCTTATTGTTAACAGTGAGAAAATGTCCATCATAAACATACAGGTCATTAACTGGGGGAAAAGGGAACCTCTTAAACGATTCAGTAATTACATCAAAACCAATTATATGAATGTCACCCCGTACCCTCACTTGTTTAACAGTGAAATATATGGTATTGTTCACAAAAGAGCCAACAGACCAAATATAACACCCCGCTGCATATTTTTTCCCAATAAAAAAATCTACATTTCTCCAAGTGCCGAGTCGTCGTGAATAAACACGAGCAAGATCATAATTATGGCGACGTTTAATGTGTAATATTTTAAGATCGGAGGATGTATCAAAATACATACCAGCTGCATCCGATTGCCAATCATATATACGATCAGAGTGCTCATCGAACAAAATTTTGAAACTCATAGTAGTTGGATTCCAAAGCATCATCTGATATGAAGGCCTTTCGTTGCAAACTAATAAAAGCCCACCAACAGTAGAAATAATATGTAACAACAAAGGCTGACTTTTACCAGGGAAACAAATAGTTTTCCTTGAACCAATGTCTACCCGTCCATCCACTATGGTATCAATAAATATTGATAGAGGTTGAATGGTGATTCGTTTCCGACATTTTAAACTACCAATCCGGCTAGAATGCAAAGCAGCAAACTGACAACTTGATAACTCATCACGCCATTGTTTACAAACACATTTGAAACGACCGATTGCCTTAACTGGGAGTCTGGATAGTATTTCAGAAACAACAACTTCGATTCCAATGTCTGACATGCTATAACCTACATTAAAAAGATAAAATTATACATAAAGTAAATACACAAATAAGCGTAAGAAACTGCCTTAACTGGGACTCTACTTAGTAAAAGACTTCAATTATTGTAGTAACTCCTAAACTACCACGTCACAAATAAAAAACACAGCACTTGACTTAATAAGTTTTGAATATAAAAACCAACAATATATTAACAAAAAAAACCCGCCTTACATAGAGTATTATCAAACAACTAAACTGTTAATGAAAAAGACCATTTCATACTCGATAATTGCATATAACCCTTAGTCCAACGTAAATTCAATAGTAATCATTTCACCCAATATTAAATCCTATTATATATAATACTACTCCTAACTACATCTTTTTTTATCATCTTTTCAACCTTTGTTTATCTTCACTCAACTCACACAATAAAACACACAATGAAGTAGAACAAAAAAAAAATAAAATTTAAGAAAAAACACAACATCATACCATAACAAACAATTGGCTTGCGTATAACACAATGCATATGAAAAAAAAAACAACTATAATTTAGAATATATACACAACTAAAATATATCATGTAAGTTCTCTAGACTATAAAAATAACGGACATTGGAAAAACACAATTTATATATTTATATCTTATATTCTTCTAAACCACTTTACATTAATTACTTGAAAAGACTCAACTGCAAATGAAAAGACCATTTCAATAAATCATCATTGCATCTTAGCTCGGATGCCAATAACAAATCATTACTCTTCTTTAACACAAGTTGTTAATCCTATTATATATAATACCTCCTAACTACATCCTTTTCTAACCTCTTCAACGACTCTCTAACTTCACTCAACTCTTCTCTGTTCTAACTACAATGAATACATCAAACTCCAAAGGTTGGTCTGAACTGTCCCAAGTTAAAAGGGATATCTATGAAGGATTCAAAGGTCAACATGAAGACACAGAAAGAGAGATCAGAGACAGCTTGATTGACATAACACGACTACTTCAACAGCAACTACGGGAAAATAAGAAGATGAAAATGAAGATCATGAGCAACCCACCTTCACATGAACAGTACATTGCTGGATTGCTTCTGTCTGATGAAGAAAGGGAGACAGAAGATCTTATTGATAAAGCAAACAGCTTAGCTGACCAATACATAGCAAAAACCAACCAAGGAAAGCAAGCTCTTGCTAAATTTCTGGCTTATTAGACTGAATGCAAATTAGTTTGATTGATGTGCATGTAGCTGTTGGTATGGGGTTTCTTTCCATGATAGTAGGACATCTTCCTTATGTTTTTGCTTTTTGATCTCATACTTAACGACCAACATGATTCCACATCTAATATATTGACAAATTTTGTTATTATGTGTAGTTTTGTCAATGAATAATGGTTATATTTATGTTCCTCTTATAAGTTTTTCTATATACAACTTAACTAATGTAGCATGTTATTATTAACAACCAATACGTAAACTGAACTTCAGATACTCACACATAAGAAAGCTGAACAGCATCAAAACATACGTGAATAAAAAAAACAAAAGAGAAAGTTTATGTCAAGAAAAAAAAACATTGAACAAACACAAAACATAAAAACCATCGCTCTAAAATGCAACAAACAAAAGAAACTACATCTCACTCATTAAAATGGGTAAACTTAATCTCTTTCTTACCAACATCTTTCACGGTCTCCACAATATTATTACTTGTACTTTCACAGATGCTCGAGTTCGAAATGACATCCAAATTGTAAAGATCAAGCAGTTTACGCTTAGACGTCGTATCTTTACAAACCATTGAACATGTTTTTTTTATCAATTGAATCACCATCGCAACTCATCACAAGCGAAATTGGAGTACCATTCTTCTTATCATCAGCCATACAGCTCTAAACCAAGATTGAAAAAGTTTATTAACTAAACTACTAAAGACAACTATAATACTTCAGTTAAAAGTTCATAGTACCTGACTAATCCCATACATTTGTTTAACCAGATCAACAACTGATTCATCGTCAGTTATTCTTTGAATCTCGTATTCTTCATCACAATATGTCAAGTTAGTCTCGCTGACTTCAATCTTGAATGCAAACAATTTATCCACCAAAGTTTTTAATTCGTTTGGAAATCGCACAGTACCATCATCCTGAAAACATAAAAGACAGGATATATAACCAAAAAGTTAGCTTACAAAAAATATATAAATTGAGATATAGAAACTAAATATATACTACCATTATGTTATCCTGAATCAACTGTTTTGCAGACTTCTCGATAACATGGTTAGCCGTATTATGAAACAAAATAAGAGATACATCACCACTGCTATCCTCAACACGAACCTTCAATCTAATTGATAACATAACAACTTAATTTGAATTACAACGAATTACATAAACCAAAATAAGGTAAGTGATGAAAAAAGTTACAATGACAAAATGACAACGTAAATAACAACAGAATAATAACAATACCTTAAAACCGGTTCATCAATAACATTTTTTCGACAAAATTCATTAGTGCACACATACAACATATGTTGGTCTTCATCACAACCTCCGTCAGATTTAGTTAAACCCGTGTTTTTTGTACAAGCCTCATTTAAACAATTAGGACACTTCAAAGAAAACCAACCAACCTCCTTGGATATTTCCTTTACGGTACCCAGTATGATAACAGATCGTGGCTGTAAAAAATATAAATATATCCACTTACATCTAATGTAAATATTGAAATACGAAACTTGAAATGGTCTATGATTACCTCACTAATTTCCCACACATCATCGATGTTACTAAAAACAACATTCTTTAGAAAATCATCCATAACCGCCTGCAACCCGATAGAATTAGAAAGCAGTAATGCATCAACTTTGCTGTCAGTAACTCAGAATGTAATACAAAAACAATGCAGACAATTATCACATAATGCAATGCACTTGTTTTCAAAACAGAAAGAATATGAACTAAACAAACCTTGCGAATAAAACTGGACATAATCGAATATGATATGTTTATTAAATAATCAAGTAATACGATATTTATACACCATAAAAAGCAGTTGATGACACCAGATTTGTAGGAACATGGGCGACAGCACATAAGTAAGTAGTAAACCGCTAATACATACCATGATGTAAAACAAATAATACATAAAGTATAGCATGTAAAATAAAAAAAACAATAATATAGAAAAAACACAATCATAATACCATATAAAATAAAAAACACAATACTATATAAACACACAATCATAAACACTCCGGATACTTAGCTTATAATCCAATAAAGGGAATTTATTCATTTCTCTGCCACAAAATATTTATTACACATCAAACACAGCATTTAATGTTATACAATAAGATAAAATAAGACACACAACTACAAAAGAATAGTTAAACCTGAATACAAAAGTTCTAATACATACATTGTCATATAATAAGAGAAAAAATCACTCTTCATAAAATAACACAATTTCTTAAAAAATTACACAATAATAACCATTCCAGATAACTACCTCTACATTAAATTTGAGTTAGGATCGGTTAAGAGAGGTTTATTAACAAATGAACATAGCAGTTTACCTTACCATCTTTGTAGGACAACATGCAAGAAAGACTACAACAACTTATTAACCTAAAATCCTGGATTATAAACCGCTAGTACATACCATATATTAAAATCACACATATTAAATATTTCATTTAATATAATAACACAATATTATACAAAAGAAGGATAGAACCAAATGATAAACATACCATCTATTTTTACAACTGCCTTTTAGCACACATTCATGAGTTGTACTAAATGATAAACATACATGACACATATACAAAAAAAAGGAATTGATGATATCAGGTTTGTAGCATTCTTCACCTGAACATATAGTAAAACAAATTAAACTGAAAATATTACAAGTTCGAAATAATATATGATTAAATAACACCAATCGGAAATAAATATCCATGCAGACAACTGTTAATACACTTATACATACGGAACTACTTGAAACAAAAAAGAAAATTCGAAAAAACGACCACCATTCCCTATAATATAGCATAATAATTTCTAATCAATCGGCGAAACAACGGTCTCGATAAATAATGCTTGTCCCACACCAATGTAGGAATCAAGATGTTGAAGGTAATTAAAAACTTCATTGCTCATCTTAGCTTCAACAGGACGAATCCAAACGTTTCTAAGCAACCACTTGTTGTTTTGAAATATAGTAGACCAACGCAAACTTTGTTCATAACTAATAATATGAATATTATTGATAGAAAACATCTTGATGAAGGCTTCATCTTCAACTTTGTACAAACCAACAGATAACTCGGGAGACCCTTCAACAACAATAAAATGGAGCTTCTTTGCAATGCTCAGAAATTTTCCTGACCAAGGAGTAACTTCCAAACTTTCAGGAAAACGAATGCTTCTAAAAGTTTCGGAAATAACATTGAAAGCAACTATATACCTCTCGAAAGGGCCAGGATACCAACTTCTTGAACACACGAAATATATGGATTTGCCAGAATAAATTCCGGAAGACATAGAATAACCCCGACCACCGAAATTACCTCCCCTCAAGAAATCTATTTCTCTCCACGTCTCACGACGTCGTGAATAAACACGAGCAGTAACAACATTATTCAACAAATGATATTTGATGTGAAGCACTTTAAGATCATTGGTTTCATCAAAATACATTCCACCTGTATCACAGTTTTGAACATTCCGCTGAGAAAAGTCTGAGACAGACAACAACTTATGGCACCTGGTTGTTGGATTCCAAAGGATCAGCTCACAGCTTCTCGCTTTAAAAGACACTAACAACAGCCCATTAAGCGACGCTAGAATACTTAAGAATACAGGGTCAACATTGCCAGGAAAAGTGATCTGTTTGCTTGTAAACACATCCAAATTCCCACCTATTACGTTGTCAACAACAATTGACATACCTCGCAAGGAGACATATTTCTTATGTGAATTTCCAATTCGACAAGAATGCATCATCTCAAAAAAATGAGTTGACAGTTCCTTACGGAAATCTTTGCAAACACATTTCAAACAACCAATAGCTTTGGCAGGGAGCCTTGTGAATATTTCATCGACGATCAATGCAAACCCAAGCTTTTCCATTTTATAATCTATGGGGCTACAATATAAAATATAATAAATGAAATACAATTGAGACAATTTGATCTGTAAATGTTTATATATAAACACAATGTATACAACCCTTTTCATACACAACCGGGTGATAAAATAAGACTAACCAACCACGTAACTTATAAAAAAAATCTGTTAATGAAAGCAGTTTAACATTGTATTAGCACAATCTTAAACAACTGCTGATGTTAGCAAATATTGACCTTTCTACAAACATTTTGAAATCAACACAGCAGTTTACCTTACCATCTTTGTAGGAGAACATGCAAGAAAGACTACAACAACTTATTAACCTAAAATCTTTCATAAAGACAGCATTTAATGATATACAATAAGATAAAATAAGACACACAACTACAAAGGAATAGTTAAACCTGAATACAAAAGTTCTAACACATACATTGTCATATAATAAGAGAAAATATCACTCTTCATAAAACAACACAATTTCTTAAAAAAAGTACACAATAATAACCATTCCAGTTAACTACCTCTACATCAAAAATGAGTTAGAATCGGTTAAAAGAGGTTTATTAAGAAATGAACACAGCAGTTTACCTTTCCATCTTTGTAGGAGAACATGCAAGAAAGACTACAACAACTTATTAACCTAAAATCCTGGATTATAAACCGCTAGAACATACCATATATTAAAATTACACATATTAAAGATTTCATTTAATATAATAACACAATCTTATACAAAAGAAGGATAGTACCAAATGATAAACATACATGATACATATACAAAAAAAAAGTAATTGATGTTATCAGAATCTACATAAAAGCCAAAAAATACACGATGTATGCTACCAAAATACAATTTCGTTGGTAAAACACAAACCATTGGAAAAAACAAAATTCATGATATCAGGTTTGTAGGACTTCTTTACCTACATATATAGTAAAACAAATTAAAATGAAAATATTAAAAGTTCGAAATAATATATGATTAAATAACACCAATTGGAATTAAATATCCATGCAGACAATTGTTAATACACTTATACATACGGAATAACGGAACTACTTGAAACAATAAACAAAATTCAAAAAAACAATCACCATTCCCTATAATATAGCATAATAATTTCTAATCGATCAGCGAAACAGTGGTCTCGATAAATAATGCTCGTTTCGCACCAATGTAGGAATCAACATGTTGGAGGTAATTAAAAACTTCATTGCTCAGGTCAGCTTCAACAGCACCACTCCAAATGTTTTTTATCAACCACTTGTTGTTTTGAAATATATTGGACCAATGGAAACTTTCTACATAACCAATAATTTGAAGATTATTGATAGAAAACATCTTGATGAAGGCTTCATCTTCAACTTTGTACAAAGCAACAGATAACTCGGGAGACCTTTCAACAACAATAAAATGGAGCTTCTTTGCAATGCTCAGAAATTCTCCTCGCCAAGGAGTAACTTCCAAACTTTCAGGAAAACGAAGGCTTCTAAAAGTTTCGGAAATAACATCGAAAGCAACTATATACCTCTCCAAAGCGGGATACCAATTTTTTGAACACACGAAATATATGGTTTTGCCAGAATAAATTCCGGAAGACCATGAATAACCCCGACCACCGAAATTAGCTCCCCTCAAGAAATCTATTTCTCTCCACGTCTCACGACGTCGTGAATAAACACGAGCAGTAACGACATTGAAAAAAAAATATTTTATGTGAAGCACTTTAAGATCATTGGTTTCATCAAAATACATTCCACCTGTATCACTGTTTCGAACATACCACTGACAAAAGTCTGACACGGACAACAACTTATGACACCTGGTTGTTGGATTCCAAAGGATCAGCTCACAGCAACTCGGTTCAGAGGACACTAACAACAACCCATTAAGCGACGCTAGAATACGTAAGAATCTAGGGTCAACATTGCCAGGAAAAGTGATCTGTTTGCTTGTAACCACATCCAAATTCCCACCTATTACGTCGTCAACAACAATTGACATATTTGACAAGGAGATATATTTCTTATGTAGAGACTTTCCAATTCGACAAGAATGCATCATCTCAAAAAAATGAGTTGACAGTTCCGTCCGGAAATCTTTGCAAACACATTTCAAACAACCAATTGCTTTGGCAGGAAGCCTTGTGAATATTTCATCGACGATCATTGCAAACCCAAGCTTTTCCATTTTATGATCTATGGGGCTACAATGTAAAATATAATAAATGAAACACAATTGAGACAATTTGATATGTAAATGTTTAAAAATAAACACAATGAATACAACCGCTTTTCATACACAACCGGGTGATAAAATATAACTAACCAACCACGTAACTTATATAAAAAAAACTGATAATGAAAGCAGTTTAACATTGTATTAACACAATCTTAAACAACTGCCATGTTAGCAAATATTGACCTTTCTACAAACATTTTGAAATGAACACAGCAGTTTACCTTATCATCTATATATATATATATATATATATATAATGGCGTTAATGTCACGAAGGTACCGTGTGTAACAAAGTAAAAAAGTGTAATGTCACGTGCGTGCATCAAAAGTTATTGTCATCATTGTACATTATAACCACAAATGATTATATAGGTTACACTCAGTTTGATCAGATACATCAAACATATGTTTTATATGGTCAGCACATCACATAATGTGTCGTCCGCTATAAACAACTAAGGTGCCGCCGGCGTAGTGTGTTGTGTATCACAGTTTGAACGTACCTGTCATTTTAAATTCACGTTTTGACATAAACTTTTTTCTCAGGTGAGTCAGGTAAAAAATATTACGTTTTATACTTATTTTATGAACATTCGTAAACTGTATTCGAATGCGAGTCAGATCAAATATAATACGTTTTCATTCGATGGCGACGTAATTTTTTCAATAAAGAGTCGGGTTAAATATAAAGTGCGTGTAGATCATGAAAGTACAAGATTTAACTTTGTTGATATACATATTTAATTACTCTACTTTACTTTTATTTATTAAGTATTTCGTCTTTTACGGTTTTTTTTCTCCCTAACATAATGAACCAAAGCCAATCCAACTGAATGGTATTGTTTCCGCTATTGGTATTATCAGAACCAATATTTTTTCTTTTAGTTTCGTTTGTTAGTGTTTTTCTTTCAAACTTGTTTTCCCTGAACTGTTGAAGCTCCTCTTATATGACACTACCCAACTTTCTGTCTTATAGTGGATTTGAAGTTTAATTTGATCAGCAACTGTTGGTATATCAGTGGATGAGCTTTAACATCTGTTTTGTACATCTGCTGCTCAGATGTCGTCATCATTGTGTTTTTTGTAATAGATGAATTGATTGTTAAATTGATTGTGTTTTTTGTAATAGATGAACAATGAATGAATATGATTCAATGATTTATGCAGCAGAAATGAACACAAACTTTGTAAACACAATCAAGGAGGAAAATAGTTTTGATAAACACATGCTTTTCATCAATCGAAAGATTACAAATCAAATCAAAAGATTACATTGCATGCTTACAAACTAAAACTTCCCCTCAGCCTGATGCTACTTGGTCGATCACACAAGTTGGAAGAGCAGTACTTAGTCTTTGGCATTCTTTTGGTCTTCACATCAGCTGTTGTGCTAAGCAGTGGATAAAACAAATCAGAATTATAGATCAGCAGTTGTTTGAACCACTGTCAAGGGGAAAGTCTGAAGCCTAACAACTGCTTATTCTGGTTCCACTGCTCTGAACCGGTTTTCGCCTTAATCAACTGTTCCTCTGTTAAGGTTCAATTCCAACAATGTAAATTGTAAACCGGAATTATGACATCATCATTGACATGTGGCATACCTTAGAAGTTGACACATAGGCAAATTTACATCAGCTCATAATCTCTTATTATAGATAGTATAGATAGTACCTGACTAATCTATCAAAGATGTTTATGATATAGATAGTGTTTTTTTTTTATGTGTGCAACTCTATATTCAGGCACAATTTAACATCAAAATAAACCAAAACAAATACAATTCTCCAGATGGTCGCTCGAAGAAATTAAACTGAAGATATTAAATTAAATGTTTGAAATAATATATGATTAAATAAACACAATAAAAAAACGACATAATAAAAAACACAATTCACCCAGACTAACTTTCAAGAAACAAATCAAAACATTCCATTAAAATAAAAATACCACCAATAACTCTTAATAATTGAATACAAACCACATCACTATAACAACTATGACTAAACTTAACAAAACTACTTATAAGGAAAGTAAAAACCTACGCTTCAACTCCATTGACTCATTAACTTGTCTAAATATTTCTAACATCTGTGCCATTAACTGAACATCTTTGTTCCCACTCTCACCATTATTCAAAAGTGCCAGGTCACGAACAGCAGTTGGAGGCAATAAACGCAACGTCTCAGTTACATCATCACGAGAGCCAACTCCAGTCTTCAAAGAATGAAAGCATTTCCTCAGATCTTTAGAAAACTCTAACTCAGCTTCCAATTCTTCCATCACTGCTTTATAAAACAGTTCCTTCAAATCTTCTCCTTGATTACTTGATGAAGCCATTGAAAAACTTAAATAACTTGAGATACGATATACATGAAATGTCTGCATATATATATATATATATAAGGCTTATGGTCACAAGCGCGGAACTATTAATGGCAGCAACGGTTACATGATGTAAAAATTGCTCCGGGAAACGATACAATCATACAAAAAAACTGAAGAGACACACGTTTACATACAGTTATTACTATAAACACACAAACTATTAATTAAACACGGGAAACTTAAACTGGTACACGGCTTACTATGCATGAATCAACAAAAATATTAATTACCCTTTAAATTATAACGAAAATATTACAAACAAAGAAAAACATGCATGTTTAAGGGAAAGGAAAATACACACAAAAAAAAAAACTCCAACTCAACACAGTATCATTACCAAAATACAATAACCATCATCATACATAAAAAAACAACATAACTAATCTTCGCCAAAACTGTCGATTTCAATCACCTCATCCCACTTCCAATTCTTCAGCGCCTTTACCCTTTGATTAATTCTTCTGAAATTACGAGGCTAGAGAATAATATGTCAGTCACTCATCTAGAATATTAACTAAACATATAGATATGGAACCAACCTTGTTCATCTCATGCTTTATAGAATTGTCGGGACATCCAACCAAAGCACCAAACTCCAAGTCAAAGCCTTTAGATTTGTTCTGAAATTTACAAAACAAAATATAAGCAAACATAATAAGATTCAGCATAAACATCACCAACTATCACTAACAATATAATTTACATACTTTAACATAAACGATTTACCTTTGCAGCTCCGATTGAAGACATAGTCAAGTCAGGAAGTACTCCAAATAATTCTTCAAACTGAAAAACAATATACTCATTAATAAAATAAACTACCATGTTGAACTAAAACAATGTTATCTTTACAGTTATAATAGAATTATTACATACATCTCCAGTTTCATCAGATATCTTACTCAACTTTTGAAAATGATCATCCACTAAAATGTTGTCAGCCACAAGCTGGGAAAAAAAAAAACAACAACTGTTAACCACTGTTGTCATAGTATATTACAAAAAAAAAACAAAAAACAAAAAAACCATCACAAAAAACACAATAGCTGTAAATAACACAATAATTCTAAGTAACACACAATATCATAAATAATAACAGAAACTTCATCATAAACTTGCTACGAAATGTACATTCTCATTAGAGCAATAAGAAAATTCATGCAAATGACCATCCACACACTCGTCAGCTACAACCTGACAAAAAAAAGCATGTCAATGATTTTTTACTATAATAACACAAAGGATTCCTACAAACACAAAAATAATATTAAAAAACACAATGCTATGTAAATCCCAATACTTGACAAAACAAAATGATATTACATTTCCAACTATATTAGAAGACATCATATCTGCTGGCTGCTTCATTTCCACAACGCTGTCCAACCCAGCAAACTGAAAAACAAAGCATCATTATTCAAATGAACAAACATGGTTAAATAAACACAATACCATATAAATTAACATCTTACATTTTCCCCCGAAATTGAATCCTCATCATACACAGCATTATCCATCGATCATAACTGAAGCAAAACAAACAAACTAAATAAGAAACTATTATCGAAGCATAACAAACATCATTAACACATAAAATATGTAACCACCTTACAGTGATATGCTTTATTGAAAATGATGTAATGCAAAGCATTCACGGACATATATATACATCTTGTATGCTAACTACCACGTAGAAGTTATCCAAGATGAACCGACAAGGTTGAGAGAGCGTACCCACGTAGCGAGAAACATGCAGAAAACACAGCAAAACTTAACTTGCGTTGAAAAATCAAACTGCCAATTTTTTGGGTTTGAACGGATGAGATTAAATCTTGAAGGTAACCACCTGAATTATTACGGTCAGGATCTACTTGAACGTGGGTTTGACCGACGGTTGTTTCGCGGCGAACAATTTATTAATAATTTCACATTGTTCTCTCTCTTTAGGTTGTTGAAAATACACCACTTTAACAAATCTGGACCATTATCATATTAAATTTTGAATTTGAATAGTCGTAAGATTGTAATTAACACAAAGTTAAATATGATGATACGAAGAAAGTGGAAAATGTAGTTGCCAAGTTCGACCTTTTATTTAAAATACTTTTCAACAATCTTTTTAATCTACGATGTCTTTAATATGATTTATTGTTTCTCTAAAAAATATACCATAAATTCCAAACTATGTTCTCTTTAATTATGGTATTACCACACACACATATAGGGCACTGATTTCACAAGTTCACGACCAATAATGTGTTGAGAACTTCGATGACCAAAGAAAATATTTATACATGTTGCTTTGAATATGATAAACAAAACAATTATTTACTACATTTGTTTCTCTCTTCCGATATCTTTTATTATTTTTTATGCACTTTACACAAGTGTATTAAGTGGTTCTCACAGTTCTTAACATATTATTAGTTCTAAAGCAAAATTTCTCTTGCATGTTTTTATGTGTATATGTATTAAAATGACGTTTCCTATAAGAGAATTTGCAATTCACTGTTAATAGCAATAATGGAAAAAGAAATATTACAACCATTCGTCCAGAAAGATCTAACGATCACTTAAAAAATGTATAAATGAAGTGTGCGATTACAATGTTGCATCTAGCACATTGTAATTAAATGGACGAAACTACCCTCATTTCTAAACTCACTAATTGTACACATATAATATCTTTAGTCGTTCCTATGCTTCATACAGTCTCTTTCTCCCTCCCCCTCTAACCGCCCCTTTATATTGATCATTTTTATTGATCCTCGCATCAATCAGGTAGTGATCATTTTTATAAATCGTCGCATCAATCAGGTAGTGATCAACCATTCCTTCTCGCTAGACGAGTAGTGATAACCCTTTTGATGTCCCGCTAAGAAAGTGGTGATTACCACTTCAACGTCTCACTAAATGGGTAGTGATAACGTTTATTATAACTCTCTTATATTCTTACTATGATTTGCCTCTCTAAAGTTTGCATATAATGATAAAAGTTCAACAAACACTCCTACTATTGTTCTTTTAATCTTGCGGATAAGACTGAATTGATATAATCACTTCGGAAATTTAAAAATTATTTTGGTTATAAATGTGTCAGATGTTGGTTAAAATGCTGGGGAGTGAGATGCTTATATACCCAAGTGGAAAGAGAATGAGAAGACTGACCAAAGCCCGTATGGTCGTTCCATGGTCGAGTCGTGTAGAATGGTTAAAAAAAGGTTTGTTTTATGATCAAACAATTATCAATGTAAGAATCAAAATAATGAACTAGCAATTCATAGATGATTTGGCTTCTTTCAATAATAAACTCAATTTTGAAAAGTTGACAAGAAACGATACCAATACTTCACGATTCCATCTTGATTGCAACCTTGGTCCTATTGCTTGAGCATTGGGTGGTCTATAGTGGACAAAAGATGATGGATGATCCATGGTCGAACGATGGGCCATCCATGCTAATGTTGATTGATCATTTGATCTTACTAAAGTTTGCTTTTTATCTTGTTGAGCTATGACTTGTAATAACATTTAACCTATATATTTGGATTTTTAACATCATTATAATAATCTTTTTTATAGCAGGGATGTATACACCAACATGAAGTCGAAAAACTAGAATCAGAAAAGAACAAACAAAATGTAAGAACAAGAATCAAACAAATGTTTGGTTGCAAGGATATTTTCTACGACAAGTGGAAAGTGATGGAGGTCACCACTATCACCTTCATGTCCCCTACCAGTGTCGCTTAATCTAAACAGTCTGCCACTACCATTTTCTCCTACGTAAGATGCAATGATAGAGAACAAACCAGAATCAAATCTAGCTACAACTTCATATAATCGATGTAGAACTTCATTTAACCGTCGCACGTATAGAGAACAAAACGAGAACCTTCGCCTAAATCATTCTTAACAAAATAATCACCAATAAATTCAGGGGAATTTGGTGATTTTGTCGAGGGCTTGCAAATTGTGTCTTATCTTGTTTAACAGGTCTCTAACGACGCAAATAACACAATTATTAAACATGAATACAACTCGTTTAACTATTTTATATTTATGTCTATAACACAGTTGTATGTTTTATGTATCAAGAAGAAGAAATGATAGATTCTAGCATCCTAATTTTATTTATTTTTAAAAAGTAAAAAAAATCATGTAGTGTACTTTTCAGTAAACAAGTCTAATCGTGTTTTATATTTTTTTTTTTTTTTTTGAAACTGCGAACTTTTATATAGAAAGAACGAGCCAACAAGAAGCTATAAAGCCCAACCACAAAAACAAAGACGCATGACTTACTTAATTACATCCCGAATATTTAAGTCTTGCCATCTACTCCAATTGATACATTTGAATTTTGACCTACTTTTTCGCCAAAGAAAATACATTTCCACAATACTGTCTAATCGTGTCATACACATATGACCTATTGTCAGCCTAAATTTTCAATCCGAAAATTCTGTTGTTTTAAAGTGTATAGTTGTCTTTTAACCATTTTTACATTGCATTTTTTTCTCAAGTTTATAACACCCGTTCAAGTTCAAATTCGAATTCCATTTAAACATTCAAATTCTTTCCCATAAACTATAAGAATTATAAGTGAGCATTCACATTAGAATCCTTATCTTTATCCCTATAATTACAATAAAAATCATTATTTTTCTCTCATTTTTTCAATTTAATAATATTGTTTTATACTTTTATCATTACATGTCATCTGTCTCTTTCACTTACAACCACTTTTAAAAATATTTAAAAAATTATAAGGGTGAACAGTGTTTCCAGTATTTTTACAGATGAACAGTAACATTTTCTCTCTCCTCCACTCACAACCACTAACAAACATTCCTTATAATTAGGGCTGGCATAATGAGTCAACCCGATCTGTTAAGACACGGACACAATAAGACACGAACCAGAAACAAGTAAACACCAACACGATGCGAAATCTTATCGTGTCAGATTTTTGAAACACGAACACAAACATGTTAATAAATAGGTTACACAAAACGACCTGTTAAGACAAGAAAATTTTACCAATGTATCATACGACCCGTTTAAGACACGGCTACGATCTGTTAAGACACAAACATGATATGTGTCACACCCTCAAATCCACGTGCGGAGTACTACCGCGAGGCGTGTGACTGACCAGGATCCAGCCATCAATTACACTGAGCATTCAATTATTAATAGTAATAATGTTCACCAACCACAAGGGTTTGTAGATACCATAACTAAGTTCAAAAGTTTTAAGTTCAAATAGCAGTTTAAGTAAGTAGCGGAAGCATAGGCAACACAATTCAACCAAAGTTCATAGTTTAAGTTTATTATAGAACCCAACGCACGGGTCAAGACGACCACTACACATCCCCAAGCTGCAAGCTCCTGAGTCACTGGGTACCTGCAAAGCATGCAGTAGGGTATCAACATAACGTTGGTGAGTTCACGAGTTTGTCCAGTTTTTAATTCCAAAAACTTGTTTCAACAGTTAATTTACTCGTTTATACCATGCCATGGGGAGCTACCCCATAAGTAAGCTACTAAACTGTTTACAATACCGAATACTATGCGACCGTACGTTTCCGTAGAGTGCCCCGTTTGTCAATGTTCTATCATCATTGACGGTTTGCCAGAGTCTATTAGTTCACTCTCGATCCCATACGCGGGCACGGTGTGAGGCTGGTGAGACCTAAATAGCGCTATCAACTAATAACCCGTTCGCCAGGCGCCGGCGACTAATCGGTATTAAGTAGTAGGGACTTGAGTGATAGAGTCTCGTTTAGTATTGCTCGTTACATCCAATATAAATAGTAATTAACTAAAGATCCCGCATAAGGGGAGAAAAGTAGGTTTGTATCCCTTACAAGATGATAGCGTTGTTTAAGTTCCGTTTCCCCACCACTGGGAACGCATGCTTTAAAAGTTGTGAACTCACCTTGGGTTGCTCGGCAGATTAGCATACTTGGTCAAGCACGCTGGTCACCACGTCCTAACATGGTTACCAGTATGGGTCAGGTTTGGGTACAGGGAAGTCACGTATATTCTACACATAACTAACACATAGCATGCAATACATACAGTTATCCTTTAAGTTATTGGGACTGTTCTAATCCTTAAACAATTGAGCATAACAACACATAGCAACAGTAGCACAGATACACAGTCCAGAAACACGTTGTCACATATGGTTGCCCAATAACTGTGTCGGACAGCCCAGTCGAGACCAGGTGGTCTCGACTCGAGAACACGGGGTCTCGAGTCGCAATCAAGAGGTCTCGAGTTACGGATGGGCAGTCTCGAGTGGTGCAGGCATGAGTCGCAACCTCAGAGGTCTCGAGTTCAGTCTCGAGTCGAGATCATGAGATCTCGAGTCGAGATCTTGCTGGTTTCGAGTCCTTGATGTCTGCTGCTTGGTCTTGAGTTGTTATGTAGATGGTCTCGAGTCGAGACCGGGGGTTTCGACTTACACACCTGATGATAGAATCCTTCTAGAACATGTGCCAGCTCTTTGTACTAACCAATAGAATTGCAATATCATGATTTTATGTACTAACCAATCAAATATGACAAACATGTTTCCTTGTCTAATTCCTAATCAAAACGGATCAAACATAAAAATTTCAAATATTCATATCATATTCAACCCACATTCACCAAGTTCATCATTTGCAAGCATGTTCATCCAAATCAAAACACAATTCAGTCATCATCATCGGCCTTATATCTTGCACATAATGACCGGTTTAATCATCAGATCTATGCACTCGATATAGTGTTCTTGTATACCATCATCCAAATCAACACATAGCTAACACTCATGATTATCATTTACCTAAATAGATTTGTGTCCAACCTTCAACATACAATCCTTGGTTCAAAATAATTATCTATATCATTTAGTCATTTCCAACCAACTAAATCATACAAAGAGACATTTAAACTAGGCATGCATATCATTTATCAACCAAGCATCACAATATCTAGCAATGTGAGACACTAACCGGATGGTGTTCGGGTGTGAGAGTGGTGTGAAATCAGCCGAAAAAGGGACCTCCTAGCTTAGAATACAAGCTAGAACAAGAGCTTGAGCTGCTACTATTGATCCGAGACAAAAGGAGAGGGTGATGTTGCTAGGGTTTTGTTGAGAGGATGAAGGAGATTGTGTAGGAGTGAGTGTGAGGGAATGTTTGGGGATTTGAGCTAATGATGGAATGTCCAAAATAGGGAAATGTTAGCTTATGCGGGGGTTTTATACCCATTCTAAGGTTGGTGCTCCTTAATGGGTTTCCGAGTGGGCTTCACGGGTGCGTGGCCCAACTAGTTGGGTTCACTCGAGACCAAGTGGTCACGGGTCGGGTCCTTGTGGTTTCGGTTCACCAGTAAATTGCATAAACATATATATATATATATATATATATATACTACATACACATAACTTAATACAAGGATCACATAGCACATCAAGATAAATCACAAACTTTCATTTAATAATATATGAACACACAATGCTAATACAAGAAGGTTGCTCGGGAAAACCTAGAGTGTCACATTATCCCCAAGTTGTAAGAACTTTCGTCCTGAAAGTTAAAGTGCAGCCACTGACAAGCTAGTATGAGTGAGAACGTTTCAACGGGGTGTCACATCATCCCCCCGTTAGTTTGGAATTTCGTCCCGAAATTCTGATGTAGCTTCAGGGCTTGGAGTTTCGTTTGGGAACAACTGGGGATATTTGTGCTTCATCTGGTCCTCCCGTTCCCAGGTAAACTCTGGGCCACGGCGCGAGTTCCAATGAACTCATACGATAGGTATCTGGCTACGTTTGAGGGTTTTGATCTCTCGATCCGTGATCTCAATCGGTTCCTCAACAAAGTGTAGCTGATCGTCAAAAGTTAGCTCCTTGAAAGGAATGATCAGTGTTTCATCTGACAGACACTTCGTCAGATTAGACACGTGAAAGACATTGTGCACCACACTCAGCACTTCAGGCAGATTTAATCTGTATGCGAACTTACCGATCCTTTCGGTAATTTCAAATTGTCCGACGTATCGCGGATTAAGCTTGCACCGCTTTCCAAAACGAACCACACCCTTCCAGGGTGAGACTTTAAGTAGAACCCGGTCACCGACCTGGAATTCTAGCGGTTTCCTACGCTTATCAGAGTAGCTTTTCTGACGGTCACGAGCTGCCGCCATGCATTGTTTGATCTGGGCAATCTTTTCCGTAGTCTCGACTACAAGTTCCGGGCCAGTAATTTGGCTTTCGCCAACTTCTGCCCAACACAGAGGTGATCGACATTTACGACCGTACAATGCCTCAAAGGGTGCTGCCTGAATGCTGGTGTGGTAGCTGTTATTGTAGGAGAACTCTACCAACGGTAAGTGTCGTTCCCACCCGTTTCCAAAATCAATAACACATGCTCTCAGCATGTCTTCAAGCGTTTGGATGGTATGTTCCGTTTGACCATCGGTCTATGGGTGGTAAGCAGTGCTCATATCCAGATGCGAGCCAAAAGATCTATGCGTAGCTTGCCATAGCTCGGATGTAAAGCGTGGGTCTCGATCGGAAATGATGGAGATTGGCACTCCGTGCCTAGCAACTATTTTCTTCAAGTAGATAGCAGCGAGCTTCGAATACTTATATGTTTCCTTGATCACGAGGAAGTGCGCAGACTTGGTTAGGCGGTCCACGATGACCCAAATGGTGTCATTCCTGCTTTGGGACCTAGGTAAGCCTGTAACAAAATCCATGGAAATCTGCTCCCATTTCCATATGGGCAGCTCTGGTTGTTGCAATAAGCCTGACGGCTTCTGGTATTTGACCTTGACCCTAGCACAGGTTAAGCATTTGCTAACGTACTTAGCGATGAGGACTTTCATGTTAGGCCACTAATACAGAATCTTGAGATCGTGATACATTTTATTGGCACCAGGATGTATCGAGTAGCGTGACTTGTGCGCTTCGTCCATCACAAGTTCTCGGAGATTTCCATAAGATGGAATCCAAATGCGACCAGCAACGTAACGAATACCATCGTCCTTGAGTTCCAACCGTTTCTCCATACCCCGCAGGGATTCAGCTGGGAGGTTTTTAGCCTTGAGTGCTTCAACTTGAGCGTTGCGGATCTGACTAGGGAGGTTCGAGTGGATAGTGAGCTGTAAGGCACGAACACGCTTAGGTTTGGTTTCCTTCCTGCTGAGGGCGTCGGCCACCACATTGGCCTTGCCTGGATGATACTTAATCGTGCTTTTGTAGTCGTTAAGGAGTTCTACCCATCTGCGTTTCCTCATGTTCAACTCCTTCTGCTCCAAAATGTGCTGGAGACTCTTGTGATCGGTGTAAATCATGCACTTGGTACCGTACAAGTAATGTCTCCAAATCTTGAGTGCAAAAACGACCGCTCTGATTTCCAAGTCGTGCGTCGTGTAGTTCCTTTCGTGAATCTTAAGTTGTCGAGAAGCGTAAGCGATAACTTTCTCACGTTGCATCAACACGCAACCGAGCCCATGAATAGACACGTCGCAGTAAACCACAAAGTCGTCGGTACCTTCAGGTAACGAAAGAATAGGAGCACTATAAAGGTTATCCTTTAGCTTCCGAAAAGCAGATTCCTGAGCTTCATTCCACTTGTAAGCAAGACCCTTCTGAGTGAGAGTCGTGAGGAGTTGAGCGATCTTCAAAAATCCCTTGATGAATCTACGGTAGTATCCTGCCAATCACAAGAATTGGCGAACTTCGTTCGGCGTCCTAGGTGTAGGCCAATTCTTTATACAGTCGATCTTAGCTGGATCGACGTGAATTCCGTCCTTATTGACCACGTGCCCAAGGAAATGGACTTCTCGAAGCCAGAAGTCACATTTCGAGAACTTGGCGTATAGTTGCTCATTGCAAAGGAGTTCGAGGATAAGATGCAGGTGTTGTTCATGCTCCTCTTGACTTTTCGAGTAGATCAGGATGTCGTCGATAAACACAATCACAAACTTGTCGAGGTAAGGCTTGCACACTCGGTTCATGAGATCCATAAATACTGCAGGCGCGTTAGTCATCCCAAAAGGCATGACGAGAAACTCATAATGACCATAACGAGTTCTGAACGCAGTTTTGGAGTTGTCCTCGTCGCGAACTCTCAACTGATGATAACCTGATCGCAGATCAATCTTGGAGTAGTAGCTCGATCCTTGCAACTGGTTGAATAGATCGTCGATTCGCGGGAGTGGATAACGATTCTTGATGGTAACCTTGTTCAGCTCATGATAGTTGATGCACATACGGAATGTGCCATCCTTCTTTTTGACAAAAAGCACTGGTGCTCCCCAAGGTGACGAACTAGGACGGATAAATCCTTTATCCAAAAGTTCTTGCTGTTGCGTAGAAAGTTCCTTTGGTTCAGTGGGGGCTAGTCGATAAGGCGCACGAGTTATTGGTGCCGCTCCGGGAGTTAGCTCGATTTGAAATTCGACCTGACGGTGAGGAGGGAGTCCAGGTAATTCTTCAGGAAATACCTCGGGATAGTCGCGTACAACTGGAAAATATTCGATCCTCTTTTCCTTTTCCTGCGTGTCGGTGACAAGTGCTAAGATAGCGGTGTGCCCCTTTCGTAAACACTTCTGGGCTTTTAAGAACGAGATGATGCCTGTGACTGCTCCACCTTTGTCATCTTGAACGATGAGGGGTTCGCTAGAAGGACGGGGAATACGAACCATTTTCTCTTGACAGAGGATTTCAGCCTGATGTTTGGATAACCAATCCATACAAATGACAACGTCAAAGCTTCCAAGAATGATAGGGAAGAGATCGATGCAGAAGGTCTGACCAGACAATACTAGTTTGCAGTTACTGATAACATGTGAGGCCTCGATGTTTCTACCATTTGCTAATTCGACGATATGCTTAGAACTTAATAACATAGGCGTACGCTTAAGCTTCTTACTAATACGTAGGGATACATAGCTAGCATCGGTTCCAGAATCAAACAATACATAAACATAACGATCATCGAGTAGGAACTTACCCGCCACGACGTTGGGATCATTCCTAGCTTCCCCAGCTCCAATCATAAAAGCCCTTCCTCTAGCACCATTTCCAGCATTGTTGTTATTTTGATCGTTGTTTCCAGCGCCCTGGTTGTTGTTGCGGTTCTAGTTCAGTTCAGGGCAATCCTTTCGCATGTGCCCTGTTGCTCCACATTTGAAGCATCCACGGTTGTTTCCTTGCTGCTGCTGTTGCTGTGGTTGTTGCTGATTCTGCCTAGCTGGAAGCTGGCTCCTGCAGTCTTTGGCTTCATGCCCCATCTTGTTGCATCGCTGACACTGACTTTTCCCGCATGGCCCACTGTGGTGTCGGTTACACTTGTTACACTTGGGGTGGTTTCCTCGATAGCCACCATGTTGCTGAGGGCCCTTGTTGTTTTCAGTCTTCCTTTGCTGAACTGGGGCCTGAGTGGGGTTAGTATCCTTGCTCTGGTTTCCTTCCCACTTACGTTTGTTATCACCAGAAGTTCCAGTAGTAGCACTGATCCTTTTGGGCACCTTGACCTGTTCCACGGCCTGATCAGTGAGTTTGTGAGCAAGACGAATGACTGGCTGAATGGTAGTGAGGTTAGCTGAAGTGACCAAGCTCTGGATTTCTAGAACCAAACCCTTGATGTACAATTCGATCCTTCGATAAGCAGGTCGAGACGTGTTTGGACAGAGAGCAGTGTAGTCGTTGGACTGCTTGGTGTAGGTCTCAATCTCTGATCCAACCATCTTAAGCTCGTAGTACTCGTTTTTGAGCTTGTGGATGTCATCCCTGTGACAGTACTCTTCCTTGATCATGTTCTTGAAATCTTCCCAAGCAGTAGCATTAGCAGTTTCCAAACCAAGCATCTGAATCTGCGCTTTCCACCATGAAAGCGCATTCCCTTCAAGCGTACCAGTAGCAAACTTCACCAAACTAGCAGGGGGATACTCGCAGACAGCAAACACAGCTTCGGCCTTCTCAATCCAGTGCAGAAGACCTATGGCACCTTCAGTGCCATTGAAGGGGAGAGGCTTGCAATCCATGAAGGTTTTGAAAGTACAAACACGTGGTTGCACAGGTGCAGGCTGACCTGTTGCGAGAAGCGAAGCGAATGGGTTTAGAGATGAAAAGACGATGCGGGAGTAGGATCTAAAAATCCTAAAATAACGAGTTTACCTCCAGGGTGAGCTGCGAAAGCTGCAGCCACCGTGTTGATCAGGTTAGCGAACTGAGCCTTAGTCATGTTAACGTTTCCTCTTCCGCGTCCACTCATTGTCTTCACAACCAGAAAACATAATATAAGTGCGATGTCATAGAATAGCGAGAATGAGATAGAAGAGGGATGGGTACATATCTAACTAGGCACACTAGTACGTATAGTAGAGCATAGACATAAAATAAACAAGCAAGTAAACACAAGTCCGAGCCCTGAGGTCTACTTCGTTGAGTCTTACACTTGGAGAGTAGTGTCGTCGCGAGTTACGGGTTATAGTCTGGTCTTTCTAAAAAAGACTTCCTTTTTAAAACCGAGTTCACTATAACCAATGGCTCTGATACCAATCTGTCACACCCTCAAATCCACGTGTGGAGTACTACCACGAGGCGTGTGACTGACCAGGATCCAGCCATCAATTACACTGAGCATTCAATTAATAATAGTAATAATGTTCACCAACCACAAGGGTTAGTAGATACCATAACTAAGTTCAAAAGTTTTAAGTTCAAATAGCAGTTTAAGTAAGTAGCGGAAACATAGGCAACACAGTTCAACCAAAGTTCATAGTTTAAGTTTATTATAGAACCCAACGCACGGGTCAAGACGACCACTACACATCCCCAAGCTGCAAGCTCCTTAGTCACTGGGTACCTGCAAAGCATGCAGTAGGGTATCAACATAACGTTGGCGAGTTCACGAGTTTGTCCAGTTTTTAATTCCAAAAACTTGTTTCAACAGTTAATTTACTCATTTATACCATGCCATGGGGAGCTACCCCATAAGTAAGCTACTAAACTGTTTACAATACCGAATACTATGCGACCGTACGTTTCCGTAGAGTGCCCTGTTTGTCAATGTTTTATCATCATTGACGGTTTGCCAGAGTCTATTAGTTCACTCCCGATCCCATACGCGGGTACGGTGTGAGGCTGGTGAGACATAAATAGCGCTATCAACTAATAACCCGTTCGCCAGGCCCCGGCGACTAATCGGTATTAAGTAGTAGGGACTTGAGTGATAGAGTCTCGTTTAGTATTGCTCGTTACATCTAATATAAATAGTAATTAACTAAAGGTCCCGCATAAAGGGAGAAAATTAGGTTTGTTCCCTTACAAGGGGATATCGTTGTTTAAGTTCCGTTTCCCCACCACCGGGAACGCATGCTTTAAAAGTTGTGAACTCACCTTGGGTTGCTCGGCAGATTAGTTTACTTGGTCAAGCACGCTGGTCACCACGTCCTAACATGGTTACCAGTATGGGTCAGGTTTGGGTACAGGGAAGTCACGTATATTCTACACATAACTAACACATAGCATGCAATACATACAATTATCCTTTAAGTTATTGGGCCTGTTCTAATCCTTAAACAGTTGATCATAACAGCACATAACAACACGTTGTCACATATGGTGGCCCAATAACTGAGTCGGATAGCCCAGTCGAGACCAGGTGGTCTCGACTCGAGAACACGGGGTCTCGAGTCGCAATCAAGAGGTCTTGAGTTACGGATGTGCAGTCTCGAGTGGTGCAGGCATGAGTCGCATCCTCAGAGGTCTCGAGTTCAGTCTCGAGTCGAGATCATGAGATCTCGAGTCGAGATCTTGCTGGTTTCGAGTCCTTGATGTCTGCTGTTTGGTCTCGAGTTGTCACGTAGATGGTCTCGAGTCGAGACCAGGGATGTCGACTTACACACCTGATGACAGAATCCTTCTAGAACATGTGCCTGCTCTTAGTACTAACCAATAGAATTACAATATCATGATTTTATGTACTAACCAATCAAATATCACAAACATGTTTCCTTGTCTAATTCCTAATCAAAACGGATCAAACATAACAATTTCAAATATTCATATCATATTCAACCCACATTCATCCAGTTCATCATTTGCAAGCATGTTCATCCAAATCAAAACACAATTCAGTCATCATCATCTGCCCTATATCTAGCACATAATCACCGGTTTAATCATCAGATCTTGCACTCGATATAGTGTCCTTGTATACCATCATCCAAATCAACACATAGCTAACACTCATGATTATCATTTACCTAAATAGATTTGTGTCCAACCTTCAACATACAATCCTTGGTTCAAAACAATTATCTATATCATTTAGTCATTTCCAACTAACTAAATCATACAAAGAGACATTTAAACTAGGCATGCATATCATTTATCAACCAAGCATCACAATATCTAGCAATGTGAGACACTAACCGGATGGTGTTCGGGTGTAAGAGTGGTGTGAAATCAGCCGAAAAGGGGACCTCCTAGCTTAGAATACGAGCTAGAACAAGAGCTTGAGCTGCTACTATTGATCTGAGACAAGAGGAGAGGGTGATGTTGCTAGGGTTTTGTTGAGAGGATGAAGGAGAGTGTGTAGGAGTGAGTGTGAGGGAATGTTTGGGGATTTGAGCTAATGATGGAGTGTCCAAAATAGGGAAATGTTGGCTTATGCGGGGGTTTTATACCCGTTCTAAGGTCGGTGCTCCCTAATGGGTTTCCTAGTGGGCTTTATGGGTGCGTGGCCCAACTGGTTGGGTTCACTCGAGACCGAGTGGTCTCGGGTCGGGTCCTTGTGGTTTTGGTTCACCAGTACATTGCATAAACATATATATATACTACATACACATAACTTAATACAAGGATCACATAGCACATCAAGATAAATCACAAACTTTCATTTAATAATATATGTACACACAATGCTAATACAAGAAGGTTGCTCGGGAAAGCCTAGAGTGTCACAATATGTTTAAGACACGAACACGACCGAATTGGGGAAGGTGTGAACTGAATTGGGAATGGTGGTGTTAGTGAGAAAGATTTAAAAATTAGGGTTTGAATTGTGGAAAAGAACCGCGTGTGTTTGGTATAATTCATCCTCGTTTCCACGACTAATGACCCCATGTCCACACCCACTTATAATATTTTTATTAATTTTTAATTATTAACATGTACTTAACAGGCCTTAACAGGTTAATGGGTTTCAACCTGTTTAGACACGAAACATGTTAAGGTTAAACACGAAACATGATAACTTCGTGTAGGTTCGTGTCATGGTATCGTGTTCGTGTCAGAATTGTCAGCCCCACATAAAATATAACTAACACACTCACAAACATATAGAGCTTCCATTGTGAATGATCTAAGAAAAAAAGGCTTAAATGTTAATCATCAATATTAGGAAGATGTAATTTTCTTATGGACCTCACTTTTAATAGGGGAGAGTTCAAATGAGAAGAAACTTTTTGTAAGAAGAAAAAAGAAGAAATTTCAACCAATAAGAATGCTTCATTTTACTTCATTTAATGTAACTATTTAATGTTACTATAAGGGTAATATGGTAAACTTACAAAGATCATTAATTAGTAGCATTCCTCTTTAATAGGCAACTACATTAAAATTTGTAACTTATCTTCAACATATATATTTTTTCAAAAAAATAAAATAAAATAATTTAGAGTGTAGGATAAATTACAATATGTATATGATAAATTACGGGTTGTGTAGGATAAATTTCAACATGTGTAGGGTAAATATTCGAAAGGTGTAGGGTAACTTTTGATGTGTGTAGTAAAAAAACATTAGTGTGAAGGATGATAGTTTTTATGACTAATTAATTGGTCAAAAATAATAAAAAATGAGATAAGTGAAAAAGTATTTAATGTTTTACAATTGTACCCTATGTTCTTTTTCTTCTCAATTAAATTTTGTTCTCAAATGAACCTTCCTTGTAAGTTCGGTATTGTGTTCGTCTCAGAATTATCAACCCAACTTAAATATAACTAACACACTCACAAAATATATAGAGCTTCCATTGTGAATGCTCTATGAAAAAATGCTTAAATGTTAATCATCAATATTAGGAAGATGTAATTTTCTGAAGGACCTCACTTTTAATATTGGACCAACATATTAGTTATTTGCGAACTCAAACATTAGATCTTAAACATTAATATTAAAACAAATAAAGATGACAATAATTTCCCTTTGAAACCATACAAGTATACAAGTCTCTCTCTCTCTCTCTGGCTTGCTTATTAGCTTACCCTATCTTTTGTCTTTAATCTGGAAAAGTTGGAATTGGATGCTTCTTTAACTGTTTTATTTATTATGTGTTTGGTCTGCATTTCCCCCATTCTTGCACAAATAGTATTCCAATCTAGCATTTGATGCTGTTTTTCTGTTACCCATTTCATCAAACACCTAACAGGCAATAAATCTTTTTGCCCATTTTAGTTTCTGCATCAATTCATTCAGAACTTGATTCTTTTTTTGCCTAAATCTCTCTTTGCATATGGGTATGAATCCACACATCAACTCCATTCCTGCTTGTCTGGTTTAAACTTAAAAATGCAATAAAGATGGAACCCATTTCTTTGTTTTGGGTATAGTATAGGTAGGGGAATCTTGTGGTTTTTGTTTATTTTATTGGATTAAAAAAAAGAAAAGGAATCTACTTTCTTTTTAGGTAATCACAGCAGCAAGCTGTAGCTTAGCAACAACTACTGTCTATTCACTCTACTTTTCTACTTTATGCTCTGAAAGGTTAACACTTTCCTGTCTGTTGCATTTTCACTTTTCATCCTTCCTTTGATGATTCATCATCATAACGTTTTCAAGGGTGGATTGAGGTGGGTGGTATGTGAAGATTTTATGCCCTGCTACACTGGATTTCCTCTCCCATGGACTCTTTTGTACTGTAAAGCTGCCATTTTGTTCCTTGTTGAGTCTTGCAAGATATCATGAAGACCCTATTTTTGGTCAAACCCTTCAACTTTTTTCATCTTTACCCCTATCTTAATTGCCCATTGGAGGTCTTTTCTTTACTTAGCTTAATAGGTATTAGCTTTAGGTTTTCTTAGATCCTATCTATATTACTACTTCTTTTTTCCCACTTTTACTTTTCTTCTTTCTTGTTTCTTGATCTTGATTGATAACAACATATGGCTTCTTCAGAGGAAGATAACAACAACAACAATATTAATAATAACAACAACAATAATAATGATAGTGAGATGGGTTTTCAGTACAGAGGTGAAATGAGCTCAGGATCCATGTTTAACAACAACAAGTCTTCAAGTGGGTCTGGTAATCTATTCGGATCCGGTTGGGATCCGCTTGAGAGTTTTGGTGGGTCATCAGCATACCCATCTGGGATTGAAACTCATCAAAGTCTTCTTCACCATTATCAATCTGGTTCCGGGTCAGCCATTGGTGATTTGGTCCCAAAGCTTGGGTCTTTCGGAAGTGGGAGTTTCTCAGAAATGGTCAACCCTTTCGCTAATCTCAACCCTGAATGTGGGCCCTCTTCATCTCCTAATAAAAGAAGATTTAACCCCATTTTGGTAATAAAGATTCAATCTTGATCTTGTTAAAACTTAAATGTGTGTGTGTGTTTTTTGTTAATCTTGTTAATAATGTGTGTAGAATGGTGAAAGAGAACAAAGGAATGATGGGTCTGGTGACACTACTTCAGAGAAAGATGAGAAGAAACAGAGAGTTGATTCAAGAGGCAAACAAATGGGCATACAAGTGAAAGATAGTTCTGATAGTGGTGGTGCTCCTAAAGAAAACTACATTCATGTGAGGGCCAAAAGGGGTCAAGCTACAAACAGTCACAGTCTTGCAGAAAGGGTAAAAAAGTTTGTGTTTTTTTAAACAAGTTTGATAGTTTTGTGTGTTTAATTTTAAGTTTATTCAGGTTAGGAGAGAAAGGATCAGTGAGAGAATGAAATTGCTTCAAGAACTTGTTCCTGGCTGCAACAAGGTAATGTGTATTGATTTCTTGTTGTGTTCATTATTTTTGTTTTTTTTAAGGTTTTGATGGTGTTTAATGTTTATTAATACTGGTGTAGATTACTGGAAAAGCAGTTATGCTTGATGAGATTATCAACTATGTACAATCACTACAACAACAGGTGGAGGTATGTGATCTTTTTTGCTACTCATAAATGGGATAACTCAAATTAGGTACATTTGTATTAAAGTCTATAAATATTTAGTACCCCTTTTGTTGTAGGGTATCCTCTCATTTTTTTTATGTTTCTCCATATTGTAGTACTATTTGGGTGAATCTTTGTGTTATGTGTGTATTCACTTTGTTTTATTTGGTTTTGCAAAAAAAACTTTTTTTAATCAAAATTAAAGGTATTTATGGGAATTTAGTTTGGTGATCGAATTCGGATGAACTCATAACTTGTGAATTATCTTGATCAAAGTTAACTACTTTGTTTTAAATTTGATCAATCTCTCCACTCAACTTGTGAATTGTCTTGATCAAAGTTAACTACCTTCATTTGAGTTTGGTCTTGCAAGTCAATGTCTTTTTAAGTCGGTCAAAAGAGGTAATTGTGTAGATTTTAATCTCGAGTTTATACAACTTCTCTTTCCTTGCAGTTTTTATCAATGAAACTAGCAACGGTAAACCCTGAACTGAACGTTGACATCGATCGCCTTGTGTTTAAAGATGTAAGTTCCTTGCTAACTAGTTGCAACTTACAAATACACCTTATTTATTGTTATGCTGGTTAAAATCACAAAATATAAACTTTCTTTCATTAATGTGTAGATGCTTCATTCACGGGCTGGCACTTCGAACCCAGCATATGGATTTGGGCCTACATTAAGCCCGTCCCATTCTTATCCACACGGGACCTTGCCTGGTATTCCAACTACAACTGCAACAATGCATCCTATCCATACTCAGGTACTAACATACACTCTTTATAGCATTAATGATTTCAATTATGCAAATGGGCTTTTAAAGAAAATAATTATTCAATAACATTTTGTAATATTACAGCCTGTATGGGATAATGATCTTCACAACCTTCTCCAAATGGGATTTGATGCTAATCCGGGCATCAACACTCTTGGACCGAATGGTAATTGCTTTATAAATCTTTCTACTATCACCAACAAGATATATATGTATATATATATATATATATAGGGGATGGTTCAAATGAAAACCACTTTTATTGCGAAAACTCGAAAACTAACTAAAAAAAGCCTAAAAAACACACCAATTTTTTTTTACAATTTTTTTTATTAAAAATCGCTAATTTTTATATATATAAAAAAACCTTTTTCAAAAAAAAAAAAAATTTGCAGTACACATGTGTAATAATACACATGTGTAGTACACATACACATGTGCACTACAAATTTTTTTATATAATTTAATTAGCGAAAATTGGTATGCAAAAAAAAATAAAATTTTTTTGGTATGTTTTTTTGGCTTTTTTAGTTAGTTTTTGAGTTTTTGCAATAACTAGTGGTTTTCATTTGAACCTTCCCCTATATATATGTGTGTGTATATATATATTTATATCATTTATCAAAAAAAAAATATTATTATCTAGTAAGGGGTCGTGTTTTGTGTCTAGCAGGACGCTCAAAGATGGATCTTTAGAAACTTGAATCATGATGAAGTGATTTACTTTTCTTCTAACAAAAACTTTTGGTGAAGTTGGAAATGATTTAAAAAAAGAAAGAAAGAAATCAAGTTTTCAGAAGATGAGTTGTATAGGGTATCCCAACTCCTAACTGTTTGTTCTTCAAGTTTTAACAGAAGATGACTCGTTAAATTTTACAAACCATGTACATTTAAACGGATATAAGAAGGAAAAAAATGGGACTTGGTTTGAGTAAGGAGTTACGCGTGATGTTTAATGAGGTTTTTATCATTTGATTAAACGGTTAGAAACGAAAAATGGTCTAAAAGAGTGTTGATTGTTAGAAAAAAAACAGAAATGGTGTGGTTTCCTTAGAAAATATATTGGTGTATTGGTTTGGGAATGAATTGTTTCTTCCTGCACATTGATTTGTTAATGATGATTCTTGTTGTCACTGTTTGTTCAGTAAGAATTCTTGTGCATGGTTTGGTGTCTTGTATCTGCAGGTTATTCCTTATTTGAGAACTAATTATCATCCTAATGATGTGATTATGACACAATCCTCTAAAGTATTTAAGATAATGGCAAGTGCCATAATCATAGCATTATAGCATTAAGCATGATTGCAAAAGTCGCTAGGCGTTACATAGTCGATAAACTGGGAAATTGAGAGTACTCGGCCAAGGTGGAGGATATTCGGGGAGTACTCAGACATTTTAAATTATAAAGAAATTAGTTTTTGGAAATTAAATATATGTCAAATAACATAAATTCACTAATATTTATAACAAAATACGTGAAAATGATATTTATTCTTTAATATTATAGACACATAAATTATGTTCTATTTTTTTTTTAAGTCAAACTCCGCCCGAGTTGACTTACAAGATCCGATTTTGGCCAAGTTGGTTCGCGTTTGATCGATTATGAGTGATTAGGCGGAGCGGAAGAAAGTCACATCGGCAACCTACTTTATAGCGACTACTCGGGGAATACGTGGTATTGGAGACCTTGTTTTACAACCATGGTATTAGGAATATTATTTGGCATACTAATCAAAAGGATTTATGATATCTTTGTTATCTCTTAAATCCCTAGTCTTTTGCATAGTTGTCACTTAAGGGTTGTAAATTTTTACTTTTTTTTATTAGTTATCAATATAAAGATTGGGATTAACGGGTATACCAGATACTTGTGTAAACCCGCAATCCCCGTGATAATGAGTAAGGGATACTAATGGGTATGAGACCATGTATAGAACACAGTTTTATAATCAAGTGTGAGAAGTGGATTACCAAAACTCATCATAGTGTGCCCATTGCCATCTCTATGATGGGCATATGTGAACACTATGAATACAAAGTGTTTTCACCATTGTGAAGTTATTCCATCCCCATAGCAATTGCATAATCGTTCTTGTAGATATTAAGTCTAATCTATGGAGGTGAATGTAAGGTTTATTAAACAAAATATATTAGTTAGTAATTGGTTCTTGTTGAGATTAAGTCTAATCTATGGAGGTGAATGTAAGGTTTATTAGACAAAATATATTGGTTAGTATTTATCTTTATTAAAATTAGGAAGTATGATTAGTTTAAGTTTGATATGTAATTGTTTTAATTGTACTTATATAAATAGTTGATTAACAATGCATAATAGGTTCCCTTTTTCTATATGTTAGAGTTTTAGGGTTTTGTCTTCATTTATATCATTCCCTATCTCTCTGTCGCTTTGGTCATCATATCTTGGTTGTTTGTCGACCCCATCGCTCTTGTGTGATGGCTTTCTCTCTTCTCCCTATCGTCCTGCCCCGAGGAGCATACTACATGTGTATGGATTTGGCTTTATGGGTAAGATTCAAATATGTAGTCTTCTAAAAATAGAAAGTCATAGGAAGGATATGAAACGCATTCCGATTGAACTCAGTCTATCGGCATTGGAATCGTCTCATTAAACTCTATGATCTTAGATTTTAGGTTTTCGCTTTTGTATTCTTAGCTTGTATATTTTAGAATTTTTGTTTAGATCATTCTGTCTTTTTATTTGGCATTGTGTTTTTTTTTTCGTCATTGTGTCATTGCGATTCATTGTGTCTTTTTTCCTCAGTATTGTGTTGTACTTCTCGACGTTGTGTTATATTTTGCGCACCATGGTGTTTTTTTAATCCATTGTCAGTGGCGGACCTAGGAATTTTTTTGCTGGGGGTGCGGAATATTTTTAAAGATTTTAGGCCCCTATCTATATAAAAAAAATCGGTTCATAGCAGGTCGGATCAAGTCGGGTCATGTAAGACAAAAGAACATCAAACTAAAATTTATATAACATCAAAAACACGTCAAATGTCATTACAAACGTATTTAAAATTTTACCCTACAAGTTTTTATTTTTTGGAAATCTATTCAAAACATTTTCTAGAGATACTAAACACTCCATAAGTTCATTACATTCTTACTCATGGTTCACTCCATAAGTTCATAAAACAACACTAAAAACTTAAACAAAATAAACAAGCATGTTCAACCATAGTCCATAATTTTCAATTTTATTTTCAAAGATTCAAGCCATAGTATTAAATGTTGATTACTTGTAACTTATCATTTAAACAAACAAACCTATGAATAAAACAACAAAATCATTTAACTACAAGTCAAACCATTATACGTCTATATTTTATACTAATCATCAAATAAAAAAATTTCAAAAAAGAAACCATACTAGTTCTATATAGGAGTTCTGGGCGTAATATGGGTCGGTCTTGCCAGAATTTTGGTTTGGCAAAAAAAGTCATCCAATCATGAGTAGTGGCGTCAAGTTGCTAGGAGTTTTTTTTGGGGCGGGATTTGGAATTGGAATTAGTGGATGAATTTGGGTTATTTTATTTAGTTCAAACTTCTTTGAGTTGGGTTTGGGCTTGGGTTAATAAAATTATATTTTAGATTGGGCTTTGATTGTGGCTAAAGAATAGTTATATAAATTGTGTTATATACTTGTATATTAAATAATAATAAGTGTTTAATTTTTTTTTTATAAATTCATAATATTTTTTTCTAAGTGGGGTGGTTGAAAATTTTCAAGGGGTGCGGATGAAAATTTCCAAGGGGTGCAGTCTAAATTTCCAGCGAAAAATAACACTAAAAAATATTTTTTCAAGGGGTGCGCCTGCCCACCCACGCCTTAGGGTGGGTACTGTGATACCCCAAGAAAACGCACAACACAACTAGCTTCCTCAGTGATTACGTGCTAAATTTCGGGACGAAATTTCTTTCAACTTGGGGATGATGTGACAACCCGTAACTTTGAGGTAAAAACCGTTCGTTTCGCTTCTACAAATTACATATATATTTGTCTAAGTTATAGTGTGTCAACGAATATTCGAAACCATACTCACATTGTGTTGTACCGACCTGAACTGTTTGAACCGAAGCACATGTCTCGCTTGTCATTTTGACCCACTCGTGTAACTCGACCCTATGAGACCCGAACAAAAACATGTTTAATATATATATATACGCGTTAACAACAACAACAACAACAACAACAACAGTAGTAGTAATTGGTATGTTCTTTTTTTTTCAACCAAAAATCACCTAAGTTGTTGCCACTACCTTTCCCCTTTTGTGTTTTCGATTGGGCAGCCCAAATCAAACACCATTGTCCTCTTCTTTGTGCAGCCCATAACAGTTAAATTGGTTTTAGTCCATCACGGCTAGAAACCCCAAACCGCCTCAACTCTGTTGCAAATTATACGTATGTATGCATGTTCCTATAACACAAAAGCAACAAACCCTACTTCCTCTTGGTGACTTACAGCAGCAAGGCAGGAGACCCCCACCCCTCTCGATCTCTCTCTCCCTCTCCTGCTGGTCCGACTGCCGGCATTCCGACAACCACAACCACCCTCCCCTGACCCCTGCTCTCTCCGATGAACAAAATCTGGCGGCCGAAATCGAGCGGAGGCAGTGCAGTGGTGTAGACGGAACGATTAACGGCGACGGGGGTAATGGCCGTTGCAGCGGCGGTACTGGTGATGGTTCCCCAATGAACCAGTAGCGCCAGAGACGGAGACAACTACGGCAGCAGACGGTCCGTTCAACCTAGGGGTGTAAACAAGCCCAGAGGCTCGAGAGCTACTCGTGATCGGCTCGGTTAAAAGCTCGAACGAGCCGAGCCTTAACGAGCTCGAGCCCGAGCTCGAGCCTGAAATAGAGCTCGTTTTGTTATCGAGCCCGAGCTCGAGCTTGAAATACAAAGCTTGTTTAGGCTCGCGAGCCTAAACGAGCCCATATAAAATTTTAATTTTTTTTATATATATTATATTAATAATGATGTTAACATTGATGAGCTGAGCTAGAGCCGAGCTTTGGCTCGTTTAAGCGATGTTGAAGTGAGCTAGAGCCGAGCTTTTAGCTCGTTTAAGGTTGTTCTCAAAATACTTCGAGCCGAGTCGATCCGAGCTCGAGCTTTGGGTTTTACTCGCGAGCCGAACTCGAGCTCAAAGAACTAGGCTCGAACCGAGCCGAGCTCGAGCTTCATAAAAACCTAACGAGCCGAGCTCGAGCCTGGTCGAGCTCGGGCTCGGCCCCGCTCGTTTACACCCCTAGTTCAACCCACGCGATATTTGGTCAGTAATGTGTTAATTTTTTTAGATGTTCTTGTTTATTTTGGATCTTGGTTGAACAATTCTTGTGTGTTAACTGTTTGATTTGAAAATGTGTCTTGGAACAGTTCATGTGTATTGATGTAGTGTAAATAATGCTTATGATAATGATGATATGATTTCATTTATAAAATTTCCATAAACTAGCATTGTCTGATTTGGGTAAATTAATGTCAAGCTTCGATGCAAAGTGTGGTGGTGATATCTAACCGATGACTTCGGTCGAGCCTTTGTTTGTTAACCGTTTTTGGGTGTGAATAAGATTTGAGAAGTAGATGTTTCCTTTTAAATGTCTGATGGTTATAAGGATAGGGTTTTTAGTAATGTCCCATGACAACAAGATATATGTTTGATTTGTTTATTTGATTTTGGGTTTTGGTATAAGTCATGATCAATCTGATGTTTTTGGTCGGGTGATTATTTGTAACGATGACATGGTGTTGCACTATTTCTTTCATGAGATTATATATGACTGCTTGGATGATTAATGTTCAAAGACTTGGTCTGATAAATCGGGTTGTGCACGACAAAAAGTTATTAAAGATTTTAGTGTTTGGATTGTAGCAATGTTAAATCGGTGACCTAGGGATTATCCGTATGTTAGAGTTTAAATGTTTACCTTGCTGAATTTTGATGGTTATTTATGAAAGTTGAGAGCCTGGATATGCTGATGTGTGTTATGACATAATTAATTTCTAAGATAATTAATCCCTAAAAATACGCAACCATGAATAATGTAAAATCCAATGATTTAAATTGAAGACAATTGTAACATGGTGACAAGGATTTAAGTTGTGGAATCCAAGTGGGCGCCGCGCACCCGGGTACCACATATACATTGGTGCCGTACACTGGCCACGTCGCACACTACACCCGCACACCCTTAAGTCGCACAATAAAGAAGGACCATACACTATGTTGATGACCGCACACTGACAAATGGGCCATACACTCTTATTAGGTCGCATGGTTTAATGGACCAAACACTCCTAAGTCTAGATTGCATGTTATATTGTTTAAACCGCACACTTATGACGGCATATTTGAATTATGATAAACTATGATGATAATTGTGAACGTGTATACGTGATTAGTATAACGTATAGTAAATGCTACTTGAACACTACGTGTTAGATACGTGTAATTAATATGTGATGTTACTTGCATAACAAACCTAACAAACATTGGTAACCATAATAGGGTATGGTTGACCAACCTAACACGAGTAAATTGTTTGCCGAGCAAAGCAAAGGTGAGTTCACACTCTTAAGGCATGGAATTCCCGGTGGGTTGGGAATGTGATTAAGAAGCTAAGACGAAACCTGTATATTCACCACTAATAGACTACACACCTCCGTCCTCGGATTGGGAAGGACGCCTATGTGACAACCGATAATTTACGCCCTTAATTACGTGATTAACAGACGATTTATGCGACATTAAATAGTGTTTACGACGCAAAATAACTTAATTAGGCCTTTGGAGTGCCTAGGAACGTCTATACGACCTTACAGTGCGCGAACGATGGTTTACAGAGAAACCTGCTGAATATTACGCGACAATAAACTGAAACCGTACAAAATACTGACAACGCCGACAAATATGGATGTTACACGAATATTTTGTACTTATGGAGTTGGGTTGCGATATCGGGTCTCGTAAGAATTACGGACCACTTACGCATGAGATGGGCTTGTGGGCCCTGGGCCCAAGCCCAAAACCCACAAGCCTAAACCTGCACAATAAATTAGATCTTATGAGATCTCTAGAAATTCCTACAAATCTAAGCAAAATATTTACCAAATCTTGTAAAATCCTATTAAATCTATACAAGAGATTTTATGTCAAAGGGATAAAACATTTAACCATAAGGTAATTTGAGTGCATCAAAGGCAATAAAAACATTAAACTCTATTTAAAGGGTGTTGCACCCTAGTTACTTTCAACAATTTATAACACACAAAAACCATTATGTCTGTTCTCTCCCCTCTCACTCGAATACACATTCAGGCAACAAAGCCAAACATCCAGCTACAACATCCAAACACACTCGATCTCCCCCATCCCCCTTCAAATCCGACAAGTAACAGCCCCCCCTCTTTCGAACAACAGAAACGACCACCACCACCACAATTCGGTGGTGGTGCGGCGATGAAGACAGAGACTCGGGAGGAGAGAGAAAGAGAGAAGCCGGTAGAGAGAGTGAGCGGCGGTTGCGTCTCGGACAGGTGGTCCTTGTCTTTATCCGGCGGTCTGTGCTTTGGACCAATGAGACTCACCGGTAATAGTGGGGGCGGTGATGTTGACTGTTTCCAGTGGGTTCCCGACGGCGGTGAATACGCGAGAGAAACAGAGAGAGATCTGGTGGAGATGGGAAGCGACGGTGGCAGACGGCAGAGCCGTCGGACGCGGCCCGGTTGCAGCACAACGCCGGTGACGGAAGTGCAGCGGTGACAGTGGTTCTCGGCGGCAACGGACAGGTGGCTCCGGTTGTGCTTGTCGACAGTGATGGTGGTGCCTGACCGATTTCGGTGAGTTAGTATATATTTTGTTTAATTCAGTATTTTCCTTCGACCATTGAGTACGTGATGCTCAGTTTTGATTTGGGTTTAGCTCGCGAGTGATTCGCATTCGTACTCGGTCAACGAAGTCAAACCAGTTAACACGACCAGTTGACTGGTCAATACTGGTCAACGAAAGTCAATGGTCAGATCTGGTGTAACGGGTCAGATTCAGGCAGGTTACGGTTCAGTTTTACGGGTCCGTTTTGGTTCGGGAGGATCGGTCAACGTGAGTCAACAATGGTCAACCGTAGTCAACGGCAGTTAACTCGGTCAAAGTCAGTCGGCTCAACTCAGTCAACGAGAGCTGACTCGGTCAACTCAGTTGACCCGATCAACTCAGTCAAATGATTCAATGTTTCGACACGCGAAGACTCGGTAAAGGATTTATAACGATTATTATTTACGTTCAATTGTTATTATTATACGCGAAATCGAGCTCGAACCGATCTATTTAAATATACTTTGCATCGTTATACATTTGACGAAATCATATATATTGAGAATATTGATATTGACTATTGTTGAATCTTGAAAAATATAGCGACACAGAGATGTCGGGATCCTCCAAAAACAGAGGAAACTCCGCCCGTTTTTCGAGAAAACCCGTAAAAGTAAAACATGTTTTATTGAAAAGCGACTTTTACATAAATGTGTATACCACTTTTGACGACGCTTTATCACATACGAAAACGACAATTCTTTTATAAAATAAATATATTTTATATATTTATTTCAAGCCTCAAACAACTCGTATTCGTTTTACAAAATACATATAGTTTACATATTTATTTCGAATACCATACAACGCGAATACTTTTATAAAATAAATATATTTTATATATTTATTTCAAGCGCCAAGCAACTCATATTATTTCAAGAAATAAATATAACTATCGTATTTATTTCAAACGACATCAACACGAAAACGCTATTAAATAAATATAAGTTGTTATATTTATTTCAAAACGCCTAAACGACACATAGTTTAGTTACCATCGTTCATTTACCGTCATAACTTACAGACGAATCAGTCGATTAGCGATTCGGTAAAGCTCGATGACACGTAGTTAATTACTGCGTTTATTGGAAACTTATAAGATATTCCGTCTTAGGAATATTGTAGAATGCACGCTAGCGAGTCAAGTCTTGGAAACGACATCACAGAGTCGTATATAGCTAGCTTTGCATAGGAATATTCAGGTGAGTTCATAACCCCACCTTTTATGGTTATACATTTTTATAAATGTTTTCGGGGTGGAAAGACATGCACTTTTTGCAAAACAAGAATTCCATATTTCTAAACCATTTTACAAGCAAGTTTTAACTGACACAAATGGTTTACGAAAAGCTTATGTTTTATACCGGTTTTTCAAACAAGCGTATTTTTTCGAAATATGCATACACACGAGTTCTAGTTTTCTAAACTACGGGAAAATACAAGATACAAATGTTACAATATTTATAAATGGTATGATAAAAATACAAGAAGCACACTTGGTGAGGACGAGTACCAAGTGTGATGAGAGATAAGAATACGAGAAGTGCACTTGGTGAGGACGAGTACCAAGTATGATGCGTTATGAGAAATGATACGGGAGATCGTGTCACGAATAGGGTACATAAGCACCATTAATCAACAATATACCTAGACTGCAGAACAAAAGGTTAGATCTAAGGGGTGCCGGGCAGCCACACTCTCGGTGAGGGCGAGTATCGAGTAGTGCTTTTGTGTCTCAGAATATGCCAACTAAATGCCTAAGGTTTGGTGACTTCCTATGTCGTGTCACATGTTAATGGCCTTGCAACCCATTAACAATCCTGATACTTACAGGAATACTTTATTTACATAAAATTCATACCATACTAAAACTTGATTTATACTTGAAGTACGTGGGGTACTCAAGAAAATGGGAATTATACTTGAAGTACGTGGGGTACTCAAGAAAAACTTGAATTATACTTGAGTACGTGGGGTACTCAAGAAAACGAGAATTATACTTGAAGTACGTGGGGTACTCAAGAAAAACTTGAATTATACATGAGTACGTGGTGTACACATGAATACTTGATTTATATATGAAAACTTGATTTATACAAGATACATACCATGTTTTCATACAAAGTTTCTGTATAACATGACAAGAAAATGATTTTAAATTCGTTTTCTCAACAATACTTCAAAAACCGGTTATTCAAACTGATTTATTTCAAATCTTTTACAAACAAACTATGAACTCGCTCAACTTTATGTTGACTTTTTCGCATGTTTCTTTCTCAGGTTGTATTTCTAAGACAAGGCACGGTTGGAATAGGAGAACCATGAAGAGTCGAGTACTTAGTGGACGTTCATTTGTCTAAAAGACTTAGCTTATTTGCTTCCGCTGTGCAATGAAGATACCAGTCCAGTAACGCCAATGCTCTGATATTTCGGGGTGTGACAGCCTACACTAAACTTGCGTATTCTCAGATTGGGAATAATACGTACCACCATCCTCGGATTGGGAAGGACGACTACATTTAACCTGCGTATTCTCGGTTGGGTAGAATACGTATCTCCGTCCTCGGATTGGGAAGGATGCCAATATATATATAACTAGTCTAGTGGTTCACAACATGGGGTAGCCCCCACTGATTATGGTTTGGGAAACAAAGAAAGCTGGTTAACATATGGTTGCAAACAAACTCATGGTTTTTTAAACTACTTTAAAACGAACACCAACTGTGAACTCGCTCAACTTTGTTGTTGAGTTGTTACATGCCTTGCAGGCCTTTAGTTGCATATTTGTTGGAACTTGCTGTCTGGGAAGCTGGAGTGGTCATGGGTCAAGATACATGGAAACTCAACACAAGACTAATGGCTTTTACATATGGTTTATAAACACTTAACGAATGAATTATGCTTCCGCTGTATACTGTGAATTATTTGTAACGCTGTAACACTTAAAGTTAATATATGAAAGTTTTATTTAAATATAACTATGAGTTCAATGTGATTGGTGGCTTGGATCCTGGTACGTCACACGCCTAACAGGGACATTCCCTAGGTGGTGTTTTGAGGGTGTGACAGGTACGCCCTTGTCCATTGTGTCTTTGTACCCTTCCTAGATTTAGAAGACTTTGTACGATAACTTTAATCTTGGTTTTATTTATACTTCTTTTGTCGCTGTAATGTATTCACTATCGTATCTCTTGTCATAACAATTGTAGGGTTTTATTTATACTTCTTTGGTCGCTTAGGGGCTTCGCCCTTAGGGACCAATGAGATTCATAAATTCTCAGATCATAATACACTCAATCAAGTGTGCACTCCACACTTTTCTAGCTTACTTGATGTATATTTGAAACACTTAGTCAACAAGTCAATCCAGTAACACTAAAATGTGTAATAGTGTGCAAACATAGATTTTTTTTTCAAGTTTTAAGTTATTGTAGTTTTTTTTCTAATTTTTCGGAGTGTTTGCTATTCTTTTATCAATGTCTTCATTATTTTTGCCAATCCGTGTTCCTCCTCGCACTAAGACCATGCGGTGTGGCTGTTTAATGCCCGCGTGGTTGCTAGTCAACGCCCACCAAACCACCCTGTGGCTATCGTTTTGAACGACGTTGTGATTTGGGCTTCAAGCTCTCCATCGACGTTGAGGGCAAATGGCTAACGACATGTTGGCTTGTTATTGGTGGTTTTAAAGTAGCCGTTCAACGGCTAGTTTGACCTAATTAATCAATTTTTTTTAAATAACACTATATATATCAGATACTCACCCCATTTTCTAACAACCACACACCCAAACATCCATTTATCTCTTCACAAATATATATTTTCTTCCAATTTTTATAAACTTTTATAATAAAAATGGAAGGCTCGAATTCCTTGTGTTCTTCTTCGTCGTCGTCTGAGTTTGAGAACTTTATTTTATTCTCGTCAGACGACGAGGGACCGGTACTTTTCTGTAAATCGGTTCAAAAAGTGGTTGAAACTATAATGGAAGACAAAGGGTGCTCAGCACTAAAGAGGAGGAAATACATAGCACACGACAGAGTCACCATACACAATTTATTGGTTAGTGATTACTTTTCACCCAACCCGATTTATGATGATAGTACTCTTAGACGTCATTTTCGTATGAGCCGTGAATTATTTCTTAGAATATCAAACGATTTATCAAATAAATATGAGTTTTTTCGACAAAGAAAAGATGCGTGGTTGTCTAGGATTTATCATGTTGCAAAAAGTCACGGCCACGCTTAGACAATTGGCTTATGGGACGGTTTTCGACATTATGGATGAGTATATAAAAATGTCGGAACGGGTGGTGAGGGAAAGCCTCCATTATCTTTGTGCGTATGTCGTTGAACTATGTTTAAAAAATATTTGAGAAAACCTACATTTGGTGACATACAACAACTTTTGGAGGCTCATGACGAGCGACACGGTTACCCTTGGATGATCGGTAGTTTAGATTGTAAGAAACGGGAGTGGGAAAATTGTCCAACATAATGGGCCGGGCAACACATTAGTGGATTTCATAGAAAAACCGGCTATGATGCTTGAAGCGGTTGCATCTCAAGATCTTTGGATTTGGCATGCATTCTTTGGTATTCCTGCTGGAAATAACGACTTAAATATTCTTAATCAATCACCGATTTTTGACGACCATATGAACAGTGTTGGATTGAAAGGTTCTTTTTTTTTTGTTAACGGTGTGGAGTATAAATAGAATTACTATCTAATGGACGGTATTTACACGGATTGGGTCGTGTTTGTAAAATCATTTACATGGGGAACAACATTAGCCGAAAAGAGACGTAAGTTTACGGTGCTCAAACAGTGGCACGAAAAGACATTGAACGAGCTTTTAGTGTTTTGTAGAAAAGATGGCACATTTTGAAGACGCCGTATAGAATTATGGAAAAACCTAGAATTCGAAATGTGATGTACGCATTCCTTATTCTACATAACATGATGTTGTAGGATGAGGGACATGCAATTTGCGAGTATTGATGCGAGTCAACCAAACACCGTAGAATTAAGTGATCAAGAGAAAGAAGAGATTACAAGAAAATAAAGATAATACAACACATCACATGTCACACCCTGACTTTTGCGGAAGCGTGTGCATGTGACTTGATCAGTTTCATTACATTCAATTATAATAAACTACATGATTAAAATTGATGTTCATCCATTCGCAAGTTTTAAAAATAATACAAACACAAGTTGTTAAGTTTCAACCAACAAACTTCATGTTAAGTTTACAAACCATTCAAAAGGGATTAAGTTCCATACATGTACTTTTAAACAAAAGACTAATAACCCAAGGCTTTGCTTCATATATCTTATCAAGGATAAGATATACAAATATCAAATCTTGAATTTACTTCTTGAAAACTTTCTCAACGCCGCCAGATCCATTCAGTTTCCTGAAATACATGTAATTTGAAAACATCAACAAAAGTTGAGAGAGTTCATGTGTTTGTATGTGAGCTCGTATAAACTTGTAATCATTTGAAAGTATTCCTTTGATAGCCGGTATGTAAGCGTCTATGAACAGATCAATTAATGTTTTGCAAGGACATTAATATGTGTGCAATGGTGTAGGAAGGCTCAAACCTAGCGAATTTTGTACCGGTCCACCCGGCTGGAACGACATAGTCACCACATTCGGCCACTCTCGGACCCATGGGTGGGGCTCGCAACACCCAGATAGATCTACCACTCATACCCCTCGGTCTTTATACAAAGATTAATGGTCTTAAGTATGCGCCTACCCATTCACATGATCTAACAGTTCATTCCTTAGCTATACCATACCATTTGAAACATTTGAAACATGTATTTCACCCCCGAAAGTTATAAATCCTAAAACAGTTAAAAGAAAACGGGGACATGAACTCATAAGTTTGCGTCTGTGATCCTGTGTACCCAAAGTAAGTATCCTTAAGTCGTACTACCACCTACACACGTGCTAAGTTTTATTAGACGTCTAGGTCGTGTAACGACTCTTAGTCTTATTTGTTTATTAAGACTTATTTTGGAATTCTGGTATACTTTGAGTTACACGTTTGGTGTACATTATATAATTCCAAATTATATAATTATTAGTTAAAATAAGGATATTTTAACTTAGATTGTTTCCATCCAGTTATTTGGAATATTGTTAAAAATAGTATATTTATGTGTTTTCTCACTTATATGTTTTCAAGTATAGGTATACTTGCCTTGTTATTTTTGTATTCTCATACTTGTGTATGTGACTTGTATACGGGTATTTGCCAAGTGTTGGTAGTGTATTCCGGCAAGTATTTATAGATATAGGAATACGTATTTCATGTATTTATTAAGTATTTTATACTTAATTTTATTTGTAATTTTCCAGAATATTATTTTTGTACAATTAAAAATCACCAACTTTTTATTCTTAAAATATACACATTTTAAGAGAATTATTATAGAAAAATATCTATAAATTTTGGCAAAAATATACTTCAATATATATCTTAAAAATAATATATTTTTAAGATTAAACCTAGAAAAATATATATTTTATTTTTCACCAAAATAATATATTTTTTTGAGTTGTTTTTGAAAATATATATTTTCTCCCACTTCAAAAATAATATATTTTCTACTTTGACAAAATATGATATATTTTATAATTGTTGTAAAAATTCATATTTTTCCGTTTCTTCGGTTTCAAAATATTGTTTATCACATTTGTCAAGTCGCGAATTTATTTCCGGAATATATATATATATATATATATATATATATAGTCCAAATGTCCATTGTCTGATTTGTCCATTATTTGGTATAAGATATATATTTATTTTTCTTGGGGTTTTGGTAATATTCCATATTACAATTTTTAGTATTTCGATGTGATTTATTATTTTCAAAGTTTCTAATTTTTAATATAACTAATACAAGCAATATACAAGTAGCACATAATTTTGTGTCTTCTAAATATATATTTTCCTAAATATACACTTAGTCATTTTTATTATTAAAAATCAACCTCCAATACTTGTAATTTTTATAACAAAAATTATGGCAAATTTTTATATTAAAACCATGATAAAAAATTACTTGTAAATACTTGTTTAAAAATATTTTTCTAAGTGTTTAATTTTTACAAAAAAATTGGCATAGTTTCCCTTGAAAATGGAGGTTTCCATGCTTATTAGCATATCATTTTCTTTTCAAAAATTCATCATCAATCATCAACAATTACAACTTACCATAGCAAAAAACATGCACTTTTAATAGATGATATGAACTTGAAGTTTTACAAAACCTTGTAGTATTTTAACATGTTGTTTAACAAGCTTTAATAACACTAAATCCATGGTTTTTATTTCATAAAACTCTTTCTTATAAAATTTCCATCTTTACAACTTGTAAGTCACTTTTACAAAAATTAATCTTCTTTAGTTTTTCATGTCTTTCATACCTTAAGTGTTCCATTTAACACCTAAAACATGTTTACTTTCTTTCAAAAATCAAACTATGTTAAATCTTGATGTAAACTTTAGTTTCTTGAAATTTTCATCTTTGAAATCTTACATTTTTAAGATAAATAACTTGTAGGAATCATCATCCTACACAAAATCATGTTCATCTTCAAGTTCATTCTTTACATAAAGGATGATCATCATAGATTTTTCAAGAATCATCCTCATACTTGCTAGATCATGTTTTAGATCATCATCTAGCAAGCTTTATGTGGTGATCTACACCATACATACAAGTAATCAACAAACAAGTTCATTACGTACACTTAAACAACTTAGATTTTCATGATTTCAAGCTTTATGTTCATGTTCATGTTCTTGTTTTGATGAGATTCTTTAGATTATCATGTTACTTCATACTTTAACTACTAAAATCAAGTGTAAAAACAAGATCAAAGAAGCTTACTACTAGCTCTAAGGCTAGGGAAGAACAAGAAGCAAGATGATGAAGAAAAGAAGTGGATAAAAGCTCTCCAAAGTGGTCCTTCAACTTCCTATGCTTGCAACCTTCCTATGTATGCTTGACACACCTTATGAACACCTTTGATTGTATGAGAATGGCTTGAAAAACGATGGAGATGTGAGAGGGGTTTGGGCCGTAGGTATTGAAGGGAAGAAGAGGAGTTGTATTTGTTTGAATGATGTTGAATGTTAAGTGTTTAGAACCTAAGGTTTTTATTAACTCATTTCCAACATATATTTGCATAATGGTTAATGTGTCCCATATCTTCTTAGCAAAGCCAATAAAATAATCAAGAAATTAGGGCATGGTGGGGCCCCTTATAACCGGCCATTAGATGGGGGGGGGGGGTGGTCTTAGTTAGTTTCCAATGGTAAGTTAGTTATCTAGTTACATTTCAAGGGTTAAATTTGGGGTTTAATGTGTTTAGGTGTTTTTAGGATGTAATATGATGTTTAATGGTAATAACTAGCTTCATGATGTTAAAACAATGTTTCTAGCTCAATTTTGGTGTTTCGGGTAATGTCCGGTTATTCGGTTGGTTACCGGTTCGTTAAGGTGCTAAATTGCGCAGTTTAGTGTGCTATAAGATGTCTTTTATGACAGTTTTCATCCCCGACACTTATCGAGTTATTCTGGACAATTAAACCTCATTTCTGCATTATATTTTGGTGTTTAAAAGCTGATTTTTGCTGTTTTCTGCAGAATTCTGCAGTTAGAGTGTGTTTCGGGCACTTTCTGGCACTTAAATCGTCACTCGGAAGGCAGTTTTATAACCCTTACTTCCCTACATAAAGTTCTAGTGTAAATCTTGGTTCCGGGGATCATTCTGTGTTCTAACAACATGTCTGTCTGAGTACTGAACTCCCGTCAGTACTACTAGTTTATCTGATTACTGTGCTAGTTTCGTCTTGTGCACTAGTTGAACTATTCCGGGTTGCATTTAATAATGATAAGCAACATGCAACATGTAATGTATTTGTATGTCTTTGAAAGTAAATATGAAATCATTCATATCATTAATTCAATCATGCACAGTCATAAAGTACACATTACTGTTCATATTGTACATAAATACATGGAAAAGTGCCAGTTGTCACATTCTCCCCCCGTTAAAAGAATTTCGTCCCGAAATTCAAGCTGTGTTATCGGTTGCAGGGGAGTTGTGAAACAAGTGCGGAGGCCATGACGTGAATTCCAACGGACTTTGACAAGTTTAATACGACTTCTCCGTGTTTTGTGGACCTTCCAGTCCGTAACCTCAACAGGTTCTTCAGTAAATTGGAGTTTGTCGTTGACGTGAATCTCATCTGCGGGAATGACGACTGTTTCTTGAGTCGGACTCTTTTTGAGATTAGACACGTGAAACGTGTCGTGAACACTACTAAGTTCTTCTGGAAGCTTTAGCTTGTATGCAACAGTTCCGATTCTCTCCAGAATCTTGAAAGGACCAATGTAACGCGAGTTCAACTTTCCACGTTTACCAAACCGTACCACGCCCTTCCAAGGCGAGACTTTCAATAAAACCATATCTCCAACCTCAAATTCCAATGGTTTTCGTCGCCTGTCGGCGTAACTCTTCTATCTATCACGAGCTGACTTGATACGATCACGTATCTGAGCAATCTTGTCTGTAGTTTCCTGAACCAACTCTGGATCAATAAACTATTTATCTCCGGTCTCCGCCCAACACAACGGGGACCGACACTTACGTCCATATAAGGCTTCAAACGGGGCGGCCTAGATGCCGGTGTGATAACTATTATTGTAGGAAAACTCCACTAATAGCAAGTGAGTATCCCAACTTCCACCAAAGTCCATCACACAAGCACGTAGCATGTCTTCCAAAGTCTGAATCGTCCGTTCACTTTGGTCGTCCGTCTGAGGGTGAAATGCAGTACTAAGATTCAACTGTGATCCGAAAGCTTTCTGAAACGTCTGCCAAATCCTTGACACAAAACGACCATCTCAGTCGGATATGATAGAAACAGGCACTCCATGACGTGCCATAATCTCCTTGAGATATATTTATGCTAACTTCTTCGTGCTGTCTTTCTCACTAATCGGTAAGAAATGCGTAGACTTTGTGAGTCGATCAATAATTACCCAAATCATATCATGTCCTCTTTGGGTTCTTGGTAGCTTGGTAATGAAATCCATCGATATCTGTTCCTACTTCCAAACGGGAATCTCAGGTTGTTGCAGCAACCCTGATGGTTTCTTGTACTCCGCCTTAACCTTAGCACAAGTAAGACAGTTACCCATATATGTAGCGATATAGGCTTTCATCTTGGGCCACCAATAAAAATCTTTCAAGTCTTGGTACATCTTGTCGGATCCAGGATGCATAGAGTACCTTGACTTGTGAGATTCATCCAAAATGAGTGCTCGTAGATCACCCAAGAATGGTACCCAAATTCGTTCCATGAAGTACAATGTTCCTTCTTCCTTAGGCAACAATTGCACTTCCATTCCACGTAATGCTTCGGCTCGTAGGTTATCTGGCTTAAGCGCTTCTTGCTGAGCTTCACGAATCCGAGTAGTGAGATCAGTTTGTATAGTCATCTCTAAGGCTCGCACCCTTAGAGGCTTTGCACGCTCCTTGCGGCTCAAGGCGTTTGTGTAACACCCCGAAAACGGGTTTGGTAATCAAACCCCGTTAATACTAAAAGACGGGTAAAATACCGTTAGTGGTAAAATTTAACCCGGTAAATATTAGGACATAAATAAATAAACCTAATATTAATTAAATAGGAAAATAAATACTTTGAGAAAACAAAGTATATAAAAAGCCCAAATTAACGGGACATAAAACATAACGGGTTATAACTTCCCGAACCCGTTAAAGTAACTAGGAATAATTAACCTAGTTAGATGATGACTTGTGTGTAGTTAAAGATCTAAAAATATAAACTAAGAGAAACTAGAGGGACCAAAAGTGTTTAACTTGAAACTAGTTTTAATAAAAAACATTTTATTAAAACATAAACACTCCATTTGGAGTCTGCTGGAGATCGACCAGAGCAGGGGGGGGGGACCCAGACTTCTCAAACCCTAAGTTCAAGCTATTTGATCAATTGAAGGCAAATTTCAGTCCCAAATCAAATTCCGAGCATAGATTAATGATCCCCATTGCAAGGAAATCATAAGGTATGCAAAATTTGACAAAAATTCTCCATTTGAAATTCTTATGAATTTAGAGAACTTGAAATCTGATGATGCATGAATGTTGTTTGGATGAAATTAGAATGAAATAGTGTCTAGGAATAAACCCTAGCCATTAGATTGTTGAAATTATGCTCAATACTTGAGAATTCCATAATCACCATTGAAGGTGTTAAGTGGGTGATGTAGAAGTATGAAGACACTAGGATTATGATAGTTGTACTAGTGTAATTTGAATTCTATAAAGCAATTTCAGATTTGTTGATGTTAACATTTATGTGAAATTGCCAAATTGATGTTAACCATGGTAAAGATAACTAGTTATGAACTAGTTAGTAAATATGTAAAATTATGCACACTAGGTGTTTGTTAAATGCCTAAATGAAAACTAAAGTGCTGAAATTATAAATGAGATCCGTGATTGCCAAACTTGATTTATCCCGTATGATATTGAGTAATATGAATTCTAATCATGATGTTGATTTAATTTAAATGGTATTTGTCATATGGATAACGATAGTTAACTTTTAGAAAGTTAAATTAACCAATGATGAAGTCGAATGGTAGATTCGACATAAAATTTGTAAGACGGAATAGTCATATCTAATAATGACTAAACTAACCGTCTTACGGATTATGATGTTAGTTTGACTCATGACAAGCTAGATGGAGGCTTGTGAGGAAGCGGGTCAAATGAAACAAGAAAGAAGAAAAGGCGTAACTTGGATACAAGGTAAGTTAAACTTACACCCCTTTTTAATTACTATACACTTACTAGCGAAAATTGATTGTGAATAATGTTAAGTAATTGAAATACGATGTTCCGGCATGATACAATGCAAGTCGGAATGAATAAAAAGGTAGGAAATTATGAATTATGGTAAAAGGGGTAAAAAGGTAAATTAGTCATGTAATGACTAATAAATAAAAACGGTTTTGAGTAAAACGAGTTTAAGGGAAAAACCGGGATAGGTTTAAAGGGATGAAATGGTAACTAAATACCATCTCATACGGATAAATGGTCAATTAGGCTAAATGGGTCAAATGGTGTTGTTAACACCATTTGACAACTTCATTTGACAATTTCTTGTTGAGTGTTGTAATCACAGGAAACAACATAAACGTGCATTGCTTTAACTAGAAAGATTTAAAGCAAAAAATTGTGTAAACGGGTCAATACTTGACCCGAGCCAGGTACGTGTATATACGGTTGTGGATAACATACTTCATGGCCAAATATGTAGCGAAAGCCCTTCGTAGTAAGTGAGGGGCTAATATTGACTAAAACGCCCCTGAGGAGTAAATTGGGCAAATGACCCATAAAAGTTGGTTAGGAACTTATATTATGATTTTTGTAACCTTTAGATGCGTATGAAAATCGTAGGCATAATCTATCAAGGGTTAAATGCCTTAAAATGTGTATTACCGCAAAAGATAACATATTTGAGGGATAAAACTTGGAATAAATAGTCTATTACATTAAATCCACTACGTTCAAAGTTGTGGTGGAAGACTAACCAAAATGAACGAGTGGAATTATGAGGCATAAGGTAAATGAGCGAAGTTATGCTTAAAAAGACATAAATGCCCTTAACGGGTCAAAATAAGTAATTGAGTATAAGCGGGTTTAAAATGCGTAGGAAACCCGTGGTTTGAGCCAAATATGATAGACAATATAGAAATTAGGAGATTCACGAGAATTTGGGATCAAACAAATAAGTTTGTTTGATAAATACATGAATGGGTCAAAATAGGTAAATTTTAATTTGAGCCTAAAGCTTAAAACTCTATAAATTTGTCAATCCAGATGTCGGGTGTTAACTCCATAAGATGGAGAATCAAATTACAATCATGTAGGAAGAAACGGTAGGTCAAACGGACAAGCAGATTGAAAGATACGAAAGTTTTCGTGTCAAAAACGGCAAAATGGAAGGGGCTGATACAGGGACCACCGTAACTTACGGTGGGCACCGTAAGTTACGGTGGGGGCTGAAATCATTACGGTAGTTATCTCCTGCCTTACGGTGGAGATATTTTAAAATAGGGGCCACCGTAACTTACGGTGCCCACCGTAAGTTATGATGGAGGCCAGTTTCAAGTTTTTGTTTCTGGATCAAGATATCAATGTTGGAATTTCCCAATTTCCTTGTTGTACTAGTTATTTAATTATCAAAACTGACTTTTAAGTTGGTTTTGATCACAGGTGAATGTCGAGAGTCCCGGATGAAGAATCAAGCGTCGAGCAAGAACCGAACACACGTTAAACGAAGCTTCCGCAATGTTGTTTCGTCGTTATTCTAAAACGACGAATTAAATCACATTATGTTGTATCACTTTAAATTGTAAAAGTTTTTTTACAACCCGTAATTTCATTGAAATTGTAAACTGAAATTTTATGATTATGGACTTAATCTATGCGAAAAACGTAAAATAATAACAAGGGTGTTACAGTTTGCTACAACGTTCGCCTTGCCCGGGTGATACTTAATCTCACAATCGTAATCATTTAATAGCTCGGCCCATCTTCGCTGTCTCATGTTTAAATCCTTCTAATCGAAGATGTGCTGCAAACTCTTATGGTCTGTAAAGATCGTGCATCGTGTACCATACAAATAATGATGCCAAATCTTCAACTCGAATATTACCGCTCCTAACTCAAGATCATGCATTTTGTATAGTTCTTCTCATGCCCCTTCAATTGACGTGACGCATACGCGATGACTTTGTCCCGTTGCATCAACACGCAACCAAGACCTTGTCGAGAGGTATCACAATACACCACAAAACCATCGGTACCGTCAGGTAAAGACAAGATAGGCGCGTCGCAGAGTTTATCCTTCAATGTCTGAAAAGCTGTTTCTTGTTTCTCTCCCCAATCAAACTTTTTATCCTTCTGGGTTAGGGACGTTAGCGGCTGAGCAATACTCGAAAAGTTCTCTATAATCGTCTATAATACCTTGCTAACCCTAGAAATTGTCATATCTCGGTTGGCGTCTTTGGGGCTTCCCAATTCTTGATTGCTTCGATCTTGGCAAGGTTGACATGAGTTCCATTCTCATTCACCACGTGACCTAAGAATTGCACCTCGCGAATCCAAAATTCGCACTTTGACAGCTTTGCATACAACTGTTCCTTTGTTGGTGCATATGTCTGTTGACTTCGTCTTGTATCAAGTCATGTAATAGAATAGAGAAATCAAGACACGTAGTTCGAGAAAAACAGGAAACAGGGACGAACCAGCAGGTTCACACGAACTGGACCAGAACCAGTTCATGCGACCTGGACATATGTGGTTTGTGCAACCTGGACTCCCTATAAATAGTGGTCTTGTGTTATTCATTTATAGAACTTATGATTCCGGTAGCGAAGCTCTGCCGAAGTGTCTCCAGCTCGTGTAACAGTGTTATATCAATACAATCGACATTTAATCTACTTATATGTGCATATCAAGCTGAATGAAGATCAAATCACTGAATTCTGCCTATGATTTGATCTAGAACTCTTCTGATCGACTCGTTTTGATCGATTCCCCGATCCTACAAGTGGTATCAGAGCTCAGGAGGAGGAGTTCTTACCATTTCAGCTTGTTTTCACCGATAATTCCCACTTCTACTCATTTTCTACACTTTTTCTTCAAAATTTCAACGAATTTACGGATAAAATGATCTGATTTTCACATATAACACGTAAAACACTGTTTTAATCAATCCTTGAAAAAATTAGAACCTAATTCGACCAAAACCTTGATAAAATTTGACAAAATCATATCAGATCGTTCGACAATGGTTCAGATCGTGTGAGATCATCATCAGTTCGCACGAGTTGCTCTTCAGATCGTGTGAAATAATTCAGTTCGCACGAGCTGAATAGGTCAGGTCGCGTGAAATTTGGTTCCAGGTTGTACGGATTGAGTCACATCGTTTGAGATAGTGTTCAGGTCGTGCGAGGTGTGTCATAATATCTTCAGGTCATACGAAGTGGGTTTACTCAGATCGCACGGATTGAGTCAAAGCTTCAGTTCGCACGGTTTGTTATCACATCAGTTCGCACGAGGTGAATTAAGGACAAATCATTTGAGAGAGTTCCAGTTCGCATGGATTGACATTATTCCATTTCGCACGGATTGAAATTAGTGACAAGGTCGTTTGGAACTTACCAGGTCATTTGAAAATCAATTCAGTTCGTTTGAAAATCTGTTATTGTGAATTTTTTTGAAACCGAAACATGGAAAACGAATTCTACAACGCATTTGCTACTTCGATCACTATGGCTCAGAACGTGAACTTAGAAAATGAAATGGGCACCATGCAAAAAACGCCTAAGTTCATGAATATCGAGGAGTATAATGGATGGGAGGAACGTTTTGAAAATTGGGTTCAAGCGAATCACTTAGATGCGTGGGAATGTGTTGAACAACGATATGTTAGACCGATTGATGAAGACGGAGAGATTGTTGCTATTAAAGATCTAACTGATGATGAGAAAAAGAAATACAAAAGTGAAAAGATGATGATCAGCATATTGCAACAAGCCATTAAGGAAGACATCTTGATTTTATTGCAACACAACGGAAGTGCACACCCAATGTGGAAAGCACTAAAAACAAAGTTTGTTGGAAGTCAAGACATGATCAAGAACAAAAAATCGCTTTTAAAGAAAGAATTTGATCTATTTCGTGGATTGAAAACTGAAAACACCAAAACGATTATAGAAATATATTGTAATTTGGTGGTTAACATGAAGCGATTGGATATCAAGAAAGATAGAGAAGAATGGGTTGAAAAGTTGGCTGATGCGGTACCACAAGATGTTTGGGGCACTTATCTTATGGTTTTGAAGAATAATGGTGAATTTGCGAATCTATCACTGAGCAAGTTTATTGAAAAACTCGAAGTTCAAGAGATGGAACAATGGAAGATGGAGAAAATAAAGAATTATAATGGTGACCAGGACATTGGTTTGTGCTACAAAGGAAGTACGGTTGATAAGACCAACATTGCACCAAAGATTGAAACTGCATTTAACGCAAACAATTCTTCTAGAGGGTCACCTCAAGGATCAAACAACAATAATAGATTCTCTTCATATCCATCATTTGATCCAAATTTTTCAGCAACCAAGAATGGCCAAGTACTACAATGCAACATAGCATTAAATCTTGAGAATGGTCAGAATTTCTCGGAAGAGGTTGCTAAAGGTCATATGTCTTTATTGGTGACTGTTTTAGAGTCTTATGAGAGTTTGGTAGCCGGGAGGATCGAAAATCCGATGTTGACCAAAGAGGATTACGATCAGATTGATGCAGAAGAAATGGAACTAATGGATATAAAGTGGTGTATGGCTAGTGTGTTGAGAAGAGCTGAGAAGTTTAAACAGATCACTGGAAGAGATGATTTCCGTGATGCTGGAACTTCACCTTTAGGTTTTGATAAATCTAAAGTTACTTGTTTTCGTTGCAGGGAGAAAGGACACTTTAAGTGAGAATGCACAAATCGCGAAGAAAGTGGAGCTCAAAATCCATTCGGCAACAATGATTATCATCGAAAGGAATTTATCATCAAGTTGCTCTGCATCAACAACAATCGTCACAAACTGCACACGCTAGGAAGGATCTGATCGAAGAACCATCAAAGAGAGCTTGTTATGGTCTGATAGATCAAGATGATGAAAGGATTCCAGAAGGTTTTAATTGGGATAATTATGATCCTAACAGAAAGTCAAATTCTAAAGCATTTGTTGCTCAAATCTTTGAAGATTCAACTGCTGAAGATGAAATAGCGTATGCTTATTACGAATCTTAGCAATACAGTCCGAAAAAGAAAGAAGAAGAACCAGTTTCAACAAAAGAGGTTTCAGAGAAAGCACCAATCTTTGATCACTCATCAGATGAAGAGAGTGATGATGATAGTAAAGAAATTCGAAAACTTGAATATTATAAAAGAGAATTTTCACCTGATAGGTATAATTTGTATTTTGCAGGTAAAATGGAAGAGATCAAAGAAAGACAAGCTGCGAAAAAGAAGAATCATAAGGCAACAACTGTTAAAGAAAAGGTCAAACCTGAAGAAAATGTTCGAGTAGTAAAAAAGCAGGTTAAAGAAATTCCAGCTATCAAGGTTGAGAAGGAAGCATATACTGAAAAGATGCCTGAGAAATGTGAAAATTGTGATACTGTGAAAAGGCACAACAACAAATTGATTCATAACATGAACAGACTGAAGGAATCTTATGATGTTTTAAACAAAGCTATGAATCAATATAGCAAATCAAGCAATGAACAAGAGATAGCTATGAAGACACTCAATGGAGCGTTCATGACGAAGCAGAAAATCATCAATAAGTACATTGAGAAATGTGCTGAACTTGAACAAAAATTGGAAACTAAGATGATAGAAACTGAGAGGGTAAACAGGTTATTGAAAAGTTATTCATGTGCTTCTTATGTGATTGACAGGATATACCCTACAGTAGAAGGCATGAAAGCGTTTGAAGAGGAGAAACCTGAAAAAAGGATACTGGTAAGAAACATAGTACCAATTACACTAAGTGTCCACCTCCGCTTGAAGAAGGATATTCTCTACGAAATCCTAATTCAGAAAGAGTCAAAAAGGCAGTCAATTTAAAGTGGGAATCTGAACCTTCAGATGGATTGCCAGATAATATTGATGTCACATTCACATCGTCTGACACTGATCATGAGTCTGAGTTAATAAAGAAGGTGGTCGATCAGGTGTTGGATAAAGATGAGGAGTCAGAGTCAAAGTCAACGTCAAAGTCTGACACTTCAAGTCCAACAATCGAAAAGGACAAAAGGGTTTACAATAATGATTTTCTGATATCAAAAAATAATTTGAATGACGAAACATTCAAAGTAGCATATACTTTGAATGACTCTGACAATCTATATTCTGATGAAGAATTTCCAATAAGAGGTGTTAAACCTGAAATGATTAACAAGGTTTTCAAATTAACAGAAATTAATATTTCTGAAATAAAAGATGTAAATCTTACTGAAAAACCTAAAAAATACACCTCAAGAGTTCAACAAAGGTTAAACAAGAAAAAGTGTTACAATTTTGGTTCGGGTTATCAAAAGAAACCAAACCATAACAGTAATTTCAAAAAGAAAGGATTAGGTTTTATTCCACCAGAAAATCATAAAAATGAGAAAATTTATAAACCAAAAACTATATTTGTTTCAGGAGCAAGTTCGGAAGAAGAGGAAAAGAGCTCATTCTGGAAGCAAACGAACAAAGAATTCCTTACTAAGAAGCAAGAGGGAATGAAGAATGAGGTTACTCAGAAGAAGGAGACAAGAACCTGTTATCAATGCAAAAAATTTGGTCACATCGCCTGGAACTATCCAAAGGCAACCAATACACAACAGGAAGTGTCTTCTAAACTCAAAGAAAAAGTTGTTGACAAAATTGAACCACCGACCGAACAATTTAAAGTGTTCAAAAATTCTACATTTGAAGTTGGTGAGAGTTCAAAACGTTTTTACAAAAGAAATGTGAATCTTAACAATCAAAAGTGGGTTGTTAAGAAATCAAATTTTATTTCTGGTGATGAATTTGTTTCTTCGGAAGCAAAGGAGCCACTTTCTGGCGATGAATCTGACTCGTCAAAGTCAGAAGAGCCACAAGTTGAGCTAAAAAGTGATAATTCCGTTCCAACAATGGATGATGCAAATTTTCCACCATTGTCAAACGGAAACTTAAAACAAAAAATTGGCAAAGTTGAGATTTCAAATCAATTCTTTTCTGAAAAGAAAGAATTTGATGTTGAAAAAGCCTTTAACCCTAAAGTTCTAAACATTTTTGGAAAAATGGTTGACGGGAAGGTCAAAGGGGTAAATGAATTCTATGAAAAGAAGAAGAAAGGAAAGAAACCGAGTGTTGATGACTCGGAATCACCCAAAGACCGCCAGGCTTGGGTGAATCTCTTTAACTGAAAATCCTGACTTGCCGGAACTCCCAGGTTGGTAATTAGGGAGTAGGAATCGGCATCTTTCTTGAGAAATATCACAGTAGTGGGGAAGTTTTTGGTGGTTGTTCAATGAAATTTCGACCTACAAGTGGTATTGTTGATAAGAACCTACAAGTGTCATATTTCTTGAAAAATGTTTGTGTGAAAACTGTCAAAGACTTACAAGTGATATCATTTTTTGAAAAATGTTTTGAAAAATGTCAAATGATAGTTTGTAAAAAGTGGTAAAAGGAAAAAATGGGTTTCATTCACAAGTGGTTAATCAAGGTCATTAAGTTGAACTTGATTTAACTTTCATAAAAAGTGGTTGAAAGAACAAAATGATGAGTTAATCCTCATGTTTGTGAAATGACAAACAAAACTAATTTTCCAGAAAAACCATTTTGGTTAAAACAAACTTAAGTGTTTTGAAATCATAATGGGAAAATAGTTTGTTGTCAGGGGGAGTTCTGATTGTTTATGCCAAGTGGATGGCGAATTGAAGCAATTCACATCAGTTTGTCAGTTTACTTTGTACAGTTTATTGCGTTTATTTTCAAATTTTCCCGAAAAATCAAAATTTGAAACATAATTTTGATTTTAGGGGGAGTAAAAAATTTAGAAATTTTGAAAATTTGAAAAATCCAAAAACATGATAAAATCTGAAAAAGCCAAAAATAGCGAAAAATTCAAAAATGAGTTTTGTTGTGAAAAAGAGGAAATGATAGTACATCAGTAGACAATCACAGTACGCTAAAGAATTGGAAAGTTAAAATGTGATAAACGGTCTCACTGATGATATGCCAGTAGGTTTTTGCACGCTTAGTAGATTGTGTTCGAGATATAAACCTAAATATCAAATACTTACTTATTTCGTGGGGAACATCTCTCGGATATATAGGTAACCCCTGAAATCTTGTTTGAAGGGCTTTCTATTTCTGACATACTAGGTCTTTGTGCGTGATGATATCTGGGGTATTATACCAGGACTTCTGATTTTGCGGGAGCAATAGCCTAGTCCTTGTATAATACTTTGCACTGCTTTAATCATAAAGCCCACCCTCAGCATAAAAAATGATGAAACATTGAAAAATGCTAATCATGTGCTGTTGAAGAAAAGATTCTCTAAAGGGAACACACCTAAAGTCGAGCCATCATCTCTCTGATTTTGCGGAAGCAATAGCCTGAGCTCTCATGGCCTCGCATTACCCATTTACAGATATCATTAGTGTACATTCACCTGTAAGACTGAATATAGGATTCTGGATACGGGAGTATATTCTGAGGTGGTACACGCGAATAAGTTTAAGTTCTTTAAAACACTAATCTCGTATCTCGAATCAGTTGAACTTTGTGTGAAAATTTAAGTGGATCAGTATACTGACAATCTAAGTGAATCGTTTAGAACTTAAAGTGTTTAAAGCTCAACGGTGCTAGTGATTTGTCATAAACTGATATGATCCTCTTACACAAACTCACAAAAATATTGTCTGTAAATATTTCGTTACTGCTTTTCATTAGTATGTTTTAGCATAAAATTTTGAAAAATCAAAAAGATTTTATTTCATCTTATTTTCGACAACTGATGTTTGGAAAGCTGATTTCAAAATTCCAAGTGCTAAACATGATGAACAACAGGATTGGGAGAGTTTGTTTGAAATGGAAAATGATTTTGAAATGATTAAATGGTTCATTAATTTGAAACCAAATTTGATTGTTTTAAATACAAGTGGTTTAATTTGAGAAATGTTAAACGATATCTACAAGTGGTTTCTAAAATTGTTAAATTTTGTAACTTGTGAGATTTACTGTTGGGTAGAGTTTTGTGTAGATCCTCGTGTCTAAGCCTGAGCAGAGTTTGAGCCAGGGTACGATCCCGGAACAACTTAAGGGGGAGTCTGTTAACAAAGTTTGAGATAGAAGCTGCTGATGCTGAAGAACTTAAGGAATCAAGAGACCTGATCAAGAGAGAGAATAGTGCCAGGTTGAGATTCTGATAGAAGAAGAGAGAGATTGAAGATTCTTACAGAGAAAGATACATTGGAAAGAGCGAGAAGACTGATCAAGACTGAAGACTCAACACACTGAAGACTCGTCAACATACAAGGGGGAGTTTGTTGGTGCATATGTCTGTTGACTTCGTCTTGTATCGAGTCATGTAATAGAATAGAGAAATCAAGACACGTAGTTCGAGAAAACAGGAAATAGGGACGAACCAGCACGTACACACGAACCGGCCAGTTCGTGCGAACTGGACCAGAACCAGTTCGTGTGACCTGGACATATGTGGTTCGTGCGACCTGGACTCCCTATAAATAGTGGTCTTGTGTTATTCATTTGTAGAACTTCTGATTCCGGTAGCGAAGCTCTGCCGAAGTGTCTCCAGCTCGTGTAATAGTGTTATATCAATACAATCGACATTTAATCTACTTCTATGTGCATATCAAGCTGAATGAAGATCAAATCACTGAATTCCGCCTCTGATTTTCTCTAGAACTCTTCTGATCGACTCGTTTTGATCGATTCCCAGATCCTACATCCTTCTTCAAAAGTTCCAAGATAGCTCGCAGATGTTGCTCATGTTCTTCCTTGGTCTTCGAGTATATAAGGATGTCATCAATAAATACAATCACGAACTTATCCAGATACGACTTACACACTCGATTCATGAGATCCATGAATACTGTCGGTACGTTCGTTAAGCCAAACCTCATGACAATGAACTCGTAATGTCCATCGCGAGTCCTAAAGGCCATTTTCGGGATACTTCCTTCTTGTATTCGCAGTTGATGATATCTCGACCTGAAGTCGATCTCCGAGTAGTAGCTAGAGCCTTGTAATTGGTCGAACAAGTCATCAATCATTGGCAGGGGATACCGATTCTTGTTGGTTAACTTATTCAACTCCCTGTAGTCGATACACATACGATAACTGCCATCCTTTTTCTTGACAAACAACACTGGACCTCCCCAGGGCGAGAAGCTCGGCCTGATAAATACCTTATCCAGCAACTCTTGCAATTGTGTCGAAAGCTCTTGCATCTCAGATGGAGCTAATCGGTAGGGCGCCTTTGCCACTGGTGCCGCTCCTGGCACTAGGTCTATACGAAACTCCACTTGTCGTTGCGGAGGTAGCCCAACAAGTCCTTGGGAAAGACTTCTGGATACTCCTTCACAACGGGAATGTCTTCCAGCTTCGGCTCCTTGGTCTCCTTATCGACGACATGAGCAAGGAAGGCTATGCAGCCTTTTCGAAGACACTTCTGCACTTTCATGCAGTTGATAATTCGTAAAGGCGTCTCGTGCCTTTCTCCATGAATAACAAGCCTCTCTTCGTTCACTAACGAAATGCGGATGGTCTTCTTGTGGCAAACTATTTCCGCACGGTTGTTAGACAACCAATCCATCCCAACAACAACATCAAAGCTTCCCAAATCAACAGGTAGAAGATCAATAGAGAATTCTCGTTCTTCAAGTTCCAGAGTACAACCCTTAATCACCTCATTCGCCTCTACTAACTTTCCATTAGCCAGTTCTATAGAATACGAGATGTCTAGCTTACTTGCGACTAGGCCAAGTGTATTTTAAAGTCTATAGATACGAAACTAAAGTTGGCGCCAGTATCAAACAAAACAGATGCATAGTGTTGGTTAATAGGGAACGTACCCGTAACCAGGTTTGGATCCTGGCGTGCTTCTCTAGCTCCAATAGTAAACACTCTTCCACGGGCCTGATTGTTCTTAGGACAATCCCACTTGAAATGCCCCATGTCACCGCAGCCAAAATAGCCTTGGCCACGTCCATTATCGTTTCCGCCTTGACCATTGTTGTTGTTTCCTCCACGGTTCCCATTACCAGCTTGGTTACCGTTTCCACCCCTGTTTCCGTTTCCTCCCTAATTTTGGTTTCCATACTGATTCCCATTTCCACCTTGAGCACCACTTCCTCCTTGGTTCCTATTACCACGTCCCACACCATACCAACATGTATCCTTTGCATGCCTAATTTTTCCACAGTTGTCACATTTTCCATATCTGCACCGACCAAAATGATGAAATTGCCAGATGTCACACTTTGGTAGGGTGACTATATACCATTTTCCCTTGCTTCCAGTGTTTGTCGCACAGTCTGGGCCTCTGCTGGCAGATTTGTATCCCTACGTTTGTTGGTGTTACTCTTTGTTCGCGTGCTTTTCTTGAAATTTGTGAACTTTCTCTTGTTGTCATTCGAGGATTCCACGTGAGGTTTCCTTCTTCTTTGCCTTAGATATAGAGAATTTTCCTAGACGAATAGCCTCCTCATGAAGTGCAACACTCAAATTGATAGCCTCTGCGATGGTTGGAGGCTTAGAGGCAGTAACCATGCTTAAGATTTGAGGAGCAAGTCCCTAAATGAATCGTTCAATCCTCTTGAACTCAGGCTCAACAAGATAGGGAACAACCCTTGATAAGTCAAGGAATTGTTGAATATACTCAGCTATCTTTGGTCCATCCATCTTCAGATTCCAGAACTCAGTTTCCACTTTCTGGATTTCAGCCCTTGAACAGTATTTCTTGCGCATCAATTCCTTAAGCTCATCCTAGCTTAGCGCATATGCAGTAGTTTCGCCAAGAGTTTGAACCTGAAGGTTCCACCAGGAGAGTGCACCATCCAAGAACAACCCTGAAATATAAGTGACTCTCTGCTCAGGTGCACATTTGCTCATTCTCAATACGGAATCGGTCTTTTCCACCCAACGAACAAAAGAGACGACACCTCCCATGCCATCAAAGTTTAAGGGCTTACAATCCAGGAATTGCTTATAGGTACAGCCTGTAACACATGCAACATAATTCACAAGTGAGCATTGACAAAGCACAATTGGAAATATCCAAAAGATTTATAATGTGTCTTGGGTGACTTAACATTACCAGTTGGAGGGTTATTTCCGGAAGTGCCACTGCTGTGTTCTGAGCGGTTGGCCTCGTGCTGTGCAAGTGCCTGTGATATGTGTTCTTGGAGTTCAGCTCCTGTCCTTGGCAATGTTTTGGTATTTGTGCTGCGTCTGGGCGACATTTTCTTCTAGCAAGAAGTATTGGGTAGATTAGACATTATTTGTCAAATAATAGTCTATGAGGTGTGTGTATATATATATATATGTAGATATACATATAACATAAGTAATCATCACAACAAGAAACCATGTAATCACATAAACATCACATGAACAGATAAATCAACAATGTATAAACAAGAAAACAACCATTGAGCTTTCATACATGTTTAACAACTTCGTACATTGTTTTTAACAGAGGAAAAACAAAATGGACTCGAGGTTACATCACCTCGGTCATACAAGTTCTTAACAATACAAAAGTAATAATCATTTCCTCTACATTGGCTTCTAGGGTCTTCAAAAAGTCTTGAGCTCAATTTTGTCTTCTTGTCAAAAGGGTACCTGCAAAAACAAAGATCTAGAATGCTGGATGCGGCGGGGGAGGTGGAAAGAAGATCAGACTTCGTAGATGAGCATGCTCGTCCTTAAGCTCATGCACACGACGAACCAAAAAGCTGATCTGCTGCTCAGCTGTAAGGAAACGGGCATCAAAACCCTCAATAGGAACAGAAGCAGATGATGGAAATACTGGAGGAGGGAACGACGGCGGTGGTGGAGTAACAGGTGGAGGATATGAGGGTGGTGGAGGCTGCGTGGCATTTGCCTCACACTCTAACTCTAACTCCAAGACACGGCGGCTGAGGATCTCAAACTGTAACTGAAGAGAAAGGAGAAGTTCATCACGGGTGTACCCAGCATGGTGAGATAGGTGGTAGGGATCAGATATCAAAATCGAATATGGAAGGAAGAACCTGGGAGACTGAACATACAGGTCTGCCTCGAACGGAGTGAAATAAGTAGGCATGAAACCAGCAGTCGCAAAAGGATCGAAACTAGGGGGCTGACCAGATGTACCCTCCCCAGGGCGGGGAGCAGGTATCTCGTGCTGAAATATAGTGGGGAGATCAGTACGGTGTGCATCCATAGTGAACGGTGGGAGTGAACTCCCTGGGATAGGAGGAACAAAAACAGCAGGTGGGTGCTGTGAGATAAGTGGTGCAATGGTAGGTAAATCAATAGGGGCTGATACGGGATCAGGGATGTGATCGTCGACAGGTGGGGGCGTGGGAGCACGAACGGGTGAGGAAGGTGCAACTGTCAAAGCATCGTCCTCGTCATCAGTAGGATATGCCCTAACTCCAGCTGCAAGTAGGGCAGATGAGGTCACCGACTCGAAGGAGTCCGCAACAGAGTCTAGATCGGAGTCAAAGGAAATGTCAATAACAGATACGACGGTAGAAGGTATGTCGAGAATAGCAATATCATCCACCTCACCATCACCATGGTCATCCTCTGGGTGATCCCCCTCAAGAAAAGTAAGGTCATCATCATCTAAGTCAGCAAAGGGCCAATTCTCCTCAGGAATGGCAGCGAGTGGAATAGCCTCGATCGGAATAGGCTCCACGAGATGCTCACCATCGGGGTGACTGATGATAAGCTGATCCTGAATCGGTAGAGGGAAAGCAAGAATGTCATCAATAAACGGAATGTCGTCTCCAAAGTCTGGCAACGCAAAGGGCTGAAAATCATCATCATCTGATAGCATCTCTTGGTCACTGTCGGTGTTGGTGTTGGAGGTAAGAATCTCTGGGATGGGTGCCACCTCATCATCGGAGACGATCGCCATCGGATCGTGCTCCTCAGTCAGTCCACTACTCTCTGATGATGATATCAGTACCTGTAACATAAAGTCATAACATATGTACATATATTAATTATTATTACTTGCTTGTATTAGTTATATTAAAAATTAGGAAGGACATTAGTTGGTGGTATTGTCTACATGGAGTAGATTTTGGTAATATTTCATATTACAATTTTTAGTATTTTGGTGTTATTTATTATTTTCAAGGTTCCTAATTTTTAATATAACTAATACAAGCAATTTACATGTAGCACATAATTTTGTGTCTTCTAAATATATATTTTCCTAAATATATACTTAGTCATTTTTATTATTAAAAATCAACCTCCAATATTTGTAATTTTTATAACAAAAATTTTGGCAAATTTTTATATTAAAACCATGATAAAAAATTACTTGTAAATACTTGTTTAAAAATATTTTTCTAAGTGTTTAATTTTTATAAAAATTTTGCCATAGTTTCCCTTGAAAATGGAGGTTTCCATGCTTATTAGCATATCATTTTCTTTTCAAAAATTCATCATCAATCATCAACAATTATCATACAACTTACCATAGCCATAAACATGCACTTTTAATAGATGATATGAACTTGAAGTTTTACAAAACCTTGTAGTATTTTAACATGTTGTTTAACAATCTTTAATAACACTAAATCCATGGTTTTTAATTCATAAAACTCTTTCTTATAAAATTTCCATCTTTACAACTTGTAAGTCACTTTTACAAAAATTAATCTTCTTGAGTTTTTCATGTCTTTCATACATTAAGTGTTCCATTTAACACCTAAAACATGTTTACTTTCTTTCAAAAATCAAACTATGTTAAATCTTGATGTAAACTTTAGTTTATTGAAATTTAATCTTTGAAATCTTACATTTTTAAGACATATAACTTGTAGGAATCATCATCCTACACAAAATCATGTTCATCTTCTAGTTCATTCTTTACATAAAGGATGATCATCATATATTTTTCAAGAATCATCCTCATACTTGCTAGATCATGTTTTAAATCATCATCTAGCAAGCTTTATGCGGTGATCTAGACTAGTTAGAACAGATGTTTGCAAACATCTGTGGAATCTTTTCTATTAGGAATGTTAGATGTCACTATCAAGGTGATGTTAGCCAATCACTGAACAAAGCTTTCGTACTTAGAATAAATTGATCACACTTGTTAGTGATTTATTATCACACACTTCACGTTTTCTCTTGTACTAACTAATTTGTTACGTGATTAGTTGAGGGGGAGTCTGTAGTGTCAATTGATTTGTAAAACATTTGAATCCTTTGAGATTAATGAAAAACAATCACTGATGATGACTTTCTGTTTATGAATTGTATTGTGATAATCAATATTTTTTTTTTTGCAAATATCAAACTCAGTTCTAACAATTGGTATCAGAGTTTGGTCACGTTAAACTCGATTTCACAATCAATTTAACAATCAAAGATCAGCTCTATAAAGATCCAATACAGTTCGTAGCTTAAAGTTGTATAGTAAAGAACTAATTAAGTGTCTTTCATATACTCTGTTTTGATCCACACAACACCGACTTCAGTAATAAACCACCTATATTTGTCAGATCAGAATTTAACATCTGGCAACATAGGATGGGGCATATACTGGCTCAACAAAATACAGGGTGTTGGAAGTCTGTCGTCTTCGGATCTCATATTCCAATAGTACCAAATGCCGAAAAACCAAATGTATTTGAGCCAAAGAAGCCGGAGAATTATTCTGAACAAGATTACCAAAAATTCAAGCTAGATGCGAAAGCCTTCAGTATCGTGGCTATGGCTGTACCGAATGATATCAATGTTGGCCTGTTGCATTGTAACAGTGCCTAGGAGTTATGGGATGCACTGAAGGAAAAATTTGGTGGGACGAAGGATGTTATCGAGAACACTCGAGAAATCTTTAACCAGCAATATAAAACCTTCACTCATGTCAAAGGGGAGACCATGACTCAGCAGTTTGAAAGTTTTCATATCTTATCAGTGAATTAAAGTTGGTTAACAAGGAATTTACTAAAACCACTTTAAGTAACCGATTTCTAGGATCTTTGCCTGAAAAATGGGACACTATTGCTATAGTGATGAGAACATCCCCATATTTCAAGGACATGAGCCTGACCGAGCTCCATGGAAAGCTCCTAGCCTTTGAGATGGAACTTGTCCAAAAGAAAAGGCTCTAGGAAACTGGAAAGGTGTCTGATAGTTACATTTTCGGTAACACAACACTTTTGAGTTAGGAGGGATCATCCTTTGGAATGGGAAATAATCAGAGTTTTGATCATTTTATTGATATAACAATTGGCATCAACTCTGATCAACATTCCACGAGTTATGCTTTTGCAGCAAATGCTGATGATACTCATGTCACTGATAATCTCTCATTTGTACTCGATGATCTTAAGCACGTAGATCCAACTGATATGGAGGAGATGGACATATTACACCAGGTAGACCTACTTAGTCTAAGAGCTAACATTTTTTACAGAAGTACTGGTAGGACTTACCCAGGATTATATGGGAGGTCCAAAGTGGGGTTGGATTAATCAAAGATTAAATGTTTTAAGTGTAATAGGTTGGGACACTTTGCTAGAGAGTTTAAGAGTCAAACAAATAACTCTGCACCTATGATCACATATCCTAATCAAAGATCTCAGTCTAATACACAACTGTAGTTTTATCCCCAAAATACCCCTAGACCAAATGTGCAAAACACAACCCACTTTGCACAAGATATGAACCTTGTACCTATGCACTATGTCCCTACACCACATGTCCCTCAGGTTTAGTATATACAAATGCCAATTTCACATGTTCAAGCACCCCAAGTTACTCCTGCTCCTGCACCAGTAGAGCCTAGTCAACAGAGCTTTGTTACACAAGGTTATGTTGACTGGAGTAGCTTGCCAGATAATTTAACAAATGAAAAGTTTGCTTTAATTGCAAAAGACTGTGATGAATATGAAAACTTTTGTTTTATGGCTATTGAACATATTTCAGGTGAAGAAGATCTGGTTCAAACCACTGCTGGTGAAGGAATTGAAGGTGAAGCTGCTGAAGGCTCTGGTCAAACATATGTTAATGACCAGGAGTATGCAGAAAGGATGAATGAGAACATTCCAAAAGTTCCACTAATTTTATCAGTGTAGATCAAGTTGAATTGGTTGCCTCAAAGTTATAACCTCAAACTCTTAAAGAGTTGTGTTCAGATAAATACATCATTGTTTTTTCTAACATAAAAGAGGTAAATAAAACCTGAGAGAAAAGGTACAAATCAGTGAACTTATTCTTGAAAAAGTGAAAAAAAAAATTTAAAATAAGAATAGGTGAACAAGACCTTTAATTAAGCTGTCTAAAACATGAAGCATACATAGCCAAGGACCAACTCCAGTCAATGATAGGAAAATATCAAAACTGTAAAAAGGATTTAGAATCAACACAGATCACCTATGAAAGATAGGTCGAATCTTGTCAAGGTTATGAGATGCTTCTGAATAAACAGATCAAGAGCAATGTGAAGTTTGGGGTTGGTTTTAGAAAATATGACCAAGAACAAGAAACCAATGTTAGTGCATATTCTGTGTGTCCGCCATTGTTCGAATAGGCTAGATAGAGCATGTTTTGAATATTGTATAGTTGTGAGTTAGATTCGAACACATGACACTTTGGAGAGGACAAGAGCCCGTTCGTACGGATGAGGACTCATCCGCACGGATGAGTAATCCGTGGGAACTAGTCACCCGCTCCAAAGGGTACTTCATGTCTATAAATAGTGAGTCATGTGTTTGAAGTTGATAAGTTTTGGGGAAAGGCTAGAGAGACCTCAGATTTCTCTCCAGCTTGTAAAATGATGTATGCTCTTTCGGTATGGAAGCTTTCTACTTTTAGTTATTCTTACGAGATTTCTACCGAATTAGCTTTATCTTATGTTAACTTCCGTATAAACCCACTAGATCCGGAACTTTCAATTGGTATCAGAGCTACGGTACTGATTCAATCAATCTAACAATTGATTTGGTGATTGTGGTGATGAGATGAGTGTCCAGAAAAAAATTGGTGATTGATTTTTTTTTTGAGATTTTAGCGTCAAATACGGGTTGTTCGGGGACACCGTAGGAGATTTCAGAGAATAGTTAAGATGTTGAAATCACAGAGTTTTGAAGATAGTGGGGTAGTCATTGATACCTATGCAGAATGTTTATCATTTGGTATAGTGACTATTAATGGGCCAAAAAACAAAATATCCGCATTGATGAAAAACGGACTTTTGTGGAGCAAAATGGCACATATTCCACATAGTTGAGTTTTTCAGAGAAAAACAGAGGACTAAATTTGCTTATTTTGGGGGGGGGGGGGGGGGGGAATTCAGTCATAAGTTTAGAGAGGTCAAAATTTGCCAAAACATGAGAGGGAATAAAAATTTTCAAATATTAGAACATTTTTGGAAATTTAGACAAGAAAACGTGCAACATTATTCGGGTGGTTTCGATTTCAAATTGACTAGGGATGCATAGGATCTTGGATTTGTTAGTCCATGATCATAGGAAGTTCGGATTCATTAAGATCATGATCAGATTGATGTCTGAGGGTTTGAGTCCCGAGTCTTCGTACAAGCCGATTAGTAGGATTAGCGTCAAGAGGATGCATCAAAATTGTCGATACTTAAAAGATGCCAGAGAGCTTTCAAGATATTAGATACACGACAACTCTGTGATAGTCTAAAGTGTCAGAATGGTTAATTTTCGAGCAGATGAATTGTTTTTCGGACTAACTGCCGGGGAATGATTATGTTTGTTGATTAAGTTGTTGCCCAGACTAACGGAGAAGGCCATACATCTGTTATTGTGACTAAGAGGAAGAATGCGAATTTAATTGTGGAAGAATGTTTCTTAAATCAAAGAGTGTTACTAGATGATTTGTTATCCGATGAAAATTTGCTGATTGTGGAGATTACCGTTTACACAGATTAGTATTTGAAGATCGGTTGTGCATAACGATGGTTATGGAAGATGGGATTTTAGATTTTTGTGGGTATTCACAGACTTGAATTTTACCAGTGTGGTGTTCAAAGTTTCTATCAATTGCTGGTTAGGTTTTTGTGGATTAAGAGATTGAGCTTTGAGAGGTAAATCAAAAATCAAAAGCAGATATGCAGAATGTTGAAGACCCATCCATTTGTTTAGGTAAAGATTAGTGTTCCAACACCGGTTATCGAAAATAAATTGAAATGTAATATCTTTTTGGCTTTTACAAAAACTGTAGTTCATATTATGTGTGTCCGCCACTGTACGAATAGGCCAGATAGAGCGTATGTTGAATATAGTATAGTTGAGAATTAGATACGAACACATGACACTTTGGAGAGGACGAGTGTTCATTCGTACGGATGAGAACTCATCCGCACAGATGTGTCATCCGCTCCAAAGGTACTTCATGTCTATAAATAGGGAATCATGTGTTTGTAGTTGATAAGTTTTGGGAACGGCTGGAGAGACCTCAAATTTCTCTCCAGCTTGTAAAATGAAGTATGCTCTATCGGTATTAATGGAAGCTTTCTACTTTTGATTATTCTTACGAGATTTCCACCGAATTAGCTTTATCTTATCCAAAACCCACCGGATCCGGAACTTTTTGCACAACTGGCTGGGATTAATAGAAGAATTAAAATTTTGGATTAGTGATAAAACTAGAAATTCATCATAAATTGTGGAATCAAGGTCATTAATTTGGACTTGGTAATTTTTTTTGAAAACATCAAATTGTTACAAATTGAAACGTTAAACCAAGGTCATTAACTTGGACTTGGTTAAACGAACATGTGTGAAAGTTGACTAAACTGAAAGATCAGGAAAAAGGTTCTTCAAACGCAGGAGACATCCCATGCACAGGAGTCATGCGAATGACTTATATGCGCACAGGAGTCATCCATGCTTATGACATATACGTTGGTTATACAAAGTTTTGGGTCTCACTTATCACATTTGGAGTAATTTTCAAAACACATAATCTAAGGCCACTCTTTTGAATCTAAAACCAAAATCAAAATGGTTGTTGATTTATACAACATCCACTTATTTCAACATAAAATCTGAGATTCGTGATTAATGTTCATTGTTGAAAAATCAGATCTGGATAGTTATAGGATATGCAAGTTGAAATATAAGTATGAGTTCTGATCACAAGACTAAAACGAGTAAAATGATGTATCAGTTGATCATCTTCATGGACTAAAATGGTTGAATCGGGTAAATCAATAAACGGAAACCCTAGATCAGAAAATCTTATTAGTTTAATTGATTGTTTAATCAAATTGATATGGGGATATAGTAAATCGTTATAGTCTGAATGATTTTTGCGCATTTGAGTGTTGTTAAAATGGTGAAATCGATCAAGATTGGTTTTGAACAAAACTGTTTTAGTGTTCAAACGCAAGAGTCATACGCTCGTATGACTCATGACTCATGTGAATGAAGATGTTAATCAGTCAACGAAGGTCAACGCGTATAAGTTTCATGTGTGTATAATGTCCTATACGCATAACAGGCTTGTACGTGTACAATGTCTCATACGCAAAATGTCACACCCAAAAACATCGCAACGGAAATACAAACGTGGCGGTGACGGAGGTTGGTACCTATAAGTTTCTTAGTGGACGATGGACATTCAACTTATTTAAAACATAAATTTTGAGTATAATGTTTAAACACAACTCACAACCACAACATAGTTGTCTTGATCCTTATGGATCTTAATACACTTGGTCCCAAATTGTTTTAAAAGTTGTCCAAAACCTTATTTCATAACCATTGCATCAACTACCACAAGACAAGATAAGACAAGCCAAAATCCCAAAGCCGAACTCATGTACCTGAAGAACACATAAAAATCAAGTGTCAACACAAAGGCCGGTGAGTTTCCAGATTCAAATTGTAAACAATTTGTTTAAGGAAAACTTTATTATAATGAGTTTTATATCAAAACATCCATATATAATTAAGAAAGTCAATTTCATTTCCTTCTAAAAAATCCAAGGGTCGGTTCTCTGATCGCAAGCGTTTTCTCTAAAAACCTTTGACACAAAACCATCTTCCCAAGATTTATATATATATAGGATAAGGATCATGTGAGAAGTAGTAGGCTAAATGAGAAACTTGAGAAGCATTCTGGACCACACATTTTCCCTAAGCAAAAAAAATGCAAAAAAAAGGTTAAAAAATGCAAATTTTTTTTTTTTTTTTTTTGGAAAATCGCAGCTTTTTCTTTAAGAATTAATTTTTTTTTTTGGATTTATACACATGTGTATATTGTTAATCTTTTAACTATACATATATGTATATTGTCCATTATACATATATGTATATACATGTTTAAAATTGAAAAATAAGTGTTATTTAGGGTTTAGCATTAGTATTTAGGGTTTAGCATTAGGGTTTAGGGTTTAGCTTTATGGTTTAGGGTTTAGCTTTAGGGTTTAGCATTAGGGTTTAGCATTAGGGTTTAGCAATAGTATTTAGGGTTTAGCATTAGGGTTTAGCTTTTGTGTTTAGCATTAGGGTTTAGCTTTTGGGTTTAGCTTTAACTTTTGGGTTTAGCTTTATCTTTAGGGTTTGTATTAGGGTTTAGCATTAAGGGTTTAGCTTTAGTGTTTAGTTTTAGCTTTTAGGTTTAGCATTAGGGTTTAGCTTTAGGGTTTAGAATTAGGGTTTAGCTTTAGGGTTTAGCATTAGGGTTTAGCTTTAGGGTTTAGCTTTAGGGTTTAGAGTTTAGGGTTTAGCATTAAGGTTTAGCTTTAGTGTTTATGGTTTAAGATTAACAATATACACATTTTTTCAATTTTAAACATGTATATACATATATGTATAATGGACAATATACATATATGTATAGTTAAAAGATTAACAATATACACATGTGTATAAATCCAAAAAAGTTTTTTTAAATTTTTTTTTTAATCCTTAAAGAAAAAGCTGTGATTTTTCAAAAAAATAAAAAATAAAATAAAATAAAAATAAAAATTTTTGCATTTTTTTTCACATTTTTTGCTTAAGGAAAATGTGTGGTCCAGATTGCTTCTCAAGTTTCTCAAATAGGGTGGACTTCTCTTAGGATCCCTACCCTATATATATATATATTAAATTTCTTCATCAAGTTTTCAAATTCATTGGGTTGCAAGGCCTATGAGCTATATATTAACAATAAGGTTATAATCAACGCTAGACAATCACTGCATATCAATTCGTCGTTTGACTTAACACAGAGCTACTGGTCACGACGGAGTTGTCAACCCGATAGATCTATCAACAATTCTACGCGTACCGGTATTAATGATTAAACGGCTAATTCACGCAAAGTGCCACACATTGGGTCACTTATGGTACCTGCCTTAAGAACAATATATATCTATATAAATATATATACACACACACTAAAATGATATATTTAATATTTTGTGTTGTACGAATTCCCCGAAGTCCCCACCGAAACGTAAGCCTATTTCGATACTTACTCTCTTGAGATCAAGCAAATTCGTCACAACTTAGATTTAAATATTTTTAAATCTATACGGTCGTTTTTCCCCAAAACACCGTAATCCTTCCCGTTTCTCCCCGAAACAATATGTATTCAATCAACCCATTTCTCCCCGAAACATATTTATATCGATCCATTCTCGTTTCTCCTCGAAACATAATTATATTCAATCCATTCCAAAACCATGTTTTTCCTCAAAAACATAACATATCATTTCCAAACCATATTTTCCATGAAAATATATTTATAATTTAATCAATGGCATATTCTATACAAAAACCTGTTATTATCCTCTTAAAGGTGTGTTCTTCCCCCAAAACGTTATACAAAAACAGTAAAAAGAGGGTTAGTAACACTCACCTTTGGGTGCGTTTTTATACTAGCGCAATCCCACAAATTGGTCTACACGTCCTAATTTCAAGTAGGCACAATTTAATAACCAATTATTAATCAAATACCTAAGTTTCTCCAATACTTAGAATTTCCACATAACTTTGAGATTTTCTTGAAAAATCTTTATTTTTTGTTATGTTGGCGTATTTATATATATGTGTTCATATATATATATATATATATATATATTAAGATCTTTACGACTTGAACGATTTTATTGGTGACCCTCATTATGTTATATCTGTTATCACACCCGTTTATATACAATATATCTACGATTTGCGCTTTGTAACATATTTACATTAACATGAACATATCATCAAATATCATAATACACGTATTCCATAAACTTATGTACTTTATCATTTTTATAGCATTTATACATGAAATAACTCATCAAGTTAACTTATGTATTATTTTCATGCTCGATAAAGAAGTTGCATATTAACGTGACATTTAAAGAAATTACCATTCAAGTGTACATGAATAGTCTTAACTCCTACTATCATGTCAACACTTAACACTTAACATATCACATTACAGATACTCATATCCACATATCATAGCATAACACATAAAGTTCACCCTTGAACAAACCGTTTTTGCGTACATTGTAATATGCGTATTTTAACGTTTCGATAACGTTTTCAAGCGTCGGAATTCACATAGGACTAGCCAAACACAATGGATACTTAATATAAGTTAAAATACTTATATCACAAAAATATCAATTTACAACCTGACTTAAAATAGTTTGCAAAAATCACTTTAAAAGCCTATTTTTACCGTTTTTAACGCATAATCTTGTACCGAACTTTACCATAATCAACCCAAGTCGTCACGACTTAATATTTTAACATAACACATGTTATTTACTGAGTAAAATGGTACTAATATCCATGTTAGTGCAGATTTCATGTAAGTCACATTAAATCATGCAAATTCACCCATTTTACTACTTTTTAAGCTTCATGTACAACATGCAAAGATACCAAACTTATGACATAACTTATAATAACATGCTTATTTACTGATTTGTTCCAAATTTATCATACCATTTCAAAAATCATCTTATAATCATTTAATCACCATGTGCATTTATGTACAAGTACCTAGTGCATGATTATCATATCATCATCATCATCATCATCATCATTCAAGAACTTAAATTCATCTAACATATACTTGATTCAATTCCATGTAATCCAAACATCATCTTCATCTAATCAACATCATATCATTGCAGCATAAATCCTACACATTTATGAACACACAAACAAAACCCACATGTACATGCATATGTATATATATACACGACACACACATATGTACATGTATACATCCAAAAATACACTTTTTATATAATCATCATCCATCATATCATCTTTACTCAAAAACCTTTTTTGATCATACATGAATCAATCTTTCAAGAATCATCTCATTTTAAAATCAACTAATAATCAAAATACAATCTCTAACCAACATATATACACATTTTCGGCCCTAAACACACACACACGCACATGAGCTTCCATTTTATTTTTTTAAAACCCATTTATTATTGGTTTTTAAGTTTGTGAAGAACTCCAAGTTTATGAGAAACGTTCCATCATCACCAAGAATCAAGAACAAGATTTTTAAAAGTAATTTTATACCTTTCAAGATTTTGGTGGGTTTTGATAAGATTTTGATGATATGGAGCTTGTTCTTCTTGGTAAACACCTTGGATCTTCAAACGAATTCGAAATAAGATTGAAATGGACTTGAATCTTCAATATGAAGTTCAAAAATGAAAATGGAAGTGGGTGTGGGAGTGTGCGGCCGAGAGAGAGAGAGAAGAGGGAGAGTTGAAATGTTTTTGATTTTTAAAATGTGTATAAATGGAGTGTTGGAGTTTCCCTAATCATTACATTCTAAATTGCGTGCGTACACACACACACACACACACACATATATATATATATTATAGATTAGGCCAAAACCAGGTATTTAACGGTCACACCCTGATTTCCCGGTGGGCCCGGTGTTGGGGTTTATGCGTGACAAATTGATGTAGATATTCACAATAACACAGCGGAAGTCTTGGGAGTATAAAATAATTATTATAGATTATAATGTCCAAAAGTTAAAATGTTATACAGATCGAAAGTGTATAAAAGATCCACATACATATCGAATAACAAAAGATTATGTAAAAGACCACTAGGCTTCTTGCCTGGAGTTGCAAATTCCACTAAGCAATTACCGGGTAGCTTCCAGCTTATTTACGTCCTTTGTAACCTACTGTCACACCCTGACCATGTAAAACAACAAAACGTGGCGGAAACGTCGGGGAGTGTTGTAACAGAATCATTCTTTCACAACCATGGAATAAATAAATTCATTTCATTGAATTAATGAACTCGTTGTTTTAATATAATCAAATAAGTACAACTATTATCTTTCAAATTTTAAAGTCGCTAAGGCACGAGTCCATCCTATGTATAGCATGCATCAACAATCATCACATAACAACACCTGAAACATGTGTAAAAATAGGTACGTCAGCATAAAAATGCCTGTGAGATACATAGGTTTTATTGTATTTAGGATTCATGACTTATAAGTTTAAAAAAAAGTTTTTTTAACAAAAGTAGTCATGATCCTTGTAAAAGGTTTTCTTTTATAAATCATACTAAAATTTATAAGAAATCGGATGATATAAAATAATAATACATAGGAAATTAAATAATTAAGTAAAATGAGTTTGTATAAAATATATTGTTTGAAAAACAATATTTTGATAAAAAGGTTTATAGCATATATAATAATATACTTTGATTTTAAGAAAGTCGAATAAGTAATATATTAAAATATATTTCAGTTCCAATGTCGTTAACCCAACTGTACCAAATAACGCCACGGTATGTAATGTGATGAAAACACTTATATATAAGAAGTACCAGCGGCGTATCTACCATGTTTTCATCATATTACACCCGTCCTGTTATCTAAACACTAACCCAAAACCCAATTGTAAAACAAACAGTATATTAAAAATACTTTAGTTGTTAAAAATAAAAAATTTCAGTAGTATATTGAAAGTATACTTTGGATTTATAAATAACATATTAAACTATGTTTTGGTTTTATAAATAACATATCAAACTATGTTTTATTAATTTACAAAATATATGTTGGTTTTGTACATTATCACATATGAGAGCATATCAAATTATACTTTTGGGAGTGTAACTAAATATACAAAAATAATGTGATTTAAGAATTCATTCAGACCTAGTGCATCAAAATACACCTTTGAGACTATAGAAATACCACAAAGGCAATCCCTATTTGGATGGAGAAAAATAAATTGGTTTCAGACATTCCATGACAACAGGAATGGGGTGTCAAATCCTATAGCGCTATATCATACTACCAACCGGTCTAGTGAACATAAAATAAGTACTATCCAACAATTTAATTTTTATAATCTTTGGAAAATTAGAGTTTAAACCATAAATAATCATTCAGTTTGTAAAAAGATAAGTACTAATATGTATAATCAATTATACTTTTGAAAACAAGAACATAACAAATAGGTACTCATGCTTCACCCCAAAACATTTGAAAACATTAAAAGAGGGGACTATGTACTCACCTGAGAGTGCTTAGAAGTCTTTAACAACTACCAAGCAAGCTAGAGGAGTCCCGGAAATCAAACGATACCTAATATAGGTAACTACATAAATAAACCGGACCTAATTCGGAAGATCGGATAGGATGAGGTTTCGTAAACCAAATGAGTATAGGAACTCATATAATATGGTCTAACAAAGCCTACATCCTAAAAGGAAACCTATCCTAAGTGCTTACGACCCATCACGACCCGTTTAGGTAGCTTATGCTACTTTAACGCGTCGTTCGCGTAAAACGCGTTCGGACCGCCTAACTAGTCCTATGACAAGTATTATATGCCCTAACCTACTTAATTATGTTGCATAATTAGTTAAATGACAAAATTTTGGGTTACATATGCTTAAATATCAACTATGCATAAAAAGGGCATTTTTGGTCATTTTCCTAAGGCATATAAACTACCTATCATACAACTAGTTAAACGAAGTGGCCATAAGGTATAACCTCGGAAGGTTATTCCCTATACAACTATGGTCACTAAACAAGTTTGGTCGGATCCTAATGATCGACCAAATGGGTCTAGTTCGAAAGTCTAAGCGGTTGTTTAACCGCTTGACTTACGACTCTACATAAGCACTAAACCTAAAGTGACGAGCTAAACATGCTAAAACATGTTTAGTTAAGTTAGAAAACAGGTTTGGTATCAAAACAAATAGTTTTGATACCTAAAAGTAGTTTGGTTACAAAATACGCGATAATACGCATTTTGGCCGAAACTACGACTCGTCACTAAACCTAGATAACGTGGTAATCAGTAGGTATAGTCACTAGGGACTATAACCATCGTGAATACGCTCACGTTATGAAGTTCAAACAAACTTCGCATTGACCATAAACTGGCCAATGCAGAAAGTCAAACGCAGTTTAACTTTCAGACTCGAAAAGCGATAAAAGAACTAAAGAATACTTACAAAGGGTCCCTGTAAGCAAATCTTGATCCAAGTAACTCAGGTATGAAGCAAAGGCTTCAACTTAGAGCATCTTAGATCAGATTTGAATGAGGAGGAAGTGAAATGGGATGGGGTATATATAGTGTTTGGAGATCCGTTAAGACCATTTATCAAAAACCGAGCTTTGATCTCAATCTTACACTTGTGCCCCCTGTTTTGTAATACCTTGGGCACTCAAAACCAGCCCATAGGAGCTTCAAAAACCATTTGAAACCATGGGAAACAGCTGCAAAAAGCTGGAAATCAGTTTCTGCACATCTGATGTTTCACACGGGCCACGTAAGGTTTAATGGAGGCTTACGCGGGCCGCCTGGGCTTCAGGTCTGCACATCAAGTTTCAAAAATTGCAGTTTTAGTCCCTGCATGTGTTTAAGGCCTTTTTCAACACGTTTAAGGCCCGTTAAACCATTTTTAAGGCTCTACAATGATGCCTAAGTATGAGGGACATGAAACATGCTCAAAAATATGTCGGATGTCGGTTCGTTTGGTCGTACGGTTGCGTTGTTCGGTTAATTACGACGGAAATCGTAATGAACGCAAAAACGATCCAAATTACGTGACGAATGGAATTTTATCATGCCAATAACTAAAATACAATATTTTAATGATTACATAAATTTTTGTATGTCCGGATATATTCAGAACGTAAGATATGCGCGAAAATGCAAACTTATGCACTTTTTGACGCTTTTAGTCCCTGAATGAGCATAAAGTTTATTTTAGCATACCGAACCCATCAAAGCCTATTTCTAAGCTATGTAAAGGATATTTAGGGTATGTTTAACTTATGATCAAGCTCCGGAATCTTCGTTACTATACAAATCGGTATAGTTTCGCAGTTTGACACAATTAGTCCCTACAATCGAACAAACTTGATTTCAACACACCAAACCATCCAAAACTTATTTCTAAGTTATGTGAAGGTTATTTAAGGTATGTCAAGCCTATTTCACTATTCTAGAGCGTTGGTTGCATTAAACTGGTTATATTTACGCATCAGTGCGCATATAACCTTCCAGAAAGCGATTTAAAGCTTGAAATCGAACAAGAATTGATATGTGCAAACGACAAACATATTTTTTACAAATACCAAGTATGAAATACAATATTTCATTGGTTTGGTATCTGTTTGATGGTTGAAGTGACACAGGTGTCACACCTGCGCTTAGTCTTTTGAAGATACGTCAGTTTTCACTAGTAAATACAAATAACCGACACATTTTGAAAATATTTTAAGATCATTTTTATGTAACTATGGCACATATATTTTCATAAATAATTTGGGACAAACTAATTCTCTTGTTATCAGTATTACACGCTTCTCAATACATATGGGGCCTGGAAACTATGCCGAGATCATGATTAACTGACACACCGCTTTAATACCTCTATTGGGTAAACCCATATTGGGTTAATAGCATTAGCATCTGTCAGGTGTATGCCTATACCCCGTGCTTAGGTCATGGCCATTTGCAATTAAATGAGCCGAGGATATCCAGGACATGGTCACATTAACCCCCAATGTTTAAGTTATCAAGCAATGTGAATTAAAACGGGTTATTTGAATTCAAGACACATAGGTCATCGATCCCATACCCGAACAAGCGGTAAAAAATTATCGTATCCCAACTGTACCAAATAACGCCACGATATGTAATGTGATGAAAACACTTATATATAAGAAGTACCAGCGGCGTATCTACCAAGTTTTCATCATATTACACCCGTCCTGTTATCTAAACACTAACCCAAAACCCAATTGTAAAACAAACAGTATATTAAATATACTTTAGTTGTTAAAAATAAAGATTTTCAGTAGTATATTGAAAGTATACTTTGGATTTATAAATAACATATTAAACTATGTTTTGGTTTTATAAATAACATATCAAACTATGTTTTATTAATTTACAAAATATATGTTGGTTTTGTACATTATCACATATGAGAGCATATCAAATTATACTTTTGGGAGTATAACTAAATATACAAAAATAATGTGATTTAAGAATTCATTCAGACCTAGTGCATCAAAATACACCTTTGAGACTATAGAAATACCACAAAGGCAATCCCTATTTGGATGGAGAAAAATAAATTGGTTTCAGACATTCCATGACAACAGGAATGGGGTGTCAAATCCTATAGCGCTATATCATACTACCAACCGGTCTAGTGAACATAAAATAAGTACTATCCAACAATTTAATTTTTATAATCTTTGGAAAATTAGAGTTTAAACCATAAATAATCATTCAGTTTGTAAAAAGATAAGTACTAATATGTATAATCAATTATACTTTTGAAAACAAGAACATAACAAATAGGTACACATGCTTCACCCCAAAACATTTGAAAACAGTAAAAGAGGGGATTATGTACTCACTTGAGAGTGCTTAGAAGTCTTGAACAACTACCAAGCAAGCTAGAGGAGTCCCGGAAATCAAACGGTACCTAATATAGGTAACTACATAAATAAACCGGACCTAATTCGGAAGATCGGATAGGATGAGGTTTCGTAAACCAAATGAGTATAGAAAATCATATAATATGGTCTAACAAAGCCTACATCCTAAAAGGAAACCTATCCTAAGTGCTTACGACCCATCACGACCCGTTTAGGTAGCTTATGCTACTTTAACGCGTCGTTCGCGTAAAACGCGTTCGGACCGCCTAACTAGTCCTATGACAAGTATTATATGCCCTAACCTACTTAATTATGTTGCATAATTAGTTAAATGACAAAATTTTGGGTTACATATGCTTAAATATCAACTATGCATAAAAAGGGCATTTTTGGTCATTTTCCTAAGGCATATAAACTACCTATCATACAACTACTTAGACGAAGTGGCCATAAGGTATAACCTTGGAAGGTTATTCCCTATACAACTATGGTCACTAAACATGTTTGGTCGGATCCTAATGATCGACCAAATGGGTCTAGTTCGAAAGTCTAAGCGGTTGTTTAGACCGCTTGACTTACGACTCTACATAAGCACTAAACCTAAAGTGACGAGCTAAACATGCTAAAACATGTTTAGTTAAGTTAGAAAATAGGTTTGGTATCAAAACAAATAGTTTTGATACCTAAAAGTAGTTTGGTTACAAAATACGCGATAATACGCATTTTGGCCGAAACTACGACTCGTCACTAAACCTAGATAACGTGGTAATCAGTAGGTATAGTCACTAGGGACTATAACCATCGTGATTACGCTCACGTTATGAAGTTCAAACAAACTTCGCATTGACCATAAACTGGTCAATGCAGAAAGTCAAACGCAGTTTAACTTTCAGACTCGAAAAGCGATCAAAGAACGAAAGAATATTACAAAGGGTCCCCGTAAGCAAATATTGATCCAAGTAACTCAGGTATGAAGCCAAGGCTTCAACTTAGAGCATCTTAGATCAGATTTGAATGAGGAGGAAATGAAATGGGATTGGGTATATATAGTGTTTGGAGATCCGTTAAGACCGTTTATCGAAAACCGAGCTTTGATCTCAATCTTACACTTGTGCCCCCTGTTTTGTAATACCTTGGGCACTCAAAACTAGCCCATAGGAGCTTCAAAAACCATTTGAAACCATGGGAAACAGCTGGAAAAAGCTGGAAATCAGTTTCTGCACATCTGATGTCTCACATGGCCCACGTAAGGTTTAATGGAGGCTTACGCGGGCCGCCTGGGCCTCAGGTCTGCCCATCAAGTTTCAAAAATTGCAGTTTTAGTCCCTGCATGTGTTTAAGGCCTTTTTCAACACGTTTAAGGCCCGTTAAACCATTTTTAAGGCTATAAAATGATGCCTAAGTATGAGGGACATGAAACATGCTCAAAAATATGTCGGATGTCGGTTCGTTTGGTCGTACGGTTGCGTTGTTCGGTTAATTACGACGGAAATCGTAATGAACGCAAAAACGATCCAAATTATGCGACGAATGGAATTTTATCATGCCAATCACTAAAATAAAATATTTTAATGATTACATAAATTTTTGTATGTCCGGATATATTCAGAACGTAAGATATGCGCGAAAATGCAAACTTATGCACTTTTTGACGCTTTTAGTCCCTGAATGAGCATAAAGTTTATTTTAGCATACCGAACCCCTCAAAGCCTATTTCTAAGCTATGTAAAGGTTATTTAGGGTATGTTTAACTTATGATCAAGCTCTGGAATCTTCGTTACTATACAAATCGGTATAGTTTCGCAGTTTGACACAATTAGTCCCTGCGATCGAACAAACTTGATTTCAACACACCAAACCATCCAAAACTTATTTCTAAGTTATGTGAAGGTTATTTAAGGTATGTCAAGCCTATTTCACTATTCTAGAGCGTTGGTTGCATTAAACTGGTTATATTTACGCATCAGTGCGCATATAACCTTCCAGAAAGCGATTTAAAGCTTGAAATCGAACAAGAATTGATATGTGCAAACGACACACATATTTTTTACAAATACCAAGTATGAAATACAATATTTCATTGGTTTGGTATCTGTTTGATGGTTGAAGTGACACAGGTGTCACACCTGCGCTTAGTCTTTTGAAGATACGTCAGTTTTCACTAGTAAATACAAATAACCGACACATTTTGAAAATATTTCAAAATCATTTTTATGTAACTATGGCACATATATTTTCATAAATAATTTGGGACAAACTAATTCTCTTGTTATCAGTATTACACGCTTCTCAATACATATGGGGCACATAAACTATGCCGAGATCATGATTAACTGACACACCGCTTTAATACCTCTATTGGGTAAACCCATATTGGGTTAATAGCATTAGCATCTGTCAGGTGTATACCTATACCCCGTGCTTAGGTCGTGGCCATTTGCAATTAAATGAGCCGAGGATATCCAGGACACGGTCACATTAACCCCCAATGTTTAAGTTATCAAGCAATGCGAATTAAAACGGGTTATTTGAATTCAAACACATAGGTCATCGATCCCATACCCGAACAAGCGGTAATAATTTATCGTATCCCAAGCCTGTATAGGGAAAATAGGTTAAGAGTATTTACCTGGCCTAAATCTTTACAATCCAAAGATATTATATAAGCACATACGTTCAAAGAAAACAACATGTAAGGTTGCAATTTACTGGATGCCCTTAGTATGGAATAAATGGAATTATTATCCATTAGATTGTTAACGGGTCTTATTCAAGTCATATGACTTCGATCGGTTAACTATATTATAAGAAAACGGTATGATTCGCTAGATTAAGCGGTGACCGGATAGAATGTGGTTTGAACCCTCACAAGTACTATGAGTTGTATAATATGGTTCAACCATAATATATTCTGGATTTTAAAAAGAAATTGAAGGATTTGACCCAATTCGGTTAACTTATATAAACTAAGTTACATAAGTCAACCGTAGCACATAGGCGGTATCGGGTCATTGGATGAGTCAATGTCAAGTTCATTACACCAAAACATGATTATTACATTACCATATCAGTAGGTATTACACTTTTATACATCCATTACGGTTTAAAACCATTTTATGCTCAAAATGATAAAATTGGTATTTTTATGGCATAATGTAAAAACTTGCGTAAAACCAGACAACTGATTATGATCAAATGGTATAACCTCAGAGGGTTATTCCATACATTAATATGATCTTAGTGCAACTTCAATTCAGTAAGTAACTAAGCTAAAACAACTCAGAATCAAAAGTCAAAGCAGAAGTCAAACTGCTTGACTTTCGGTTGCGAACCAGACTATAAGTAGGAAATGACGGGTTGAACATGCTTTAACATGTTCTAATATGTTATACTAACTTATATAATGTCAAAAATATGTGTTTAGATGTTTATAAGTTCATTTTATACATTTTCCGTAAAACTGCGTTTTGACTTTTATTTTAACATAACTTTGACCCGTCGTTTGACCAACTTAACATGATCTTCAGGAGGTGCCCTCATAGGGGATTATCACTGTTAGGATCTGAGTTTCTTAGACTATGTTGTTTAATCAAAATGAAGATGAAACAGAGATATGAATTGCAGCGGAATATGGAAATAAACTTTGATAACACAATCAATGGAAGAAAAGTTTAAGCAAACATGTTTATCATTGAATCAAATGATTGTATTTAATTACAATAATCAAAACAATTGCATGCATGCACAAGACTCCCCCTCATCCTGAGCTCAATAATTTGTTTGTACATAATGACTTAGGTGGAAAGAGCATATGGAGCAGTACAGAGTATTGTTCTATTTATAGTACAAGCAAACCACTGAGCATCTTTGGCTGACGTCACCATGAAAGTGACATCTAAGCTCCTAACAAACTCTAAAGACTGTTACATACAACTACTGATTACATAAATACTGATTACATAGACACTGCTTATATAAACCATTGATTCTTCATTCCATTGTTATAGCCTAAGCACTGATATTGGGCATCAGTGCTTTCTTCAAAGGATGATCAGTTCTTTGGAGGAGCAGAGCTTTGGTCTTTATCAGTGCTTAAGACACATCAGTTGATTGAGCTTCAGTTTTTTGTTCTTCATTAGTCTTTTGGTTAACAGTAGTTGTAATGAACAGTGCTTGGAGTCTATCAGTTGTTAGATAACCACTGTTAAGGGGAGAATCTTGTGTAAACACTGCTTATGATGATCAACTGTTCTGAACCAGTTTTGGCTTTTCATATTATCTGTTCCTTTGTAGGGTTCAATCCCAACAATCTCCCCCTAGAACAGATGATGCCAAAACACTTCATTATTTCTGATCTTTATTGCCTCATCAACATTTCCCTAACTTGCCCTTTGAATTGAAGTTCAAAGTTGAGGGAATCTTCGTCATCCTTATCCCTACATAGTTGAAGTTCTAACAAGTCTTGAAGGTCAACTACACTCAGAACTAGTGCATCTTCCCTTGTTATGTGTTCAACTTCTCCACTAGACTTGAGCAATGTCAATAGGTGGGTCTTTTGATCAGACTTCTACTTTAGTATTTTTGAGTCTGGTGGGTTTCTTGGGAGATTTTTTATTTGAGAGGAGTTTGATGATGGAGGCCTACTCATGACTCTTTTGGCAATTTCTTGTAGCTTTGCTGAGTTATGATTTTCTACCAACATCTGGTTGAGAACCACTTTCATAATGTCAGCTTCTCTTTGTGCATCTTCTTCTTCATCAATCTGCTTTTGCCTTTTTCTTTGATAGACGACAATAGCAGATGGAACAGTGGGTTTAGCAGATCTTTTAGTTGGTAGGGTCTGTTTGGTTGAAACCTCTGATGCTGGATAATCTGGCTTTTTAGGAACAGAGGGATCTTTCTTTTTTCTTTCTTCCAATTTTTTTGTATGTCTCTATCACTTTAATCTCTGTCCACCTTGTGATTTGATTCCTTGAGCCATAATTTGCAGTTATAAGCTCTTCCTTCATTCTCTTCAATTTCAAAACCCTTTCAGGTACATTCTTTTTATACTAGGACCAGACTGGTGGGGTTTGTTTTATTGTTGAGTCATCAAGCATCTTTTGTATTCTTGCAATTTCTTGATTGAGCTCACTTATGGTCCAGTCTTTGAATTGATACCTTTCTGCCTTATATTTCTTGTTTTCCATGATGTGCTCAATGTAATCTTGCCTCAGGCTTTAATCATCTCTTTCTGATAACCGCTGACAAAGATCTTTTGAAAATTGTTCTAATGTTCTGACTTGGCTGAGCAGATATTGCAAATTTCTCTGTATCTCTCTATCAGATTTTCCTTTTGTGTCTCTTTTTGAGATATCCTCTGCTTGTTTGGCTTTCAATTGATGGTATTCATCAATATTCTTTGGCAAAGGATAACCATGAAGATATGAGAGGTTTCTCTTTTGAGGATCATCTTCATAATAGAAGGATTTGATCTCCTCTCTAAGTGCAGGAAGATCCAGAGGATATTTCACTCCTAAAGGAGCCAAGGCAGTAGTTTGGTCAGTGGTTAGAATTGAAGCAGATGAAATAGGTTTTTGCACAGTGGATAGGATCAGAGGTTGTGAAGAAATTGGAAGTGGAGAAGGTACAGTGTCATCTTCAAGTATGACATTGGTTATCCTCATTCTCTTGATTTTTGGTGTGGTTGGAGGTGTATTTGTGGATTGAGTGGTGGTTGGTAAAGTGATGAGAGCATTTGTTGTGACAACATCTGTTAAAACCACTGATGTATCACAACTGTTGATATAACAGGTGTCTCAACATCTGTTGGTTTTGTGGTTTCAGGTGAGGAACTTTTGGGGATTTAGAAGGTTGTTCAGTGGGTTTGGAAGGTGTGGAAGTGGGTTTGCTGACCTTTCTGGTAGTTCTTCTTTTAGAAGTACCCTGCTCTTCCTTTGCCTTCAGAACTTTCTTTTCTTCTACAAATCTTACAGAGCACTTTCGTTCCATTCTCTCTTTTCCCTTTGCTTTTTCTTCAGCAAACAGGTTGAGAGTCACATCAACCTTCTTTGAACCATCTGGTTTTGGAATCTCTACAACAGGTTTTGCTTTTGGATCAGGTTCTAGGTGTAAACCTTCCTTTCCTTTCTTTCCTTTCTCCCCCTTTTTGGCATCATCAGTGTTTACATATATAATTGTAGGAGGAGAAGTACCAGTGGTTTGGAGTAAATGAGCTTTGATTTCTTTAATGGCAACTTGAGTATCCTTATACCTGGCATCCATAACATTTCTGAACATTTGTAGCTGAATTTCATGCTGTTGATCAGCATATTATCTTTGTTGATGAAGCACAGGTTGTAGGAGTTACCATAGCTCATTTGTGGTGGGAGCAGATGATGAAGCAGTGGATGGAGCCTTTGAGGATTGTAACAACTATTGCAGCATATTTTTGATATCTGCCACAAATGTTTCAAGTTTGTTAACTCTCTCCGTCAATTCTTGGTATCTTAAACCATCACCCAAGTTAATGGGATCATCTGATTTCCCACTAGCAGTGGTTGTATCAGCAGTTGGACCAGGAGAAGTCTCTAATGGTTCATCCACTGATGCCCCTTTTTCTAGGTACTGGGACTTCTTTCTTCAGCAGTGGTTACCTTAGTAAGCTCACCAGTGGTTAACTGGAACACACCAGTGGTTACCTTGGTTCCCAAGGAAGAAATTACCTTCAAGGGAGTCTAACGTATGAAACTACTGTCCATGTGTAACTCAGTGGATTCAACACCTGTAGTAGCTGCTCCACTTGAACTACCACCAAGAGTTACAAGTAACTCTAGGGGTGTAACCTCCTCAACTGTTGATGGGTTAGCAAAGGTAGAGGCATCAGACTCAGTCACTTGTTGGAGTATATTCTCATTGATGGGTGGTTGAGAAGTACTGTTTAGTGTCTAATCCATATCCAATGCTTTCAACAGAGGTAAAATGGTGGGTGGTAGTGTGATTGTAGGGATAGCAGTGGAAAGAGAATTTGCCCCAGGAGCAGGGCTATTGAGCATACTCTCAAGTGAGGGTAATGTATCATAGAGTGGTGTCCTTGTGTTTACAACATGTTCCTTTTATGAGGACGCAGGAGGAGTTGAGGCCTGGGGTGGAGATCTTTCCAACTGTTGTGAGGAAGTAGCAACAGTGGGTGTTGGTGACTTTTGTGTTGTCACTGGATTAAGTTCTGGGATCTCATCTTCTAGAAGATCATTTTTAGAGGGTTTGGGGGGCTTTTTAGATATTTTATTTTTGGTCTTTTTGGGAGTTTTTGGAGGGGGTTGCACAGCAGTGGTTGTGCTACTGTGGTCACCAAGAACAGTGGGCTCAATAGCAGAAACCTGAGGAGCAGATGTGGACACATCCAAAGTTTGCTCAGGTTCCTCTGTTTGTGTTTCAGAAGATTTTGACTCTGACAGCCTTGTAAAAGTTTTAGAAGAAAGGCTGTTTATTTGACAAGAAGCACCTTGGATAAGCACTTGTGCACTATCCTTTGGGATTTTCTTTTGTAAATAGTAACTCAAAAATCTTGGCAACATAAAAAATGGTTTCTTCTTTTCTTTTATATTATTTACATTGTTAACCAAATCATTAAAAATCTCTTGGGAGTAATTAAAATCAACTTCTACCATGATAGCATACCCCAAGTATTGGATTTTCAGTGGTATTTCATTGAAAGCTGTTGTTTTGTTTGAAACACACATGAGTAGGGTATGAAATAAAAATTTCATGGGAGGTGGGAAATTTCCCTTTTGCAAAGTAGCTTTAGTCATTTGTCCCACATACCCTTTTTCCATCAGATCTGTCTGATACTCATCTTTAAGGAAAGAATTTTTACCTGTATGATCGTTCATCTCAAAAACCTCAACAATGGTTTGTGGTGTAATTGAAACAAGAATTTCACCTACTGTTGATGTAATAGCCCAAGGATTTTTGTCTTGAATTTTCAATTTTGCATTTCTCCAAAAGTCTCGTAGGGTTTCTTGATAAATGGGTGCGTTGCAAGTCAACAAAGTTTTGTACTTTGATGATGAAAGAGCATTGATGATTGAGTGGAAATCTATGTTTTTACTTGTTTTCTCAAGGGTACACAGATAGTTATGAGGGTTTTTGAGAGCAAGAGCCATGGTGATTTGGAGAAATTTTTGAATTGATGAAGATGATGAAAGATGGAAACCGCTTTTGAAAGAATTTTTGAATTTGATACGGCAGTGAAACCTCTGATTGGAGTTTTAATCAGGGTTTTATAGAAGGTGAAAAGTGAATGCTGGCGTGGCAGCGGTTACAAAGATCTGACGGCTAAGAACTGACCACGTGACAATCTCTAATGAATAATGGATGATAGTTGTTTAAGAAACCACTGATGAGCAATATCAGTGGTTTACAGTGGTGAAATGTGACAACTGTGTTCTGTAATCGATGTACAATGTAAAACAATGTTGACTATTAATAAAACAATGTGCTTTGGTGTTATTATATGTGTAATTGTGTTTGGTAATTTTACAATTTGATTCGATTCCAATTTCAAGCTTTAAATCGCTTTCTGGAAGGTTATACGCAAACTGGTGCGTAAACGCAGTCCGTATAACGCGAAAAACACTCCAGAAATAGTGACATAGGCTTAACATACCTTAAATAACCTCCACATAACTTAGAAATAAGTTTTGGATGGTTTGGTGTGTTGAAATCAAGTTTGTTCGATCGCAGGGACTAATTGTGTCAAACTGCAAAACTATACCGATTTGTATAGAAACGAACATTCCGGAACTTGATCATAGGTTAAACATACCCTAAATATCCTTTACATAGCTTAGAAATAGGCTTTGAGGGGTTCGGTATGCTAAAATAAACTTTATTGATCTATAGGGACTAAAAGCGTCAAAAAGTGCACAAGTTTGCATTTTCGCGCATACCTTACGTTCTGAACATATCCGGACATCCAAAAATTTACGTAATCATTAAAATATTTTATTTTAGTGATTGGCATGATAAAATTCCATTCTTCGCTTAATTTGGATCGTTTTTGCGTTCGTTACGACTTCCGTCGTAATTAACCGAACAACGCAACCGTACGACCAAACGAGCCAACATCCGAGATATTTTTGAGCATGTTTTAAGTTCCCTATACTTTAACTTCATTTTAGAGCCTTTAAATGAGGTTAACGGGGCTTAAACGTGTCAAAAGTGAGCCGAAATGCAAGATTCTGAAGTGCAGGGACCTGTTTTGACATTCTGCCAAAGTTCCTTACACGGGCCGCGTAAGGTGAAGGTGCCTTTTACGCGGGCCGCGTGGCTTTGCTAGACAAAAAGATCAGAAACAACAATCTGGGCTAAATTCAGGGGTTTTAATGTAACATTTGCAATACCTGGAGCTGGTTTTCGACCTCCATTGTATTCTAATACCATGTACCCACATGTATGGCCAAGATTACTCCCTCAAAACACTTGGAATCATCCTATTGATCCAAACTTACTATAAATAGCAACCCCCACTTCACTTCATTCTCACACTTGATCTGAAAATCAGCTCTAAGTTGGGGTGTTTACACTTCATACCTGAACTATTTTAGATCAAACATCCTTCTTGGACCCTTTGTAAGTCCTCTTCTAGCTTGTTCTTGTATTTCAAGCATGAAAGTCAAACAAAGTTTGACTTTCAACTTTGGCCAGTCAATGGTCAACACAAAGTTCTGTTGAACTTTGCAACGTGAGCGTAATCACGATGGTTATAGTCCCTAGTGACTATACCTACTAATTACCACGTTGACTAGGCGTAGTGACGAGTCGTAGTTTCGGCCAAAATGCGTGTTTATGCGTATTTTGTAACCAAACTACTCTTGGATATCAAAACCGTTTGTTTTGATATCAAAACCTGTTTTCTAACTTAACTAAACATGTTTTAGCGTGTTTAGCTCGTCACTTTTTAGTTTAGTGCTTGTGTAGTGTCGTAAGTCAAGCGTACTAAACACCCGCTTAGGCTTTCGAACACGACCCGTTTGGTCGATCATTAGGATCCGACCAAACATGCTTAGTGACCATAGTTGTATAGGGAATAACCTTCCGAGGTTATACCTTATGGTCATTTAGGTTTAATTAGTTGTATGATAGGTAGTTTATATGCCTTAGGTAAATGACCAAAATGCCCTTTTCATACATAATTGGTAATTAAGCATATGTAACCTAAACTTTTGTCACATAACTAATTATGTAACATATTTAAACATGTTTTGGCATATAATACTTGTCATAGGACTAGTTAGACGTCTCGAACGCGCATTTGCGCGCACGACGCGTTAAAGTAGCGTAAGCTACCTTAATGGGTCGTAATGGGTCGTAAGCACTTAGGTTAGGTTCCGATTTAGGATGTAGGCTTTGTTAAACCATATCACATGAGTTCCAACACTCATTTGGTTTACAAGACCTCATCCTATCCGATCTTCCGATTTAGGTGTCTATTGTTTGACTAGTGATTCGATTACTAGGTACTGCTTGATTTCTCTGGTTTATTTGAGTTTGTTGAAGTTCTATTGATAAAGGATACTTTGCACTTCAAGTGAGTACATAGTTTACCTATTTTACTGTTTTCAATTGTTTTGGGGTGATTTATATGTATCAAAATGATTTTTGATATTATAACGATGATTTCAAAAACGATCAAGATGGTTTATACTAAACTAATAACGATTTCAATAAAGTGAATAAACTAGTTGGTTGTATTTACATAATGAATGGCATTCATTAGCATTGATCAAGCCGACCAGTATTAGGTTATGGTACCATAGGATCTGACAAATCCCATTATCGTACTGTACCCATGGTTATGTGTGGGTTAGGTGGGTAATGACTGAATCTGATTATTAATTTACCCTTTGGTGGTTTATTAATGCGAGAAGTGAGGTAGTCGAGTCACGAAGGTTTGAATGTTATTAGCGAGGTAACCAAAAATAGTTTTCACAATTAAAACGAGGATGATTTAAACGATTTAAACGAATTAACGATTTGGAAATGATTTGAACAAGATTAAACGAGTTGGATAAACGATTGGTTTTTGGTTAAGTGTTTAGATAACGGCACAGGTGTAATATGATGAAAACATGGTAGATATGCCGCTGGTACTTCTTATATATAAGTGTTTTCGACATATTACATACCGTGACGTTATTTAGTTCACTTGGGTAAACGATTTTAAAATGATGTCACCTAACGATGTTTTCGAAAGGATATTGTGACACCTGTGTCCCTTCAATCTTCAAACAAATACCAAACCAATGAAATATTGTATTTCATACTTTGGATTTGTGTAGATATGTGTATCATTTGCACATATCAACTCTTGTTCGATTTCGGGCTCTAAATCGCTTTCTGGAAGGTTATACGCGCATTGATGCGTAAATATAACCAGTTTAATGCAACAAACATTCTGGAATAGTGACATAGGCTTAACATACCTCAAATAACCTTTACATAACTTAGAAATAAGTTTTGGAAGGTTTGGTATGCCGAAATCAAGTTTATTCGCTTACAAGGACTAAATTCGACAAACTGCGAAAGTATGTCAATTTGTACTGTAAGGGACATTCCGGAAGTTGATCATAAGTTAAACACACCCTAAATATCTTTTACATAGCTTAGATATAGGCTTTGAGGGGTTCGGTGTGCTAAAATAAACTTTATGCTCATTCAGGGACTAAAAGTGTCAAAAAGTGCATAAGTTTGCATTTTCGCGCATAACTTACGTTCTGAATACATCCGGACATCCAAAAATTTATGTAATCATTAAAATATTTTATTTTAGTGTTTGGCATAATAAAAATTCCATTCGTCGCTTAATTTGGATCGTTTTTGCGTTCGTTACGACTTCCGTCGTAATTAACCGAATAACGCAACCGTACGACCGAACGAACCGACATCCGAGATATTTTTGAGCATGTTTTAAGTTCCCTATACTTTAACCTCATTTTATAGCCTTGAAATGAGGTTAACGGGGCTTAAACGTGCCAAAAATGAGCCGAAATACATGATTTTGAAGTACAGGGACCAAAACAGCAATTCTGTAATAGTTGGCCAGGCGGCCCGCGTAAGATGGTGCTATGGGATATGCGGCCCGCGTGAGAGGCCCAGATCTGCAAAACTGATTTCCAGCTGTTAACAGCTGTTCCACACCCTTTGCACCTGGTTTTGATCAATCTAGGGGCCAAATTTGATGGTTTTTAAGTGCCCATGGTATCCAAATACCATGTGCCCACATGTACGGCCGTGATCAAAGCACGTTATTCGATGAACGATCCTAACGGTTGTACGAAAACTATATATACCCACCCTCACTTCCTCCCAAAGCACACTTGATCTGATTTTGGCTCTCTAAGTTGAAGTTTATGCTTCATACCTGAGAGTAAATTGGGTCAAGAGCTTGCGGGGACCTTTTGTAAGTATTCTTTCATTCTTTTCATTCGTTTTTATCGTTAAAGTCAAAATGCGTTTGACTTTCTACATTGACCAGTTTATGGTCATTGCGAAGTTCGTTTGAACTTCATAACGTGAGCATAATCACGATGGTTATAGTCCCTAGTGACTATACCTACTGATTACCACGTTATCTAGGCTCAGTGACGAGTCGTAGTTTCGGCCAAAATGCGCATTTTCTCGTATTTTGTAACCAAACTACTTCTAGGTATCAAAACCGTTTGTTTTGATACCAAACCTGTTTTCTAACTTAACTAAACATGTTTTAGCGTGTTTAGCTCGTCACTTTTTAGTTTAGTGCTTGTGTAGTGTCGTAAGTCAAGCGTACTAAACACCCGCTTAGGCTTTCGAACACGACCCGTTTGGTCGATCATTAGGATCCGACCAAACATGCTTAGTGACCATAGTTGTATAGGGAATAACCTTCCGAGGTTATACCTTATGGTCATTTAGGTTTAATTAGTTGTATGATAGGTAGTTTATATGCCTTAGGTAAATGACCAAAATGCCCTTTTCATACATAATTGGTAATTAAGCATATGTAACCTAAACTTTTGTCACATAACTAATTATGTAACATATTTAAACATGTTTTGGCATATAATACTTGTCATAGGACTAGTTAGACGTCTCGAACGCGCATTTGCGCGCACGACGCGTTAAAGTAGCGTAAGCTACCTTAATGGGTCGTAATGGGTCGTAAGCACTTAGGTTAGGTTTCATTTTAGTATGTAGGCTTTGTTAAACCATATCAAATGAGTTCCAATACTCATTTGGTTTACGAAACCTCATACTATCCAATCTCCCGATTTAGGTCCGGTTATTTATGTAGTTATCTATATAGGGTGCCGTTGATTTCCGTGATCCCTCTAGCTTTGCTTGGTTGTTGTTCAAGACTTCTAAGCACCCTCAAGTGAGTACAAAGTCCCCTCTTTTACTGTTTTTCAAACGTTTTGGGGTGAAACACATGTGCCTACTTGTTACTTTCGTGCTTTCCATGTTTTCATATCATATACTTGCTATTTTCATTAGTACACTATTAGTACATGATTTCATTATGTTTTGCTATGTATGTTTACTTAACATGCTAGCACATTTTTTTACATTCATTCTTTTGCTATGTATGTTTACAGAGCATGCTAGCACATTGTTTTACACGACTTTTCTGCTTTGTATGTTAATTTAGCATACTTAGTACATTGTTTTACCTTGCATCTCTGTTGCATATGTTCTCGTAACATATGGACACATTGTTTAATATCTCTACCTTGTATGTTCACTTAGCATACTAGGTACATTATTTTCATAAAACATGCTTACATTTATTATGACATTTGGTTTGTTTAACGGGTCTTTATTACATTCATTAACACCGATCATGCCGCTCGGTAGTAGGTAGTGGTACCATAGGACTTGACAAATCCCGTTCTTAAAATCCTAGGTTTGTTTGGGTGGAAGGAATGACCGAATCGGAAAACATTTTTCTTTGATAACCTTCACTCTAAGGTTATCCGTCTGTCTCAAGGCTTGAATGTATGCGTTTAACATTACCGCATAAATGGTTGTATCAGTAAAGCATGCATTATCTTACAAAACATAACTTTTGATTATATTTTATCAAATGCATTGTTTTGTACATTACTTTCTTACAGGGTTGAATAAATGCTTTTAATCAATAAATGCTTTTATTCACTCTACATAACATTTGTTTACACATTACATGATTTACATATGACGGTTTTTTTCACATAAACATTTGACATTTGACTATACATAAACATTTCTACATTGATGGTTTGATTTGGTAAGTGATTTAAATAACGAGGCGTGTGTAATAAGATAAAAGCATGGTGATACGCCACTGGTACTTCCTATATATAAGTGCTTTTATAGTATTACACATCGTAGCGTTATTTAAACCATTTCAGTATTTGACATATTACATTTTACACAAATGACATATTTTCACTAAACAATTGTTTTACAAAACAACTTATTTTATACAAACTCATTATGCTTGGTTATTCATTTAACCTTACACAACTCTTTTACATATCATCTACTTTATCATCGCTTTTCAAATGATTTATGAAACAAAACATTTTTCAAGGATCATGATTGACTTTTGTTAAACAACTTTTTCTAAACTTATAAGTCATGAATCCTAAATCAATAAAACCTATGTATCTCACTGGCATTTTTATGCTGACGTACCTATTTTCACATGTGTTTCAGGAAAGCATATGATTGATCAAGATACACTTAGGTGGACTTGGGCCTTAGTGACATTAAAAGATGCAAGAGTAGTTAATTTTGTTATGTTTCTTTGTTGTTAAGACATTGTAACTCTTTTAATCAATAAAGAAAAAATTCAAATTTCCATTTGTTATGAAACAATGATTCTGTTACAACACTCCCCGACGATTCCGCCACGATTTGTTGTTTTTCGTGGTCGGGGTGTGACAGAAAAGTTGGTATCAGAGCTCATGGTTATAGGGAATTAGGTTATTAGTAATGCTTTGACCTAGTCTATAACCTTCCTAGGACCCTAACGCAAGTTTACTTGCATTTAGTCATAAAACAATACCGTCACCTATCCTTAGGCGACAACCACAACAAGAACACAAACTTCAAAACCGCTTTGAAAAGCAATCATCTGTTCTAGGATGATTAATTACTAGGTTTTGAACCCTCTAAGTTTTCAAATCTCATCAAAGTTTGGGTCTTTTTATGTGAACACGTGCAAACTGGAAGGGTGAATGCATGTACTCTGAGTTTTCTGTCTAAGGCTAGAGTGTTCGTACAAATCCGCAGAATCGGACCAGTCACTCTTACCTGGGAACTCTTGGGGTGAGTGTTCACTTATAGGCAAGCATGTCTTCAGTGATACATTAATATGACCTGTTTACTTTGATTAGTCACCGTCTCATTTGTTTGCCTTAGGTAACAAACAAATGATCGCAATTTTTATGCGTTGCCATTCTGTTTTAATTATCCAATAACCTTTCACTTGTTTCTTCCTATGTCTTTCATTTTCTTCTAGAATGTCTCTTCCTCTCAGCAACGGTCAAATGTCCAAACAAACAGCCAAATTTGCCAAGCAAATAGGCGAAGTGATTCTGAAGTCTGTGGATTTAGGCATTTCCATGTCTCATCTCAACAATGAAGCCACTCAAGAGTCACCTAAGGAAGCAGAAGTCAAGCTTACACCAAAATCAAGGAAGCGTAAGGCTTCAAGGAAACCCGCAGCGGGTGCATCAAATCAAGCGGGACCTAGCCAAGTGGCGACGCCACCAGCTAGGAAGCCGTACTTAGGAGCTGCCCCATGGTGCAAATGATGCAACCGTCATCATTCAAACCTCATACCCTGCTTTAAATGTACCTACTGTGGACGGTGGGGACATTTGATTAACATATGCCGCTTTGCTATCCAAAACAAAGCTGCTATAAACCTTGCTGCTACCCAACTCCAAGTCAGCCCTACTCAAGCTCGTTTTCTGTCTGGTACTTGCTACAACTGTGGCGAGATGAGCCATTTCAGGAACAAATGCCCAAATATTGTCAATGCAAATCCAACTCTTGGATGAGCATTTGGCTGATTAGAAGAAGCTGCTGCTTTAAATAATTTGTATCTGTTGCTTTTGTTTCTTTTGTTGAACTCGGAAACAATGTGTTCAGTTTATGAATAAATTGTTGTTCACAATTCTGATGTACAAGTGTAGTTACATGTGTGTATTGCCTTTCCCCTATGATACCTACATCAAGGAACTGTGTTCTTTACAAACTACTCTTGTGAATCTCCCTTTCAAAGTGATCGCTCATGATTTCCTCGAAAAATTTTAAGTACTCGTTTCATTCTAGGAGACGAAGTACAAGAAATAAAGCGAAATTATGAGTAATCGTGCTTTTGCACATCTGTGCCTTTGAATCCTTGGTTAGATAACTAAGGGTATTTTCAAATCTCATACCCATTACGTTCTAATTTTTTTCAACATGCATAACATAAGTTTTCAAAAAAAATAACAACCTCCATGATTTCAAAAACATTGTCTATGTTTTCAAAAACAACCTTCATGATTTCAAAATGTTTCATATAGTTTGAAAACAATATTAATACAGTATAATTACTTATATCAAGTGCATGATTTCAAAAGCATCATTCATGCTTTCAAAAACCTTATACATAATTTCAAAATTCATTTCGCATGATTTTAAAACATTTTTATCTAATACACCTACTTACGATTTCAAAAGTATTATGTAAGATTTCAGAAACATTAAACACATTTTTTTAAGAACTCCGTGCATAGTTTCCAAAAATATTTTTCTCATACATTGACTTAACTTTCAAATTCTGCTTCACATGTCGCTTTGGTATATCTAGCATCTCAACTTCGTAAGCATTTTTATCTCATGTTTTGACTTAAGCACGTCTAGTGCAAGATTTCAAAACATCTCCAACTTCTAAAATCCATATGGGGTCTCCTTGCCTTCACAATTAGACCCTTGTGGATGATTATCATTCAAATCAGAGTCCTTAATTGGATTCCTTGTGTACCTTAATTCGAATATTTCGGTTCCTTATAATCGAAATCGAATCTTGTCTTTGAGATCTTTCTATCTTCATAGTTAGATTCTTAATAATGTTTAAAGTACCAAATGAAATCCACGGAATGGATTCCTAGTGTGCTTTAAATGCATGTGCGCAATTAACAAACCAAATTAACAAAATGATAACAAATTTAAAATCAAGTTAAACGATTATGTGATTATGTGTTTATGCATTTTGTGTTTACTTCTATGCATTTTTGTGTTTTTGTTTACTCTGGATATTAGTTATCTAAATCCTCGTAAAATCTTTCATATCTTCATATGAGGGATTCGTAGTGTGACATCTGTGCTTGTAATCATTGTAGACAATTCAGTTATCAATGAAATAAAGTTATTTGATCCCAATGTTTGTTTGTTTATGTTTTACATTTTTCATGTTTTGGTTTTTATTCAATTTCAAACTCTATATCGCCTTCTGGAGAGTTATACGCAAAATGGTGCGTAAACGTAATCAGTTTAATGCGAAAAATGCTCCGGAACATCCACATATGCTTAACATACCTTAAATAACCTTTACATAACTTAGAAATAAGTTTTGAAGGCTTTGGTATGGCAAAATCTAGTTAATTCGCCTACAGGGACTAAATTTGACAAACTGCAAAAGTATGCCAATTTGAACTGTAACAAACATTCCGGAACATGACCATAAGTTAAAACATACCATAAATATCCTTTACATTGCTTAGAAATAGGATTTGAGGGGTTCGGTGTGCTAAAATAAACTTTTGGTTTATTCAGGGACTAAAAGCGTCAGAAAGTGCATAAGTTTGCATTTTCGCGCATAACTTACGTTCTGAATACATCCGGACATCCAAAAATTTATGTAAGCACTAAAATATTTTATTTTAGTGTTTGGCATGAGAAAAATCCATTCGTCGCGTCATTTGGATCGTTTTTCGCGCTTATGCGCATTCCGTCGTAATTAAGCGAACATCGCGATTGTACGGCCAAACGAACCGACATCTGAGATATTTTTTAGCACATTTTAAGTTCCCTATACTTTAAATTCATTTTAGAGCTTTGAAAGGGGGTTAACGGGCCTTAAACGTGTCGGAAATGACTTAAATGCATGGCAGGGACTAAAATTGTAATTCTGCCAAAGTTGATGGCTTACGGACCATAAGCCATCCCTTACGGTCCGTAAGGCTTCCCCAGATCTGCAGAATTGTTGCAAACAGCTGTTTGCAGCTGTTATACACTCACTTTTCACTTGCAAACGGTTTTTACAACACCATGGGCCATTTCTATGGGCTCTAATGGTTTTGTAAAACAAGGGGCACACTTGGACGTCCTAGATCGAAGCTCTTTTCCCGATAAACGATCCTAACGGTTCTAGCTTTCGTATAAATACCCCTCACCCATTTCACTTGCAACCCACTTGATATCTGATATTTTCTCTAAGTTGAAGTGTGCAACACTTCATACCTGAGAAATACTTGGATAATCAATCTTGCGGGGACCCTTTGTAAGTGTTCCTTCGTTCTTTTATGTGTTTTTATGCTTGAAAGTCAATCTGCGTTTGACTTTCTGCATTGACCAGTTTATGGTCAATGCGAAGTTCATTTAAACTTCATAACGTGAGCGTAATCACAATGGTCATAGTCCCTAGTGACTATACCTACTAATTACCACGTTATCTAGGCTCAGTGACGAGTCGTAGTTTCGGGCAAAATGCGTGTTATCGCGTATTTTGTAACCAAACTACTCTAGGGTATCAAAACCGTTTGTTTTGATATCAAAACCTGTTTTCTAACTTAACTAAACATGTTCTAGCATGTTTAGCTCGTCACTTTTATATTTGTGCTTGTTTAGGGTCGTAAGGGTAAGCGATCTAATAAATCGCTTATGTTTTCGAACCCGACCCATTTGGTCGATCATTAGGATCCGACCAAACACTTTACGTGACCATAGTTGTATAGGGAATAGCCTTCCGAGGTTATACCTTATGGTCACGTCGTTTAAATAGTTGTATGATAGGTAGCATATATGCCTTAGGTAAATTACCAAAATGCCCTTTTTACGTTAAAATTTATTTTAAGCCTATGTAACATAACTTTTGCCATCTAAATTGAATTAACAACAATATTAAACATGTTAAGGCATATCTTACTTGTCATAGGGCTAGTTAGGCGGTCCAAACGCGTTTTACGCGAACGACGCGTTAAAGTAGCATAAGCTACCTAAACTGGCCGTAACGGGTCAAGAGCACTTAGGCTAGGTTTCGCTTTAGTATGTAGGCTTTGTTAAACCATATTACATGAGTTCCTACACTCATTTGGTTTACGAACCCTCATGCTACCCGGCCCTCCGATTAGGTCCATTTATTAATGTAGTTACCTATATTAGGTGCCGTTTGATTCTGTAATCTTCTAGCTTTGCTTGGTGGATATCCAAAGTCTATTGAGCAATCTCAAGTGAGTACATAGACCCCTCTTTTATTGTTTCCAAACATTTTGGGGTGAAACACATGTGCCTACTTGTTATTTTCATGTTTTCCATGTTTTCATATACTTACTATGTTCAATAGTACACTTTTAGTATATAATTTCATTTTCTTTTGCTATGTATGTTCACTTAGCATATTTAGCACATTGATTTATAATACATCTTTTTCTGCTTTATATGTTAACTAAGCATATTTAACACATTGATTTACATGACTTTTCTGCTTTGTATGTTAACTTAGCATACTTAGTACATTACTTTCATCACATGTTTACAATTTGATATGACATTTGGTTTGTTCAACGGGTCTAAACTACATTCATTAACATTAGCTACGCCGCTCGGTAGTAAGTAATGGTACCATAGGACTTGACAAATCCCATTCCTGACATCCTAGGTTTGTTTGGGTGTAAGGAATGACTGAATCCGAAAACATTTTACTTTGATAATCTTTACTCTAAGGTTATCCTGCTGTCTTAAGGCTTGAATGTAATGCGTTAACTTACCACACAAGTGTTTGTATCAGTAAAACATGTATTTATCTTACAAAACATAACTTTTGATTTATTCAAGATACTTTGTTTTGTACATTTTTACTTGTGTTTTAAGTAGTCTCATTTTACTTACCATACATAACTTTTGTTTACTCATTACATGACTTATATTCAACTTGGTTTATACTATGACATTTGACTATTAGACTAAGACATGGAAATTTTAAATTGTTGGTTTGTTTGAGTGACTTAAATAACGAGGCATGTGTAATATGATACAAACATGGTGGATACGCCACTGGTACTTCCTATATATAAGTGTTTGTATGATATTACATATCGTAACGTCATTTAAACCACTTCAGTTTAAACATATTACATTTTACAACACTTTTTCACTTAAACATTGTTTTACAAATAACTTGGTTTATTTAAACTCTTTTTACTTGGTTATTCTTATAACCATACACTATCCTTTTATATATATACATATCATCTGATTTTGCTATCGTTTTTCAAAATGATTTATAAAACAAAACATTTAACAAGGTTCATGACTGATTTTCATTAAACTTTTCTCTAAACTCAAGTCATGAATCCTATTTTCATAAAACCTATGTATCTCACAGGCATTTTTATGCCGACGTACCTATTTTCACATGTGTTTCAGGAGCTACTGCTTAGGATGTTCGTGACACACTAGGGCGGACCTGTGCCTTAGAAACTTAAAATAAAGATAGAACTAGTTTAATTATGTAATGTACTCTTCGTTTCAGTTATCTTAAGACAATGCAACTCTTTGTTGAATGAATAAAACATAACTTTTAAATGCCATGGTTGTGAAACAATAATTCCGTTACAACACTCCCCGACGTTTCCGCCACGATTTGATGTTTTACGTGGTCGGGGTGTGACACGTAGTAGGATATTCAAAAAGGTACTACCTTAAAATCCTTATTGGGCTTCTACATGATAGTTAAAACCCTTGGATTATATAGTACCATTCCATCTTTCATAATAGACCCTTTGAGTGGTCTAGTAAAAAAGATTGATTCAGAATCTGGTTAAGAATGACATGTGATGAGATAAGCTAAAAAGACTCCTTGGTGGTCTAGAGATCATTTATTGATTCAATTAAAAAGGACCCTAGGTTGGTCTAGTCACACTCGTCACAAGTTTGTTCATTTGGTCTTCCCCTACACATTATAAAATACACTGTGTGAACTATGCAAGGAACTATGTAATTATGGACGCGTACATAATTATGAGATTCAGTGCACAGGAACCCAGTAAGATTTATTATGTGTAAGAACTGATAGTGACAACAATAATGAAACGCAAACAATGCAATGAAGGTACGGTGGACACACCAATAACGCTTTAAATACATGTGTATAAGTGTCCCTCTTGCATTGCAAGCGTGACGCTATTTAAAGTTACTAGAAGTTCAGGACTCTAACCAGTGTTGTTTGATCTTTTCAACTTCATGTTTCAAACTCTCACAAGTTTCCTCTAAATAAATTTCGGGACGAAATTTCCTGAAGTAGGGGAGACTGTGACACCTGTGTCCCTTCAATATTCAAACAAATACCAAACCAATGAAATATTGTATTTCATACTTGGGATTTGTGTAGATATGTGTATCATTTGCACATATCAACTCTTGTTCGATTTCGGGCCCTAAATCGCATTCTGGAAGGTTATACCCGCACTGATGCGTAAATATAACCAGTTTAATGCAACAAACACTCCGGAATAGTGACATAGGATTAACATACCTCAAATAACCTTTACATAACTTAGAAATAAGTTTTGGAAGGTTTGGTATGCCGAAATCAAGTTTATTCGCTTACAGGGACTAAATTCGACAAACTGCGAAAGTATGTCAATTTGTACTGTAACGGACATTCCGGAACTTGATCATAAGTTAAACATACCCTAAATATCCTTTACATAGCTTAGAAATAGGCTTTGAGGGGTTCGGTGTGCTAAAATTGTGACAACCCTCATAATTCCATGTATCCGTACAAGTTACTAATGATAATTAAAGTGTTTGATGACTGTGCTGAATCATTTAACTGCTTTCTGATTTCTGTGTTATACTTACATGTGCTTGTTAACATACTAGTAGTGTACAGAAAAGTTACTAAATAGTCCGGTATGCTTTCCAGAGTGTTGAAAATTAAAAACGTTACAAAAATATATATATAGGTCACTTTACGGATTAATTAAGCACTTTAACGGAACAACACCCAACCGAACAACCGGACATTACCCGGAACACTAAAATAATGCTAGAAGCATTGTTCCTATTTTTCTGAGCTAGTCATGGTCCCCGAACACCATAACACATCTTACAAAATATCTAGTAACTTATAACACTAACTAGATACTTATAACCTAACTAGTTAACATAACCACCCATTGAAACTCAACTAAACCAACCCCCCCACCCCCCATAACCGGTTCTAGTAGTAGCCCCACCCACTTGATTTTTCCTTCATTGTTTATTTGATTTGTATTGTACTAAAGAGACACATGGACTAATGGATCAAAACAATGTTGGAAGACTTCTATTTAAAACCACAAGTCCATCACCATTCTTCATTCACTAACTCAACACTTCACAAAACTCCCTCTCCCTCTTTGGTCTCGGCAGCCAACAACCATCAACATACCACCACCTTCAACTCATTTCTCATACATTCCACAAGCATCCATAGGTGTTAGAAGGCATACAACGAAGCTCGGTGCGTTCGGAAGTTGAAGGACCACTCTCATCTACTTTTATCCACCACATTTCTTCACTTGAACTCTCCTAGCTTTGAGCTAGTGGTAAGTCTCTTAGATCTACTCATTTTACATCCTATGAAGGTGGGTAAAGTATGAAACATGATGGTATATGTGAAGAACTTCAAGAACACTAAAGAACATAAAGTTAAAACTTAAACATAAGCTTTAAACATGAAGAAATAATTTTAATATGAAGTTGTTTTGATTCTTGCTGATTATCTGATGATTTTCTTGTTAATATTGATGTTTGATGTTGTTGTGATCACTAAACATGTTAACGGAATCAATCGAACACGAGTTAGAAAGCTAAAAGCTGAAAACAGGAGTCTGATTGGTGATTACAGCCAACTTCAGTTGGCTGTAACAGGACCTTAATAAAACGAAAAATGTATTTTCTGAACTCTAGATTTATGTATTCTGAAATACGGTTCTAATGACACTGGAATCATAATTTTTGGACTCCGTTTACTATTTTTAAAGTGTCGTTTTGTAACAGCAGCTAGAGCTGCATTTTTACTGCTGAAAATATGCGTTCTGTTTTCCGTCATAACTTGAATTCTGTGTAGATTTAGATCATGAAATTTGTACAGTAGATGACCACCGATGTATTTGTAATTCTCTCACTGGAATTTCATAAATCGGACTTTCGATGAATTTTAAATAAATTATTCCGTGGACTGCAGTCAGAAAAAGATAAATCTGATTTCAGTCCGGAAAATGATTTTTTTATAAAATATTGGTAATGAACTGGACCCCGATATTTTTACACAATAATATTTGGATCGTTTAAGATTTTCTATAAAATTTGGGAATTTTTGGAATAAGTTAAATATTTTATTAAAATGCCCGAAAACAGCCCAGTTTTGGATATTTAAGTTGAAATGACATAAGTAGTAATTTGCGTGTCTAAATGTCGAGTATGTTATCTGTGAATGATCTAACATGTTATGTGTCAATAAAAGTGTTATGTGCAATATCGTATGTTTATTTATGAACGGGAATAGATGGGAAGTTTATATGGGCATAAACCGTTAAAGTAATGCATGTTATGTGATAGATACGTGTAGGAACTTTGTGCTCTATTTGAAAACCACTAAATGACTAACTGGTAATCATATTAGGACGTGATTGACCGACCTTGACTGTTAGCTATATTTGAGAATCTAACCGAGCAAACCAAGGGGCGTTCACACACTTTCTAAGGCATGGGATTCCCGGTGGTTGGGAATGGGTTAAAGAAATTAAAACGGGATCTACATATCCTCCTTGGGTAGGATATGTACGGCCATCCTCCATAGGTAGGATGCCAATAATAAATTCTGCGTATTCTCCTTGGGTAGAATACGTACGTTCGTCCTCCTTGGGTAGGACAACACCCTTAAAACTTACTAGACAAAACTCTATCATTAAGTCCCTCATTATATATCGACTTAATCGCCGAGGCCGATGGTGAGCGGGTCATTAGTTAATAGCACTATTAGGTTTAACAAACCTCACACCGTGTCGTTCGAACGGGCGTGTACTAATGGACTATGGCAAACTGTCAGTGATGATAGACACTGATGTAGGGCACAACAAAATTCGTTAGTAGTCGATATCATACGGTCTAGTGGTTTACATGGGGAAGCCCCCACTGATTATGGATATGGTTTGGGTAATAAAAGGAACTGGTTAAACATACTTTCAACTATAGGGTAACCCCCACGGCACATAAGCCAACGAAAGTCAAACCACGTTTTTCAGAAACAACTTAAAACTAAACAACCAAACGTGAACTCACTCAACTTTGTTGTTGACTCGTTGTTACATGCCTTACAGGTCGCTAGATGCTTATGGAGCTTGCATGAGGAGGAGGTTATTGTGGGATGCGGACTGTTATGTCCTGTGCTTATTAATTAAACTTTATAAACTTATGGAACTTATGTTTTGGGTCTTAAAACTTATGAACTATGAACTTGTGTTTTGAACTTACGTTTTATGCTTCCGCTGCTAACCTAAAGTCGGTTTACTTTCTTTTGGTCACCAATCGTATTGTGGTTGGTTTTATTTACTTAATTGTGTTGTTCAATATGATTGGTGGCTCGATCCTGGTCATGTCATGCCTCCAAGCGGTGATACTCCGCGTGGTGGAATTTGGGGGTGTGACAGATTGGTATAAGAGCCATTGGTTAAGTGAACTTGGTTTCAAAAAGGGAAAAGCTTTTTGATAAAACCAGACTATAACCTGTACAATGCTCAACGATCCACAACAACGCTTCGCTCCACGTGCAAGACTCGACACAATAGGTGGTATGATTTATGTTATATTGTCGGTTAGATAGTTCACACTGTGCACTAATTAACGTGATAATTGCTATTTGGACCCTGTGTGCTTACTCTCTACTGTCGTCCCACACTTACGCACTTTCGCGACACTTTTCTCACTTACGTTGCTTCGTTATGAAGATCATGAACGGACGCGGAGGACGTATCAACCTAACTCAAGCCCAGCTGACGGCTTTGATCAACGAACGAGTTGCTGAGGCACTCGCAGCTGTCCCTGCAGGAGGTCAACATGCTCAGCCTCCTGTGTGCACATTCAAAACCTTCATGGATTGCCGACCTACTACTTTCAGTGGCACTGAAGGAGCTGTAGGCCTTCTTCACTGGTTCGAGAAGCTGGAGTCTATTTTTGAGATGTGTGAATGCCCTGAAGATCGTAGGGTCAAATATGCTACTGGAACACTCGAAAGTGCTGCGTTAACCTGGTGGAGAGCACAAGTTTAACTACTAGGGCTGGCAGTTGCTAATGCCACCCCCTGGAACGGTTTCAAGGAACTGATCAAAGAAGAGTACTGTAGTCGCGACGACATCCACAAGCTAGAGGTGGAATTTTTCAATCTGAAGATGACGGGGTCTGAGATTGAGGCGTATACGAAAAGGTCAAACGAGCTGGCCATCTTGTGCCCTACTATGGTAGACCCTCCCATCAAATGTATTGAACTGTACCTCAAGGGTCTTGTACCAGAGATTCAGAGTCACATGACTTCAGCTAACCTGGGTACCATTCAGCAAATCATTAAGTTGGCTCATCGTCTCACTGATCAGGAAGTTGAGCAGAACAGGCTGCCCAAGCGTATTAGCGCTACTACTTCTGATGCTCCCAATGATAATAAGCGCAAGTGGGATGGAAATTTGGGCAAGGGTTCTGCTTCAGCTCAGTCCCAGCAGCGAAATACAGACGAGTACAGGAGCCCCAGTCAGCAGTCTTCTGGGAATCAAGGTCAGGGTGGGTACAAGGGAAATCACCCTAAGTGCAACCGATGTAATTTGCACCACAGCGGGCAGTGCAACAAAGGTCGTTGTCAGAGATGTCACAAGCTGGGTCATGAAGCTAAAGATTGCAAGAGCCCACGTCCTGCGAATCAGAATCGCCAACAACAACAACAAGCTCCACAGAACCACCAGCAGCAGCAACAACAGGGCAATAAAGGATGCTTTCAGTGTGGCGCTGAATGCCACTTTAAGAGGAACTGTCCTCAGCTGAACCAGAATCAGAACAACAACAACCAAGGAAACGGGAACAACAATGGAGGCAACAATGGAGGCAACAACGGGGGTAACAATAATGGCAATGGTGCCAGGGGACGTGTTTTCGTGCTAGGACAAGGTGATGCAAGGAACGATCCCAATGTTGTGATGGGTAAGTTTCTTCTGGATGATTTCTTTGTTACTGTTTTATTTGATTCGGGTGCCGATACTAGCTACGTGTCCTTAAAAGTTAGTTAGATGCTTAAGCGTACTCCAACACTTCTAGACACCAAACACACGGTAGAACTAGCAAACGGTAAAAGTCTTGAAGCCACACACATAGTTAAGGGCTGTAACCTCGTCTTAGCTGATCAGACCTTCTCTATCGATCTTGTTCCTATCGTACTTGGTAGTTTCAACGTCGTTATTGGGATGGATTGGCTATCTCATCATCAAGCAGAGATTATTTGCAAGGAGAAAATCGTCCGCATTCCTCGTTCTGGCTCGTGATTCATGGTGACAAGAGTGGTGCTGTCGTAGGCATTATCTCTTTCCTTAAGGCCCAGAAGTGTTTGCGAAAGGGCCACACTGCCATTCTAGCACTCGTTAGTGACACATCAATGGAAGAGAAGAAAATTGAAGACATCCCTATTGTGCGCGATTTTCTTGAGGTATTTCCTGAGGAATTACCTGGTCTCCCGCCTCATCGACAAGTTGAGTTTCAAATCGAGCTAGCTCCTGGAGCAGCACCAGTAGCTCGAGCCCCATATCGTCTAGCTCCATCAGAACTCGAAGAACTGTCTACGCAACTACAAGAACTCTTGGAAAAGGGTTTCAAACGACCTAGCTCTTCGCCTTGGGGAGCTCCAGTGTTATTCATGAAGAAGAAAGACGGTACTTTCAGAATGTGTATTGAGTATCGCGAACTTAACAAGGTGACCGTGAAGAATCGTTATCCTCCCGCACGTATAGACGACTTATTCGACCAGTTGCAAGGGTCGAGCTATTACTCTAAGATTGATTTGAGATCGGGATACCATCAGCTGAGAGTCCGAGAGGAGGACGTCTCCAAAACAGCATTCAGAACTCGTTATGGACACTACGAGTTTCTGGTTATGCCTTTCGGATTGATGAATGCACCTGCAGTCTTCATGGATCTCATGAACAGAGTATGCAAACCCTACCTGGATAAGTTCGTTATAGTGTTCATCGACGACATCCTGATCTATTCTAAGAGTCAGGAGGAACACGAGCAACATCTGAGGCTTATTCAGGAACTTCTTCGAAAAGAGCAGCTGTATGCCAAGTTTTTGAAATGTGACTTCTGGCTTCGCGAACTCCACTTTCTAGGCCATGTGGTAAACAAGGATGGGATTCATGTTGATCCATCCAAGGTTGATTCAATCAAGAACTGGCCTGCACCCCGTACACCAACAGAAATCCACCAATTCTTGGGTCTGGCAGGCTACTACAGAAGGTTCATTAAGGATTTCTCCAAGATTGCGCAACCTCTCACTTCACTAACCCAGAAAGGTGTCACCTATCGTTGGGGTGATGTGCAGGAATCTGCGTTTCAGGACCTAAAAGATAGACTTTGTAGCGCGCCTATCCTCTCATTGCCTGAAGGCACAAATGATTTTGTGTTTTATTGCGACGCTTCCATCCAAGGACTTGGTTGCGTGCTGATGCAACGTGACAAGGTCATTGCCTACGCATCGCGCCAACTTAAAGTTCACGAGAGGAATTACACTACTCACGATCTGGAGCTGGGAGCAGTTGTTTTCGCACTTAAGATATGGAGACATTACCTGTACGGTACCAAGTGCACCATTTACACCGATCACAGGAGTCTCGAGCATATCTTTAGGCAAAAGGAGTTAAACATGCGACAACGCCGATGGGTTGAACTCTTGAATGATTACGAATGTGCGATCAAGTATCATCCGGGCAAGGCCAATGTTGTGGCCGACGCCCTCAGTCGAAAGGATACTATACCTAAGCGTGTACGTGCGTTACAGCTTACCATCCAATCTAACCTTCCCGCCCAGATTCGCTATGCTCAGGTTGAAGCATTGAAAGCAGAGAACATCAGGGCTGAGTCCTTACGAGGATCGAGACAACGGCTAGAACAAAAGAAAAACGACGCCTACTATGTAAACGGATGCATCTGGGTTCCACTGTATGGAGACCTACGCGAGCTTGTGATGGATGAAGCACATAAGTCTCGTTATTCAGTACATCCTGGTTCGGATAAGATGTACCACGACTTAAAGACTACGTATTGGTGGCCCAGAATGAAAGCCAACATAGCAACCTACGTTAGCAAATGTCTGACTTGTGTGAGAGTCAAGACCGAATATCAGAAACCATCAGGCCTACTACAACAACCAGAGATCCCGAAATGGAAATGGGAGCAAATTTCCATGGATTTTGTTACCGGCCTGCCTAGATCACAACGCGGAAATGATACCATTTGGGTGATCGTGGATCGATTGACTAAGTCTGCACACTTTCTGGCCATCAAGGAAACAGATAAGTTTTCTACTCTAGCAGACATCTACTTGAAGGAAGTAGTATCAAGGCACGGAGTGCCAACCTCCATCATTTCTGATCGTGACGCGCGTTTTACTTCTGAACTGTGGCAAGCAATGCACAAGTCTTTTGGCTGACGTTTAGATATGAGCACCGCTTATCACCCACATACGAATGGGCAATCTGAATGCACCATCCAAACCCTTGAAGACATGCTTAGGGCATGTGTAATCGACTTTGGTAATGGCTGGGAAAAACACCTCCCTTTAGTGGAGTTTTCATATAACAACAGTTACCACACCAGCATCCAGGCCGCTCCGTTCGAGGCGTTGTACGGACGGAAATGCCGATCACCTCTTTGTTGGGCAGAGATTGGCGACAGTCAAATCACAGGTCCAGAACTTGTAGTAGATACAACCGAAAGGATCGCTCAGATACGACAACGAATGGCGGCAGCTCGGGACCGTCAGAAAAGCTATGCTGATAAGCGCAGGAAACCACTCGAGTTCCAGGTTGGGGATCGAGTGCTACTTAAAGTCTCACCTTGGAAAGGTGTAGTTCGTTTTGGCAAACGAGGCAAGCTCAATCCGCGTTATGTCGGACCGTTCGAAATCATTGAGAAAATTGCAAAGTCGCCTACAGGTTGAATCTACCTGAAGAACTCAGCGGAGTTCACAATGTTTTCCACGTGTCGAATCTGAAGAAGTGTCTGTCAGATGAGACCTTCATAGTTCCTCTCAAGGAGCTCACTATCGACGACCAACTGCGATTCGTCGAAGAACCAGTAGAGATTACGGATCGAGATGTTAAAATTCTCAAGCGCACTAGGATACCCCTTGTTCGAGTTCGTTGGGATTCCCGTCGTGGCCCAGAGTATACCTGGGAACGAGAAGACCAAATGAAACTTAAGTATCCCCAGCTGTTTAAGAAAAGTGCAACCACTACTGAGGCTGAAGCTACTGCAGAATTTCGGGACGAAATTCCAAATCAACAGGGGGATGATGTGACACCCCAGGAAAACCAGGAAACCAACGCAACATAACTAGCTTCCTCAGTAACCACGAGCTAAATTTCGGGACGAAATTTTCTTAACAGGGGGAGAATGTGACAACCCTCATAATTCCATGTATCCGTACAAGTTACTAATGATAATTAAAGTGCTTGATGACTGTGCTGAATCATTTAACTGCTTTGTGATTTCTGTGTTATACTTATATGTGCTTGTTAACATACTAGTAGTGTACAGAAAAGTTACTAAATAGTCCGGTATGCTTTCCAGAGTGTTGAAAATTAAAAACGTTACAAAAATATATTTATAGGACACTTTACGGATTAATTAAGCACTTTAACGGAACAACACCCAACCGAACAACCGGACATTACCCGGAACACTAAAATAATGCTAGAAGCATTGTTCCTATTTTTCTAAGCTAGTCATGGTCCCCAAACACCATAACACATCATACAAAATATCTAGTAACTTATAACACTAACTAGATACTTATAACCTAACTAGTTAACATAACCACCCATTGAAACTCAACTAAACCAACCCCCCCCCCCCCCCATAACCGGTTCTAGTAGTAGCCCCACCCACTTGATTTTTCCTTCATTGTTTATTTGATTTGTATTGTACTAAAGAGACACATGGACTAATGGATCAAAACAATGTTGGAAGACTTCTATTTAAAACCACAAGTCCATCACCATTCTTCATTCACTAACTCAACACTTCACAAAACTCCCTCTCCCTCTTTGGTCTCGGCAGCCAACAACCATCACCATACCACCACCTTCAACTCATTTCTCATACATTCCACAAGCATCCATAGGTGTTAGAAGGCATACAACGAAGCTCGGTGCGTTCGGAAGTTGAAGGACCATTCTCATCTCCTTTTATCCACCACATTTCTTCACTTGAATTCTCCTAGCTTTGAGCTAGTGGTAAGTCTCTTAGATCTACTCATTTTACATCCTATGAAGGTGGTTAAAGTATGAAACATGATGGTATATGTGAAGAACTTCAAGAACACTAAAGAACATAAAGTTAAAACTTAAACATAAGCTTTAAACATGAAGAAATAATATTAATATGAAGTTGTTTTGATTGTTGCTGATTATCTGATGATTTGCTTGTTAATATTGATGTTTGATGTTGTTGTGATCACTAAACATGTTAACGGAATCAATTGAACACGAGTTAGAAAGCTAAAAGCTGAAAACAGGAGTCTGATTGGTGATTACAGCCAACTTCAGTTGGCTGTAACAGGACCTTAATAAAACGAAAAATGTATTTTCTGAAGTTTAGATTTATGTATTATGAAATACGGTTCTAATGGCACTGGAATCATAATTTTTGGACTTCGTTTACTATTTTTAAAGTGTCATTTTGTAACAGCAGCTAGAACTGCATTTTTACTGCTGAAAATATGCGTTCTATTTTCCGTCATAACTTGAATTCTGTGTAGAGTTAGATCATGAAATTTGTACTGTAGATGACCACCGATGTATTTGTAATTCTCTCAATGGAATTTCGTAAATCGGACTCTCGATGAATTTTAAATAAATTATTCCGTGGACTGCAGTCAGAAAAAGATAAATCTGATTTCAGTCCGGAAAATGATTTTTTATAAAATATTGGTAATTAACTGGACCCTGATATTTTTACACAATAATATTTGGATCGTTTAAGATATTCTTTAAAAATTTGGGAATTTTTGGAATAAGTTAAATATTTTATTAAAATGCCCGAAAACAGCCCAGTTTTGGATATTTAAGTTGAAATGACATAAGTAGTAATTTTCGTGTCTAAATGTCGAGTATGTTATCTGTGAATGATCTTAAGTCTCTTAGATCTACTCATTTTACATCCTATGAAGGTGGTTAAAGTATGAAACATGATGGTATATGTGAAGAACTTCAAGAACACTAAAGAACATAAAGTTAAACCTTAAACATAAGCTTTAAACATGAAGAAATAATATTAATATGAAGTTGTTTTGATTGTTGCTGATTATCTGATGATTTGCTTGTTAATATTGATGTTTGATGTTGTTGTGATCACTAAACATGTTAACGGAATCAATTGAACACGAGTTAGAAAGCTAAAAGCTGAAAACAGGAGTCTGATTGGTGATTACAGCCAACTTCAGTTGGCTGTAACAGGACCTTAATAAAACGAAAAATGTATTTTCTGAAGTTTAGATTTATGTATTATGAAATACGGTTCTAATGGCACTGGAATCATAATTTTTGGACTTCGTTTACTATTTTTAAAGTGTCATTTTGTAACAGCAGCTAGAACTGCATTTTTACTGCTGAAAATATGCATTCTATTTTCCGTCATAACTTGAATTCTGTGTAGAGTTAGATCATGAACTTTGTACTGTAGATGACCACCGATGTATTTGTAATTCTCTCAATGGAATTTCGTAAATCGGACTCTCGATGAATTTTAAATAAATTATTCCGTGGACTGCAGTCAGAAAAAGATAAATCTAATTTCAGTCCGGAAAATGATTTTTTATAAAATATTGGTAATTAACTGGACCCTGATATTTTTACACAATAATATTTGGATCGTTTAAGATATTCTGTAAAAATTTGGGAATTTTTGGAATAAGTTAAATATTTTATTAAGATGCCCGAAAACAGCCCAGTTTTGGATATTTAAGTTGAAATGACATAAGTAGTAATTTTCGTGTCTAAATGTCGAGTATGTTATCTGTGAATGATCTAACATGTTATGTGTCAATAAAAGTGTTATGTGCAATATCGTATGTTTATTTATGAATGGGAATAGATGGGATGTTTATATGGGCATAAACCGTTAAAGTAATGCATGTTATGTGATAGATACGTGTAGGAACTTTGTGCTCTATTTAAAAACCACTAAATGACTAACTGGTAATCATATCAGGACGTGATTGACCGACCTTGACTGTTAGCTATATTTGAGAATCTAACCGAGCAAACCAAGGTGAGTTCACACACTTTCTAAGGCATGGGATTCCCGGTGGTTGGGAATGGGTTAAAGAAATTAAAACGGGATCTACATATCCTCCTTGGGTAGGATATGTACGGCCATCCTCCATAGGTAGGATGCCAATAATAAATTCTGCGTATTCTCCTTGGGTAGAATACGTACGTTCGTCCTCCTTGGGTAGGACAACACCCTTAAAACTTACTAGACAAAACTCTATCATTAAGTCCCTCATTATATATCGACTTAATCGCCGAGGCCGATGGCGAACAGGTCATTAGTTAATAGCGCTATTAGGTTTAACAAACCTCACACCGTGTCATTCGAACGGGCGTGTACTAATGGACTATGGAAAACTGTCAGTGATGATAGACACTGATGTAGGGCACAACAAAATTCGTTAGTAGTCGATATCATACGGTCTAGTGGTTTACATGGGGAAGCCCCCACTGATTATGGATATAGTTTGGGTAATAAAAGGAACTGGTTAAACATACTTTCAACTATAGGGTAACCCCCACGGCACATAAGCCAACGAAAGTCAAACCACGTTTTTCAGAAACAACTTAAAACTAAACAACCAAACGTGAACTCACTCAACTTTGTTGTTGACTCGTTGTTACATGCCTTACAGGTCGCTAGATGCTTATGGAGCTTGCATGAGGAGGAGGTTATTGTGGGATGCGGACTGTTATGTCCTGTGCTTATTAATTAAACTTTATAAACTTATGGAACTTATGTTTTGGGTCTTAAAACTTATGAACTATGAACTTGTGTTTTGAACTTACGTTTTATGCTTCCGCTGCTAACCTAAAGTCGGTTTACTTTCTTTTGGTCACCAATCGTATTGTGGTTGGTTTTATTTACTTAATTGTGTTGTTCAATATGATTGGTGGCTCGATCCTGGTCATGTCATGCCTCCAAGCGGTGATACTCCGCGTGGTGGAATTTGGGGGTGTGACAGATTGGTATAAGAGCCATTGGTTAAGTGAACTTGGTTTCAAAAAGGGAAAAGCTTTTTGATAAAACCAGACTATAACCTGTACAATGCTCAACGATCCACAACAACGCTTCGCTCCACGTGCAAGACTCGACACAATAGGTGGTATGATTTATGTTATATTGTCGGTTAGATAGTTCACACTGTGCACTAATTAACGTGATAATTGCTATTTGGACCCTGTGTGCTTACTCTCTACTGTCGTCCCACACTTACGCACTTTCGCGACACTTTTCTCACTTACGTTGCTTCGTTATGAAGATCATGAACGGACGCGGAGGACGTATCAACCTAACTCAAGCCCAGCTGACGGCTTTGATCAACGAACGAGTTGCTGAGGCACTCGCAGCTGTCCCTGCAGGAGGTCAACATGCTCAGCCTCCTGTGTGCACATTCAAAACCTTCATGGATTGCCGACCTACTACTTTCAGTGGCACTGAAGGAGCTGTAGGCCTTCTTCACTGGTTCGAGAAGCTGGAGTCTGTTTTTGAGATGTGTGAATGCCCTGAAGATCGTAGGGTGAAATATGCTACTGGAACACTCGAAGGTGCTGCGTTAACCTGGTGGAGAGCACAGGTTCAACTACTAGTGCATAAGTTTGCATTTTCGACCATAACTTACGTTCTGAATACATCCGGACATCCAAAAATTTATTTAATCATTAAAATATTTTATTTTAGTGTTTGGCATAATAAAAAATCCATTCGTCGCTTAATTTGGATCGTTTTTGCGTTCGTTACGACTTCCGTCGTAAGTAACCGAATAACGCAACCGTACGACCGAACGAACCGACATCTGAGTTATTTTTGAGCATGTTTTAAGTTCCCTATACTTTAACTTCATTGTAGATCCTTGAAATGAGGTTAACGGGGCTTAAACGTGCCAAAAATAAGCCGAAATACATGATTCTGAAGTACAGGGACCAAAACTGCAATTCTGTAATAGTTGGCCAGGCGGCCCGCGTAAGATGGTGCTATGGGCTACGCGGCCCGCGTGAGAGGCCCAGATCTGGAAAACTGATTTCCAGCTGTTAACAGCTGTTCCACACCCTTTGCACCTGGTTTTGATCAATCTAGGGGCCAAATTTGATGGTTTTTAAGTGCCCATGGTATCCAAATACCATGTGCCCACATGTATGGCCGTGATCAAAGCACGTTATTCGATGAACGATCCTAACGGTTGTACGAAAACTGTATATACTCACCCTCACTTCCTCCCAAAGCACACTTGATCTGATTTTGGCTCTCTAAGTTGAAGTTTATGCTTCATACCTGAGAGTAAATCAGGTCAGGAGCTTGCGGGGACCTTTTGTAAGTACTCTTTCATTCTTTTCATTCGTTTTTATCGTTAAAGTCAAACTGCGTTTGACTTTCTGCATTGACCAGTTTATGGTAAATGCGAAGTTCGTTTGAACTTCATAACGTGAGCGTAATCACGATGGTTATAGTCCCTAGTGACTATACCTACTGATTACCACGTTATCTAGGCTCAGTGACGAGTCGTAGTTTCGGCCAAAATGCGCATTCTCTCGTATTTTGTAACCAAACTACTTCTAGGTATCAAAACCGTTTGTTTTGATACCAAACCTGCTTTCTAACTTAACTAAAGATGTTTTAGCATGTTTAGCTCGTCACTTTTTAGTTTAGTGCTTGTGTAGTGTCATAAGTCAAGCGGACTAAACACTCGCTTAGGCTTTCGAACACGACCTGTTTGGTCGATCATTAGGATCCGACCAAACATGCTTAGTGACCATAGTTGTATAGGGAATAACCTTCCGAGGTTATACCTTATGGTCACTTAGGTTTAATTAGTTGTATGATATATAGTTTATTTGCCTTAGGTAAATGACCAAAATGCCCTTTTCATACATAATTGGTTATTAAGCATATGTAATCTAAACTTTTGTCACATAACTGATTATGTAACATATTTAAACATGTTTTGGCATATAATACTTGTCATAGGACTAGTTAGACGTCTCGAACGCGCATTTGCGCGCACGACGCGTTAAAGTAGCGTAAGCTACCTTAATGGGTCGTAAGCACTTAGGTTAGGTTTCATTTTAGTATGTAGGATTTGTTAAACCATATCATATGAGTTCCAATACTCATTTGGTTTATGAAACCTCATACTATCCAATCTCCCGATTTAGGTCCGGTTATTTATGTAGTTATCTATATAGGGTGCCGTTGATTTCCGTGATCCCTCTAGCTTTGCTTGGTTGTTGTTCAAGACTTCTAAGCACCCTCAAGTGAGTACATAGTCCCCTCTTTTACTGTTTTTCAAACGTTTTGGGGTGAAACACATGTGCCTACTTGTTACTTTCGTGCTTTCCATGTTTTCATATCATATACTTGCTATGTTCATTAGTACACTATTAGTACATGATTTCATAATGTTTTGCTATGTATGTTTACTTAACATGCTAGTACATTGTTTTACATTCATTCTTTTGCTATGTATGTTTACTGAGCATGCTAGCACATTGTTTTACATGACTTTTCTGCTTTGTATGTTAACTTAGCATACTTAGTACATTGTTTTACATTGCATCTCTGTTGCATATGTTCTCGTAACATATGGACACATTGTTTTATATCTCTACCTTGTATGTTCACTTAGCATACTAGGTACATTATTTTCATAAAAACATGCTTACATTTGCTATGACATTTGGTTTGTTTAACGGGTCTTTATTACATTCATTAACACCGATCATGCCGCTCGGTAGTAGGTAGTGGTACCATAGGACTTGACAAATCCCGTTCCTAAAATCCTAGGTTTGTTTGGGTGGAAGGAATGACCGAATCCGAAAACATTTTTCTTTGATAACCTTCACTCTAAGGTTATCCGTCTGTCTCAAGGCTTGAATGTAGGCGTTTAACATTACCGCATAAATGGTTGTATCAGTAAAGCATGCATTATTTTACAAAACATAACTTTTGATTATATTTTATCAAATGCATTGTTTTGTACATTACTTTCTTATAGGGTTGAATAAATGCTTTTAATCAATAAATGCTTTTATTCACTCTACATAACATTTGTTTACACATTACATGATTTACATATGATGGTTTTTTTTTTACATAAACATTTGACATTTGACTATACATAAACATTTCTACATTGATGGTTTGTTTTGGTAAGTGATTTAAATAACGAGGCGTGTGTAATAAGATAAAAGCATGGTGGATACGCCACTGGTACTTCCTATATATAAGTGCTTTTATAGTATTACATATCATAGCGTTATTTAAACCATTTCAGTATTTAACATATTACATTTTACACAAATGACATATTTTCACTAAACAATTGTTTTACAAAACAACTTATTTTATACAAACTCATTATGCTTGGTTATTCATTTAACCTTACACTACTCTTTTACATATCATCTACTTTATCATCGCTTTTCAAATGATTTATGAAACAAAACATTTTTCAAGGATCATGACTGGCTTTTGTTAAACAACTTTTTTCTAAACTTATAAGTCATGAATCCTAAATCAATAAAACCTATGTATCTCACAGGCATTTTTATGCTGACGTACCTATTTTCACATGTGTTTCAGGAAATGATGCATATGATTGATCAAGATACACTTAGGTGGACTTGGGCCTTCGTGACATTAAAAGATGCAAGACTAGTTAATTTTGTTATGTTTCTTTGTTGTTAAGACATTGTAACTCTTTTAATCAATAAAGAAAAATTTCAAATTTCCATGTGTTATGAAACAATGATTCTGTTACAGATATAAACTTTACGAGTTTTATTAGCAAGTTAATATGAGATGTTTTACAATTTGATTTTCTAAAACAAATGTTTTTGGGTTAAGAATCATGGCTACGAAGTTTTATAAATTATAACCTGCTTGATTTGAGTTGGTTAATTAAGTTGCAATGTTATAATATTTTCAAAACAAGGTTTTTAATAAATATTGCAACATGTAAACTAGCCATGAATCCGACACTCCTATAAAACCTATGTGCTCGCCAACATTTCTTTGTTGACTTTGTTTTTACATATGTTTCAGGTGATGTTGCTTGATGATGATTACTAGGATGAATGAGTCACTTAGGATCTGGATGAGGCCTTAGTGACATAATAACAATATTAGTCGATATGTAACTTGTTTGTTTTGTGTTAAAACAATGTAAAATTACTTAATGAATCAATAAAATGAAACTTTTTGTATCCATGGTTGTGAAACAATAATTCTGCCACGACACTCCCCGACGTTTCCATCCACGGTTTGTTGTTTTAACGTGGTCGGGGTGTGACAGAAGAGTTGGTATCAGAGCCAATGGTTATAGGGAATTAGGTTATTAGTAATGCTTTGACCTAGACTATAACTTTTAGGACCCTAACGCAAGTTTTCTGCGTTTAGATTTTTAAAAACAAAACTGTCACCTACCGTTAGGTGATAACCACAATGAGAATACAAATTCGAATTTGCTTCGAAAATTAATCATCCGTTCTAGGATGATTGATTACTAGGTTTTGATCCCTCTATTGTAAGGTTTTGAACCCTTCCAGTTTGACTCATTTTTGGCTTAATGCCTTTTGAGTTTTCAAAATCTTGTCAAAGTTTGGGTCTAAATAATGTGAACACATGCAAACTGGAAGAGTGAATGCCTGTACCCTGAGTTTTCTGTCTAAGGCTAGAGTGTTCGCACAAATCCACATAATCGGACCAGTCACTCTTACCTGGGAACTCTTGGGGTGAGTGTTCACTTATAGGCAAGCATGTCTTCGCGATACATTATTTTGATTCATTTACTTTGATTAGTCACTGCGTGTCGTTTGTTTGTTCGAGGTAACGAACAAATGATCGCCTTCTTTGTGTTTTGTCGATACCTCTTTTGTTTTTCCTAATTATCAACCTCACTCATTTGTCATATTTCCTTGTTAGACCATGCCTCCTCGATGTGATGCTCAATCTTTTACTGCTGAAGAAGACGCATCCCTTGTCTCTCAACAAATGGCTGTTGTGCTTCCAGGCGTTGTGACCCAAATCCACGAGTTATACAACAACAACAATAATAACAATAATAATGCACAGTGTAATTTCAAGAATTTCAATTCTGCTAAGCCGCTAAAGTTTTCTGGGTCACAAGGAGCAACTGCGCTCCTGCAGTGGTTCAAGAGTATCGAGAGCACATTCAGACATGTGCAATGTCCGAATGGGCGTAAGGTTGAATTTGCATCAATTGTGTTCGAGAAGCGTGCTCTTACGTGGTGGAGCGGTATTATGCGCTATAGGGGTGCTGAAGTGGCGTTAGCATAAACATGGGAAAAGCTTCGAGCTTTCATGATGAAAGAGTTTTGTCCCCGCCACGAGGTTCGAGCTTTAGAACGAGAGTTTGACGATCTAAAGCAAGATGGGGAGAACACCGTGCGTATATGGATCGTTTTGAGGAACTCAGTCTCTTGTGTCCTACTATGGTTACCCCGTTAGAGAAAGCGATAGAGAGGTATATCGATGGTTTACCCGATTCCATACAGGATATTGTGACTGGCATTAATCTTACTACTCTTCGTCACGCGATCGAGTTGCCGGCTACCCTGACTGAGTCGCAAGTCAGGAAGGGTAAACTTACCCACAAGGGTGATAAGAAGAAGTCGACCGATTCTGTTAAAGGCAAGGATAAAGGTAAGGAGAAGAAAGGTGAGTCTTCGAAGAAGTCGAGAAAGCGAAAGGGTGCTCAGAATTTTGCAGTAACTGCACAAAATGCTCAGAACCCTCAGAACCCACCGGTTCAACCGCCTGCGAAGAAAGTGTATGCTGGTACCGCACCTCATTGTGCTCGCTGCAACGGTCATCATGTTGCACAGCAAGCTTGTAAGCAATGCACAACGTGTGGTAAACTTGGGCATCTGGCCAACGTCTGTCGTTTGGGTCAGAATCAAGCTGCACAGGTTCAAGCTCCAGTTCAGGGGAATGCTGCTAGATTCCCACCAGGTTCATGTTTCAATTATGGAGAGTTTGGTCACTTCCGCAACAACTGTCCGAGGTTGGTGAATGCAAATGCAAATGCGAACGCGAATGTCAATGCGAATGTGAATCCCGCTCGTGGACGAGCGTACAACTTGAATGCCAACAAAGCGAGGGCTGACAACGAGGTTGTCAATGGTACGTTTCTTGTTAACAATCGACCCGCATCTATTCATTTTGATTCTGGAGCCGATAGAAGTTTTGTTTCATTATCTTTTGAACCTTTACTTGCGATACCTAAAACTAAACTGAGGAAACCCTTATCTGTCGAAGTTGCTACTGGTAAACCTCTTGTTCTCGATTCTGTTATTCGTGATTGTCAGTTGAACCTTGATAACCATCTTTTTCCTATTGACCTCACACCGATGCAACTTGGGAGCTTCGATATTATTGTGGGAATGGATTGGTTATCCAAACATCATGCTGAGGTGGTTTGTTTCGATAAGATTGTTCGTATTCCTTTGTCTTCTGGCGATGTTCTGGAAGTTCGTGGAGAGAAACCTTCAGGTGGATTGAAGCTTATGTCGTGTACAAAGGCCCAAAGTTATTTGCGAAAAGGATATGTTTCTTTTCTGGAACATATCACCGAGGAGAAAGTCAAGAGCAAGAGTATTCAGGATATTCCGATTGTTTGGGATTATCCAGAGGTGTTTCCCGATGAACTGCCTGGTCTGCCTCCAGTTCGTCAAGTCGAGTTTCATATTGACCTTGTACCCAATGCCAACCCGATTGCAAAAAAGCGCCTTATCGTCTTACACCATCGGAGATGCAAGAGTTATCGAAACAGCTTCAAGAGTTGTCTGATAAAGGATTCATCCGTCCGAGTTATTCACCTTAGGGAGCTCCTGTCCTCTTTGTGAAAAAGAAAGATGGATCTTTTCGAATGTGTATTGATTATCGTGAGCTTAATAAGCTTACCATCAAGAATCGATATCCCCTACCTCAAATTGATGATCTCTTCGACCAGCTACAAGGTGCTTCGTGTTTTTCTAAGATCGATCTACGTTCTGGGTATCATCAACTTCATGTTCTCGAAGAAGATATTCCCAAAACTGCTTTCCGCACGAGATATGGGCATTACGAGTTCACTGTCATGCCTTTTGGTTTGATAAATGCCCCAGCTATCTTTATGGACTTAATAAATAGGGTCTGTAAACCTTATTTAGATAAGTTCATCATTGTGTTCATCGACGATATTCTCATTTATTCAAAGTCTCGAGCCGAGCACGAGCAACACCTTCGCTTAACATTGGAACTCCTTAAGAAGGAACAACTTTTTGCTAAATTCTCCAAGTGTGAATTTTGGCTTAAAGAAGTTCAGTTCTTGCTTCATATAGTCAACGAGCAGGGTATTCATGTGGATCCATCCAAGATTGTTGCTATTAAGGACTGGAGTACGCGACACCTACAGAAATTCGATCTTTTCTTGGTCTTGCTGGTTATTATCAGCGATTCATTTCTAATTTCTCAAAGATCGTGGTTCCACTCACTGCTTTGACTCAGAAGAATAAGCCTTTTGAGTGGGGACCCAAGCAAGAAGAAGCGTTCCAAACGCTGAAACAAAAGCTTTGTGACGCTCCTGTTCTATCGTTGCCTGAAGGAAACGATGATTTCGTTGTCTACTATGACGCATCTAATTTAGGCCTTGGTTGTGTTCTTATGCAACGAGGTAAAGTCATAGCTTATGCTTCTAGATAGTTGAAAGTTCACGAAAAGAACTATACGACTCATGATCTTGAGTTAGGAGCTGTGGTTTTCGCGCTTAAAATCTGGAGACATTATCTTTATGGCACAAAGGGTGTGGTTTTCACAGACCACAAAAGTCTTCAGCATATTCTTAATCAGAAAGAGCTAAACATGAGGAAACGACGTTGGGTTGAACTCTTGAACGATTACGATTGTGAGATTCGCTACTATCCTGGTAAGGCGAATGTCGTAGCCGATGCGCTTAGTCGAAAAGAGCGAGTCAAGCTTCATTCTGTTCGCACTCTATCTGATCTTCAATCTCGTGTCCTTCAAGCTCAACGATCTTGTGTGATCAAAGGCTTATTGAAAAATGAGCTACCGCTTCAACTTGAGCTTAAGCTCGAAAGGAAAGATGATGATTTACTCTACTTCAAGGATCGTTTGTGGATTCCAAAACAAGACAATCTTCTCACCCTAGTGATGGACGAATCTCACAAGTCTCGATATTCTATCCATCCTGGTGCTGATAAAATGTACAAGGATCTTCGTACTCAGTATTGGTGGCCTGGTATGAAGAAGGATGTTGCCTTGTATGTATCGAAATGCCTGACTTGTCTCAAAGCCAAGGCTGAACATCAATGACCTTCTGGTTTGCTTGTACAGCCAGAGATACCGATTTGGAAGTGGGAGAACATTGCTATGGATCTCATCATTAAGTTACCGCGTATATCTAAAGGTCATGATGCTATTTAGGTTGTTATCGATCGATTAACGAAATCAGCTCCTTTTATTCCGATTCGCGAGGACCTATCTGCTGATAAACTTGCAAAGATTTATGTTGATGAGATTGTATCACGACATGGTGTTCCTTTGGATATCATTTCCGATCGTGATGCTCGTTTTTCATCTCATTTCTGGAAGACCATGCAATCTGCTTTGGGAACCCAACTAAATCTAAGCACTGCTTATCATCCCTAAACAGATGGTCAATCTGAGAGGAGGATTCAAACTTTGGAGGATATGCTTAGAGCATGCGTGATAGACTTTGGTGGTAATTGGGATTCTCATCTTCCATTGATCGAGTTCTCTTACACAATAGTTATCATGCTAGTATTAATATGGCACCATTCGAAGCTTTCTACGGTCGAAAATGTTGTTCACCTGTCTGTTGGAATGAGATCGGTGAAGCTCAGCTTACTGGACCTGAGCTCATTCTAGAAACAACAGACAAAATCAAGAAAATCCATGATAATCTTTTGACAGCTCGAAGCCGTCAAAAGAGTTATGCGGATATGCAACGCAAGCCCTTAGAATTTCAAGTTGGAGACCGTGTCCTACTCAAGGTGTCACCTTGGAAGGGTGTGGTGAGATTTGGAAAGAAAGGAAAACTTGCACCTCGATATGTGGGACCATTTAAGATTGTGGAAAGGATTGTCAAGGTTGCCTATCGACTAGAGCTACCTCCAGAGCTTGGAAATATTCATCCGACTTTTCACGTGTCCAATTTGCAAAAGTGTTTAGCTGATGCAGATCTTCACATTCCTCTCGACGAGATTCGAATCGATGAAACGATGCACTTTGTCGAGAAACCTGTGGAGATAGTGGACCGTACATTCAAACAGTTGAAAAACAAACAAATTCGATTGGTCAAGATTCGCTGGGAATCCAAACATAGCCCAGAGTTTACTTGGGAACGTGAGGACCAAATGAATATGAAATATCCGCATTTGTTTTCACAAGCTTCCTCTAGTTAAAATTTCGGGACGAAATTTCCTGAAGTAGGGGAGACTGTGACAACTGTGTTCTGTAATCGATGTACAATGTAAAACAATGTTGACTATTAATAAAACAATGTGCTTTGGGGTTATTTTATATGTGTTTTGGTGTTATTATATGTGTAATTATGTTTGGTAATTTTACAATTTGATTCGATTCCAATTTCAAGCTTTAAATCGCTTTCTGGAAGGTTATACGCAAACTGGTGCGTAAACGCAGTCAGTATAACGTTAAAAACACTTCGGAAATAGTGACATAGGCTTAACATACCTTAAATAACCTCCACATAACTTAGAAATAAGTTTTGGATGGTTTGGTGTGTTGAAATCAAGTTTGTTCGATCGCAGGGACTAATTGTGTCAAACTGCAAAACTATACCGATTTGTATAGAAACGAACATTCCGGAACTTGATCATAAGTTAAACATACCCTAAATATCCTTTACATAGCTTAGAAATAGGCTTTCAGGAGTTCGGTATGCTAAAATAAACTTTATTGATCAATAGGGACTAAAAACGTCAAAAAGTGCACCAGTTTGCATTTTCGCGCATACCTTACGTTCTGAACATATCCGGACATCCAAAAATTTATGTAATCATTAAAATATTTTATTTTAGTGATTGACATGATAAAATTCCATTCGTCGCTTAATTTGGATCATTTTTGCGTTCGTTACGACTTCCGTCGTAATTAACCGAACAACGCAACCGTACGACCAAACGAGCCGACATGCAAGATATTTTTGAGCATGTTTTAAGTTCCCTATACTTTAACTTCATTTTAGAGCCTTGAAATGAGGTTAACGGGGCTTAAACGTGTCAAAAATGAGCCGAAATGCAAGATTCTGAAGTGCAGGGACCTGTTTTGACATTCTGCCAAAGTTCCTTACACAGGCCGTGTAAGGTGAAGGTGTCTTTTACGCGGGCCATGTGGCCTTGCCAGACAGAAAGATCAGAAACAACAATCTGGGCTAAATTCAGGGGTTTTAATGTAACATTTGCAATACTTGGAGCTGGTTTTCGACCCCCATTGTATTCTAATACCATGTACCCACATGTATGGCCAAGATTACTCCCTCAAAACACTTGGAATCATCCTATTGATCCTAACTTACTATAAATAGCAACCCCCACTTCACTTCATTCTCACACTTGATCTGAAAATCAGCTCTAAGTTGGGGTGTTTACACTTCATACTTGAGCTATTTTAGATCAAACATCCTTCTTGGACCCTTTGTAAGACCTCTTCTTGCTTGTTCTTGTATTTCATGCATGAAAGTCAAACAAAGTTTGACTTTCAGCTTTGACCAGTCAATGGTCAACACAAAGTTCCGTTGAACTTTGCAACGTGAGCGTAATCACGATGGTTATAGTCCCTAGTGACTATACCTACTGATTACCACGTTGACTAGGCGTAGTGACGAGTCGTCGTTTCGGCCAAAATGCGTCTTTATGCGTATTTTGTAACCAAACTACTCTTTGATATCAAAACCGTTTGTTTTGATATCAAAACCTGTTTTCTAACTTAACTAAACATGTTTTAGCATGTTTAGCTCGTCACTTTTAGATTAGTGCTTATGTAGAGTCGTAAGCCAAGCGGACTAAACACCCGCTTAGACTTTCGAACTCGACCCATTTGGTCGATCATTAAGATCCGACCAAACATGTTTAGTGACCATAGTTGCATAGGGAATAACCTTCCGAGGTTTAATTAGTTGTATGATAAGTAGTTTATATGCCTTAGGTAAATGACCAAAATGCCCTTTTCATGCATAATTGGTAATTAAGCATATGTAACATAAACTTTTGTCACGTAACTGATTATGAAACATAATTAAACATGTTTAGGCATATAATACTTGTCATAGGACTAGTTAGACGTCTCGAACGCGCTTATGCGCGCACGACACGTTAAAGTAGCGTAAGCTACCTTAATGGGTCGCAACGGGTCGAAAGCACTTAGGTTAGGTTTCGATTTAGGATGTAGGATTTGTTAAACCATATCACATGAGTTCCAACACTCATTTGGTTTACAAGACCTCATCCTATCCGATCTTCCGATTTAGGTGTCTATTGTTTGACTAGTGATTCGATTACTAGGTACTGCTTGATTTCTCTGGTTTATTTGAGTTTGTTGAAGTTCTATTGATTGAGGATACTTTGCACTTCAAGTGAGTACATAGTTCCCCTATTTTACTGTTTTCAATTGTTTTGGGGTGATTCATATGTATCAAAACGATTTTCGATATTATAACGATGATTTCAAAAACGCTTAAGATGGTTTATACTAAACTAATAACGATTTCAATAAAGTGAATAAACTAGTTGGTTGTATTTACATAACGAATGGCATTCATTAGCATTGATCAAGCCGACCATTATTAGGTTATGGTACCATAGGATCTGACAAATCCCATTATCGTACTGTACCCATGGTTATGTGTGGGTTAGGTGAGTAATGACTGAATCTGATTATTAATTTACCCTTTGGTGGTTTATTAATGCGAGAAGCGAGGTAGTCGAGTCACGAAGGTTTGAATGTTATTAGCGAGGCGACCAAAAATAGTTTTCACAATTAAAACGAGGATGATTTAAACGAGTTGGATAAACGATTGGTTTTTGGTTAAGTGTTTAGATAACGGGACGGGTGTAATATGATGAAAACATGGTAGATACACCACTGGTACTTCTTATATGTCACACCCTGGCTTTTGCGGAAGCGTGGGTTTATTTGGTGTGACTTCTTAATACCATAGCAAATATCATAACCATGCTATATGAAATAAAACACATGATGTTCATCCATTAATTAAGTTTTAAAAGTTACCACAACAACATTGTTTTTAAAAGTCGACACATAACATAACATACAACCACAACATAATTAAAAACATGTTCAAACGACGCGACAAAAGACTTGACTAGAAATACAGTTTAAGACTTGTAACCCGTCCGGGCAAGGGTCACACTTCCTAAACCTGGATGACATCATTATTCCTTACGCAGCTTGACGAGATTGCATACCTTGCCAGATCCACTAATTTCCTGAAATACATGTAGTTTGAAAAATCAACAAAAGTTGAGCGAGTTCATGCAAAAGTGAGTATGTATAAACCTTTGTAGTGTGTATGAAAATCCCTGGTATGTAGCAATTAAGGAAAAAGAGATCACCACTGGGTTGCAAAGCCAATGATATGTGTGAAGTGATGCAGGAAGACTCAAACCTAGCAGATTTTTGCGTCGGGCTCAAAGTTACCCCATGGTCCGTACAGTGGACTCAGGAGTTGGGCTCGCTACACCCAAATTGATCTACCACTCATGACCCTCGGTCCTACAATGAGGATTAATGGCCCCAAGTACCACCTACCCACTCACATGATAAAAGTGTTTGTAATTACTGTAACATGTATTCCACCCCCGAAGTATAAAAACTGAAAACAATTAAGAGAAAAGGGGGACATGAACTCACTGAAGTGCGTATCCTGTAACGTCAATCTCAAGCTCGAACTGCTGCGTGACGACCTACACGTACTAATGTCTATTAGACGAACGGCCGTGCCTTGGCTTAGGGTCTAGTGTTTTGAGTTGCGTTACTATGATATAATACTTGTTAAAATAATATTAGTTATTTTAACTTAACTTTTGTATTAAGGAAAATAGTTAGGCAACTATTTTGTATCCACACTTCTTAATTATTTTGTATGTATATTTCCTTCACAAGGATGGGGGTATTTATACATGTACACTTGTAATTCCGAAAAATATATTTTAAGTCCCACTTAGAAAATATATCTTTAACCACTTGTCTAAAATATTTTAATTCCAAAATACACATATTTTTCCCAAAAATATTACATTTTACCTCATACATTTTCCAAAATAATACTTATCAAAATATACATATAAGAGTATTTTCCAAATACACATAAGTTACGTTTTAGCGTGTCGCAAAGCAACGATACTTGCGTAACTTAAATATTTATTTGTGAGAGCGTTGGTATTATTTTGGAGTTGAAATTTCATAATATTTTCAAGTTATATTATTTTTATTCTAAAAATAATATATATCTAGTTCGCAAAATAATCAAATAATCACACAAACGTCCTATTATAAAATATATATTCTAAATATATATTTATCAAGTTTTATTTACGAAAATCCACCTCCGGTACTTGGTAATTTTTGAAATAAAAATCATGGCAAAGTTTATTTTGAAAACCAAGTTAAAATATATTTGTAAACATTTGTTAGAAAAATATTTCTAAGTGTTGAAATTCTGGAAAAATTTCGCCAGAGTTTCCTTTGTAAATGGAGGTGTCCATGCTTTTTAGCATATCATTTTCTTTTGTAAAAATCATTCAAACAATCACCAACCAATAATATATAATCTCTATTTACCAACTTGACAAAAATAAACACAAATCATAACCTTATGAACTTGAAAGTTTATGAAAACAAGTAGTAACTTACTAACATAATTAGTAAGTCTTGTTACCTTTAAAAATGTGATTAGTTTCTTAAAAGCTTTATTTTTAAAGGGTTTCAAGTTTTACAACTTCTAGTCATGATTTACAAAAATATTTCTTTGTTAAATATTCTTTCTACACAAGTGTTCCTACACTTGTTTACTTACTAAAAATGTGTTTATTTCATGTAATATCCAAGTTTTAACAAAACTCGTTCCTTTCACTTGGTTCTTTCGAAAACCCGCTCATAGATCTTTAGATCTACAAGTTTATAACTCATTTTTCCAAGAAAACTTATATTTATTCAAGTTCAAAGTTCATGTGTGGATGGTTTCATCATCCTTCATATCTTTAACCTTTACATCTTGCTAGTTCATGTTCTTAAATATGATCTAGCAAGTCTAGGTGATGAACCATCTTACTTCTACTAACAAACAACATGTATTAAGCATAACAACACAAGATCAACATGATTTCAACATCATTTAACCATACATCTTCTCTTTATCCACTCTTCATTCTTTATGTTCAAGATTAGTTTAAGTTCTTTAGAGTTTCTTAACATTTTTTCATTCAATCAACTATTAACCACTAAAAATAAGAACAAGATGAAGATTTGAAGCACTTACTACTAGCACAAGGCTAGGGGAGTTTCAAAGCGTAAAAGTGGTGGATAAAAGAAAACTAGAGTGGTCCTTGAGCTTCCGAGTGCACCAAGCTTGCTTGTTGGACCTCTTGCACCTTTGGTTGTATGGAAAATGGCTTGAATGAGAGTTGATGGTGGTGATATGGTGGAGGGTGTTGGCGGCCGTAGGTGGGGAAGGAGAGGAAGAGAGAAGCTTGTTGATGTTGAGTGTTTGATGAAATGAGATGGTTATCTCTCATACATATTTATAAACCATATTTCTCTATTAACCAACATACATTGTGTTTCTTAATGTCCAACAATTAGCAATTTAATAATCAAAAGAATGGGGTGAGGGTGTACCACCCTCATGACCGTCGAGTAGGGGGGGGGGGGGTAGGGGGGTTGGGTTGTGATGGAACTAGTTACTTGTTTAGTTAGGATTGAACGATATAGTTAGTGATTTAGTGTATTATATAATATAAAGTGTGTTAGGGTGTTCGGGGACCCTAACTAGCTCAGAAAAGTAAAAACAATGTATTTGGCAATATTTTTATGTTCCGGGTAAAGTCCGGTTGTTCGGTTGGACGTTGATCCGTTAAAGTGTTAAATAAAGCTTTAAAGTGTCTTTTATATTACTTTTAGTGACACATTAAATTCCCAACACTTTGGAAAGTGTCTAGGACTATTTTACCAAGTTTTTGCACTTTACTAGTATTGTTAAATGCTGAATTTTGGTTAACTAGTGCAGAATTCTGCACTTTAAGTATGTTTTAGGCACTTCCGGGCACTATAACTATCACCTAGTGACGTAGTTTTATGGTCCTCACTTCCCTACACTCCCTACTAGTGTAGTACTCTATCTCTGGCTCATACTGGCCTCCAAAATATTATATGTCTAGGTGCTGGCATTGTCAGCATGTTGTCTGGGTTATCCGCTTACTGTGCTAACTGTGCTTTGTGCATCATGGTTGTCACTAATGTTTGTATGTAATAAATGGAGTGACAGTATAAAAGTGATGCATGTGTATGTATGTAACAGAAATCAGAAAGCTGTTAAATCACAGTTGTAATCAAGCTCAGTCATTAAGCACAAATTAAGAATTAATTAATTGTACGGATACCTGTAAATGTGAGGGTTGTCACATTCTCCCCCCGTTAAGAAAATTTCGTCCCGAAATTTTAGGTTCTGCTTCTGGTTGCAGGGGTCTTGGGAAATAAGTGGGGGTATTTCTCCTTCATACGATCCTCACGTTCCCACGTGAATTCTGGCCCATGTCTTGCATTCCATCGAACTTTGATGAGCTTGACACTACTCCTGTGTGTTTTGTTAACTTTCCAATCCGTAACCTCAACGGGTTCTTCGGTAAAGTGGAGCGTGTCGTCGATATGAACTTCGTCAGCAGGAATGATCACTGTCTCCTGTGTTGGACTCTTTTTCAAATTCGATACGTGGAATGTATCGTGGACACCATTAAGTTCAGCAGGTAGGTCCAACTTGTATGCCACAAGCCCAATCCTTTGCAGGATTCTGAACGGGCCAATGTAACGCGGATTCAACTTCCCACGCTTTCCAAAGCGTGCCACACCCTTCTAGGGTGAAACCTTTAACAAAACCATATCTCCCACCTCAAACTGTAGAGGTTTCCTTCTTCGATTTGCATAGGCTTTCTGTCTGTCGCGAGCCGCCTAGATGCGCTTTCGAATTTGAAAGATTTTGTCTGTTGTCTCTTGTACTATTTCGGGGCCAACAAGCTGTCTATCACCCGCATCAGCCCAACATAGCGGTGATCGACACTTGCGTCCATAAAGAGCTACAAATGGCGCGGCTCCAATGCTGGTGTGGTAGCTGTTGTTGTACAAAAACTCGACTAATGGTAAGTGATTATCCCAGCTACCACCCAAATCCATTACACATGCTCTCAGCATATCTTCCAATGTCTGAATAGTTCGTTCGCTCTGGCCATCAGTTTGTGGATGAAATGCAGTACTTAGATTCAACTGTGAGCCAAAAGCTTCTTGTAAGGACTGCCAAATCCTTGATACAAAGCGTCCATCTCTATCAGAGATAATCGAGAGAGGCACTCCATGACGTGCAACAATCTCTCGCATGTATATTTCAGCAAGTTTACTAGTGTTGTCCTTTTCCTAGATCGGTAAGAAGTGTGTAGACTTTGTTAGGCGGTCTACTATTACCCAAATTGTATCGTGGCCTCTGGGCGTCCTTGGCAATTTCGTTATGAAGTCCATTGAGATCTGCTCCCACTTCTATTTGGGTATTTCAGGTTGCTGCTAGAGACCTGAAGGCTTCTGGTACTCGACCTTAACCTTGGCGAAAGTTAAACATTTACCAACGTATATCGCTACATCGCCTTTCATCCTAGGCCACCAGTAGAAATCCTTGAGGTCCTGGTACATCTTATCCGCTCCGGGATGAATCGAGTACCGAGATTTGTGAGTTTCGTAAAAAACAACCTTCCTCAAACCACCAAACAGAGGAACCCAAATCCGTTTCATGAAGCATAAAGTTCCTTCCTCGTTTGGTATCAACTGCTTCACCATCCCATGGAGATACTCATCCTCAATATTCCTTTCTTTCAAAGCTTCTCTATGTACGGCACGAATGCGTAAAGAGAGGTCTGTCTGGACAATCATCTCCAAAGCCCTAACCCTTATGGGCTTAATCCTTTCTTTTCGGCTCAGGGCATCGGCGACCACATTTGCTTTCCCTGGGTGGTATTTGATCTCGCAATCATAATCATTCAACAGTTCTACCCAGTGCCTTTGCCTCATGTTAAGCTCCTTTTGGTCAAATATGTGCTGCAGGCTTTTGTGATCAGTGAAGATTGTGCAGCGCGTGCCATATAAGTAGTGTCGCCAGATCTTTAACGCAAATACCACCGCGCCTAACTCCAAGTCGTGCGTGGTATAATTTTTCTCGTGGATCTTCAGCTGGCGTGACGCATATGCTATAACCTTCTGGCGCTGCATTAGCACGCAACCTAATCCCTGGCGTGATGCGTCGCAATATACCACGAAGTCGTCCGTTCCTTCGGGTAGCGATAAGATCGGTGCATCGCAAATTTTGTTTTTCAAAAAATGAAACGCTTCTTCTTGCTTGTCACCCCACTCAAACTTCTTGTCTTTCTGTGTGAGTGCGGTCAGAGGTTGAGCGATTTTAGAGAAATCCTCAATGAACCTTCAATAATAACCAGCCAAACCTAAGAACTATCGGATCTCGGTTGGCGTCTTTGGAGTCTCCCAATTTTTGATTGCCTCGATCTTTGTTGGATCCACATGGATTCCATTTCCATTAACCACATGTCCAAGAAATTGGACTTCACGTAGCCAAAACTCGCACTTCGAGAACTTGGCGTATAATTTCTCCTTCTTGAGTAGCTCTAGAATAGCTCTTAAGTGTTGCTCGTGCTCGTCCTTTGTCTTCGAGTAGATCAGAATGTCGTCAATAAACACGATCACAAACTTATCCAAGTACGGCTTGCAGACTCTGTTCATTAGATCCATGAAAACTGCCGGTGCATTCGTTAACCCAAACGGCATGACCAGGAACTCGTAATGTCCATAACGAGTTCTAAAGGCCGTTTTCGGGATACTTTCCTCTTGTATCCTTAGTTGATGATATCATGATCGAAGGTCGATCTTTGAATAAAAGCTCGAACCTTGCAGCTGATCAAATAGGTCATCAATCCTTGGCAAAGGATATCTATTCTTGATAGTCAACTTATTAAGCTCGCGGAAGTCTATACACATACGAAAACTACCATCCTTCTTTTTGACGAACGGAACTGGAGCTCCCTAAGGTGAGAAGCTTGGCCTGATAAATCCTTTATCCAATAGCTCCTGAAGTTGCGTCGACAACTCCTGCATCTCTGAAGGCGCAAGTCGGTAAGGTGCCTTAGCCACAGGCGCGACGCCTGGGACTAAGTCAATGTGGAACTCGACTTGTCTTTGCGGCGGTAATCCTGGCAAGTCTTCTGGAAAGACTTTAGGATATTCTTTTACTACTGGAATGTCTTCGATCTTTGGTTCAGCAGCTTCTTTATCCACGATGTGTGCCAAGAAGGCAACACATCCTTTCTGTAAACCCTTTCTAGCTTTCAGACAGCTAATGATTCTCAGAGGCATATCGCGCTTTTCTCCATGAATTACGATCGTCTCTCCATCTTCTATTGGGATGCAGATGGTCTTTTCATGGCAAACAATCTCAGCTTTGTTGCTCGATAGCCAACCCATCCCGACCACCACGTCGAAACTTCACAATTCAACTGGTAGTAGATCCAAATTGAACTCGTGTTTTCCTTGCTCAATCACGCATCCTCTGATGACTTCACCCGTTTCAACTAGTTTCCCATTCGCTAATTCAATCGAGTACGGAATGTCTAACTTACTAGGTGTCAACCCAAGTATATTCTTAAATTCTATCGATACGAAACTATAATCGACACCAGTATCAAACAGAATAGATGCAAAACGTTGGTTTATTGGGAACGTACCAGTGACTACGTTTGGATCCTGGCGCGCTTCCCTTGCGCCGATGTTAAAGACTCTTCACCGTGCTTGGTTCAGTTTTGGGCATTCCCTCTTAAAATGCCCGACGTCTCCACAATTGAAATAACCGGGTCCATGACCATTTCCATTCCCATTTCCACCTTGAGCGTTGTTTTGGTTGCGATTTCCACTTCCAGCTTGGTTTGCAAAGTTTCCACGGTTTCCAATTCTGCCATTACATCCTTGTTGGCGGTTTCCATTACCATTCCCATAACCTCGATTACCACCACGCCCAGTACCACTTCCGGCCCAACACGTATCCTTCGAGTGGCCGTTCCTTCCACATGACTCACATTTTCTCAATCCGCATTGGCCAGAATGATGGCGCTGGCATGTCTCACACTTGGGCAGAGTGCCCATATAACCTCTGACTTTGCTTTCAACACCGGTTTTGGCCCTAGCCGGTGTACTCGACTCACCCCTCTTGCTTACAACATTGGTACCTTGCTTGAAGTTGGAAAATTTCTGTTTATTTTCACCAGACGACTCAACACGTGTTTCCTTTTTCTTCTGATCAGAAATTGAGAACTTGTTCAACCTAATGGCCTCTTCAGTAAGCGCCACACTGAGGTCTATGGCTTCGGTGATCGTTGCAGGCTTGGATGTGGTAACCATACTCATTATTTGGGGTGCCAACCCCCAGATGAAGCACTCGACACGTTTAAATTCGGGTGTGACCATGTACGGTACTACATGAGATAAATCATGAAATCTCTGAACATATTCTGCAATCTTAGGACCATCCATTCTTAGATGCCAGAACTCAGTTTCTAGCTTCTGTATTTCAGCACGCGAGCAGTACTTCCTTCTCATTAGCTCTTTTAGCTCATTCCAGGTTAACGCATAAGCAGCAGCTTCTCCTAACGTCTGCACTTGCAGATTCCACCACGATAGGGCTCCATCCAGAAATAGCCCTGAGATGTAGGTCACTTGTTGCTCGGGAGCGCATTTGCTCATTCGTAGGACAAAATCTGTCTTCTCAGCCCACCGGACAAATGCAACAGCACCTCCAGTGCCGTTGAAATTCACGGGCTTACAGTCAATGAACTGCTTGTAGGTGCACCCTGCACATACGTTGGAATTTACAAATGATATTAGCGGTCGTCCTATAAATATCCAAATGTATCGTGATATATCTCAAACGAATTAACATTGCCATGGGGTGGATTGTTATTACCGTTTTTGTTGTTGTTGTTCGATGGGTTCCTGCTGGTTTCTGTTTGGGAGGCCGCATACTGTGCTATAGCCGTGGCAATTATCCCTTGGAGTTCCGCCTCGGTAGTAGGCATGCGTACATCGCGTCTTGGAGGCATCTTCTAAAAGATGATTATATAGGTCAGGTCATAGTAAGTAAATAATATGCGCACGTTCTAACATTTATCAATCACATAACATCACATGTTATAACGTAAAACAAATAACTCAACAAAGCATGTAGTGAGAATGTTGCCATTGAGCCTCATTAATCACGACCACAATATTGTATCACAAGTTTAGTAGTACATCATACATCCAAATGACATCAATGGGTCACATCACCCTCAAAAATACAAGTCAAACTACAACTATCATATACACAAGTGTGATCTCTCAACAGTCTTCGTAAGCTGGCTCAATAGCGACCTTCTCACCAAAAGATCGACCTGCATAAAACCAAAAATGCCTATGCTGATGGCTGTGGAGGAGGAGGAGGAAAATGAGAGAAGAGCAAGCGACGCATATGTAACCAGTCCTCCTCTAAGGCACGATAGGCGCGCAACAAATATGCTATATGCTGCTTAGAAGTCCAAAAGCGAGCGTCTGAATCGGGGGAAAGTGGACGAGGAGTGTGTGGTGCTGTAAATGGGGTCTGACAATGACAAGATGGATGTGGAGCTCTCTCCAAATCCTGATACGACGCATCAATGCATCCTGCTGTATCATCAAGGAAGTGAGGATGTCCTCCGTAGAGTACCCAACATGGTATAGGTGGTACGGATCAGGCAGTGGCATGATAGGTGTCACACCCCGACCGCGTAAAACAACAAATCGCGGCGGAAACATCGGGGCGTGTTGCAACAGAATTAATGTTTCATAACCATGGATATCAAAAGTGTTTCGTTTTATTAAACATTGAATAATTACATCGTTTGGAAATCTAAATACACAATTTAAACATAATCTATCATTGTTATTGAGTCACTAAGGCCTTGTCCAGTCCTATGTGAGCATGCATCTTATCAATCGATATCATTCAACAATACCTGAAACATATGTGAAAACGAGGTCAGCAAAGAAATGCTGGCGAGTACATAGGTTTTGTGAAAATAAGATTCATGACTTCTGTTTTAAGAAAATGTTTAGTCATGAACCTTGTAATTTGCTTTGTCTTTGTAAATCATTTGAAAAATAATAAGTTCAAGTGATATGTATAAATAAGAGAATAATGCATGATTAAATGAATAACCATGTAAAATGAGTTTGTATAAGATAAGTTGTTTGTAAATAATTGTCTTGTGAAAAGTATGTTACTTGTATAAAATGTTCTATGTCTCAAACTGAAATGATTCAAATAACGCTACAATATGTAATACCATACAAGCACTTATATATAGGAAGTACCAGCGGGGTATCCACCATGCTTGTATCATATTCCACATGCATTGTTACTTAATCACTTAGTCAAACCAAACCACCAAAGTAATGTTCGTGCCCAATGTAAATCATGTAATATGTATAACCAAAACCCAATCGTATATCGCTTTGAAGCCAATCGTTTACCCAATCGTTAAATTCGTTTTAGGTCGTGAAACTACTTAAATGGTCGTCTTGCTAATAACATTCAAACCTTCTTGACTCGCATTAATAAACCCTTACCAAAGGATAGATTAACAATTCACATTAATAAACCCTTACCAAAGGATAGATTAACATCTCGCATTAATAAACCCTTACCAAAGAGTAAATTAACAATTACAGATTCAGTCGCTACCCACAACACCCACACATAACTACGGGTGTAGTAAATAACGGGACTTGTCAGATCCTATGGTACCATAACCTAATACTGGTCGGCTTGATCATTGCTAATGAATGTCATTTGTTATGTAACCCAACCAACAAGTTTGTTCACTTTATTGAAATCGTTATTAGTTTTGTATAAATCGTCTTAATCGTTTTTGAAACCATCGTTATACCATCGAAAATCGTTTTGTTATCATCGTTAAAGCCTTGAAAACATTTAGCACATATGAGTCACCCCAAAACAATTGAAAGCAGTAAAATAGGGGAATAATGTACTCGCCTGAGAATGCTTAGAGGTCTTGAACAACAACCAAACAAAGCTAGAGAGAGCACGGAATCAGTCGACAATCTAAAACTATATAAATAAACCGGACTTAAATCGGGAGATCGGATAGGATGAGGCTTGGTAAACCAAATGAGTATTGGAACTCATATGATATGGTTTAACAAGGCCTACATACTACAATGAAACCAAACCTAAGTGCTTTCGACCCATCGCGACCCATTAAGGTAACATACGCTACTTTAACGCGTCGTGCGCGCAAAGAGCGTTCGAGACGTCTAACTAGTCCTATGACAAGTATTTATATGCCTAAACGTGTTTAATTATGTTATATAATCAGTTATGTACAAAAGTTTAGGTTACATAAGCTTAATTACCAATTATACATGAAAAGGGTATTCTGGTAATTTACCTAAGGCATATAAACTACCTATCATACAACTATTCAAACGAAGCGACCATAGGGTATAACCTCGGGAGGTTATTCCCTACCTACTATGGTCACCTAATGTATTTGGTCGGATCTTAATGATCGACCAAACTGGGTCGGGTTCGAAGGTATAAGCGATTTATTAGATCGCTTACCCTACGACCCTAGACAACGTGGTAATCAGTAGGCATAGTCCCAAGGGACTATAACCAACGTGATTACACTCACGTTGCGAAGTTCAAACGAACTTCGCATTGACCATAACTGGTCAATGTAGAAAGTCAAACAAAGTTTGACTTTCAGACTCGAAAGACTCGAAAAGCAATAAAAGAACGAAATAATACTTACGAAGGGTCCCCGAATGCTAACTTTGATTCAAAAATATCAGGTATGAAACAATAGTTTCAACTTAGAGTTTCTCAAATCAAAGTTCTTGTAATTTTGAAGCATGGGGGGTGGGGTATTTATAGGATTTCCCGAACCGTTAGGATCGTTTCTTGGAAAAAGTGCTTCAATCTTGGCCATACACTAGCACCCATGGTATTGTAATACCATGTGCCCAAAATACCAGCCCATAGATTCCCAAAACCATGTGCAACAAGTGGGAAGGACTAGATTCGATGTATAAGCAAACATCTTTCAGAAATGACAGTTTTGGTCCCTGTTATGTGTTTATGCCATTTCCGACACTTCTAAGGCCCGTAAAGCCAACTTTAAGGCCCTAAAATGATGTCTAAACATTGTGGACATGAAACATACTCAAAAATATGCCGGGTGTTGGTTCGTTTGGTCGTACGAACGCGATGTTCGCTTAATTACGACGGAATGCGCATAAGCGCGAAAAACGATCCAAATGACGCAACGAATGGATTTTTGGTAATCCAAACACTAAAGCATAATATAGTCATGCTTACATAAATTTTTGGATGTCCGGATGTATTCAGAACGTAAGTTATGCGCGAAAATGCAAACTTGTGCACTTTTTGACACTTTTAGTCCCTGAATGACCCAAAAGTTTATTTTAGCACACCGAACACCTCAAAGCTTATTTCTAAGCTATGTAAAGGATATTTATGGTATGTTTAACTTATGGTCATGTTCCGGAATGTCTGTTACAGTTCAAATTGGCATACTTTCGTAGTTTGTCAACTTTAGTCCCTGTAAGCGATTTAACTTGATTTTGCCATACCAAAGCCTTCAAAACTTATTTCTAAGTTATGTAAAGGTTATTTAAGGTATGTTAAGCCTATGTCACTATTCCGGAGTGTTTGTTGCATTAAACTGGTTATATTTACGCATCGGTGCGCGTATAACCTTCCAGAAAGCGATTTAGAGTTTGAAATTGAACAAGAATTGATATGTGCAAATGATACACATATTTTTACAAATCCCAAGTATGAAAATATAATATTTCATTGGTTTGGTATTTGTTTGATGGCCGTGGAGGCACAGGTGTTACAGTCTCCCCTACTTTAGGAAATTTCGTCCCGAAATTTATTTAGAGGAAACTTGTGAGAGTTTAAAACATGAAGTTGAAAAGACCGAACAACATTGGTTAGGGTTCTAAACTTCTAGTAACTTTAATAACATCATGCTTGCAATGTAAGAGGGATACTTATATACAAGTATATGAAGCATCATTGGTGCGTCCACCGTGCCTCCATTACATTGTTATCATTTTATTATTGTTGTCACTATCGGTTCTTACACATAGTAAACCTTACTGGGTTTCTGTGCACTAAATTTCATAATTATGTACGCGTCCATAATTAGACAATTCCTTGCACAGTTTACACAGTCTATTTTATAATGTGTAGGGTAAAACCAAATGAACAATCCTGTGATGTGTGTAACTAGACCGCCATAGAGTCCTTTTAATTAAATCAATAAATGATCTAAATAGACTATCAAGGAGTCTGTTCTGCTACATCACTAGATGTCGTTCTTTAACTAAATTGTGAATCAATCTTTTTGACTAGACCACTCAAGGGTCTATCATCGAATCCTGGAATGCTACTATATAACCCAAGGGTCTTAACTACCACGTAGAAGCCCATAAGGATTTAAGGTAGTACCTTTTTAATATCCTACTATGAATCCCTCATATGAAGATATAAAAGATTCTATGAGGATTTGAAAATCGTTTACCACACAAAAACACAGAGGAGAACACATAAACACATATCACATAATCGCATAATCGTATACTCGCATAATTGTTTAAATTGACCTTTAAATTTGTTATCTTAGGACACGGGTATTTAATGCATACAAGGAATCAATTCTTAATTGCATCAATTTGGATGGATCCATATGAATACCCTGCTTGTTGACTACATGACCCAAAAACTGAACTCCTTTAAGCCAAAATTTCCTCTTGGAGGATTTAGTGAAAAGTTTGTTCCTTCTTTAAGGGTTCCAATGTCAACGAAGGTGTTGATCGGGATCGGCTCGTGATATGAATAGATCAAGATGTCATTAATAACAATGACGAACTGATCCAAATAAGGCTTGCAGACTCTATTTATTAAGTCTTTGAAGATGGCTGGAGCATTTGTCAACCCAAAAGGCATGACTGTAAACTCTTAATGGCCATACTTCGTGCAGAAAACCGTTTTGGGAATATCTTCTTCGAGAATGCAAAGTTGATGATACCCAAAACGCAAATCGATCTCGGAAAATATGAAACGCTATTCAGTTGATCGGAGAAATCGTTGATTTAAGGTAGGGGATATCGATTCTTGATGATAAGCTTACTAGGCTTACGTTAATCGATATACATTCGAAAAGATCCATTTTTCTTTTCACAAGGAGGACAGGAGTTTCTCCAAGGTGAAAAGTTCGGACGGATGAATCCTTTATCAGACAACTCGTGAAGCTGTTTCGATAATTCTTGCATCTCGAACGGTGCAAGATGATAAGATACTTTAGATTTAAGAGAAACTAGTGTTTGAGGTTCTTAGGGAGATCACAAGTGACCATAAAAATGACAGAACCACACGAGTAGTTTCGTCTTTGTGATGACATCATAAGGTTGGATCAAACATTCATACAATTGCATTAGTTGAAAATAAAAACCACAAATTTTTATTTATATAACAACCGCATTGTCTTTAAATGTTACAAGATAACAACCAGAGAAATTTCAAAATTCTACTTGTTCTTCATCATTGATTGCCTCATTGATGTTATACACTCGTCCTCGTGCTGGATTTACATTGACGTTGACGTTCGCATTCGGGTTTGCGTTAGCATTTGCATTCACCAGTCTTGGGCAGTTGTGGCGGAAATGACCAATCTCTCCGCAATTGAAACATGAACCCAGTGGGAATCTCGCAGCATTCCCTTGAACCTGAGCTTGACCTGAGCAGCCTGATTTTGTCCCAGACGACAAATATTGGCCAAATGCCCAAGTCTACCACATGTTGTGCATTTCTTGCAATCTTGTTGTGCAACGTGATGACCATTGCAACGGGCACAATGTGGTGCGGTACCAGCATATGCCTTCTTTGCAGCTGGCTGTGCCGGTGGGTTTTGCAAGTTCTGAGCAGTCTGTGCTGTAACAGCAAAATTTTGGGCACCCTTCCGCTTCTTTGATTTCTTCGAAGTCTCAACTTCCTTATCCTTCTTGTTTTGACCTTTCTTGCTATCCTCCTTGTCAGACTCCTGCTTCTTACCCTTGTCACCCTTTCTGTGTAACTTATTCTTCCGAATCTGCGACTCAGTCAATGTCGCAGCTAACTCGATCGCCTGACGGAGTGTGGTAGGGCTACTACCAGTAAGGATGTCTTATACCGTGTCAGGTAGGCCGTCAATGTACCTTTCGATAGCCTTGTCGAGTGGGGTAACCATTGTCGGGCAAAGCAGACTCAACTCCTCAAACCTATTAGTATACGCCCTGTGCTCACCACTATCTTGCTTCAACTCATCAAATTCCTTCTCCAAAGCTCGCTGCTCATGACGAGGACAGAATTCCCTCATCATAAGGGCCCTAAGTTCAGCCCACGTCTGTGCTAGAGCAACTTCTGCACCACGATCCCTCATAACCCCGTTCCACCATGTGAGAGCCCTCTTCTGAAACACACTCGAAGAAAACTCGACCCTGCGATTGTCAGGACACTGCACGTGGCGGAAAGTATTCTCAATGCTCTCGAACCATTGAAGAAGCCCAGTCGCTCCTTCAGAACCACTAAACTTGAGTGGTTTAGCCTGGTTAAAATCCTTGTATTTACACTGTGCGTTATTGTTGTTGTTATTATTGCCGTTGTTGTATATCTCGTGGACTTGGGTTACAACCCCGGGAAGCACAACAGCCACCTGCTGAGAGATCAGGGCTGCGAGTTCTTCAATAGTGAAAGTCCGAGCATCGGTTTGAGCATCGCGTCGAGGAGGCATTGTCTAAAAGAGGAAACATGAAATGAACGAGTGAGAGAATTAGACGAAAAGAATGAGATGAATAAATCTGATGGAAGCAAGGATAGTGGTCATTTGTTTGTTACTACAAAGCAACAAACGACACACAGAACTAATCAAAGTAAATGGGTCAAAAATAATGTATCGCGAAGACATGCTCGCCTATAAGTGAACACTCATCCCAAGAATTCCCAGGTAAGCACAACTGGTCTCGCGTCTGATGAGATGTATACGAAGTGCTTGCCTAGACAGAAAACCCAGAATACAGGCATTCACCCTTCCAGTTTGCACGTGTTCACATTATTTAAGACTCAAAACTTTGGCAAGAGTTTGAAAATTCCAAAAGGGGTTCGAAACCTTATAACTGAGGGTTCAACACCTTATAACTGAGGGTTCAAAACCTTGAAATCAATCATCCTAGAACAGATGATTAGTTTTCAAAGCGGTTTTGAAATTTATGTTCTTGTTGTGGTCGTCACCTAAGGATAGGTGACGGTATGGTTTTATGACTAAACGCAAGTAAACTCGCGTTAGGGTCCTAAGAAGGTTATAGACTAGGTCAAAGCATTACTAATAACCTAATTCCCTATAACCATTGGCTCTGATACCATCTTTCTGTCACACCCCGACCGCGTAAAACAACAAATCGCGGCGGAAACATCGGGGCGTGTTGCAACAGAATTAATGTTTCATAACCATGGATATCAAAAGTGTTTCGTTTTATTAAACATTGAATAATTACATCGTTTGGAAATCTAAATACACAATTTAAACATAATCTATCATTGTTATTGAGTCACTAAGGCCTTGTCCAGTCCTATGTGAGCATGCATCTTATCAATCGATATCATTCAACAATACCTGAAACATATGTGAAAACGAGGTCAGCAAAGAAATGCTGGCGAGTACATAGGTTTTGTGAAAATAAGATTCATGACTTCTGTTTTAAGAAAATGTTTAGTCATGAACCTTGTAATTTGCTTTGTCTTTGTAAATCATTTGAAAAATAATAAGTTCAAGTGATATGTATAAATAAGAGAATAATGCATGATTAAATGAATAACCATGTAAAATGAGTTTGTATAAGATAAGTTGTTTGTAAATAATTGTCTTGTGAAAAGTATGTTACTTGTATAAAATGTTCTATGTCTCAAACTGAAATGATTCAAATAACGCTACAATATGTAATACCATACAAGCACTTATATATAGGAAGTACCAGCGGCGTATCCACCATGCTTGTATCATATTCCACACGCATTGTTACTTAATCACTTAGTCAAACCAAACCACCAAAGTAATGTTCGTGCCCAATGTAAATCATGTAATATGTATAACCAAAACCCAATCGTATATCGCTTTGAAGCCAATCGTTTACCCAATCGTTAAATTCGTTTTAGGTCGTGAAACTACTTAAATGGTCGTCTCGCTAATAACATTCAAACCTTCTTGACTCGCATTAATAAACCCTTACCAAAGGATAGATTAACAATTCGCATTAATAAACCCTTACCAAAGGATAGATTAACATCTCGCATTAATAAACCCTTACCAAAGAGTAAATTAACAATTACAGATTCAGTCGCTACCCACAACACCCACACATAACTACGGGTGTAGTAAATAACGGGACTTGTCAGATCCTATGGTACCATAACCTAATACTGGTCGGCTTGATCATTGCTAATGAATGTCATTTGTTATGTAACCCAACCAACAAGTTTGTTCACTTTATTGAAATCGTTATTAGTTTTGTATAAATCGTCTTAATCGTTTTTGAAACCATCGTTATACCATCGAAAATCGTTTTGTTATCATCGTTAAAGCCTTGAAAACATTTAGCACATATGAGTCACCCCAAAACAATTGAAAGCAGTAAAATAGGGGAATAATGTACTCGCCTGAGAATGCTTAGAGGTCTTGAACAACAACCAAACAAAGCTAGAGAGAGCACGGAATCAGTCGACAATCTAAAACTATATAAATAAACCGGACTTAAATCGGGAGATCGGATAGGATGAGGCTTGGTAAACCAAATGAGTATTGGAACTCATATGATATGGTTTAACAAGGCCTACATACTACAATGAAACCAAACCTAAGTGCTTTCGACCCATCGCGACCCATTAAGGTAACATACGCTACTTTAACGCGTCGTGCGCGCAAAGCGCGTTCGAGACGTCTAACTAGTCCTATGACAAGTATTTATATGCCTAAACGTGTTTAATTATGTTATATAATCAGTTATGTACAAAAGTTTAGGTTACATAAGCTTAATTACCAATTATACATGAAAAGGGTATTCTGGTAATTTACCTAAGGCATATAAACTACCTATCATACAACTATTCAAACGAAGCGACCATAGGGTATAACCTCGGGAGGTTATTCCCTACCTACTATGGTCACCTAATGTATTTGGTCGGATCTTAATGATCGACCAAACTGGGTCGGGTTCGAAGGTATAAGCGATTTATTAGATCGCTTACCCTACGACCCTAGACAACGTGGTAATCAGTAGGCATAGTCCCAAGGGACTATAACCAACGTGATTACACTCACATTGCGAAGTTCAAACGAACTTCGCATTGACCATAACTGGCCAATGTAGAAAGTCAAACAAAGTTTGACTTTCAGACTCGAAAGACTCGAAAAGCAATAAAAGAACGAAAGAATACTTACGAAGGGTCCCCGAATGCTAACTTCGATTCAAAAATCTCAGGTATGAAACAATAGTTTCAACTTAGAGTTTCTCAAATCAAAGTTCTTGTAATTTTGAAGCATGGGGGGTGGGGTATTTATAGGATTTCCCGAACCGTTAGGATCGTTTCTTGGAAAAAGTGCTTCAATCTTGGCCATACACTAGCACCCATGGTATTGTAATACCATGTGCCCAAAATACCAGCCCATAGATTCCCAAAACCATGTGCAACAAGTGGGAAGGACTAGATTCGATGTATAAGCAAACATCTTTCAGAAATGACAGTTTTGGTCCCTGTTATGTGTTTATGCCATTTCCGACACTTCTAAGGCCCGTAAAGCCAACTTTAAGGCCCTAAAATGATGTCTAAACATTGTGGACATGAAACATACTCAAAAATATGCCGGGTGTTGGTTCGTTTGGTCGTACGAACGCGATGTTCGCTTAATTACGACGGAATGCGCATAAGCGCGAAAAACGATCCAAATGACGCAACGAATGGATTTTTGGTAATCCAAACACTAAAGCATAATATAGTCATGCTTACATAAATTTTTGGATGTCCGGATGTATTCAGAACGTAAGTTATGCGTGAAAATGCAAACTTGTGCACTTTTTGACACTTTTAGTCCCTGAATGACCCAAAAGTTTATTTTAGCACACCGAACACCTCAAAGCTTATTTATAAGCTATGTAAAGGATATTTATGGTATGTTTAACTTATGGTCATGTTCCGGAATGTCTGTTACAGTTCAAATTGGCATACTTTCGTAGTTTTGTCAACTTTAGTCCCTGTAAGCGATTTAACTTGATTTTGCCATACCAAAGCCTTCAAAACTTATTTCTAAGTTATGTAAAGGTTATTTAAGGTATGTTAAGCCTATGTCACTATTACGGAGTGTTTGTTGCATTAAACTGGTTATATTTATGCATCGGTGCGCGTATAACCTTCCAGAAAGCGATTTAGAGTTTGAAATTGAACAAGAATTGATATGTGCAAATGATACACATATTTTTACAAATCCCAAGTATGAAAATATAATATTTCATTGGTTTGGTATTTGTTTGATGGCCGTGGAGGCACAGGTGTTACAATAGGGGGCGTAGTCTATAAAAATGGCTCGCTAGATGGAAAGAAAGATGGTGCAGTAGGTGGTGTAACATGAGGAAACTGTGACATGACCGGATTAGACGTCGATACAGGTGGAACAAAAGTAGGATGAGAAATCTGTGGTATAAACTGGCCGCCTCCTGACATGAAAGGTACATGACCAAAAGGCTGTCGCGATGAACCCTCCCCAGGACGCGGTGGAGGGATGTCCTGGAGAAAGGTAATCGGAAGATCGGTACGATGGGCATCGGTCGTGTGTGGGTGGGATAGTGGAATATCAGTGGGTGCAGGAACAGGTGTGACGGGTACCACATACGGTGGATAGTCGTCATCGTCGATCCACCCGTTGAGGGTGTCGGCGTAACGTGGATCTATATGAGTAGCAAAAGGTGCACGGTTAAACAGTACCGGCACGGGATCGGGAAATGGTGCATCAATAACAGGATCATCTATCAAGGGTGGAACAACAGCGGGAAGATTAGCAAGGGGTATATCACCAACAAGAGGTGCAACGGCTGGTGCATCATCATGGACAGGGTCATGCTCTAATGCAGGGTCAGGAGCAACTACAGGCTCTAGGGCCACAGCAGGCTCCGGCTCAACAAGATCCATATCAAAATCAGCAGGGATGTCAAGCAAAGGGTCAATAGGATCTACGGGCGCCTATAAGGGCTGATCCATGTGAATAAACTCAATATCGTGGTTAGGATCGAAATCAGGGGGAAAGACCGGCTCAAAAGCGTCATCGACCTCGTGGTCAAACTCGAACTCGTGCGATGGACCGGGTGCAGCTGACATCGCCATGTCAGGGTCAGAAGAGTGAGGCTGCACACCATGGTCGTACAAAGATGCAGATGCCACAGACTCCAATGAGTCCGGGACAGGTGAACCAACAGGAAGCTCCCCTATAGGGGCCTCAGCAATGGGAAGAATAACGTCAGCATCAATAGGGGCCCCGCCCTCATAGTCAGCCTCAGGCGGATCTTCCTCAAACAGATCGATGTCGTCATCAGATACGACATCGAGTGGCATATCTATCACAGGGAAAACAGCAAGCCAAATGGGAGCAGGGATCACCGTAAGCGGTAGATCCTCGGCAGGAATGCCATCAGCAGGCTCAACTCCTACGTCAGGCAGCGCGAACGGCTGGAAATCATCGTCGTCAGTGCTGGTGGTGTCTGATGTGTAGACCTCTCGCTCTGACGGAATCTTGTCATCTGACCCGATCGCCATGGGGTCTAGTGTGTCCGATACTCCTGTGTCTGATGATGAAACCATGACGTCTGTAACACAATCACATATATGCACATATATCAATCATAAAGTCAAATAAACATGTCAGCCACAATAAAGCAAACAAGTAATCATCCTAGTCTCCTAGACTACCCTCCCAGCCTCTCAGACTGAACCTCCTAGCCTCTCAGACTAACTCCCTGGTGTCTAAGACCAACCTCCTAGTCTCTAAGACTAAACCCCCCCAACCTCTAAGATTGGACCCCTCAGTCTCTAAGACCGAACCTCCCTCAGCCTCTAAGACTGAACCTCCCCAGCCTCTAAGACTGAACCTCCCCAGCCTCTAAGATTGAAATATATAAATTTTGAAAAAGAGTATTTGTGCCTTTTATTTGTAAAAATGTTTTGTATCCTGGATCTGGACGTTTAGTGTATGCAATGTAAAAATGTTTTCGTGAGAGCCCTAGTGATCATAGTCTAGACTCGAGAAAGAATCCTAGTTCGCTATGATCGATGCTCTGATACCAAGCTGTCACACCCTGGCTTTTGCGGAAGCGTGGGTTTATTTGGTGTGACTTCTTAATACCATAGCAAATATCATAACCATGCTATATGAAATAAAACACATGATGTTCATCCATTAATTAAGTTTTAAAAGTTACCACAACAACATTGTTTTTAAAAGTCGACACATAACATAACATACAACCACAACATAATTAAAAACATGTTCATACGACGCGACAAAAGACTTGACTAGAAATACAGTTTAAGACTTTTAACCCGTCCAGGCAAGGGTCACACTTCCTAAACCTGGATGACATCATTATTCCTTACGCAGCTTAACGAGATTGCATACCTTGCCAGATCCACTAATTTCCTGAAATACATGTAGTTTGAAAAATCAACAAAAGTTGAGCGAGTTCATTTAAAAGTGAGTATGTATAAACCTTTGTAGTATGTATGAAAATCCCTGGTATGTAGCAATTAAGCAGAAAGAGATCACCACTGGGTTGCAAAGCCAATGATATGTGTGAAGTGATGCAGGAAGACTCAAACCTAGCAGATTTTTACGTCGGGCTCAAAGTTACCCCATGGTCCGTACAGTGGACTCAGGAGTTGGGCTCGCTACACCCAAATAGATCTACCACTCATGACCCTCGGTCCTACAATGAGGATTAATGGCCCCAAGTACCACCTACCCACTCACATGATCTAAGTAGTATACCCTCCTTAAGCTAACCATACCATGTATAAAAGTGTCTGTAATTACTGTAACATGTATTCCACCCCCGAAGTATAAAAACTGAAAACAGTTAAGAGAAAAGGGGGACATGAACTCACTGAAGTGCGTATCCTGTAACGTCAATCTCAAGCTCGAACTGCTGCGTGACGACCTACACGTACTAATGTCTATTAGACGAACGACCGTGCCTTGGCTTAGGGTTTAGTGTTTTGAGTTGCGTTACTATGATATAATACTTGTTAAAATAATATTAATTATTTTAACTTAACTTTTGTATTAAGGAAAATAGTTAGGCAACTATTTTGTATCCACACTTCTTAATTATTTTGTATGTATATTTCCTTCCCAAGGATGGGGTATTTATACATGTACACTTGTAATTCCGAAAAATATATTTTAAGTCCCACTTAGAAAATATATCTTTAACCACTTGTCTAAAATATTTTAATTCCAAAATATACATATTTTTCCCAAAAATATTACATTTTACCTCATACATTTTCCAAAATAATACTTATCAAAATATACATATAAGAGTATTTTCCAAATACACATAAGTTACGTTTTAGCGTGTCGCAAAGCAACGATACTTGCGTAACTTAAATATTTATTTGTGAGAGCGTTGGTATTATTTTGGAGTTGAAATTTCATAATATTTTCAAGTTATATTATTTTTATTCTAAAAATAATATATATCTAGTTTGCAAAATAATCAAATAATCACACAAGCGTCCTATTATAAAATATATATTCTAAATATATATATTTATCAAGTTTTATTTACGAAAATCCACCTCCGGTACTTGGTAATTTTTGAAATAAAAATCATGGCAAACTTTATTTTGAAAACCAAGTTAAAAATATATTTGTAAACATTTGTTAGAAAAATATTTCTAAGTGTTGAAATTCTGGAAAAAATTCGCCAGAGTTTCCTTTGTAAATGGAGGTGTCCATGCTTTTTAGCATATCATTTTCTTTTGTAAAAATCATTCAAACAATCACCAACCAATAATATATAATCTCTATTTACCAACTTGACAAAAATAAACACAAATCATAACCTTATGAACTTGAAAGTTTATGAAAACAAGTAGTAACTTACTAACATAATTAGTAAGTCTTGTTACCTTTAAAAATGTGATTAGTTTCTTAAAAGCTTTATTTTTAAAGGGTTTCAAGTTTTACAACTTCTAGTCATGATTTACAAAAATATTTCTTTGTTAAATATTATTTCTACACAAGTGTTCCTACACTTGTTTACTTACTAAAAATGTGTTTATTTCATGTAATATCCAAGTTTTAACAAAACTCGTTCCTTTCACTTGGTTCTTTCGAAAACCCGCTCATAGATCTTTAGATCTACAAGTTTATAACTCATTTTTCCAAGAAAACTTATATTTATTCAAGTTCAAAGTTCATGTGTGGATGGTTTCATCATCCTTCATATCTTTAACCTTTACATCTTGCTAGTTCATGTTCTTAAATATGATCTAGCAAGTCTAGGTGATGAACCATCTTACTTCTACTAACAAACAACATGTATTAAGCATAACAACACAAGATCAACATGATTTCAACATCATTTAACGATACATCTTCTCTTTATCCACTCTTCATTCTTCATGTTCAAGATTAGTTTAAGTTCTTTAGAGTTTCTTAACATTTTTTCATTCAATCAACTATTAACCACTAAAAATAAGAACAAGATGAAGATTTGAAGCACTTACTACTAGCACAAGGCTAGGGGAGTTTCAAAGCGTAAAAGTGGTGGATAAAAGAAAACTAGAGTGGTCCTTGAGCTTCCGAGTGCACCAAGCTTGCTTGTTGGACCTCTTGCACCTTTGGTTGTATGGAAAATGGCTTGAATGAGAGTTGATGGTGGTGATATGGTGGAGGGTGTTGGCGGCCGTAGGTGGGGAAGGAGAGGAAGAGAGAAGCTTGTTGATGTTGAGTGTTTGATGAAATGAGATGGTTATCTCTCATACATATTTATAAACCATATTTCTCTATTAACCAACATACATTGTGTTTCTTAATGTCCAACAATTAGCAATTTAATAATCAAAAGAATGGGGTGAGGGTGTACCACCCTCATGACCGTCGAGTAGGGGGGTGGGGGGTTGGGTTGTGATGGAACTAGTTACTTGTTTAGTTAGGATTGAACGATATAGTTAGTGATTTACTGTGTTATATAATATAAAGTGTGTTAGGGTGTTCGGGGACCCTAACTAGCTCAGAAAAGTAAAAACAATGTATTTGGCAATATTTTTATGTTCCGGGTAAAGTCCGGTTGTTCGGTTGGACGTTGATCCGTTAAAGTGCTAAATAAAGCTTTACAGTGTCTTTTATATTACTTTTAGTGACATATTAAATTCCCAACACTTTGGAAAGTGTCTAGGACTATTTTACCAAGTTTTTGCACTTTACTAGCTAGCATTGTTAAATGCTGAATTTTGGTTAACTAGTGCAGAATTCTACACTTTAAGTATGTTTTAGGCACTTCCGGGCACTATAACTATCACCTAGTGACGTAGTTTTATGGTCCTCACTTCCCTACACTCCCTACTAGTGTAGTACTCTATCTCTGGCTCATACTGGCCTCCAAAATATTGTCTGTCTAGGTGCTGGCATTGTCAGCATGTTGTCTGGGTTATCCGCTTACTGTGCTAACTGTGCTTTGTGCATCATGGTTGTCTCTAATGTTTGTATGTAATAAATGGAGTGACAGTATAAAAGTGATGCGTGTGTATGTATGTAAAAGAAATCAGAAGGCAGTTAAATCACAGTTGTAATCAAGCACAGTCATTAAGCACAACTTAAGAATTAATTAATTGTACGGATACCTGTAAATGTGAGGGTTGTCACATTATATATAAGTGTTTTCGACATATTACATACCGTGGCGTTATTTAGTTCACTTGGGTAAACAATTTTAAAATGATGTCACCTAACGATGTTTTTGAAAGGATATAAACCATACTAGTTTTATTAACAAGTTAATATGAGATGTTTTACAATTTGATTTACTAAAACAAATGTTTTTGGGTTAAGAATCATGGCTACGAAGTTTTATAAATTATAACCTGCTTGATTTGAGTTGGTTAATTAAGTTGCAATGTTATAATATTTTCAAAACAAGGTTTTTAATAAATATTGCAACATGTAAACTAGCCATGAATCCGACACTCCTATAAAACCTATGTGCTCGCCAACATTTCTTTGCTGACTTTGTTTTTACATATGTTTCAGGTGATGTTGCTTGATGATGATTACTAGGAAGCATGAGTCACTTAGGATCTGGACGAGGCCTTAGTGACATAATAACAATATTAGTCGATATGTAACTTGTTTGTTTTGTGTTAAAACAATGTAAAATTACTTAATGAATCAATAAAACGAAACTTTTTGTATCCATGGTTGTGAAACAATAATTCTGCCACGACACTCCCCGACATTTCCGCCATGGTTTGTTGTTTTAACGTGGTCGGGGTGTGACTTGAAAATGAAAACAGTGGCTGATTTTAACTATCAGTGGATTGTGACAACTGTCACTTTTCCGTACATTCCGTACACTAATTGAATAGTAATCTGTGCTTAAATTATTGTGCATGATCTAGTTTACAAGACAAATGAATTTTTTATTACTGTTATATACATACAATGGCATTTCATGATACAAGACTTTATTCGTTGCTAGATGCAACACGAGATAGTTCTAATGATACATAGAACAAAATTGGCACCATTACCAGACAAACTAAAAATGCTGATGAAGTTCAGTACATAGACAAACAGTATTTTGAGGCCCAGTATGAGCCAGAGATGACATATTACACTAGTATAGTGTGTAGGGAAGTAAGGACCACAAAACTGCATGCCTAAGTGATAGACAAAGTGCCGGAAAGTGCCTAAAACCCACATAAAGTGCAGAATTCTGCATATTTCAGCAAAATTCAGTATTTTAACAAGTTTATTACATGCAAAAATATGGCAGAACGGTCCTGTATGCTTTCCTAAGTGTCGGGAATTAAAAGTGTCACAAAAAGTTACATAAAGGACACTATACGATATACCTTGACACTTTAACGAACCGGTTTTTAACCGAACAACCGGACATTACCCGGAACACTAAAATATTGCTAGAAGCATTGTTTTTATTTTTCTGAGCTAGTTATGGTTCCCGAAAACTTAAACATTCTACATAAAGGATCCTACACACTAAACACTAGATATTACACATAACACCCTAACTAATTACCATCATTTACCAACAACTTACAATTAACCCCCCCCCCCCCATATACAATTTACGGCCCAAGGGAGGTGGCCCCACCCAAAATATTACATGATCTTCCAAGATTTACCATAAATCTTCCTAAGATTTGATGAGATTTATTTAGATTGTGTAATGTACTATGGAGACATATAAACCATTGTGTAAAACTCACAAACTTGATTATAAGAGATCATCTTCATCATCACTTCAACACACCACACCCACTCTCTCCTCCCTCAAAGCTCACGACTGTAAACCCCTTCCCCACCATCACCATTTTCGGTCATCATCCAACAAGTCCAAGGTTATCCCAAGGTGTTACAAGGTGGTTTAGGAAGCTCGGTGCTCACGGAACTTGAAGGACCTCTCTTGTGTGCTATTATCCACTCCATTTTCACTTGTGTTCTTCCCTAGCTTCAAGCTAGTTGTAAGATCTTTATTAACTCTTGTTTACTTCATATTTATGGTGGTTAAAAGATATATATTGTTGAAATCATATGAACACTAAAAGAACATAAACTTGAATCATGAAACATAAGCCTACATAAGATGAAATCATGATGATATGATGTTGTTTAGCACATTGATGATATTTGCTTGTTGATTACTAGAAATATGATGTTGATCATCATGTGAAACTTGTTAGATTATGATTAAAAACATGATCTAACAAGATAAGAGGTGATTATGTGTTTATACAAGATGATCATCTTCTTGATTAAACATGAACTTGAAAACAAAGTGATTTCTTGTAAAATGACAAACAAAGTGAACTAGTAATCTTGTAAATCCAAGACTTGTGAACGATTTTTCTAAAGGAACCAAGTTAAAAGGATGATTTTTGAAAGTTCATGGTTTTATTAAACCTACACTATTGTTAGTGACAAAATAAGTGTAGAAATACTCTTGAAACAAGAAGATCTAATAAAGAAATATTTTCGTAAAATATGTTTACAAGTTGTAAACGTAAAAAATCCTCAATAATGAAGTTTACCAAGTAGTAGATATATTTTGGAGGGTAACTAAGACTACTAAATATTTTGCCGAGTTACTACACATTTTTGTGAAGAACCAAGTTCATGTTATTATGAAAAACATATAGTTTTTGCACTTGGTAAGTGTAATATGGTTTAGAGATTTGTTGTTGATTGTTTGAATGATTTTCGAAAAGAAAATGATATGCTAAATAGCATGGACACCTCCATTTACAAAGGAAACTATGGCAAAATTTTCTAAAAATTCCAACACTTAGAAAATATTTTCTAAACAAGTGTTCACAAGTGTGTTTTAAACTATGATTTCTAACATAAATTTTGCCATAAATTTTTGTTACGAAAATACAAGTGTTGGAGGTTGGTTTTTTTAAACAAAAATGGATAAATATGTATCTAGAATATATATTTACATTAAAATCATTGTGTGTGATTATGTGAAATAGTTATATTATTTTAGGGTAAAATAATATCACTTAACCAAGGATTTACAATCCAAATTAATACCAAAGATCACAAGGAATGAAATATAAGTTACACACATAAATATTGGCAAACCGAACAAGAACGTAACTTATAAAATATTCCGGAAAATACACTTACAAGTATATTTTTTTGGAAAGTATTATTTTGGATACAAGAAGTGAAAATACGATTTTTGTACATATTACCAAGTTATGTCATATTTTCAACAAGAAGAAAAATATATTATTTTTGGGAGATAAAAACATATATTTTATTGGAATACATTGTTTTTGACAAAACAAGTTTAAATATATTTTCTAAGTGAAACTTGAAAATATATTATTTTGGAAACTACAAATACAAGAATACGATAATACATGTATGAAATACTCCCATCCTTGGGAAGGAAACACGAAAACAAATACTTGAAAAGTATTATAACTCTGGATGATGTAAAGACATAAAGGAAATGTAACTCAAAACATGAATACTAAGGCAAGGCACGACCCGCTCGTCTAATAGACCCTAGCACATTGTAGGTAGTCGTGTTTGCTGACGAGATTTGAGTTACGAGTACTAAAGACGCAAAACAGTGAGTTCATGCTCCCCCTTTTCTTTAACTATTTTTGGTTTTATAACTCTCGGGGGTGAAATACATGTTACGAATACTTAAACGGTATGAAATGCCTATGAAATGCAATACTAGATCATGTGAGCATAGACTTAATACATAAATGCCATTAACACTTAATTAGGGACGAGGGTTAGATCTAACGGGTACGGCCGAACCCCACTCATGGTCACAACTAGTACCTAGTAGTGCTTCGGAGTCCCAGTCGAGGTTAATCGACACACTCGAGGTTAATCGACACAGTCGAGGTTAATCAACACAGTCAAGGTTAATCGACACAGTCGAGCGTAATCGACACAGTCGAGCGTAATCGACACAGTCAAGGTAAATTGACACAGTTGAGGTTAATCGACACATTCGAGGAAAATCGACAATGGTATAAGCCATTACGAGTGCTTCCTATGTCCTCACATGCCTTAAAGTCCTTGTAAAACATTCATGATTCATACACGCTTTTCATACCTGTTTACAAAGGAGTCTCTCAATGATTTACAAGAATCACAATACCCAAACAAGACGCATGAACTCGCTCAAATTTTTGTTGATGTTCTCCAAAATTACATGTATTTCAGGTGACAGGATGGATCTTGGGCGCGGGTGTCGTAACTAGAAGTAGACTTCAAGTTTAGATGTCATCCACTTTTGTTGAATTGTAACCTAGTCGAGGGTTGTGTTTTAAAAACTTAAATAACCAGTGTTGTAATACTCAAATTTTATGAATGGATGAACATCATTTTAATCATGTAGTTGTTTATTATGATTGAATGCAATGATATTAAACCAGTCACCCATCATACGCTTCCGCAAAAGTCAGGGTGTGACAGTTTGGTATCAGAGCTTCGATTGTAGTGAACTAGGATTCCTACTCAAGTCTAGACTACAATCACTAGAGTTCTCTCACGAAAATATTTTACAAAAAGGTTTTCATTGCATTCACGTAAGCGTCAAGATCCACGAGTCAAACACTTTTCAAAAAGAGACAAGCCAAGGACATTAGTAGGGAATACCCTCAAGATAAGGTGCCAATTAAGGCATAGTCTACACGAGTTAGACTTGCCAAAGATAAAATACACTCTTGGTGATAACTAGTACCAAGTAGTGTTTTTGTCGTAAATCGACAACTAGAAAAATGACCCCTCCCCCCCCAAAAAAAAAAACGAGAGTTATATGTAATATGATGCATCGAAATGCCTGTTTATGCTAAGTAACATATTTGTTTATCGATACATACGAATAAGTGTACGGAATAAATATTGATGTGAATACATACAAATAAGTGCACGGAATGATTATTGACATGAATACATACAAATAAGTGTACGGAATGATTATTGACGTGAATAAGATACTTTCGACTCCGACTCCTATTACTGTACGTAACTCGCACGATGAAGCTATCGACCTCACGTCCATTGCAAAGCTCATAGCTAGAGTGATTACCAGAAAAGATTCTGAGCTTGCTTCCGTAGGAGATGGCTGCTCTTCCCTTCCGGTCGTGAAAGTGCCTGACTACGGTGATGATGACGAGGCAAAGGCGGCAACCTTGAACGAATTCTTGATCAACGGGACGAGATCCCTGTGGCTTATATGAAGCAAGATTGACGATACACTTGACCAGAAAAGGAAGATGAAGTATTCATCTTAAAGGTGCCCCTCCAACTACTAGGAATTCTCTTTATTCCTATCATCGTGCCTATACGCGTGTAACGATAACGAGTGTTAGTGCGTGGACCACCGCAATGGTCTTTTCCATGACGGAAATATAAGGACAGTAGTGTCCCCTCCTTGAATGATCATCTGTTTGGACGAGAGGAAATTAGGGTAACTGTGCAAGACAATTTATTATTATGGGGGCCCACGTAATAACAACTTGTAGTGCATGGAAATCCTGGTGGACTCTGCGGGTCAAGTTAAAGATCACCATCCCTCTAAAAATAAACTCTAGGTGTTCATACCTTCAAATGATAGAACAATACTGAAGGGGTAAGGTCCCAAAAACCTCATAAAAAGGATTTGAGACCATACCACAAACTGGCCTTTCAACCTTTTTAACCTTGCGCGACCGCGCATGGCTCTTACAAAAGGAAGAAAGCAATCAGTAATTTATAGTAGCGCGCCCAAAGGAAAACATAAATCCTTGCGCCTTCTTCCATTTAACAAAAGGATCAAAATCCTTTGATCAATACCTCCGCCTAAATATCCAGACTTGGATATTATTTTACCCAGACTTGGGATTTATTCATCTGTGTCCACACAGCAAGGTGTCACACCAGATTACAGCAGTAATCTTCTAGAAAGAAATACAATCGTGCACCACCCAGACGGTTATAACCGTCTGGACACGTGTCGTCACCACAAGCAACCCTGGAATCACAACAAAGGCATGCAATTGGAGAGTAATCTCCACTTAATCATTTTCCACGTGGCAATCCCCCAGCCATAGATCAAACCACGATCCGTGTGCATTCACATCGGATCGAGACAACTTAACGAAGGATCAAAGAACTTAACGGAAGAAAATATAACCGCTACGACGTTAGCATCTTCCGTCATCTTTTCAATAACAGGTTTTCCCTCCCAAAACTCCCAGTTATAAATATGAGAACTGTTCAGGTATAAACTCAGATCACACTCACTTCACAAATACTTTCTCTTCTCCATTACCAATACTTATTCTCACACCGGAGTCGGGTCAAGGAGAGAACCCTCTTCTCCCCTTGGCGAGGCTAACGGTGTTCTTTTTTGCAGAATCACCGGAGAGGAAGTTCAGCTGCAACCGAATCAACCGAGAGAGAACTAACCTTTTTATGCGGATTCAAACCCCCTAACTATCTCGGTTCCGACCATTTAGTTAGTGTTTCTTCATTGGCGCCCACCGTTTTCTCAGTTTTTCTAGTTTCTACCTCGTTTCGATTCAGTTCATTCCGTTTTCTGTTCTTGCACATGGCAGAGAATTCGTCATCTCACCGGCAACCTGGTCCTCGACCAAACGTCGGAAACAATTTACCAGTAGAAGGGATCGTAGAAGAGGCCTCGGACGATAACGAGGTTCAGTCTAATCGAGCAAATGATCCTGTTACTCCAGGAATATTACGAGCAAATCCTGCACAATCAATTGTACCACCAGGAGAAACTCCGATATCATGGTATGTCCGGTCCCAAGGAGCGTTAAACGCAGTGTACACACAGTTGTGTGCTCAAACAGCTCCCGTAACCCAATCCCAAAGGCCGGGATCTAGAGCTCATGCCTCTCAGCGAGAAGAATCAACTTATGATGATACAGGCAGTTACCAGAGACAACACCATGGTGAACCACATCCTCGTCGAAGACAATCGGTTCATGACAGGTTGGGTTCCCAACGGGACGCTCATACTGATGAATCCGATCAAACATATCGTGTGAGTGCAAACACCAGCGTATTCAACAGATTGCAGCCAAACTATAACAAATGCAGGCCTCGAGCGGTTTATAACCCCGAGGCCGAGCATAACTATGACTTAGTTTATCGCCCTGCTGAAGCGGCGGAAAACTCGAAGTTCATATTGGAGATAGCTCTGGCTCCATTGGAAAGGGCCAAATTACCATCTAACGTTGGGAAATTCAATGGGTTAACTGACCCTGATGATCATCTAAGAGTTTTCACCAGCGCAGGGTTGGTTGGCGGTTGGACTCTTCCGCTATGGTGTCATTTGTTTGTGCAAACACTAACCGGCCCAGCGCGAATCTGGTTTGATAACCTACCAACGGGACAGATCGAGTCGTGGAAAGATCTGCGTAGAAAGTTTTTAACACACTTCAGCCAACAAAGGCGATCAATGCGCGATACATCCGACGTCATGAACATCTGGCGTCGCAATGACGAGAATCTGGAGGATTTTATCACCAGATACAATAAAGAAGTGTTAGAGATTGGAGGTGTTAACGAACAACTAATCCGTGCTCAGTTTAAGTACGTGGTTAGGTGTGACGACATGGTCAAGGTGTTATCGGGAACAGAGGGCCTTCCCACGAGTTGGGAAAAGATAATGGCGGCGGCCAAGGTTTATGCGCAGACCGAGAAAAACCTTACTACAAACAGGCCACCACCACCACACAACAGGCCCGCAGACTTAAGCGCAACTGGTGAAAGAAGGTACAAAAAGTCATGGCGCGAGTCATCAAGCCGATCCTCTGAAGATGCCCGCACAACAACCAACAAGTTCTCTGCATAAAGAGAAAACAAGCACGAAAATAGGGAGAGGCAGTGGACTCCCCTAATAAAGACCCCGGCGGAGGTTCTAAGTACTGAGGACCACCAATTCAAACCTCCGATTCCGATGAAGAGTAAACGTGGTCAAGACCCGACGCAATACTGCGAATATCATAAGGATAACGGGCATACCATGAACAACTGCATATCTCTGCGCACGGAAATAGAGAAGGCCCTCAAAAATGGAGAACTTACGCATTTACTCCAGAATATGCGCAAGGAGATTAAGCAGATTACCCGGGGAGAAGAAAGCTCAAGCAAACGGGCTAAAACTTAAAAGGACTCTATAAGTTTTCCGCAGAAAAGACATGACTTATCAAATGCGGCGGAACTATCAGGGAGTAAGTTAAGTTCCATTTAATTATCAGAAAAACTTTGTAATGCCTCTGAGCACTATCCATGAATAAAATTACAAAGTTTCTATTATTTTTGTGTTTACAAAGTGCATGCAATTTCTTTTTAGTAAGTGCAAAAACATTATGGTAGTATAACACAAAGCTCCATGCGCGGTCAGTGATCACGTCACAAACGACCATAAACTCACCCATAAGCTTCATACCAACTTTATTCGCCTTACTTAAAGCAAAAGTAATTGTACTCATGCAAAATATTGTAAAGACATTTAACAAAACAAATAGAAACATACTATTTTTAGCGTACAAATACGCCCTAAAGAGTTTAGACACAGCAGTGTTTAAAATCCTTGCGCAACAGCGCACCGTCAAAACAAGGATCAACATCCTACATAAAAAAATTGTTCAATACAATTTCATCCTACTCTAAATCTTCACCCCCATCCGGAAAGATTTCTTTAAGTTGCGCAACATGATCATCCGATTGCAGCGCCACATTTATCAACTCCATCACTGGAAGTTGCAAGTTATTAAACTCTGTCTTCATAGAAGCAAGCGCGCTGGCAGTATTAACGCCAAAGGTAACAGACTTGCTATCATCCCAGTTAACCTTTAAAGCGCTATTCACTGGGAACATTCCGCATAACCTTGCGCGTAACCATCTCGTCGCGCAGCAACCATCAAATTAGCAACAGTTTTATCCAGTTCTTCAGAGTTTAATACAGATTCAGCAACCTATGAAATCAAGCAAAGATAAAGCATCAAAAAAGCATATATAAACAAAAAAGAAGAAAGGAACTTACACAAGCAATCCCGCGATCTTTCAACCAGGCCATATCATTCTTTAAAGGTTCAAGCTCGCTTTCCGCTGAAACTCGCGCCATTTCTGAATTCTCCAGTTTCTCTTCAACCTCAGTTAAACGGCGGGAGGTTTCAGTATTCTCAGCATGCGCAAGTTCTAGATCCTTCTTCAATTGTTCCTGGTCAGAAACCAAAGTGGTAAGTTCCTCTAATTCTTTATCTCTAACGGCAAGAGTGGCTAAAGCTTGTACCTCCCGTTGCTCGCTTCGTTCCCTGTGAGAACGCGCTTCCACCAACATAGCTTCCATATCAGCTTTTTCTTTCTTCAATCTTTCTATCTCCGCATCTTGGTTCTTCAGATTTTCAACTTCAGCCTTGAGGTTATTTATAATATTGCGAAGGTTTGCTTTCTCAGCATTATCCTTTTCACAAATTCTCCTCCAATTTTTGCGTTCCTCAGATAGAAGCGCAGCTTCAGCCTCAGCTTTTCTTTTCCAACCAGCAACAGACCATTCCTCAGTCTTGCGCTCAGCTTCAAACTTAGCTTGTTCAGCCTCTAATTTAACCTTCAACTGAGCCACATGTTTTTCATCTTTAGTAAACTTCCTTTGTGATGCTACAAAAGATGTCCGCTCTTTTTGCATGCTATACCACTCACGCACTATACGGTGAGTAGTAGAAACATGAGAAGCAGTTTCTGCAAGATAAGACTGGTAGGTCTGTTCATAAGGCTGATCTTCCTGAAATTTAATCTCGCCAGGCGGAAGTATCCCCTGCAACCAATCTTGGCATACACGCCAATCCGAAAAGGTATCTCCCTTTTTCACATTCCAAACAGGGACATAAGGATCAGAAGCATCTTTCTCCGTATAAGTCCGGTAATAATATTCTCCCAGAGTTTCTTCTGGGCGAATTGGAGATTGCTTCTCAACACCAGCAGATGAACCTGCCTCCTCAGTGGCAGCTTTCTCAGTATGCTCAGGTATAGTTTCAGAAGGTCTAGGGGGAGAAGATTGAATTTTTTCAGCAGTTTCCTTTTCCGGTATCGGTGGATTATCAGCATCATTTACCACACCCGGCTCAACAATCTGTTCAGTCTCTATATTAGCACGAACAGGCTCCTCAGCCTTAATAGTTTTCTCAACACCTTCCCCAGCTATCTCTGAAGACTCTAACGGGTCTACAACGGCAGCGCGCGGCAGGGAGGGAGGAAGTTCTTTATCAACCACAGATGATACTTCTACAGGAACAGGGGAAACAGGAACTTCTGGATAAATAAAAGTCTGTAAAAATCCTATCCGCTCAAAGAAAACAAAGAAAAACAATACTTACCAGGAACAGATTCTGAAACAAAAGCATCAAGGTTCCCTTTCCTGGTAATTTTCTTCCTCTGCACTTTCTTGGGAGGTTGACCCTCCGCATCAGCATCAACTTGCTTTCTTTTACCAGCCTTCCTATGAACCAAATGTTCGGGACTGGAATCCAGATCAATAGGCTCATTCGGGTTAGAAGGAGGAATATCAGCAGAATCCTTCGGTTCCGGCTTCGGTTCCCGCATAGTCACTACAGGAGTAAGACCCTCCAAAGAGTCAGAAACCACCACATAAACACACCTGGAGACAGAAGAACGGCGCGTACCTTTCTTCTCTCCAACATTTTTCGTCTTCAAAGGATGAGTCTTAACAGTCTCACTTCTCTTCGGCGCGGAAGTAGACGTAGTCGCGCGTTTTTTCTTTTCAGGGCCTACGCCCAAATTCAACAATTCACCTACGAAAGCGCAAGACAAAAAATTACTCAAAGCAAAAAAGAAAGGAAAAACAAATATAAACTCACCAGCACCAACTGCCGGTTGAACAGATAGGTCCGCATCCCGCGGAAGAACAAAATTTCTCACGATACGATGATACCAGAGCTCCTCTTCAGGCTTCTTCTTGATAGTACCCATTCTTCCGCCTTCCCTCTTGAAGGCAACAACATATAGAGAAACAACTACATTTTGAAGAAAGAGCAGGTCAAAAAAAAAAAAAAAGAGAGAGAAAAAGAAGAACAGTGAAAAAGCCCCAAACTTACTATGACCATCCTCGGTGTACACGGGCTTATCATCACGTTCCATCTTCCAGTTCAAACTCATGCCGGCTCCGACAAGGGCTTTCTCCGGCAATGCAATATTGGGCACATCCTTCAGATCCTGATACCAGTTTTCATCAACCGGAGTCTGAAGGGTTTCGATCGGAATATCTTCTTTTCCCCTAAGAACCATCCTCACAGGAATTACTCCGGCTTTAATAAAGAAAATTTTTTGCTTCCAATCATGAAATGATTTTGGGGGTTGATGTAAAATCTTCTTTGCAGAAGCCCTCTGAACGAATGAATAAAACCCTTGGGTACAATGCATCTGATAAAAAACCCTAAATCGGGGAACGGTTGGCTCCACATGCATCGTCCGACATACGAATTCGAAATGTCGAACCCTAACCATACCAATAGGGTGAAGTTGGGAGATGTGCAGATTATAGAATCCAAGAATTTCAAGAAAAAATATGGTAACAGGCAAGCGAAAGTTACCGTCATAGAAAAAATCCCAAAAGAGGGTAATATACCCGGCCGGAGCATCTGCTGCCGTTTGCCCCTCTTCAGGATACAAGGCACCCCAGTTCTCCGGAAATTTAAGATTCTGAATCAAACCCTCAAAAGACGCCCTAGGCCACTTCAATGGTGGAAGATCAGTCGACATATCTTCAACAAGATCTTCTTGACGTTCTCCGGTTGACATAAGCAAAAGAATGACGGAAAATTTTCTTAAGAACAAGGAATGGGAAAATTTTCAAACAAAGCAATGATTGCACAGAGGAGGTTACCCAAACGATTATATACCCATCGCAATAAATAACATCGGTAACCGTCACAGCACTGTTCCGGGTATCACAGTTCCCCAAGCAACAGAAAAAGAAGATGTCAGAACATACACGCGTTTACACGCGCGCGTGTACAACACGGACAGTAAAAAACAACTGACAATGACAGGTTGTCAAAATCAATTTACTGCACTAGCTTCAAGTCAAAGATTTTTTATAAAAAATCTTTCTTCAAATCTTCTCAGAGAAGCTTTCTTATCTTTTCGCGCCCAAAAACATTTCTCTCTCATAAGTCCAGTGCTCCACTTATTTGCATAAGTACAACACTAGACTGGGGGGACTTGAAGGGGTAAGGTCCCAAAAACCTCATAAAAAGGATTTGAGACCATACCACAAACTGGCGTTTCAACCTTTTTAACCTTGCGCGACCGCGCATGGCTCTTACAAAAGGAAGAAAGCAATCAGTAATTTATAGTAGCGCGCCCAAAGGAAAACATAAATCCTTGCGCCTTCTTCCATTTAACAAAAGGATCAAAATCCTTTGATCAATACCTCCGCCTAAATATCCAGACTTGGATATTATTTTACCCAGACTTGGGATTTATTCATTTGTGTCCACACAGCAAGGTGTCACACCAGATTACAGCAGTAATCTTCTAGAAAGAAATACAATCGTGCACCATCCAGACGGTTATAACCGTCTGGACACGTGTCGTCACCACAAGCAACCCTGGAATCACAAAAAAGGCATGCAATTAGAGAGTAATCTCCACTTAATCACTTTCCACGTGGCAATCCCCCAGCCATAGATCAAACCACGATCCGTGTGCATTCACATCGGATCGAGACAACTTAACGAAGGATCAAAGAACTTAACGGAAGAAAATATAACCGCTACGGCGTTAGCATCTTCCATCATCTTTTCAATAATAGGTTTTCCCTCCCAAAACTCCCGGTTATAAATATGAGAACTGTTCAGGTATAAACTCAGATCACACTCACTTCACAAATACTTTCTCTTCTCCATTACCAATACTTATTCTCACACCGGAGTCGGGTCAAGGAGAGAACCCTCTTCTCCCCTTGGCGAGGCTAACGGTGTTCTTTTTTGCAGAATCACCGGAGAGGAAGTTCAGCTGCAACTGAATCAACCGAGAGAGAGCTAACCTTTTTATGCGGATTCAAACCCCCTAACTATCTCGGTTCCGACCATTTAGTTAGTGTTTCTTCAAATACATAGACCGGTGTTTTAGCACTTTATAAAGTAGGAAACCTGTCTTGCCTACTTCGTGTCTACCCGTGTACGAGACATTTGAGAAACGGTGTTTAAGCAAGAGAAGAGGAATAACATTTAGAAAGATTCAGTGACGTTACACTCTACCACTTTATGAAACTTGTGTGACCAGGGCGATGTAGCCTCGAATACATTATTACAAACAATAGGCCAAGTTTCCAAGCCTATGTGAAGGCTCAGTAATTGTTTCCTCGCTCATACAATGATGATTATATATGCATGTGATATTGGGAGAATACATGATGCTTGTGGTAATATGTGCCTCGTAGACAATTATGGAATGATGTCTAAACTACTCCCTACCATTTTGACAGAAGAAAATGCCACCCAGACGTGACACAAACACCAGTACGTTACCAAGAACAGAAGCTAAGCTTCAAGAACGAATCTCACAGGCAATTGCACGACATGAAGCCCTCCGCTCCGAACACAGCGGTGGCACTACTGGAAATAACCCTCCAACTTGCTGCACCTATAAACAATTCCTGGACTGCAAGCCATTGAATTTTGATGGCACAGGCGGTGTCGTTGCATTTGTTCGTTGGGCAGAAAAGACTGACTCCGTGCTAAGAATGAGTAAGTGTTCACCCCAGCAGCGAGTCACCTTTATCTCAGGGTTGTTTTTGGATGGCGCACTCTCCTGGTGGAACCTTCAGGTTCAGACCCTTAGAGAAGATGCTGCTTATGCAGTGAGCTGGGACGAGCTCAAGGAAATGATGGAAAAGAAATACTGTTCTAGGGCTGAAATCCAGAAGCTTGAGGTGGAGTTCTGGAATTTGAAAATGGACGGACCAAAGATTCCTGAATACGTCCAGCGATTTCACGACTTGTCTAGAGTCGTCCCCTACTTAGTCAAACCGGAATTCAAGAGGATTGAACGATTCATTTGGGAACTTGCACCTCAGATCAGGAGCATGGTTACTACCTCAAAGCCCTCGACCATCGCAGAGGCTATCGATTTGAGTGTCACTCTTACTGAAGAAGCGCTACGCATGGGAAAATTTTCGGAATCTGAAGATAACAAGAAAGAGACTCATGTGGAGTCATCAGGAAACAAGTAAAGGAAGTCTTCAAACCTAAAGATGTGGACCCAAGTCAGCTATGGAAGCTCTAAAGCAAACAAAAGAAAGAAAGTGAATCCGCCGCATGGCAGGAAAACTGATGGAGCCACTAATAAGGCCAGTGGTAAAGTTTACTCGGGGACTAAGCCAAGGTGCGAGGAATGCACTTTTCACCATGAAGGTCGATGTCTGAGGCCTAAGTGTGGAAAGTGTGGAAAGGAAGGACACAGCAAGGATGCCTGTTGGGCGAAGGATCCAGACAAAAGAAATAAAGGTAGAGTACCAGGTTGCTACAAATGTGGTGAAGCAGGGCACTTTAGGAAAGAATGCCCTAGGAAGAAACAAGCAAGGAAGGGTTTTCACGATCGAAACTCGTTAAGCACGCCAGGATCCAGATGCGGTTTCGGGTACGTTCCCTATTAACCAACTTTATACATCTATTTTTGATTAATACTGGCATCAACTTTAACCTTGCATGCTTTGAACTTAAGAAACTGCTTGGCCTAGTTTCAAGTAAAATAGACGTCCCGTATTCTTTAGAAATAGGCATATAGAAGGCTAGTTTAAGCAGACAAAGCAATTAAGGATTGTATTTAGGGACTTAGAAGGTCGGAACCTTCTGTTACCATTAACTTGAGAAGTCATAATATGATAGTCAGCATGGATTGGATATCCAAGTATAGAGCCTGAGAACATCCCTGTTATGGAAGAAGTTCCGGTAGCCTTTTTTGAAGACTTGCCAGGAATACCTCCACAAGCGACAAGAGGAACCTCGTGCCAGGAGCGACACCAGTACCGAATGACGCCATACCGACTAGCTTCGTCCGCGAAGTACGAGCCTCCGATATAACTGCAAGAGCTGCTAGACAGAGGAAATTAAGGACATGACATCCTTAGTAAGGACACGAGGAGAGAGTTGACAGTTCCATTTTGCATAAATTCCAGAGAATTGAGAATCAGAATCCTTTGCCAAGGACTAATAACATGAACAGACAAATCTTCATGCTATAGTTACCACTCAAAGATCAACATGAGGACAAGATGTCCTCCACTGTGTATACAAGAAGGAAATATCCCTAAAACGACCTTTAGGACTCGCTTCGAGCATTACGAGTGCCTTGTCGTACCATTTGGCTTAAGACATGTATCGACAATATTCATGGACCTCATGAATCGAACGTGTAAGCCATACCTGGATAAATCATGATTATACTTATTGACTACATTCTTATATGGCCAACGACCAAGGAAGGTCGTGAGCAACAGCTGCAATTTACCTTGCAACTCTTAGAGAAAAGAATAGTTATGTGCTATGATGACGAAAAGCGGGTTTCGAATTCGCGAAGTGAGAACTTTAAGATACATGGTGGAAAGAACGAAATTCATGCCAACCCTACAACCAAGAGCTAAGGAGCTAGAGTTGCAATTATGTGACGCCTCTCGACAAAGTCTCGATTGTACGTCGATGCAACGAGACCACAACATTGCATACACGGCACATTGATTAAGGAATCATAAGAAGAAACCTTGAGCTAGATACAGTAATTGCGCGCCGCAAATTTGACGTCATTACCTGAAAGAAAACGCTGCACGATCTTTACTGATCACAAAGATTGCAGCACACCGTTGATCGTAAGAACTTGAATATTAACATAGATGGACTAAGCTAATGAACGATGCAGACTGTATGAACACGATACGTGCTTATGTGATAAACTTTGATAAAAAGTGGAACACTCACTTGCCCATAGTGGAGTTTTCCTACAACAGTATTTACCACACCGCTGTTTAAACCACTTCGTGTGAAGCTTTAGATGGAACATAATAAGTCGATTCCCGTCGTGATGAACGGAGACCAGAGATAAAAAATCCACTGGCCCAAGTTGGTCCAGGAAAAACTAGAGGCAAGATCGTTCGGATATGTGATCATACCAAGACAGCCCGCGGAATACATAAAGATTGCGCCGATGAGCGGCGAAAATCGTAAGAATTTGAAACAAGAAGTATGGCTTTGATGGGAGCCTCGCCTAGAGAAGGTGTAGTGTGATTTGGAAAACGAAAAGGTTGAATCCCCGGTGTAGGGATCAGAACCATTGCTCACAAGATGAAACTTCTAGAAAAGATCCGTAGTGATCGCGACACATTCTATGTGTCTAGTCTTTAAAGGAGTCTGACTCAAGGAATAGTCGTAGTTCCCACAAATAAGATTCACGTCAATAACAAACGACAAAATTACTATAAAACCTGTTAAGGTTTCGGGCCAAGAGTCCACAATACTATAAAACCTGTTAAGGTTACGGACCAAGAGTCCACAAGACACAGAAAAGACATAATTGATTTACTTGAGTACATTAGAATTCATAACATGACCCAGAGTACATGGGAACATAAAGACAAATCTTGAACCTAAGTGACCACATTTGAATCACAACTCCCCTACGACCGATGGCATCGCTTGAATTTCGGGACGAAATTCTTTTAACGGAGGGAGTCTGTGACAACTGTCACTTTTCCGTACATTCTATACACTAATTGAACAGTAATCTGTGCTTAAATAATTGTGCATGATCTAGTTTACAAGACAAATGAATTTTTGATTACTGTTATATACATACAATGGTATTTCATGATACAAGACTTTATTCGTTGCTACATGCAACACAAGATAGTTCTAATGATACATAGAAGAGAATTGGCACCATTACCAGACAAACTAAAAATGCTGGCGAAGTTCAGTACATAGACAGACAGTATTTTGAGGCCCAGTATGAGCCAGAGATGACGTATTACACTAGTATAGTGTGTAGGGAAGTAAGGACCACAAAACTGCATGCCTAAGTGATAGACAAAGTGCCGGAAAGTGCCTAAAACCCACATAAAGTGCATAATTCTGCATATTTCAGCAAAATTCAGCATTTTAACAAGTTTATTACATGCAAAAATATGGCAGAACGGTCTTGTATGCTTTCCTAAGTGTCGGGAATTAAAAGTGTCACAAAAAGTTACATAAAGGACACTATACGATATACCTTGACACTTTAATGAACCGGTATTTAACCGAACAACCGGACATTACCCGGAACACTAAAATATTGCTAGAAGCATTGTTTTTATTTTTCTGAGCTAGTTATGGTTCCCGAACACTTAAAAATTCTATATTAAGTATCCTACATACTAAACACTAGATATTACACATAACACCCTAACTAATTACCATCATTTACCAACAACTTACAATAACCCCCCCCATATACAATTTACGGCCCAAGGGAGGTGGCCCCACCCAAAATATTACATGATCTTCCAAGATTTACCTTAAATCTTCCTAAGATTTGATGAGATTTATTTAGATTGTGTAATGTACTATGGAGACATATAAACCATTGTGTAAAACTCACAAACTTGATTATAAGAGATCATATTCATCATCACTTCAACACACCACACCCACTCTCTCCTCCCTCAAAGCTCACGGGCGTAAACCCCTTCCCCACCATCACCATTTTCGGTCATCATCCAACAAGTCCAAGGTTATCCCAAGGTGTTACAAGGTGGTTTAAGAAGCTCGGTGCTCACGAAACTTGAAGGACCTCTCTTGTGTGCTATTATCCACTCCATTTTCACTTGTGTTCTTCCCTAGCTTTAAGCTAGTTGTAAGATCTTTATTAACTCTTGTTTACTTCATATTTATGGTGGTTAAAAGATATATCTTGTTGAAATCATATGAACACTAAAAGAACATAAACTTGAATCATGAAACATAAGCTTACATAAGATGGAATCATGATGATATGATGTTGTTTAGCACATGGATGATATTTGCTTGTTGATTACTAGAAATATGATGTTGATCATCATGTGAAACTTGTTAGATTATGATTAAAAACATGATCTAACAAGATAAGAGGTGATTATGTGTTTATACAAGATGATCATCTTCTTGATTAAACATGAACTTGAAAACAAAGTGATTTCTTGTAAAATGACAAACAAAGTGAACTAGTAATCTTGTAAATCCAAGACTTGTGAATGATTTTTCTAAAGGAACCAAGTTAAAAGGATGGTTTTTGAAAGATCATGGTTTTATTAAACCTACACTATTGTTAGTGACAAAATAAGTGTAGAAATACTCTTGAAACAAGAAGATCTAATAAAGAAATATTTTCGTAAAATATGTTTACAAGTTGTAAACGTCAAAAATCCTCAAGAATGAAGTTTACCAAGTAGTAGATATATTTTGGAGGGTAACTAAGACTACTAAATATTTTGCCGAGTTACTACACATTTTTGTTGTCACACCCCGATCATGTAAAACAACAAAACGTGGCGGAAACGTCGGGGAGTGTTGTAACAGAATCATTGTTTCACAACCATGGATTTAAACAATTTCGTTTTATTGAATTTAAATGTATTACATTACATTGGAATTAGAAACAAAACATGAACAAATAGACTTTCATTGTTATTAAGTCACTAAGGCCTCGTCCATTCCTATGTGAGCGAACACAGATATCATCATCAAACATCATCGACAATGGTACCTGAAACACATGTGAAAATACGTCAGCATAAAAATGCCGGCGAGTACATAGGTTTTATATGAGTGTCAGTTTCATTGCTCGTTTTACATGTTGCAATACTTATTTAAAAACCTTGTTTTGAAAAGTATAATATTGCGAAATAATTAACCAACTCAAATCAAGTTGGTTATAATTTGTGAAATCTCGTAGCCATGATTCTTAACTCCAAAACATTTGTTTTATTAAATCAAATTGTAAAATATCTCATAAAAACTCGTTAATAAAACTCGTATGGTTTATATTATTCAGAAAACATCCTTGTGTGACATTGTTTCGAAATCGTTTACCCAAGTGATCTAGATAACACAACGATATATAATGTGTTAAAAACACTTATATATAGGAAGTACCAGTGGCGTATCCACCATGATTTTAACACATTACACCCGCCCCGTTACCTAATCACTTCCCTAACCCAATGGCTCAAACAGTTACAAATGGTTCACATAAATCAAATGGTTACAAACGGTTCACATAAATCCAACGGTTTCAAATGGTTCACATACATCAAATGGTTACAAATGGTTCACATACATCCAATGATTTCAAATGGTTCACATACATCCAATGATTTCAAATGGTTCAAAACGTAAAATAATTGTGCTAGCGTGTTAAGTGAACATACATAGCAAGACATAATGAAATCATGTACTAATAGTGTACTAATGAACATAGCAAGTATATGATATGAAAACATGGAAAGCATGAAAATAACAAGTAGGCACATGTGTTTCACCCCAAAACATTTGGAAAACAGTAAAAGAGGGGTCTATGTACTCACTTGGGGATTCTTAGAAGTCTTGAATAACAACCAAGCAAAGCTAGAGGGATCACGGAATCAAACGACACCTAATATAGGTAACTATGTAAATAAACGGACCTAAATCAGAGGATCGGATAAAATGAGGTTTCGTAAACCAAATGAGTGTAGGGACTCATGTAATATGGTTTAACAAATCCTACATTCTAAAACGAAACCTAACCTAAGTGCTTACGACCCATTACGACTCGTTAAGGTAGCTTACGCCACTTTAACGCGTCGTTCGCGTAAAACACGTTCGGACCGCCTAACTAGTCCTATGATAAGTAAAATATGCCTTAACATGTCTAATATTTTTTCCAAATCAGTTTAGATATAAAAAATTATGTTACATATGCTTAAAATGAATTTTGGCGTAAAAAGGGCATTTTGGTCATTTACCTAAGGCATATAAACTACCTATCATACAACTACTTAAACGACGTGACCATAAGGTATAACCTCGGAAGATTATTCCCTATGCAACTATGGTCACCTAATGTGTTTGGTCGGATCCTAAAGATCGACCAAACGGGTCGGGTTCGAAAGTATAAGCGGTTGTGTAGACCGCTTACCTTACGACCCTACATAAGCGCTAAACCTAAAGTGACGAGCTAAACATGTTAAAACATGCTTAATGAGGTTTGAAAACAGGTTTGGTATCAAAACAAACGGTTTTGATACCTAAAAGTAGTTTGGTTACAAAATACGCAAGAATACGTATTTTGGCCGAAACTACGACTCGCCACTATGCCTAGATAACGTGGTAATCAGTAGCTATAGTCACAAGAGACTAAAACCATCGTGATTACGCTCATGTTATGAAGTTCAAGCGAACTTCATGTTGACCATAAACTGGTCAAAGCAGAAAGTCAAACACAGTTTGACTTTCACGCGAAAAAGAACGAAAGAGGACTTACAAAAGGTCCAAGAACGGAAGTTTGACCCAATTATTCTCAGGTATGAAGTGAAAGCACCTCAACTTAGAGAAATATCAGATCAAATGTGAGTTGCAACAATGAGATGGATGGGGTATTTATAGTTTTTGCACAACCGTTAAGATCGTTCATCGTAAAACGAGCTTCGATCTCATCCGTACACATGTGCACATGGTTTTGTGAAACCATGGGAGCCCCTAGTTTCATTAAATCCATGTGCAAATGAGGGGAACAGCTGGAACAAGCTGGAATTTAGATTTTTCATTTTGGTCCCTTCCTAAGATAACTATGGCAGATTGTCAATTTTAGTCCCTGAATGTGCAAAACATGGTTTTTGATGCATTTTTGACACGTTTAAACCCCATTAATCCCATTTCAAGGCTCTAAAATGAGGTTAAAGTATAGGGAACATGAAAAATGCTCAAAAATATCTCGGATGTCGGTTCGTTTGGTCGTACGGTTATGACGAAACACGAACGAATGCGAAAAACGATCCAAATTACGCGACGAATGGAATTTTATCATGCCAATCACTAAAATAAAATATTTTAATGATTACATAAAGTTTTTGGATGTCCGGATGTATTCAGAACGCAAAATATGCGCGAAAATGCAAACTTATGCACTTTTTGATGCTTTTAGTCCCTGAATGACCAAAAAGTTTATTTTAGCACACCGAACCCCTCAAAGCCTATTTCTAAGCTATGTAAAGGATATTTAGGGTATTTTTAACTTATGGTCATGTTTCTGAATGTTCATTACAGTACAAATCGGCATACTTTCGCAGTTTGTCGAAATTAGTCCCTGTAAGCGAATAAACTTGATTTCGCCACACCAAACCCACCAAAACGTATTTCTAAGTTATGTAAAGGTTATTTAAGGTATGTTAAGCCTATTTCACTATTCCGGAGTGTTCGTTGCATTAAACTGGTAATATTTACGCATCAGTGCGCGTATAACCTTCCAGAAAATGATTTAAAGCATGAAATCGAACAAGAATTGATATGTACAAAAGATACACATATTTATACAAATACCAAGTATGAAATACAATATTTAATTGGTTTGGTATTTGTTTGATGGTCGCAGAGGCACAGGTGTCACATTTGTGAAGAACCAAGTTCATGTTATTATGAAAAATATATAGTTTTTGCACTTGGTAAGTGTAATATGGTTTAGAGATTTGTTGTTGATTGTTTGAATGATTTTCGAAAAGAAAATGATATGCTAAATAGCATGGACACCTCCATTTACAAAGGAAACTATGACGAAAGTTTCTAAAAATTCCAACACTTAGAAAATATTTTCTAAACAAGTGTTCACAAGTGTGTTTTAAACTATGATTTATAACATAAATTTTGCCATAAAAATGAATAAATATGTATCTAGAATATATATTTACATTAAAATCATTGTGTGTGATTATGTGAAATAGTTATACTATTTTAGGGTAAAATAATATAACTTAACCAAGGATTTACAATCCAAATTAATACCAAAGATCACAAGGAATGAAATATAAGTTACACACTTAAATATTGGCAAACCGAATAAGAACATAACTTATAAAATATTCTGGAAAATACTCTTACAAGTATATTTTTTTGGAAAGTATTATTTTGGATACAAGAAGTGAAAATACGATTTTTGTACATATTACCAAGTTATGTCATATTTTCAACAAGAAGAAAAACATATTATTTTTGGGAGATAAAAACATATATTTTCTTGCAATACATTGTTTTTGACAAGACAAGTTTAAATATATTTTCTAAGTGAAACTTGAAAATATATTATTTTGGAAACTACAATTACAAGAATACGATAATACATGTATGAAATACTCCCATCCTTGGGAAGGAAACACGAAAAAAAATACTTGAAAAGTATTATAACTCTGGATGATGTAAAGACATAAAGGAAATGTAACTCAAAACATGAATACTAAGGCAAGGCACGACCCGCTCGTCTAATAGACCCTAGCATATTGTAGGTAGTCGTGTTTGCTGACGACATTTGAGTTACGAGTACTAAAGACGTAAAACAGTGAGTTCATGCTCCCCCTTTTCTTTAACTGTTTTTGGTTTTATAACTCTCGGGGGTGAAATACATGTTACGAATACTTAAACGATATGAAATGCCTATGAAATGCAATACTAGATCATGTGAGCATAGACTTAATACAGAAATGCCATTGATACTTAATTAGGGACGAGGATTAGATCTAACGGGTACGGCCAAACCCCACTCATGGTCACAACTAGTACCTAGTAGTGCTTCGGAGTCCCAGTCGAGGTTAATCGACACAGTCGAGGTTAATCGACACAGTCGAGGTTAATCGACACAGTCGAGCGTAATCGACACAGTCAAGGTAAATTGATATAGTCGAGGTTAATCGACACAGTCGAGGAAAATCGACAAGGGTATAAGCCATTACGAGTGCTTCCTATGTCCTCACATGCCTTAAAGTCCTTGTAAAACATTCATGATTCATACACGCTTTTCATACCTGTTTACAAAGGAGTCTCTCAAAGATTTACAAGAATCACAGTACACAAACAAGACGCATGAACTCGCTCAACTTTTTGTTGATGTTTTCCAAAATTACATGTATTTCAGGTGACAGGATGGATCTTGGGCGCGGGTGTCGTAACTAGAAGTAGACTTCAAGTTTAGATGTCATCTACTTTTGTTGAATTGTAACCTAGTCGAGGGTTGTGTTTTAAAAACTTAAATAACCAGTGTTGTAATACTCAAATTTTATGAATGGATGAACATCGTTTTAATCATGTAGTTGTTTATTACGATTGAATGCAATGATATTAAACCAGTCACCCATCATACGCTTCCGCAAAAGTCAGAGTGTGACATGGATAGCCATCAGTGATTAAAACACTGATGTTTTGACAACAATGATTAACAATGAAAATGAAGGAACAGAGGTTGTCTTTCAGCAGTGGATAATTTTCAACAAATCAGATGTTTGAACCAAAACAGTGTTTATGATAGACTTTTATGGATTAATGAAAATTTTCATTTTTAAGGATGGATTTTTGATTTTCTGAAAACATTTTAATGCTTTTTATTCATAGAAGAATAGGATTTTGCCTATTATTCCATGTTAAGCATGCCAATTCTAGAAATCAGGCTTTCAAAGGTAGATGTATCTACTTCTTTTGTTAGTACATCTGCCAGATGATCCTTAGTATGAACATGATGCAGAGAAATCAAACATTTTTCATAGCAATCCCTCACAAAGTGATGTCTGATATCAATGTGTTCGGTTGTTTATTTTTAAGTTGTTTCTGAAAAACGTGGTTTGACTTTCGTTGGCTTATTTGCCGTGGGGGTTACCCCGTAGTTGAAAGTATGTTTAACCAGTTCCTTTTCATTACCCAAACCATATCCATAATCAGTGGGGGCTTCCCCATGTGAACTACTAGACGGTATGATATCGAATACTACGAACGATAGTTGTGCCCTACATCAGTGTCTATCATCACTGACAGTTTGCCATAGTCCATTAGTACACGCCCGTTCGGACGACACGGTGTGAGGTTTGTTAAACCTAATAGCGCTATTAACTAATGACCCGCACGCCATCGGCCTCGGCGATTAAGTCGATATATAATGAAGGACTTAATGATAGAGTTTTGTCTAGTAAGTTTTAAGGGTGTTGTCCTACCCAAGGAGGACGAACATACGTATTGTACCCAAGGAGAATACGCAGAATTTATTATTGGCATCCTACCTATGGAGGATGGCCGTACATATCCTACCCAAGGAGGATATCTAGATCCCGTTTTAATTTCTTTAACCCATTCCCAACCACCGGGAATCCCATGCCTTAGAAAGTGTGTGAACTCACCTTGGTTTGCTCGGTTAGATTCTCAAATATAGCTAACAGTCAAGGTTGGTCAATCACGTCCTAATATGATTACCAGTTAGTCATTTAGTGGTTTCAAATAGAGCACAAAGTTTCTACACGTATCTACTACATAACATGCATTCACTTTAATAGTTCATGCTCATATAAACATTCCACCTATAGCTACTCAAGAACAAGCATACGATATTGCACATATTACATTCATTGACATATAACATGTTAGATCATCCTCGGATAACATACTCGACATTTAGACACGCAAATTACTACTTATGTCGTTTCAGCTTTAATATTCAAAACTGGGTTGTTTTCGGGCATTTTAATAAAATAGTTAACTTATTCCAAAAATTCCCAAATTTTTACAAAATGTCTTAAACGATCCAGATACTATTGTGTAAAAATATCGGGGTCCAGTTCATTACCAATATTTTATAAAAAATCATTTTCCAGACTGAAATCAGATTTATCTTTTTCTGACTGCAGTCCACGGAATAATTTATTTAAAATTCATCGAGAGTCCGATTTACGAAATTCCAGTGAGGGAATTACAAATACATCGGTGGTCATCTACAGTACAAATTTCATGATCTAAATCTACACATAATTCATGTTATGACAGAAAACAGAACGCATGTTTTCAGCAGTAAAAATGCAGCTCTAGCTGCTGTTACAAAATGACACTTTAAAAATAGCAAACGAAGTCCAAAAATTATGATTCCAGTGCCATTAGAACCGTATTTCATAATACATAAATCTAGACTTTAGAAAATTAGTTTTTCGTTAAGTTACGGTCTGGTTACAGCCAACTTCAGTTGGCTGTAAACACCAACCAGCTTTCTGTTTTAGTTCCCTACCTTCTAACGCATGTTCGATTGATTCCGTTAACATGTTTAGTGATCACAACAACATCAAACATCAATATTAACCAGCAAATCATCAGGAAATCAACAAGAATCATAACAACATCATATTAACATCACTTCATCACTAGACTAGTTTATGTTCAATACTTGTTTAAGGTTCTTTAGAGTTTCTTATCATTTTGATCACTACACATCTTTAATCACCTAAACAAGATGTAAGAAGCAAAGATCTAAGTTCTTCCCACTAGTTCAAGACTAGGGAAGTTCAAGAGTAGAAAAGTGGTGGATAAAAGAAGATGAGAGTGGTCCTTCAACTTCCGAGAGCACCAAGCTTCGTTGTATGACCCGTAGCACTTTTGTATACTTGTAGATTGAATGATGAAGACTTGAGGATGATGGTGAGGGTGGTGGTGGCTCACGGCTGAACTAGAGAAGGGAGAGAGAGGTGAATGTTGTTGTTTTGAAGGTGAAGATGATATGTGTTGTTACCTTGTGGTTTATAAAGAAGTTTTCCAACATTGTATTAACCACTAGACTATGTGTCCCCTAAAGTACTTAACAAATCACCTAAACTATTAAAGAAAATCATGGGGGTGGGGGACACCTTATAACCGGGTTTTTTTTTTGGGGGGGGGGGGGGTTGGTCTAGTTGGATGGTGATGGATAGTTAAGCTAGTTTAGGTAGAAATCAAGTATATAGTTAGGGGTTTAATTATTAGATATTTATATAGCGTGTTATGATGTTCGGGGGTCATAGCTAGCTCAGTAAAAGTGAAACAATGTGTTTAACAGTATTTTTTTTGTGTCTTGGGTAGTGTCCGGTTGTTCGGTTTGATACTGTTCCGTTAAAGTGCTTAATTAATCCGTAAAGTGTCTTTTATATATATTTTTGTAACGTTTTTAATTTTCAACACTCAGGAAAGCATAACGGACTATTTAGTAACTTTTCTGTACACTACTAGTATGTTAACAAGCACATGTAAGTATAACACAGTAATCAGAGAGCAGTTAAGTAATTTCACACAGTCGTCAAGCACTTTAATTATCATTAATAAATTGTACGGATACATGGAATTATGATGGTCGTCACATTCTCCCCCTGTTAAGAAAATTTTGTCCCGAAATTTAGCTTGTGGTTACTGAGGAAGCTAGTTATGTTGCGTTGGTTTCCCGGTTTTCCTGGGGTGTCACATTATCCGCCCGTTGATTTGGAATTTCGTCCCGAAATTCTGTAGTAGCTTCAGCCTCAGTAGTGGTTGCGTTTTTCTTAAACAGCTGGGGGTACTTGAGTTTCATTTGGTCTTCTCGTTCCCAGGTGTACTCTGGGCCACGCTGGGAATTCCAACGAACTCGGACAAGAGGTATTCTGGTACGCTTGAGAATCTTAACATCTCGATCAGTAATCTCTACTGGTTCCTCGACGAATCGCAGTTGGTCGTCGATAGTGAGCTCCTTTAAGGGAACTATGAGGGTGTCATCTGACAGACACTTCTTCAGATTCGGCACATGGAAAACGTTGTGAACTCCGCTGAGTTCTTCAGGTAGATTCAACCTGTAGGCGACTTTGCCAATTTTATCAATGATTTCGAACGGTCCGACATAACGCGGATTGAGCTTGCCTCGTTTGCGAAAACGAACTACACCTTTCCAAGGTGAGACTTTGAGTAGCACCCGATCCCCAACCTAGAACTCGAGTGGTTTCCTGCGCTTATCAGCATAGCTTTTCTGACGGTCACGAGCTGCCGCCATTCGTTGTCGTATTTGAGCAATCCTCTCGGTTGTATCTACTACAAGTTCTGGGCCTGTGATTTGACTGTCTCCAACCTCTGCCCAACAGGGAGGTGATCGGCACTTCCGTCCGTACAATGCCTCGAACGGAGCGGCCTGGATGCTGGTGTGGTAACTGTTGTTATATGAAAACTCCACTAATGGGAGGTGCTTCTCCCAGCCATCACCAAAGTCGATTACACATACCCTAAGCATGTCTTCAAGGGTCTGGATGGTGCGTTCAGATTGCCCATCCGTCTGTGGATGATATGCTGTGCTCATGTCTAATCGAGAACCAAAGGACTTGTGCATAGCTTGCCATAATTCAGATGTAAAACGTGAGTCTCGATCAGAGATGATGGAGGTTGGCACTCCGTGCCTCGATACTACTTCCTTTAGGTAAATGTCTGCTAGAGTAGAAAACTTATCCGTTTCCTTAATAGCCAGAAAATGTGCAGACTTGGTTATTCGATCCACGATCACCCAAATGGTATCATTTCTGCGTTGAGATCTAGGCAGGCCAGTAACGAAATCCATGGAAATTTGCTCCCATTTCCATTTCGGGATCTCTGGTTGTTGGAGTAGGCCTGATGGTTTCTGGTACTCGACCTTGACCCTAGCACAAGTCAAGCATTTACTGACGTAAGTTGTTATGTAGGATTTCATGCTAGGCCACCAGTATATAGCCTTTAGGTCGTGGTACATTTTATCCAAAACCAGGATGTACCGAATAACAAGACTTATGTGCTTCATCCATCACAAGCTCGCGTAAATTTCCATACAGTGGAACCCAGATGCGTCCGTTTACATAGTAGGCGCCGTTTTCCTTTTGTTCTAGCCGTTGTCTTAATCCTCGTAGGGATTCAGCCCTGATGTTTTCTGCTTTCAACGCTTCAACCTGAGCATCTCATATTTGAGCGGGAAGGTTAGATTGGATGGTAAGCTGCAACGCACGTACACGCTTAGGTATAGTATCCTTTCGACTGATAGCGTCGACCACAACATTGGCTTTGCCCGGATGATACTTGATAGCGCATTCATAATCATTCAAGAGTTCGACCCATCGGCGTTGTCGCATATTTAACTCCTTTTGCTTGAAGATGTGCTCGAGACTCTTGTGATCGGTGTAAATGGTGCACTTGGTACCGTACACGTAATGTCTCCATATCTTAAGTGCGAAGACAACTGCTCCCAATTCCAGGTCGTGTGTAGTGTAGTTCCTTTCGTGAACTTTAAGTTGGCGTGATGCGTAGGCAATGACCTTGTCACGTTGCATCAGCACGCAACCAAGTCCTTGGATGGAAGCGTCGCAGTAAACCACAAGATCATCTGTGCCTTCGGGCAATGAGAGAATAGGCGCGCTACAAAGTCTATCTTTCAAGTGTTGAAATGCGTACTCCTGTGCATCACCCCAATGATAGGTGACACCCTTCTGAGTCAATGAAGTGAGAGGTTGCGCAATCTTTGAGAAATCCTTGATAAACCTTCTGTAATACCCTGCCAAACCCAAGAATTGGCGGATTTCTGTTGGTGTGCGGGGTGCAGGCCAGTTCTTGATCGAGTCAACCTTGGATGGATCTACATGAATCCCATCCTTGTTTACCACATGGCCTAGAAAGTGGACTTCGCGAAGCCAGAAGTCACATTTCGAAAACTTGGCATACAACTGCTCTTTTCGAAGAAGTTCCAGAATAAGCCTCAGATGTTGCTCGTGTTCCTCCTGACTCTTAGAATAAATCAGGATATCGTCGATGAACACTATGACAAACTTATCCAGGTAAGGCTTGCACACTCGGTTCATGAGATCCATGAAGACCGCAGGTGCATTCGTTAATCCGAAAGGCATAACCAGAAACTCGTAATGGCCGTAGCGAGTTCTGAATGCTGTTTTGGAGACGTCTTCCTCTCAGACTCTCAGCTGATGGTATCCCGATCTCAAATCAATCTTGGAGCAATAACTCGACCCTTGCAACTGGTCGAACAAGTCTTCAATACGTGGGAGAGGATAACGATTCCTCACGGTCACCTTGTTGAGTTCGCGGTAGTCAATACACATTCTAAAGGTACCGTCTTTCTTCTTCACGAATAACACTGGAGCTCCCCAAGGCGAAGAGCTAGGATGTATGAAACCCTTTTCCAGTAGTTCTTGTAGTTGCGTGGACAGTTCTTCAAGTTCCGACGGAGCTAGACGATAAGGTGCACGAGCTATGGGCGCTGCTCCAGGAGCTAGCTCGATTTGAAATTCAACTTGGCGATGAGGCGGAAGACCAGGTAATTCCTCAGGAAATACTTCAGGAAAATCACGTACGATAGGTATGTCTTCTATCTTCTTTTCCTCCGAGGATGTATCAGAAACGAGGGCTAGAATAGCAGTGTGGCCCTTTCGCAAACACTTCTTGGCCTTAAGGAAAGAGATGATGCCCACAACAGCACCACTCTTATCGCCATGAATCATGAGAGGTTCTTTACCAGAAAGAGGAATGCGGACGATTTTCTCCTTGCAAAAAATCTCCGCTTGATGATGAGACAGCCAATCCATCCCAATAACGACGTTGAAACTACCAAGTGTGATAGGAATAAGATTGATAGGGAAAGTCTGACCAGCTAAGACGAGGTTACAACCCTTAACTATGTGCGTGGCCTCGAGACTTTTACCGTTTGCTAGCTCTACCGTGTGTTTGGTGGTCAAAAGTGTTGGAGTGCGCTTAAGCATTTGGCTAACTTTTAAGGACACATATCTAGTATCGGCACCCGAATTGAATAAAACAGTAACAAAGAAATCATCCAGAAGAAACTTACCCATCACAACGTCGGGATCGTTCCTTGGATCACCCTGGCCCAGCACGAAGACATGTCCCCTGGCACCATTGCCGTTATTGTTACCCCCGTTGTTGCCTCCATTATTGCCTCCATTGTTGTTCCCGTTTCCCTGGTTGTTGTTGTTCTGATTCTGATTCAGCTGAGGACAGTTCCTCTTAAAGTGGCCTTCAGCGCCACACTGAAAGCAACCTTTATTGCCCTGCTGTTGCTGCTGGTGGTGGTTCTGTGGAGCTTGTTGTTGTTGTTGGCGATTCTGATTTGCTGGTCGTGCGCTCCTACAATCCTTTGCTTCATGACCAAACTTGTTACACCTCAGACAATGACCCTTGTTGCACTGCCCGCTGTGATGCTTGTTGCACTGGTTGCACTTGGGGTGGTTCCCTCGGTATCCACCCTGTCCTTGATTACCGGAAGATTGCTGACCAGGACTCTGGTGGTCATCAGTCTTTCGCTGCTGAGACTGAACTAAAGTTGAACCCTTACTGGAATTCCCATCCCATTTTCACTTGTTTTCATTGGGAGCGTCAGTAGTAGCAGCACCAATATGCTTGGGCAGTTTGTTTTGTTCAACTGCTTGATTGGTGAGACGAAGAGCCAACTTGATGATTTGCTGTATGGTGCCAAGATTAGCCGAGGTTACGTGACTCTGAATCTCTGGTACAAGACCCTTGAGGTACAGCTCAATACGTTTGATGGGAGGGTCTACCATAGTAGGACACAAGATGGCCAGCTCGTTTGACCTCTTCGTATATGCCTCGATCTCAGACCCCGTCATCTTCAAATTGAAAAATTCCACCTCCAGCTTGTGGATGTCGTCACGACTACAGTACTCTTCTTTGATCAGTTCTTTGAAACCGTTCCATGGGGTGGCATTAGCAATCGCCAGCCCTAGTAGTTGAACCTGTGCTTTCCACCAGGTTAACGCAGCACCTTCGAGTGTTCCAGTAGCATATTTCACCCTACGATCCTCAGGGCATTCACACATCTCAAAAACAGACTCGAGCTTCTCGAACCAGTGGAGAAGACCTACAGCTCCTTCTGTGCCGCTGAAAGTACTAGGTCGGCAATCCATGAACGTTTTGAACATGCACACAGGAGGCTGAGCATGTTGACCTGTTATGCGAGAATAAAAGACAAGGTTAAGCACCAGGGTTGGTTTGCGAAGGTAGGATCTAAACGTCCTAAGATGGGTTGATATGGCAGGTTATACCTCCTGCAGGGACAGCTGCGAGTGCCTCAGCAACTCGTTCATTGATCAAGGCCGTCAACTGGGCTTGAGTGAGGTTGATACGTCCTCCGCGTCCGCTCATGATCTTCACAATGAAGCAACGTAAGTGAGAAAAGTGTCGCGAGAGTGCGTAAGTGTGGGATGACAGTAGAGAGTAAGCACACAAGGTTCAAATAGCAGTTATCACCTTAACTAATGCATACCATGAACAATGTACCATGTAACTTAACTAGTAGGTAATATAAACATAAACCGTATCACCTAGGATGTTGAGTCTTGCATGTGGAGCGAAGCGTCATTGTGGATCGTTGAGCACGGTACAGGTTATAGTCTGGTTTTATCAAAAAGCCTTTCCCTTTTTAAAACCAAGTTCACTATAACCAATGGCTCTGATACCAATCTGTCACACCCCCAAAATCCACCCTGCGGAGTATCACCGCTTGGAGGTGTGACATGACCAGGATCAAGCCACCAATCATATTGAACAACGCAATTAAGTAAGGAAAACCAACCACAATACAATTGGTGACCATAAGACAGTAACCAGTTTAAGTTAACAGCGGAAGCATAAAATGTAAGTTCAAAACATAAGTTCGTAGTTCATAAGTTTAAAGACTTCAAAACATAAGTTCCATAAGTTTATAAGGTTTAATTATTAAGTACGGGACATAACAGTCCTTATCCCACAACAACCTCCTCCTCGTGCAAGCTCCATAGCATCTAGCGACCTGTAAGGCATGTAACAATGAGTCAACAACAAAGTTGAGTGAGTTCACGTTTGGTTGTTTATTTTTAAGTTGTTTCTGAAAAACGTGGTTTGACTTTCGTTGGCTTATTTGCCGTGGGGGTTACCCCGTAGTTGAAAGTATGTTTAACCAGTTCCTTTTCATTACCCAAACCATATCCATAATCAGTGGGGGCTTCCCCATGTGAACTACTAGACGGTATGATATCGACTACTACGAACGATAGTTGTGCCCTACATCAGTGTCTATCATCACTGACAGTTTGCCATAGTCCATTAGTACACGCCCGTTCGGACGACACGATGTGAGGTTTGTTAAACCTAATAGCGCTATTAACTAATGACCCGCTCGCCATCGGCCTCGGCGATTAAGTCGATATATAATGAGGGACTTAATGATAGAGTTTTGTGTAGTAAGTTTTAAGGGTGTTGTCCTACCCAAGGAGGAGGAACGTACGTATTCTACCCAAGGAGAATACGCAGAATTTATTATTGGCATCCTACCTATGGAGGATCGCCGTACATATCCTACCCAAGGAGGATATGTAGATCCCGTTTTAATTTCTTTAACCCATTCCCAACCACCGGGAATCCCATGCCTTAGAAAGTGTGTGAACTCACCTTGGTTTGCTCGGTTAGATTCTCAAATATAGCTAACATTCAAGGTTGGTCAATCACGTCCTAATATGATTACCAGTTAGTCATTTAGTGGTTTCAAATAGAGCACAAAGTTCCTACACGTATCTACTACATAACATGCATTCACTTTAATAGTTCACGCTCATATAAACATTCCACCTATAACTACTCAAGAACAAGCATACGATATTGCACATACTACTTTCATTGACATATAACATGTTAGATCATCCTCGGATAACATACTCGACATTTAGACACGGAAATTACTACTTATGTCGGCTTTAATATTCAAAATTGGGCTGTTTTCGGGCATTTTAATAAAATAGTTAAGTTATTCCAAAAATTCCCAAATTTTTACAGAATCTCTTAAACGATCCAAATATTATTGTGTAAAAATATCGGGGTCCAGTTCATTACCAATATTATATAAAAAATCATTTTCCAGACTGAAATCAGATTTATCTTTTTCTGACTGCAGTCCACGGAATAATTTATTTAAAATTCATCGAGAGTCCGATTTACGAAATTACAGTGAGAGAATTACAAATACATCGGTGGTCAACTACAATACAAATTTCATGATCTAGCTCTACACAGAATTCAAGTTATGATGGAAAACAGAACGCATGTTTTCAGCAGTAAAAATCCAGCTCTAGCTGCTGTTACAAAACGACACTTTAAAATAGCAAACGAAGTCAAAAAATTATGATTCCAGTGCCATTAGACCCGTATTTCATAATACATAAATCTAGACTTCAGAAAATCAGTTTTTCATTAAGTTACAGTCTGGTTACAGTTGGCTGTAACCACCAACCAACTTTCTGTTTTAGTTCCCTACCTTCTAACGCATGTTCGATTGATTCCGTTAACATGTTTAGTGATCACAACAACATCAAACATCAATATTAACCAGCAAATCATCAGGAAATCAACAAGAATCATAACAACATCATATTAACATCACTTCATCACTAGACTAGTTTATGTTCAATACTTGTTTAATTTTCTTTAGAGTTTCTTATCATTTTGATCACTACACATCTTTAACCACCTAAACAAGATGTAAGAAGCAAAGATCTAAGTTCTTCCCACTAGTTCAAGACTAGGGAAGTTCAAGAGTAGAAAAGTGGTGGATAAAAGAAGATGAGAGTGGTCCTTCAACTTCCGAGAGCACCAAGCTTCGTTGTATGACCCGTAGCACTTTTGTATACTTGTAGATTGAATGATGAAGACTTGAGGATGATGGTGAGGGTGGTGGTGGCTCACGGCCGAACTAGAGAAGGGAGAGAGAGATGAGTGTTGTTGTTTTGAAGGTGAAGATGATATGTGTTGTTACCTTGTGGTTTATAAAGAAGTTCTCCAACATCGCATTAACCACTAGACTATGTCTCCCCTAAAGTACTTAACAAATCACCTAAACTATTAAAGAAAATCATGGGGGTGGGGGACACCTTATAACCGGTTTTTTTTTTTTGGGGGGGGGGGGGTTTGGTCTAGTTGGATGGTGATGGATAGTTAAGCTAGTTTAGTTAGAAATCAAGTATATAGTTAGGGGTTTAATTATTAGATATTTATATAGTGTGTTATGATGTTCGGGGGTCATAGCTAGCTCAGTAAAAGTGAAACAATGTGTTTAACAGTATTTTTTTTTGTGTCTCGGGTAGTGTCCGATTGTTCGGTTTGATACTATTCCGTTAAAGTTCTTAATTAATCCGTAAAGTGTCTTTTATATATATTTTTGTAACGTTTTTAATTTTCAACACTCAGGAAAGCATAACGAACTATTTAGTAACTTTTCTGTACACTACTAGTATGTTAACAAGCACATGTAAGTATAACACAGTAATCAGAGAGCAGTTATGTAATTTCACACAGTCGTCAAGCACTTTAATTATCATTGATAAATTGTACGGATACATGGAATTATGAGGGTTGTCACATAAAACTCTTCTGAACGACTCGTTTGGGTCTGAAAACGATCCTACAAGTGGTATCAGAGCTCAGGAGGAAGAGTTCTTACCAATTCAGCTGCAAAATCTGATTTCTACTTCTTCTTTTTAAAAATTTCCAACTTTTGACGGTCAAAATGTCCTGAATTTCACACATCATGTGCGTAATAGTGTTTTAATAAATCCTAGAAAGTTTCAGAACTAAAATCAGCTTAAAACTTGCTAAATTTGTAATTTCGTTTCAAAATCAGTGAAAGAATGATGACATCAGCAGTATTTCAAACGGAATTAGAGTTTAATTCCGCTTGAAACCGTTATTTCGTTTGAAAGTTCATACGGAATTAGCTAATTCCGCTTCAAGTTGCTAATTCCGCTTCAGTTGGGTAATTCTGTTTGAGTGATTTCAAGCGAAATTAGTAATCTCGCTTGAACCTGATAATTTCGTTTCAAAAGTGCTGATTTCGTTTGAACAGGGTGATTTCGCTTAAGAGTTAATTCCGTTTGAACAGGATTGTTTGTGAACTTTTGAAAACTGAAAACATGGAGAACGAGTTTTATAATGCCTTTGCTAGCCCAATAACTCTTACTCAAAGTACATTGATTGAAAATGAGACAGGGACAACACAAAAAACGCCTAAGCTTTTGGATATTGATGATTATAATGGTTGGTCCGAACGTTTTGGTAATTGGGTTGAAGCATATCATTTGGATGCTTGGGAACATACTGAAGAGCAATATACTAGACCACTCAAGAATAATGATGAAAAAAATACCAATTAAAGAAATGAATCCCGATGAGAAAAAGAAGTATAAAGATGAGAAATTGATGGTTAGTTTGTTACAGCAAGCAATCAAAGAGGACATCTTGGTTCTTCTTCAACATAACAGAAGTGCATATTTGATTTGGAAAGAATTAGAAGCAAAATCTCTTGGTAGTGATGATATGCTCAGAAACAAGATGTCTCTTATGAAGAAAGAATTTGATCTATTCCGTGGTTTGAGAACGGAAAGCACCAAACAGATTATTGAAAGATATTGTAACTTGGTGAAAAACATGACAAGATTGGGCATCAACAAACATAAAGATGAGTTGATTGAGAAGCTGGCTGATGCGTTACTACATGATGTTTGGGGAACGTTTCTGATGATGTTGAGAAATAATAGAAAAGAATATAGTGAGCTAACACTGGGTGGGTTCATCAAACATCTTGAAGCTCAAGAGATGGAGCAAAGAAAGATCGCTAGAATGAAGAATTATGATGGAGAACAAGACATCGGATTGTATTTCAAAGGTGGTGTTAATGAAAAGACAAATCTTTCTCCAAAAGTTGGAACTGCTTTTAATGTAAAAGGTTCTTCAGAAAGTTCATCTCAGGGATCAAGCAGCAAAACTGGATTCACTTCATTTCTAACATTTGATCCACATTTTTCTACAACAAAAAGTGGCAAAGTTCTTCAATGCAACATTGCTTTGAACCTTGAAAATGATCAGAATTATACTGAGGAAGTTACTAAAAGCCACATGTCTTTGTTGGTAACTGTGCTTTAATCCTATGGAGGTTTAGTTGCAGGGAGGATCGGGAATCCAATGCTAACAAAAGAGGATTACGATCAAATTGATGCTGAGGAGATGGAATTGATGGATATAAAATGGTGTATGGCTAGCGTGTTGAGACGAACTGAAAAGTTTAAACAAATTACAGGAAGAGATGATTTTCGCGATGCACATGTTTCAAATTTAGGATTTGATAAGTCTAAAGTTACTTGTTTTCGTTGCAGGGAAAAAGGGCATTTCAAGAGGGAGTGCACCAATCGTGAAGCAAATGGAGCTCAAAATCCCTTTGGAAACAATGACTACTATCGAAAAGGGATATATCATTAAGTTGTTCAACAGCCACATCAACAACAACAGGCACACACAGCTCATGGAAGAAAAGAAATTGAAGATTCAAAGAGAGCATGTTTGGGGAATCAAGAAAATTTCAACTGGGACAAATATATTTCAGCTGACAACAAAGCATGTCTAATCAATCAAGATGATGAAAAGTTACCTGAAGGCTTTAGCTGGGAAAATTTTAACTGGGATGATTATGATCCGAACAAATCTACAAATCATAAAGGTTTTGTTGCTCATATTATTAATGATTATACTGATGAATATTGGGCAGAAAAATACAGAAAAATTAAGGAAGCTGAAGAAGAGAAATGGAAGAGATATGCAGAAGAATAAGAAGAAGAAAAGAGACAAGCTGAAGCAGAGAAAAAGAAAAGAGCTGAAGAAGTTCAAGTGAGAATAGTCAAAGAAGTTCCTGAATTTGAAATCAAAACATATGCTGATGCAGTCAAAGTTCCTGAGAAGTGTATAAATTGTGATTCTCTGATAAAGCAAAACAATGAGCTGCTACACAATATAAAAAGGCTAAAAGAATCATATGATGTTTTGAACAGAGAAATGAATAAGTACACCGATTCGAACAGTGAACAAGCTGTAGCAATGAATACACTCAAAGGGGCATACATGAGACAGCTTGACAATGTCAACTATTACACTGAAAAGTGTGCTGAGCTTGAGCTGAAATTGGAAACTCAGAGAATTGAAACTGAGAGAGTTAATAGATTATTAAAAAGTTATTCATGCTCTACTTTTGTTGTTGACAGGATTTATCCCATAGTGGAAGGAATGAAGACATTTGAAGAAGAAAAGACTTCGGAAGAGAAGAAGTCCGAAACAAAAGAAGATGATGAAGTGAAGATTTCTGGTAAGAAACCAAGTGTTGTCTATAACAAATGTCCACCCCCGGTCGAAAATGGATATTCTCCTCGAAATCCGAATTCTGAAAGAGTCGAAAAGGCAACAAATTTACAATGGGAGTCTGAGTCTACAGATAATTTGCCAGAAAGTATAGATGTCACTTTCACGTCGTCTGATACTGATCATGAGTCCGAATTAATAAAAAAGGTGGTCGATCAAGTGTTGGATAAGGATGAAACAGAGGAGTCAATATCGGGGTCAAAATCTGAGTCAAAGTCAAAGTCCGACACGTCAAGTCAAAAAGCCAAACAAGGAAAACGGGTGTATAATAAAGAGTTTTTGTTATCAAAATCTAATTTGAATGACGAATTAATCAAAGTAGCATATACTTTGAAAGATTCTGACAAATTATATTCTGATGAGACTTTTCCAATAAGAGGTGTTAAACCAGAAATGATTAAAAAGGTTTTCAAACTAACAGAAATTAATATTTCTGAAATAAAGGATGTAAATCTTTCTGAAAAACCTAAACCTTACACCTTAAGAGTTCAACAACGGTTAAACAAGAAAATGGGTTACAATTATGGTTATAGTTTCCAAAAGAAATCAAACCATAGTAGTAATTTCAAAAGGAAAGGTCTTGGATTTAATCAACCGAAAAATTATAAAAATGAAAAAGTTTATAAATCAAAAACTGTGTTTGTTTCAGGAAAAGCAACTGAAGAAGAGAAGGAGCAAGTATTCAGAAAGCAGACGAACAAAGAATTCCTTGCCAAGAAGCAAGATGAAATGAAGAAAAGCTTTGCTCAGAAGAAGATAGAGACTAGAACCTGTTTCCAATGTAAAATAGCTGGTCACATTGCAAGAAATTGTCCAAAGACAATTCAAACTAAACAGGGAGTCTCTGGTAAACTGAAAGAAAAGGTTATTGAGAAAACCGAACCACCAATGAACATATTTAAAGTTTTTGAAAATTTAACTTTTGAGGTTGGTGAATGTTCGAAAAATGTTTATAAAAAGAAGGAGAAACTTAGCAATAAAAAATGGATTGTTAAGAATCTAGTGATAGTTCTGGTGATGAATCTGATTCCACAAAATCAGAGGAGCCAAAAATTGATAAGAAAGAAGAGAAGTCAGTTCAGCCTTTGGATGATGCAAATTTTCCACCATTGCGGGCTGAAAATTTGAAATCTAAAATTGGTAAAATTGAAATTTCAAATCAATTCTTTTCTGAAAAGAAAAAATTTGACATTGAAAAGGCTTTTAATCCCACAATACAAAACATGTTTGGTAAAATGATTGATGGAAAGGTTAATGGGGTTAAAGAATTTAATGAGAAAAAGATGGCAGGTAAGCAACCGAGTGTTGGTAACTCGGAATCTCCCAAGGACCGTCAGGCTTGGGAGAAAATCTCTAGCTAAAAAAACCTGACTTGCCGGAGCTCCCAAGTTGGTAATCGCGGAGCATGAATCGGCATCATTCTTAAATTGTTTATGAAAATTGAAAATTTTGATAAGTGTGACTTGCCGGAACTCCCAGGTTGGTAATTGAGTAGTAGGAATCGGCATCTTGAGAATTCAACCTACATGTGGTATTGGTTGGTAAGCCATGTGGTTGAAAAAGAGTTTGTATTACAAGTTGGTTAATCAAGGTCATTAGGTTGAACTTGATTGGACTAATCTTACAAGTGGTTGAAAGACAATGTGATGAATCAAACTCCTAATCTACAAGTTAAAATCAACAAAACTTATTTTCCGGAAAAACCATTTGATTAAAACAAACTTAAGTGTTTTGAAATCACAATGGGAAAATAGTTTGTTGTGAGGGGGAGTTCTGATTGTTTATGCCAAGTGGATGGCGAATTGAAGTGATTCGATATCAGTTGTCAACTTACTTGTACAGTTTGTTTTCAAATTTTCTTTAAATGTGTTTGAATTTTAGGGGGAGTAAGAAATTTCAGAAAATCCAAAAACATTTGAAATTTGAAAAAGTCAAAAACATTGAAAAATACAAAAATGAGTTTTGTTTTGAAAAAGAGGAAATGATAGTACATCAGTGGACGATCACGACATGCTAAAGAAAGGGAAAGATAAAATGTGATAAACGGTCTCACTAAAGATGTGACGATAGGCTCAGCTAGACTAGTAGATTTGCGATAACGATACAAACCTAAATGAAAGGCCTAGTTCTAGTGGGAAACATTGTCAAAAGCATAGTCCTTAGTTTTGTCCTTCTTTATTGTGTACCTACTCAGTAATCGCTGATTGTCAAAAGACATAAAACTGGTTAAGTCTGTGAACTTTCACAACTTTGCTGAAAAATCACTGTGATTGTGCATTTTATTTTGCAAAGATTTAAACTTGTTTTATTTCTTTATTTTGTTTAAGCAATGGACATCCTCTGCGTATACGTGAGCATCAACCTGGATGTTATTGCCTAAACGTTCTGCTTTATTTTCTTTGGTGTTTCGTTTAAGCTTTGGATCACCTCTGCGTATACGGAAGTATCGACCTGGTGGTTAAAGTCTAAACAACTTCAACTTATTTTTATTTTCTTATTTTGTTTAAACATTGGACTTTCTCTGTGTATACGGAAGTATCGACCTGATTGTTAATGTTTAAACATTCTGCTTTGTTTTCGCACAAATCATAGTTGAGTCAGTGTATTGCATGATGAGGGGATATGCTGAGATCGTGGGGTCCATAAGAATTTAGTGCAAAATTCTTATGTACCTAAACGTATCGGTAAGCATTTCGAAAGTTGTTAGATTGAGTTTAAGTGGACAACAATATCGTCAATCAATGTGAATTGTTTAGAACTTAAAATGTTTAAAGCTTAACGGTGTTGGTGATTGGTCTCATAAACTGATATGATCCTCTTATACAAACTCACAAAAATATTCTGATTTATTGCATTTTTTTTATATTCAAAAATCTAAAAAGATTTTAGTGTGTTTTAGCATAAATTTTGAAAAATTCAAAAATATTTTTGACAACTGATGTTGGAGAGTTGATACCTGCAAGTAGTTTTCAAGTAGTTTTCAAAGATTAAATCATTTTTGAATATATGAAGAAGTTGTCTTTTCAAGTAGTTTTCAAAGATTAAATCATTTTTGAATGATACCTGCAAGTGGTTTTTTAAATTTGCAAAATCTTAAAATTGTGAAACTTATTTTTGGGTAGAGAATGTGCAGAATAGCCAGGTTCCGATACCTGAGTTAGATGAGTGCCAGGTTACGATCTGATAACTTGTGAAAAGTGGATTCCAGACTGCGATCCCAGCTTAGCGAAAGGGGGAGTCTGATGATATCAAGAGGGAGTCTGAAGATTGTAGAGCTAGATTCAGATTCTGAAGATGGTAGATAGAAGAGATAGAGATTGATTGAGGATGCGTACAATGGAGAATTTTGAAGAGAATGAGCAGACTGATAAAGACTGAAGGTTTGACAACCGAAGACTCGACACTGAAGACTCGTCAACATTCGAGGGGGAGTCTGTTGGTGCATGCGTCTGTCGACTTCGTCTTGTATCGAGTCTTGTATTGTATTAGATTAATCAGGGCACGCAAAATGAGAAAATAGGATAAAAGGCAAGTTCAAACGAAATTAACTCTTGTAGTTTCGTTTGAAGCTAATCTCGTTTGAAGGTGATTCCGCTTGAGCGTGTTCAAGTGGAATTAGGACACCTATATATAGTTACTTGCTGATTTCGTTTGAGAGGATCTTGAATTTTTTCGGTTGAGCCACGAAGTGCTGCCGAAGTGTCATCTCGTTGTAATTTTCTATTATATCAATCAAATCGACAGTTAAAGTGATATTCTTGCTGAATTAACCTTAGTACGTTTGTTTCCGCCTTTTGTACTGAGTAAAACTCTTCTGAATGACTCGTTTGGGTCTGAAAACGATCCTACAGAATCTTACCATAGAGGAATGCACATTTGATATCCATTTGAAACACCTTTATGTTGTGGTTGACAGCAAAGGCCAAGAACAGTCTGATAGCTTCCAATCTTGCTACAGGGGCAAAAGTTTCATCATAGTCAATGTCCTCTTCCTGTCTGAAACCTTGAACCACAAGCCTTGCTTTATTTTTGACAACAATGCCCCTTTCATCAGTTTTGTTTTTAAAGACCCACTTTGTGCCAATAGGGCTTACACCCTCTCGCAGTGGTATAAGTTCCCATACATGTTGTCTTTTGAACTGTTGGAGCTCTTCTTGCATAGCCTCTACCCAACTGTTGTCTTTTAGTGCCTCTTGGTACTTGACAGGTTGATGAAGTGATAGAAGACCAGCAAAAAGACAGATGTTTTGGGATTGACTTCTGGTGAGAACCCCTTCACTGATGTTGCCAATGATTTGATCTGGTGGATGAGACTTCAAGAAGATTAAATCTCCTTTGTATGGAACAAAGGCATTTAAGGGTGAGGGCTGCAGATGTGAATCATCTGAGCTAACAACTGTGGGTGACTTTGATGATCCAACAGTGTCTTGAAATGGAGGTGGAGGGATTGGTGTGATAACATGGTGGTTTTTATCCACTGTATGTGGATTTTTATCAACAGTGTTTGTGGATGTGGAAGTAGAGGTTTTAGGACTACTTTGGCCTACAACTGTTGATGTAGCAGTGGGTGAGCTTTGACAGCTGTTGTGAACATCTACTGCTCTAGCAATGGATGTGAATTTTTGTTGTGGAATTATAACTTCATATCCATTGTCTGATGGAGGAGGTTGAGATGGACCTGCACTGTTAGTCTTGACAGAAACATTTTCAAATGTGAATTTATCAAGATCAAGTAACTCAGCAGGGTTTGTAGGGATTTTCAGTGAAGAAAGTTCATTGAACTTTACATTCAAAGTCTCTTCCACACACTTAGTCCTAGTGTTAAACACTTTGTAGGCCTTAGCAGTGGTTGAGTATCCCAAATGATAACCACAATCTATTTTGGCTGCAAATTTTGAAATTGAGTCTTTTAAGTTTAAAATGAAACAAGGGCAGCCAAATACTTTAAAGTAATAGATTAGTGGTTTTATTTTATACAGAATTTCATAGGCAGTCTTTTGATGCCTGGGGTTGATCAAAACTCTGTTCTGGACATAGCAGACAGTATTTATAGCCTCTGCCCAGAAAGTTAATGGCAAACCTGAATCTGCAAGAATGGTTCTGGCAGCCTCAATCAGTGTCCTGTTCTTTCTTTCAACAATCCCATTTTGTTCTGGTGTTCTTGGAATGTTGTACTGCCTTACAATTCCTTTTGACACACAAAACTCATCCAACTCCCTATTTTCTGAATTCTATGCCATTGTCACTTCTAAAGACTTTCACTGGCAAGTCAAATTTCTTTTCAACCTGTTTCACAAAGTCTTCCAAAATGCCTGCAGTCTCATCTTTAGAATGTAAGAAATAAGTCCATGTAAACCTAGAAAAGTCATCTACAATTACCAAACAATATCTCTTCTTTTTAAGGCTCATGACTTTTACTGGGCCAAACAGATCCATGTGCAGCATTTGCAAGCACTTGGTTATTTTGGACTCTTCAATGGACTTAAATGAGCTTTTATGTTGTTTTCCTTTTAAATAGGAAACACAATGCTCAGGACAGGTGAACAATTTTTGTGGAAGACCTCTTACAAGGCCTTGTTTTGACAAAGCAGTGATTGTCTTGAGATTTGTGTGCCCCAATCTTCTGTGGCATAGTTCTGTCTCTTTGTTAGAGGCAGCAAAGAACATACAGGCATCAGTCATAGGGCTCTCTTTTGACAAATCAACTACATAAACATTGCCACTTCTTTGAGCAACAAGTTGAATTTTTCCAGTTTTTATTATTTCTTCAATCTTTTTGACCATTTCTGATCCAACAATCTTACAACACTCCTTAGTAAAGAATGACCCATAACCTTTGTCACTCATTTGTGAGACACTGAGAAGGTTGAACTTTAGATTGTCAATCAGATTGACATTTTCAAACTTAACTTTTCCAGACTGAACTGTACCAGAACCCATCATCTTTCCTTTACTATTATTACCAAAGGATATATCACCCCCTCCACAAGTTTTGAATTCTTTGAGTAGGGCTTTACATCCAGTCATGTGCTTGGAGCCTCCACTATCTACATACCAAAGACTATCTAAGCATGCAGAAGCTCCCTGCACATCAACTAAATAATTAGTTCAGGAGGGTCTCCAAAGCCAATAAGGCTTTGGATGAGGTCACAACAATGTCTGAGTTAAGTTAAGGAACATGGACAGTGGTTAGCTCAGGGGTTTGACCAGCTTTTAACACATTTCTTTCTAACCACTATTGGGAGCCATTTCCTATTAGCTGTTGATATCCAAAGGGATGCCTGTGCACTTTTGGTTTAGAAGGCTTTTTGTAAACCACATAAACATGTGGGACCCTTTGGTATGGAGGTTGACCTTTTCCTCTTTGAAATTGGTTAGCAGGGGGTGCATTTGTCACTCGAATCTCTCTTTTAACAGAGTTTTGGTTCAGCTGTTTTGTAACAGCTGTTTGGACAGGCACAAATGATGGTTGTTTCTTGATTTGTGAATTTGATGAACTCATGAGTGTTTTTGAAGTGTACTCTTCCTTTTTGACCTCAAAGGTTTTGAGGTACACACACTCCTGAGTAAGATGGTTTGTTTTACCCCAGATGGTGCAGCTTTTTGAAGGCACAATGGTACTTGTTTTGTTAATGTCATAGGATTTTAAATGAAAACAATCTTTTGTTAAATGATTTTTCTTTTCACAAAAGTCACAAAACAAGTTTTTAACCTTTTCTCTCTTTTTCTTCTTTTCAGACTCCTTTGCAACAGAGTATTGAACCATTGTTGGGATGTCCTTAAGAGGAATTACCTTGGCCTTTGGTGCTTTTACACCATCCACTGTGGTGAAGTCCATGGGTTTGAAATTTTCAAGGAGGTCACACTCATCAGACCATGTAGGTTTGAATTGGTATTTCTCAATCTCCTCAAAAGTTGAGGACTCCACTGGTCTTTCAAGAGTGATTTTGTTGCCACTTTTACCAGTTATTTTGATTTCTTGACCATCCTTGTTAGTGGGTATGATTTCAATAGAACCAGATTCATTTGCAGCAGTGTTTTCAACTTGGTCAGTTTTCCTGAAACCTATGCCAAATTTTACATTGCTTTTAATCTGTTTCTCAAGCATAACTTCATAACCTTTGCAGGATTCCACCCATTTTTCACATGTGATTTGGGTGGATTCCAACTCCTTTTTACAGGTCTGATATTTTTCTATCATTGCCTGAAGTTGGTCCTTGGTTATGCTATACTCATGTTTGAGGCTGCAAATTTCATTTTCCTTTTCTAACAATTTGATTTTCAATTCTTTTAAAGATTTTTCAAATTGTATCTCATCATTTAACATTTTATCTCTAAGGTTTTCATTCATCTCCTTAACATTTGCAAATGCTATGATGCATTTGTCTGAACATAGGTTTTTAAGAACCTGGGGTGATACCTTAGTTGCAGCCATCATGGCACAATCACAGACATGTTCACTTTCTTCTGGCTTCTTCTTTTCTGCTTCAACAGACCAGGGATCAGACAGTGGTTCCATCAGGGGTTCTGAATTTTCTTCCAACAGTTGTTCATTAACAATAGCAGTAACCACTGCTTCAGCAATTGTATCCACTGTTTCTGCACTAGATGCTCCTTCTTTAGTTTCCAGCCCTTCTGGAATGGACTCTAATGCTATAAAACAGAATTCATCACTAGAAACATCATTCTTAACATATAGAATAAAGTTTTCATCAGCTAAATCTTCAGACAAGCTACTCCAATCAACAAAGCCTTGGGTGAAGAAGCTTTGCTGATCTGTTTGAACATAAGTTTGGGTAGCTTGTTGAGGTGCAACTTGTTGCACCTGAACCTGAGGAGCTGAGGCCTGGACATACTGTATCTGTGGAACAGGGGTTTGGACATAGTGCACTGGAATAGGTGTTGCAGGGTGTGCATAGTGAGCAGTGTTTACATGAGCAGTAGGGGTATATTGGGTATAATGCACAACGTTTTGAGTTTGTTGAGGTTTAGAGCTAGTATGTGTGATGATTGGTCCATTATTTTGGCTCCTACATTCTCTAGCAAAATGACCTAACCTATTACACTTGTAGCATTTTATCTTTGATTTATCCAACCCAACCTTTAAGTTCCCATGTAACCTTAGAAATTTTCTCCCTGTTTTCTTATAGAACTTGCTGGTTCTAACACTCAGCAATGCAAGTTGGTGCAAAATATCAATCTCCTCCAGATCAGTTGGATCAAAGTGCTGGAGATCATTGAGTTCAAAGGACATATTATCATAATTCTGGTTTTCTCCATTTGCTGTAAAAGAATAGTTGGATGAGTAAGAATCAGAGTTGTTGAAAGCTCAACCAGCTGTTATGTCAATGTAATGATCATAACCCTGATCCTTACTACCACCAGATTCTTCCTGACCCAAAAGAGTTGTGTTGCCGAAGGTATAATCATCAGCAACCTTCCCAGACTCTTGTAGCATCTTTTTCTGGTTCAATTCCCTCTCATAGGTAAGGAGTCGACCATGAAACTGGGCCAGACTAAGTTCTTTGAACCCAACCGAATTTCTGGTTACAAAAGCAATTGTCTCCCATTTTCAGGAAGTTACCTTAGAAACCTACTATTTAGAGTTGATTTAGCAAATTCAACATTAACAAGTTTCAGTTCACTTATGAGACAACTAAAACGTTCAAACTATTGTGTTAATGATTCACCCTTGATGTGACAAGAGGTTTCATACTGTTGATTCAAAACCTCCCTATTATATTCAATAACTTCTTCAGTACCACCAAACTGTTCCTTAAGTGCATCCCATAATTCCTTGGCACTATTACAGTGTAATAGCCCAGCATAAATTTCTTTTGGGAATGTTGATGCTACTATGCTTAAGGCCTTTGCATCTAGTTCAATTTTTTGAAAATCCTGTTCGGAATAGTTTTCAATTCTCTTAGGTACAAAGGTTTTTGGATCCTCAGCAATCGGCACCATTGGAACATGTGGTCCAAAGGCAACCGACTTCCAACATCATGTATTTTGTTGATCCAAAATGTGACCCATCCTACGCTGCCAGATGTTGTATTCAGATCTGACCAACATAGGTGGTTTGAAGAGTGTGCCAGTGTTATGAGTGTCCTGTGATTGTGACGTCATTCTGGTTGTTTTACAAGTACTGAATAATCAACTTTTGTACGTGATTATCCCTTACTCTGTTTTCCTACTAAATACGAACAATCGAAAGTATCAATGAAATCGAGCTGAACTTTTACGTCAAAATGATTGTTGGATCGAATTTGACTGTCCAAAGCTCTGATACCAATTGTTAGGATCCGAGTTTCTTAGATTGTGTTGTTTAATTAAAATGAAGATGAAACAGAGATATGAATTGCAGCGGAATATGGAAATAAACTTTGATAACACAATCAATGGAAGAAAAGTTTAAGCAAACATGTTTATCATTGAATCGAATGATTGTATTTAATTACAATAATCAAAACAATTGCATGCATGCACAAGACTCCCCCTCAGCCTGAGCTTAGTAATTTGTTCGTATAGAATGACTTAGGTGGAAAGAGCTTATGGAACAGTACAGAGTACTGTTCTATTTATAGTACAAGCAAACCACTGAGCATCTTTGGCTGACGTCACCATGAAAGTGACATCTAACCTCCTAACAAACTCTAAAGACTGTTACACACAACCACTGATTACATAAATACTGATTACATAGACACTGCTTATATAAACCACTTATTGTTCATTCCACTGTTATAGCCTAAGCACTGATGTTGAGCATAAGTGCTTTCTTCAAAGGATGATAAGGTCTTTATCAGTGCTTGGGACACATCAGTTGATTGAGCTTTAATTTTTTGTTCTTCATCAGTCTTTTGGTTAACAGTAGTTGTAATGAACAGTGCTTGGAGTCTATCAGTTGTTAGATAACCACTGTCAAAGGGAGAATCTTGTGTAAACAATGCTTATGATGATCAACTGTTCTGAACCAGTTTTGGCTTTTCATATCATCTGTTCCTTTGTAGGGTTCAATCCCAACAATCACCTACCATATTATGATCATGTAGCCATGTTCAATTCAAACATTGGCTGAACCATAATGGTCATAACCGAAAGTCAAAGCAAAATTCAATTTGCTTGACTTTCGGCTAATAACTTAGCCTACAAAATAAAAGAACTATGTAAAAAACTTACTTATGTTCTAAGAGAAGCTTTAACTCAGTAGGAGGCTTCCTTTTGATCAGGAAACAACTCCAAGAAAAGATTAGATAGAAGATGAGAATATGCAAAGAAATTGGTTGAATATGGTTGCTATTTATACTTGAACATTAGATGTAGGATCATGCCAAGTGTTAAGAGGGATTCTCATATGTGTACATGTATTATGTGAGGTGTTAGAACCAGTTTAGAGTGGCAATTCGCGTATACTTAGCTAAACATGCAGACTGCCATTCTGCTAGCTGCAACCCCTTATAAACCGTAAGGGGTTAAGGCTTATGGTCCGTAAGGACCTTTGCCCCCATGGTTTTCAAATGCTTATGGTTCGTAAGCTATTAAGGCTTACGGTCCGTAACCGACTACCAGTAACAATATTATAGTTACCTTACGGTCCATAAGGCTTTAGGCCTTGCAGTCCGTAAGGGTCACTCAGAGGCCAAAACTTTGGCATGTTAACATATTTAGTCCCTCCACATCCAATCTTCCACCATTATACACATTTACTCCCTCTCGTCCAACATTGTGGCATATATGAGAGTTGATTGGACACGTGTTGCCATACAATTCAATATAAAATTCTGAGGTGTTACATCCTCACCCCATTAAAAGAAATCTCGTCCTCGAGATTTTATTCAAATAGATATGGGTACTTTTGTCTGATATTGGACTCAACCTCCCATGTATATTCTGGGCCACGTTGGGCATCCCATTTGACTTTCACGATGGGGATCGTTTTCTTTCTGAGCTTTTTAACATGTCGATCCTCAATGGAAATTGGTTTCTCAATGAACCTTAGGTTTTCATCAATTTGCACGTCATGGTGCGACTTAGTTAGCGACTCATCGGTTAGACATTTATTTAAATTGCATATATGGAATACATCATGGATTCCACTTAGTTCCTCGGGTAGCTTAAGTCTATAAGCCATGGAACAGACACATTCGATTATCTCGAATGGTCAAATGTATCTCGGGCTCAACTTACCCTTCTTTCCAAATCTCATAACACATTTCCACGGTGATACTTTCAATAATACTTTGTCCCCAATTTGGAACTTAAGAGGTTTTCGCCTCTTATCAGCATGGCTATTCTGCCTATCATGGGTAGCTTTGAGGCTGTGACGGATATGAATAATCTTATCTGTAGTCTCCAGGACTATCTCAGGTCTTGACAGTTGGCCTTCCTAACCTTTAGCCCGACAAATGGGCGTTCTACACTTTCTCCCATACAAGGCTTCAAATGGAGCGGCCTTGATGATAGTATGATAACTATTATTGTAGAAGAATTCAATTAGGGGTAGATGATCATCCCAACTACCTCCTAAATCAATAAAACATGCTCTCAGCATGTCTTCCTATGTCTGAATGGTACGCTCACTCTATCCTTCAATCTCTGGATGGTAAGCCGTACTGAAATTTAATCGCGTGTGTGAGGACCGGTTGGTTCGGTTCTAGATTGAACAACTCAGGTCGGATCGATCACTGTAGAAGTGCGGAATCCATATACAGTGTAGAAGAAGAATCAACAATGAGTTCAACGTTTAAATCTTCAATTCTCATTAAGATTTGCAAAAGTTACAAGGAACCAGTGAGAATTTGACAGAGCTCCGCCTCAGAAACAAACAAGCAACCCCTGACCTAAAAGCTATTACAAATGAACCCCTAGTCTCTATTTTTAGGTGAGCTGCTGGGAGAAGTTATGTCGTCCGATCGGATGGTCATCCGACCGGATGATCATCCGTCCAGATGACACATGCCATCCTATCGGACGACCTTTACAATACACGTTTCGTTCCGATTTCTCCCAGTTATTGTCACACCCCGACCGCGTAAAACAACAAATCGCGGCGGAAACATCGGGGCGTGTTGCAACAGAATTAATGTTTCATAACCATGGATATCAAAAGTGTTTCGTTTTATTAAACATTGAGTAATTACATCGTCTGGAAATCTAAATACACTATTTAAACATAGTCTATCATTGTTATTGAGTCACTAAGGCCTTGTCCAGTCCTATGTGAGCATGCATCTTATCAATCGATATCTTGCAATACCTGAAACATATGTGAAAACGAGGTTAGCAAAGAAATGCTGGCGAGATACATAGGTTTTGTGAAAATAAGATTCATGACTTCTGTTTTAAGAAAATGTTTAGTCATGAACCTTTTTGTTTGCTTTGTCTTTGTAAATCATTTGAAAAATAATAAGTTCGGATGATAAGTATAAATAAGAGAATAATGCATGATTAAATGAATAACCATGTAAAATGAGTTTGTGTAAGATAAGTTGTTTGTAAATCAATGTCTTGTGAAAAGTATGTTACTTGTATAAAATGTTCTATGTCTCAAACTGAAATGATTCAAATAACGCTACAATATGTAATACCATACAAACACTTATATATAGGAAGTACCAGCGGCGTATCCACCATGCTTGTATCATATTACACCCGCATCGTTACTTAATCATTTACTCAAACCAAACCAACCAATGTAAGAAGTCTATGTTTAAATCAATTGTCAAATGTATTGGGTAATATGTCAAAGTGTTCATGTCAAGATGTAAATCATATCAAAATGTCTATGTCAAATATCCATGTCAAATGTCTATGTCAAAATGTCATGTATGGCAAGTGAAATGTCTCAACTAAACCATATGCACAAAAACAAAGTATTGAAGTAAAACTTGGTTTAAATCAAAGTTATGTTTTGTGGAAAATACATGATCAAATGTCAATCATGTTAAAATGTTTACCCAATCGTTAACCCATTTTGTAAAATCGTTCTAGTCGTTCTTGTTTTAATTGTGAAACTACTTTATGGTCGATTCTCTAATAACATTCAAACCTTCTTGACGCGTTCCTCGCTCCATCTCGCTCTCGCTCTCGTTCTTAACAAACCCTTACCAAAGGATAAGTTAATAATTACAGATTCAGTCGCTACCCACAACCCCCACACATAACAATGGGTGCAGTAAATAACGGGATTTGTCAGATCCTATGGTACCATAACCTAATACTGGTCGGCTTGATCATTGCTAATGAATGTCATCGGTCATGTAAACTACAACCAACAAGTTTGTTCACTTTTTGAAATTTGTTATTAGTTTTTGAAATCATTGTATTCGTTCTTGAAATCATTGTATTCGTTCTTGAAATCATTGTTAGCGTTCTTGAAATAATTGTTATTGTTCTTGAAACCACATAGTAATTGTTATTGAAATCATTGATAAAGCATTTAGCACATATGAGTCACCCCAAAACAGTTGAAAACATTAAAAGAGGGGAATAATGTACTCGCCTGGGAGTGCTTAGGAGTCTTGAACAACTACCAAGTAAGCTAGAGGAGTCCCGGAAATCAAACGGTACCTAATATAGGTAACTACATAATTAACCCGGACCTAAATCGGAAGACTGGGTAGCAGGAGGGTTTGTAAGCCAAATGAGTGTAGGAACTCATATGATATGGTTTAACAAAGCCTACATACTAAATGAAACTTAACCTAAGTATTATCGACCCATCGCGACCCATTAAGGTAACTTATGCTACTTTAACGCGTCGTGCGCGTGAAACGCGTTCGGACCGTCTAACTAGTCCTATGACAAGTGTTATATGCCTAAACATGTTACATAATCAGTTATGTGACAAAAGTTTAGGTTACATATGCTTAATTACCAATTATACATGAAAAGGGTATTCTGGTAATTTACCTAAGGCATATAAACTACCTATCATACAACTACTTAAACGATGTGACCATAGGGTATAACCTCGGAAGGTTATGCCCTATACTAGGGTCACCTAATGTATTTGGTCGGATCCTAATGATCGACCAAACTGGGTCGGGTTCGAAGGTATAGGCGATTTATCAGATCGCCTACCCTACGACCCTAGACAACGTGGTAATCAGTGGGCATAGTCCCAAGGGACTATGACCAACGTGATTACACTCACGTTGCGAAGTTCAAACGAACTTCGCATTGACCATTACTGGTCAACGCTGAAAGTCAAACAAAGTTTGACTTTCTGACTCGAAAAGCAATAAAATAAGGAAAAGAACGAAAGAATACTTACGAAGGGTCCCCGAATGCTAAACTCGATTCAAAAATCTCAGGTATGAAACAAATGTTTCAACTTAGAGTTTCTCAAATCAAGTTTCTAGTGATTTTAGCAATGGGGGGTATGGGGTATTTATAGGAATACCCGAACCGTTAAGATCGTTTCATGGAAAACGTGCCTTAATCCCATCCGTACATGTGTTGAAATGTCATGGTGTTTAGGTGTTTAAATTCCATCCATACATGTGTTGAAATGTCATGGTGTTTAGGTGTTTAAATTCCATCCATACATGTGTTGAAATGTCATGGTGTTTAGGTGTTTAAATTCCATCCATACATGTGTTGAAATGTCATGGTGTTTAGGTGTTTAAATTCCATCCATACATGTGTTGAAATGTCATGGTGTTTAGGTGTTTAAATTCCATCCATACATGTGTTGAAATGTCATGGTACCAAAATTCCATCCTTATCCGCTGACTAAGCAAGTTTAGAATGTGTGGTTGTGAATTAAACAACGGCTAATACATCGAATCTGGTCCCGAATGCGAAAAACGAACCAAATGACGCGACGAATGGATTTTTCTTATGGCGAACACTAAAATAAAATATTTTAGTGCTTACATAAATTTTTGGATGTCCGGATGTATTCAGAACGTAAGTTATGCGCGAAAATGCAAACTTGTGCACTTTTCGACACTTTTAGTCCCTGAATGACCCAAAAGTTTATTTTAGCACACCGAACCCCTCAAAGCCTATTTCTAAGCTATGTAAAGGATATTTATGGTATGTTTAACTTATGGTCATGTTCCGGAAGGTCTGTTACAGTTCAAATTGGCATACTTTCGCAGTTTGTCAACTTTAGTCCCTGTAAGCGATTAAACTTGATTTCACCACACCAAACCTTCCAAAACTTATATATAAGTTATGTAAAGGTTATTTAAGGTATGTTAAGCCTATTTCACTATTCTGGAGTGTTCGTTGCATTAAACTGGTTATATTTACGCATCAGTGCGTGTATAACCTTCCAGAAAGCGATTTAGAGCTTGAAATCGAAACAAGAGTTGATATGTGCAATCGATACACATATTTTTACAAATCCCAAGTATGAAATACAATATTTCATTGGTTTGGTATTTGTTTGATGGCCGTGGAGGCACAGGTGTTACAGTCTCCCCTACTTTAGGAAATTTCGTCCCGAAATTTATTTAGAGGAAACTTGTGAGAGTTTAAAACATAAAGTTGAAAAGATCAAATAACATTGGTTAGGGTTCTGAACTTCTAGTAATCTTTAATAACATCATGATTGCAATGTAAGAGGGATACTTATATACAAGTATATGAAGCGTCATTGGTGCGTCCACCGTACCTCCATTACATCGTTCTCATTTCGTTATTGTTGTCACTATCGGTTCTTACACATAACAAATCTTACTGGGTTTCTGTGCACTAAATTTCATAATTATGTACGCATCCATAATCAGACAATTCCTTGCCCAGTTCACACAGTCTATTTTATAATGTGTAGTGGAAAACCAAATGAACATTCTTATGATGAGTGTGACTAGACCCCATAGAGTCCTTTTAATTAAATCAATAAATGATCTAAATAGACTATCAAGGAGTCTGTCCAGCTACATCACTAGATGTCGTTCTTTAACCAAATTGTGAATCAATCTTTTTGACTAGACCACTAAAAGGGTCTCTTATCGAATCATGGAGTGGTACCATATAACCCAAGGGTCTTAACTACAACGTAGAAGCCCATAAAGATTAAGGTAGTACCTTTTGAATATCCTACTATGAATCCCTCATATGAAGATATGAAAGATTCTATGAGGATTTGGATAACGAATATCCAGAGTATACAAAAACACAAAAATCATAGAGGAGAACACATAAACATATATCACATAACCACAAAATTGTTTGTTAATTTGTCTTGTAAATTGCGTACATGCATTTAAAGCACACTTGGAATCCATTCCGTGGATTTCATTTGGTACTTTAAACGTTATCAAGAATCCAGCTATAAAGATAGGAAGATTCAAAAAGAAAATTCGATTTCGATTACTAGGAACCGAAGTGTTCGAATTAAGGTACATAAGGAATCCGATTAAGGACTCTGATTTGAACGATAATCATCCACAAGGATCTAATTGTAAAGATAAAAAGATCCCATATGAATTTTAGAAGTTGAAGATGTTTTGAAACCTTGCACTGGATGTGCTTAGGTCAAAACATGATGTAAAATGCTTATGAAGTTGAGATGCTTGATATGTCAAGGCGACATATGAAGCAGAATTTTGAAGGTTAAGTCAATGTATGAGGAAAATATTTTTGAAAACTATGCATGGGGTTCTTTTAAAAAAAATGTGTTTAACGTTTTTGAAACCTTATATATAATACTTTTGAAATCATAAAGTAGGTGTATTAGGTAGATATATTTAAAAAAAATGTTTTAAAATCATGCGAGATGAATTTTTGAAATTATGTATAAGGTTTTTGAAAGACATGAATGATGCTTTTCGAAATCATGCACTTGATCAGAAAATGTATTGTGTTAATATTGTCTTCAGACTATATGAAATATTTTGAAATTAGAAAGGTTGGTTTTGATAACATGGCCAATGTTTTTGAAATAACATAGACAGTGCATCTAGAAAAATTGTTTTCAAACTATATGAAATGTTTTGAGATCATGAAGATTGTTTTGAAATACTGGCACTGTGTATGTTGAAAAATCAAAACGTAATGGGTATGAGAATTTGAAAATACCCTTAGTTATCTAACCAAGGATTTAAAGGCACAGATGTGCGAAAAGCACGATTACTCATAATATCACTTAATTTACTGTACTTTGTTTCTTAGAGTGAAACGAGTACTTAAAATTTTCGAGGGAATCATGAGCAATCATTTGAAAGAGAGAAATCACAAGAGTAGTTTGTAAGGTACATAGTTCCTTGATGTAGGTATCATAGGAAAAGCCATACACACCTAGTAGGGGGTTGAGCTGGTTGGTTGGGGACTGCTTTACCATTGTGAGCGACCATGGCGAAGTTCTGAGAAGCCTTTCGCTTCTTTGACTTCTTAGGGGATCGTTCATCCATGGTCTTTGATTCCTCGATTGGTTTCTTGGCTGATAGTGTTGTCGCCTGACTAGGTCCTGCCTGTCTTGGTGACTCTTGAGTGGCTTCATCCTGGAGATGATACATGGCAGTAGCTAATTCAACAGTCTTCAGGACTACTTCGCCTATTCGCTGAGCGAATTTGGCTGCTTGCTCAGATATCTGGGCGTCATTGTGATGAAGAGACATTCTTGAAGAAAAAGAAAGGCATAGGGAGAAACAGGTGAAAGATTATTGGACAATCAAAACAGAATGATAACGCATGAAGACTGCGATCATTTGTTTGTTACCTAAGGCAAACAAATGAGACGGTGGCTGATCAAAGTAAATGGGTCAAAAATAATGTATCGCGAAGACATGCTCGCCTATAAGTGAACACTCATCCCAAGAATTCCCAGGTAAGCACAACTGGTCTCGCGTCTGATGAGATGTATACGAAGTGCTTGCCTAGACAGAAAACCCAGAATACAGGCATTCACCCTTCCAGTTTGCACGTGTTCACATCATTTAAAACCCAAAACCTTGACGAAGTTTTGAAAACTCAAAGGGGTTCAAAACCATATAATAGAGAGTTCAAAACCTTACAATAGAGGGTTCAAAACCTAGTAATCAATCATCCTAGAACAGATGATTAGTTTTCAAAGCGGTTTTGAAATTTATGTTCTTGTTGTGGTCGTCACCTAAGGATAGGTGACGGTATTGTTTTATGACTAAACGCAAGTAAACTCGCGTTAGGGTCCTAAGAAGGTTATAGACTAGGTCAAAGCATTACTAATAACCTAATTCCATATAACCATTGGCTCTGATACCATCTTTCTGTCACACCCCGACCGCGTAAAACAACAAATCGCGGCGGAAACATCGGGGCGTGTTGCAACAGAATTAATGTTTCATAACCATGGATATCAAAAGTGTTTCGTTTTATTAAACATTGAGTAATTACATCGTCTGGAAATCTAAATACACTATTTAAACATAGTCTATCATTGTTATTGAGTCACTAAGGCCTTGTCCAGTCCTATGTGAGCATGCATCTTATCAATCGATATCTTGCAATACCTGAAACATATGTGAAAACGAGGTTAGCAAAGAAATGCTGGCGAGATACATAGGTTTTGTGAAAATAAGATTCATGACTTCTGTTTTAAGAAAATGTTTAGTCATGAACCTTTTTGTTTGCTTTGTCTTTGTAAATCATTTGAAAAATAATAAGTTCGGATGATAAGTATAAATAAGAGAATAATGCATGATTAAATGAATAACCATGTAAAATGAGTTTGTGTAAGATAAGTTGTTTGTAAATCAATGTCTTGTGAAAAGTATGTTACTTGTATAAAATGTTCTATGTCTCAAACTGAAATGATTCAAATAACGCTACAATATGTAATACCATACAAACACTTATATATAGGAAGTACCAGCGGTGTATCCACCATGCTTGTATCATATTACACCCGCATCGTTACTTAATCATTTACTCAAACCAAACCAACCAATGTAAGAAGTCTATGTTTAAATCAATTGTCAAATGTATTGGGTAATATGTCAAAGTGTTCATGTCAAGATGTAAATCATATCAAAATGTCTATGTCAAATATCCATGTCAAATGTCTATGTCAAAATGTCATGTATGGCAAGTGAAATGTCTCAACTAAACCATATGCACAAAAACAAAGTATTGAAGTAAAACTTGGTTTAAATCAAAGTTATGTTTTGTGGAAAATACATGATCAAATGTCAATCATGTTAAAATGTTTACCCAATCGTTAACCCATTTTGTAAAATCGTTCTAGTCGTTCTTGTTTTAATTGTGAAACTACTTTATGGTCGATTCTCTAATAACATTCAAACCTTCTTGACGCGTTCCTCGCTCCATCTCGCTCTCGCTCTCGTTCTTAACAAACCCTTACCAAAGGATAAGTTAATAATTACAGATTCAGTCGCTACCCACAACCCCCACACATAACAATGGGTGCAGTAAATAACGGGATTTGTCAGATCCTATGGTACCATAACCTAATACTGGTCGGCTTGATCATTGCTAATGAATGTCATCGGTCATGTAAACTACAACCAACAAGTTTGTTCACTTTTTGAAATTTGTTATTAGTTTTTGAAATCATTGTATTCGTTCTTGAAATCATTGTATTCGTTCTTGAAATCATTGTTAGCGTTCTTGAAATAATTGTTATTGTTCTTGAAACCACATAGTAATTGTTATTGAAATCATTGATAAAGCATTTAGCACATATGAGTCACCCCAAAACAGTTGAAAACATTAAAAGAGGGGAATAATGTACTCGCCTGGGAGTGCTTAGGAGTCTTGAACAACTACCAAGTAAGCTAGAGGAGTCCCGGAAATCAAACGGTACCTAATATAGGTAACTACATAATTAACCCGGACCTAAATCGGAAGACTGGGTAGCAGGAGGGTTTGTAAGCCAAATGAGTGTAGGAACTCATATGATATGGTTTAACAAAGCCTACATACTAAATGAAACTTAACCTAAGTATTATCGACCCATCGCGACCCATTAAGGTAACTTATGCTACTTTAACGCGTCGTGCGCGTGAAACGCGTTCGGACCGTCTAACTAGTCCTATGACAAGTGTTATATGCCTAAACATGTTACATAATCAGTTATGTGACAAAAGTTTAGGTTACATATGCTTAATTACCAATTATACATGAAAAGGGTATTCTGGTAATTTACCTAAGGCATATAAACTACCTATCATACAACTACTTAAACGATGTGACCATAGGGTATAACCTCGGAAGGTTATGCCCTATACTAGGGTCACCTAATGTATTTGGTCGGATCCTAATGATCGACCAAACTGGGTCGGGTTCGAAGGTATAGGCGATTTATCAGATCGCCTACCCTACGACCCTAGACAACGTGGTAATCAGTGGGCATAGTCCCAAGGGACTATGACCAACGTGATTACACTCACGTTGCGAAGTTCAAACGAACTTCGCATTGACCATTACCGGTCAACGCTGAAAGTCAAACAAAGTTTGACTTTCTGACTCGAAAAGCAATAAAATAAGGAAAAGAACGAAAGAATACTTACGAAGGGTCCCCGAATGCTAAACTCGATTCAAAAATCTCAGGTATGAAACAAATGTTTCAACTTAGAGTTTCTCAAATCAAGTTTCTAGTGATTTTAGCAATGGGGGGTATGGGGTATTTACAGGAATACCCGAACCGTTAAGATCGTTTCATGGAAAACGTGCCTTAATCCCATCCGTACATGTGTTGAAATGTCATGGTGTTTAGGTGTTTAAATTCCATCCATACATGTGTTGAAATGTCATGGTGTTTAGGTGTTTAAATTCCATCCATACATGTGTTGAAATGTCATGGTGTTTAGGTGTTTAAATTCCATCCATACATGTGTTGAAATGTCATGGTGTTTAGGTGTTTAAATTCCATCCATACATGTGTTGAAATGTCATGGTACCAAAATTCCATCCTTATCCGCTGACTAAGCAAGTTTAGAATGTGTGGTTGTGAATTAAACAACGGCTAATACATCGAATCTGGTCCCGAATGCGAAAAACGAACCAAATGACGCGACGAATGGATTTTTCTTATGGCGAACACTAAAATAAAATATTTTAGTGCTTACATAAATTTTTGGATGTCCGGATGTATTCAGAACGTAAGTTATGCGCGAAAATGCAAACTTGTGCACTTTTTGACACTTTTAGTCCCTGAATGACCCAAAAGTTTATTTTAGCACACCGAACCCCTCAAAGCCTATTTCTAAGCTATGTAAAGGATATTTATGGTATGTTTAACTTATGGTCATGTTCCGGAAGGTCTGTTACAGTTCAAATTGGCATACTTTCGCAGTTTGTCAACTTTAGTCCCTGTAAGCGATTAAACTTGATTTCACCACACCAAACCTTCCAAAACTTATATATAAGTTATGTAAAGGTTATTTAAGGTATGTTAAGCCTATTTCACTATTCCGGAGTGTTCGTTGCATTAAACTGGTTATATTTACGCATCAGTGCGTGTATAACCTTCCAGAAAGCGATTTAGAGCTTGAAATCGAAACAAGAGTTGATATGTGCAATCGATACACATATTTTTACAAATCCCAAGTATGAAATACAATATTTCATTGGTTTGGTATTTGTTTGATGGCCGTGGAGGCACAGGTGTTACAGTTATAATATAACATACACACAAAACTATACAATGACACATACAGGACAAAATATAGACTAAGTATAGACGGAAGCTACAGACATCGTGCATCTACAGACTCCCCCTTAGATGTAGCTACAGTATTCCTTCCTGTACAGTCTTCAACGTGCCTTCCTGCTGCGCCTGTACTCCCTGGCCTTTTGCCTTCTCTTTTCCTTCCTCTCTTCTAACATCTGCCTTCTTAATGGTCTTCATGTTTCATTCCACCATTTGCGATACTCTGGATCTCCATCTTTTGATTTCTCCCACCTAGGAATCTTGTTTTCTTGTGATTCGATAGGTGGTTGATCTGTTGGTGGCGGCCTTTCAAACTTTCTTCTTCCCAATACAGCAGCTCTTTCTGCTATCTTTTTTAACCTCTCACTTCTTTTCTCTTTCTTTAGAAACTCTTCCAACTCTAGATCCCTGAAATTTGTTTCCCAGTATCTTCCATAGTTAATGTCTTTCGCAAAGCACACGTTCATGATCTTCTGATATTGTTGTGCTTGCACCTTATCAGGCTCATTATATACTATCTTGTTGAGAACAGGCAATTAATATCTTTCTTTGAGCAGTTTACCAACCACATTGGATCTAACACATTGATGTGTCTGGTTTCACCTGTCTTCTTATCAAATAATGATATAACTGCTTCCGTTGTGCTTTGATTATATAACCAACCTTTGAAATCTTCATGGAAATCTTGTTCCATTGCACAAAGCGGCATGTTCTTTAGACATCTTGGAGGTTTGATCTTCAAAGTAATGTCTTTCTCACTCGTTACTGCATCAACTTTCACAACTTATTCAGGATAATGTGGCTTCCAATCTGGAAATTTCTCCTTAGCTTGCAGCTTTATGTAGTTCCACAGCTTTTGATCATGTATTTTAACTTCTAAGCCATAGTAGAACTCTTTGATATTCTTCGTTTGTACAAGCTCCTCTACATCCCACCATGGAAGTGTTTTGATGTCAGATAAGAATTCGAAATATTGCACTCGATGCTCTCTTCTGATCGCATAAACTTTCAAATCTTCCAAATAGCCCCACGAGAGAATATCACCCAAAGATTTTTTTGGATGATCTGTGAAATATTGTAGCGGCCTCTTATACTTTCTTTCCTTCGGCATCACCTTGAACCATCGCTTTCTTTCTTCAAGAAGTTCTTCTTGTGGAACAATTTCAGGAACTCCTTCAGTAGAAATCCTCTCCACTACTTTCCTTCTCACCTTGTCTTCATTGTGTGATTGAAATAATTCGGTCAAAGTAGGAAAGTTTTCATCAACTCTAGTATAATGAAATGGAATATCTTCTTCAGATAAATCAGAATCTTCTTCAATAAATACATCTTTGAAATTATCAGCTTCATTAACAAACTTGAAAGAATATTCTCTTTTAGGAGAGGGTGGTATTTCGTCTTCAATATCAAACTTCATGTTCCCATCATCCATCCCTAACTACTCTAACATGGACTCTCGAGTCCTGTTTTCCTCTAACTCCCCCTCAAAACGATGCATGTAAGTAAATAACTTTTGGGAGTGTAAGATATACCTGATCACAAGCATGGTGTTTACCAGAAGAAGAAGCTTCATGGTGTTGATCCTCTTGTTGTTCATTCAGCTCATCGTTCTAGAAATCATCAAGGGTATGCTGTCTAGAAGGCTTCACAATTATCAACCCTGTCGCTCCCTGATCATCATCATTATCATCATCACCATCATAATCATCTATATCTTTGTACAGATCTGTGACAACTCGAATTTCCGACATTCTTTATTCGCATTTAATGCACGTTGACCTTGACTATATAGTGTGATTGCATGGTTATGTGTGATTGTATAACATGTGTATTGTTTGTAAAACTTAAACTGTTAAACTATAAAAGAACTCGACGAAACACAAGTGAGATTCGCCAAGATCGATCTCGACGAAACAGGTCAGTTTCGCCAACAACCCTCTCGACGAAACAGGCTGTTTCGCCGAGCCCAGATCCGCCGAAGCCCAGCTTGGGCCCAGTACGTAAACTCTCATATTATTACGTGAACCAACCTTTTGTTTCATACTTTTGAGCAATCTGAAAACCCTAGAACTCCCTCTCTTCTGTGCGACGACAACAACCATCGTTCACCATCATCCCTAGCTCTCGAATCCTTGGTTGTTCATCTCGAATCGGTTAGTGCGTGTTTGTTAATCGGTTCATGTTTCTGTGATATCTCGATTCATGCTTGTGTATATGATTGAGGTGTGTTACTGCTGTGATTATAAGAGTATGATGATGATATAGATTTCGATATGCATGATGTAGTCGGATATAAATAGTTCTACGCGAAACTTAATACGATCGAATACTTGGTTTTAGATGTTGTTTATATGGTCTGATTCTGAATACACATTAGTATCTTGATAGGGATCGATGATATGATGTTGTATGTTAATCGATATGTTGAACACATAACCTAGGGTTCATGCTAGACGTTAAGAACTGTGATGCTTATGTTATAATGATGTGATGATGAATTCTGTGAACGAATGATTACTGTATAATTGATGATTTGCTGATGACGGCTGCTAGCATGATTAGGGTTTCTGTGTTATTCGTAACTGCTGTAACTGATGCTCGACGTAAGTGAACTGTCCGACGAAACAGAACTCTCGGCGAAACAGAATGTGTTTCGCCAAGGGTAATTGACGAATTAGAAGTTCTGTTTCGCCAAAGGACACCTTGACGAAACAAATGTGTTTCGCCAACATGTGTGTTTCGTCAATATCTGTGTTTCGCCAACTTATGTGTTTCGCCGAGCTGTGCAGTAACTTGAGTTAATTCTGTTAAGTGTTAACTGGAATATCTAACTACTGTTAAATGATATACATGACTTGTGTGATTGCGAATACGTACTACCTGCTTATACGTGTACCTTGTGACTACAAACTGATTATGTATACGTGCATACTCTAGGACGTGATTGATTTACTTTGAGCACATACTTAGCATACCGAGCAAACCAAGGTGAGTTCACACAGCCAAGGCATGGGATTCTCGGGTTGGGAATCGGGTTGGATTATTTGAAATGGATAACTACTCATACTTATGCTATCGCTAGACTATAGACCATCGTCCTCAGGATAGTCAGGACACTTACGTAAAACCTACGTAACCTAGTATCTACCATTGTCTCCCGGGTCGGGAGGACACTTACGTAAAACCTACGTAAACTAATACCTACCATTGTCTTCCGGGTCGGAAGGACACTTACGTAAATCCTACGTAAACCCCACACGTACCACTGTCCTCGGGGAAGGGCACTCACGTAAATCCTACGTGACCTTGTACGTATTCCTGTTCTCGGATTAAGAAGAACACATGGTTGCAAATAGTCTAGTAAGTACAGACATGGGAAGCCCCCATTAGTAAGGATAAACGTGGGAAACCCCCACTGGTAATACATATGATCACGGGAAACCCCCACCATTAGTACGTATTTACATGGGAAGCCCCCACTAAATGCATAAATGATTTGTTATAACGATCTTACTTTCTGTGAACTCACTCAACTAGTTGTTGACTCTCTGCTGCATGCCTTGCAGGACCTTAGGTACATTTGGAGCTTGCACGGGAGGCGCGGTCGTTGTGGGCACGGATTTGTGGATCTTATATTGAAACATTAAACATTGACTTATTACTTACGTTGGGTTTACATTTTATGCTTCCGCTATACACTTGACATGTTTTGTTGGAACACCTTTCATATCGTTTGGCTTAAATTACATTTAATTCTTATTACGTTTGATATGATTGGTGGCTTGATCCTGGTCAGTCACGCCTCCAAGCGGTGATACTCCGCGTGTGGATTTTTGGGGGTGTGACAGATTGGTATCAGAGCCATTGGTTATAGAGAACTCGGTTTTAATAAGGGGAAAACGATTTTTGTTAAAACCAGACTATAACCAGAACAGTGCTCAACGATCCACAACGACGCTTCGCTCCACGTGCAAGGCTCAACATCATAGGTACTACCATTCATGTTACCTTACCTACTTACTAGAATTACATAGAACTTTGCTCGTGGTATGCTTAGATTACAGAACCTACTATACGTTATTGCTTGAGAATACTTGTGTGCTCACTCTCTTCTGTCATCGCACTATTCGCGAACCTCTCTCACTTACGTTATCTTTACTATGAAGATCATGTCTGGACGCATCAACATGACTCAAGAGCAGTTGACGGCTCTCATTAACGAACGAGTTACTGCGGCAGTTGCAGCCGCTCAAGCAGGATGTATACCCTGCAGTTACAACACACACTAGGATCCTTAGATCCTACATTCCTAAACCAACTCTTGTGTTTAACATTACTCTGATTCTTACACAACAGGTCAACCACCTGTTTGCACTTTCAAGACTTTCATGGACTGTCGTCCTACTACTTTCAGCGGCACTGAAGGAGCCGTAGGTCTTCTCCACTGGTTTAAGAAGCTAGAGTCGGTATTCGAGATGTGTGAATGCCCTGAGGCACGCAGGGTGAAATATGCTACTGGTACTCTCGAGGGTTTAGCCCTCACATGGTGGAAGGCTCAGGTCCAAATACTAGGGTTGGTTGCTGCTAACGCCACCCCATGGAACAACTTTAAGGAAATGATCAAGGAGGAATACTGCAGCCGTGACGACATTCATAAGTTGGAGGTCGAGTTCTTTAACCTCAAGATGACGGGGTCAGAGATTGAGGCGTTTACTAAGAGATCAAATGAGCTAGCATTACTGTGTCCTACTATGGTGGACCCTCCAGCTAAGCGTATCGAACTTTATCTCGGTGGTCTAGTGCCAGAGATCCAAAGTCATGTGACTTCAGCAAACCTTGCCACCTACCAGCAGGTTGTTCAGTTGGCTCACCGTCTCACTGATCAGGCGGTGGAGCAAAACAAGTTGCCTAAACGCATCAGTACTACTACCGCTACTACTTCAGCTACACCTGCTACTCCCAGTGACAACAAGCAGAAATGGGAGGGGGATTCCAGTAGGGGTTCAGCAACAGTTCAGTCTCAAGCTCAGCAGCAGAAGACTGACCACTACCAAAGCCCTAGTCAACAATCCTCTGGTGGTCATAGGCAGAGAAGATACCAAGGGAATCAACCGAAGTGCCACAACTGTAACAGGCACCACAGCGGCCAGTGCAATAAGGGTCGTTGCCAAAGGTGTCTCAAGATGGGTCACGAGGCCAAAGACTGTAGGAGCCCACGGCCTGCGAATCAGAACCAGCAATTGCAACTACCAGCTCCACAGAACCCACAGCAACAGCCACAGCGTGGAAACCGGGGATGTTTCCAGTGTGGAGCAGAAGGTCATTACAAACGTGATTGCCCTCAGTTGAACCAGAACCAGAATCACAACAACAACCACAATAACCAGGGCAACGGAAACAACGGTGGGAACAACAACAACAATATCGCTAGAGGTCGTGCATTTGTGATCGGGCAGGGTGATGCAAGAATTGATCCCAACGTAGTTATGGGTAAGTTTCTTCTCGACGATTTTTATGTTACTGTATTGTTTGATTCGGGTGCGGATACAAGTTATATGTCTCTAAAAGTTAGTGAAATGCTTAAACGTGCACCAACTCCCTTAAACACCAAACATGTCGTAGAGTTAGCAAACGGTAAAGGTTTAGAGGCCACACATATAGTTCAGGGTTGTAATCTTATCCTCGCGGGTCAGACTTTCTCTATCGACCTCATTCCTATAACCCTGGGTAGCTTTGACGTCGTCATTGGTATGGATTGGTTATCTCAACAGCAAGCGGAGATCTTATGTAAAGAAAAGGTTATTCGTATTCCTCGTTCGGGCAAGGAACCTCTCGAGGTTCAAGGCGACAAGAGTGGTGTCGTGAGTGGCATCATTTCTTTCTTAAAGGCTCAGAAGTGTCTGCGAAAGGGCCACACTCCAATATTAGCACTTGTTACAGATACGTCGAAGAAAGAGAAAAAGATTGAAGATATTCCAGTAGTACGCGATTATCCTCAAGTGTTTCCTGAGGAATTACCTGGGTTACCGCCTCATCGCCAGGTCGAATTTCAGATCGAGCTTGCTCCAGGAGCAGCACCCATAGCTCGAGCACCTTATCGCTTAGCTCCAACAGAACTGGAAGAACTGTCTAAGCAACTACAAGAACTCTTGGAAAAGGGTTTCATACGTCCTAGCTCTTCGCCCTGGGGAGCTCCAGTACTTTTTGTAAAGAAGAAGGATGGTACCTTCCGCATGTGCATAGACTACCGTGAACTGAACAAGGTGACTGTGAAGAATCGCTATCCTCTTCCACGCATCGACGATTTATTCGACCAGTTGCAAGGGTCGAGCTATTACTCGAAGATTGATCTAAGGTCAGGTTATCATCAACTGAGAGTCCGGGATGAGGACGTCTCCAAAACAGCGTTCAGAACACGCTACGGCCACTATGAGTTTCTGGTCATGCCATTTGGGTTGACGAACGCGCCTGCGGTTTTCATGGATCTTATGAACGGGGTGTGCAAACCTTATCTCGACAAGTTCGTCATTGTTTTCATCGACGACATCCTGATTTATTCGAAGAGTCAGGAGGAACATGAGCGGCACTTACGACTTATTTTGGAACTTCTTCGAACGGAACAACTATACGCTAAGTTTTCAAAATGCGACTTCTGGCTTTGTGAAGTCCACTTCTTAGGCCACGTGGTAAACAAGGATAGGATTCATGTCGATCCATCCAAGGTGGATTCGATCAAGAACTGGCCTGCACCTCGCACACCAACAGAAATACGCCAATTCTTGGGTTTGGCGGGTTATTACAGAAGGTTCATCAAAGACTTCTCAAAGATTGCTCAGCCACTTACACTACTGACGCAGAAGGGTGTTGTTTATCGTTGGGGTAATGCACAGGAAGCAGCGTTTCAGCACTTAAAGGATAGGCTTTGTAGTGCACCTATCCTCTCATTGCCTGAAGGCACAGACGATTTTGTAGTCTACTGCGACGCATCTATCCAAGGTCTTGGGTGTGTATTGATGCAAAGGGATAAAGTTATTGCTTATGCTTCGCGCCAACTTAAGATTCACGAACGGAATTACACTACACACGACCTTGAGCTGGGAGCGGTTGTTTTTGCACTTAAGATATGGCGACACTATTTGTACGGTACCAAATGTGCTATCTACACTGATCACAGAAGCCTCGAACATATCTTCAAACAGAAGGAACTGAATATGCGACAGCGACGATGGGTAGAACTGCTAAACGACTACGAATGCTCAATCAGGTACCATCCAGGCAAAGCCAATGTTGTGGCTGACGCCCTCAGCCGAAAGGACACCGCGCCTAAGCGCGTGCGAGCATTACAACTCACTATACAGTCTAGTCTTCCTTCTCAAATACGAGATGCTCAGGTTGAAGCATTGAAACCAGAAAATGTCAGGGCTGAAGCCCTACGTGGCTCAAGACAACGTTTAGAACAAAAGGAAGATGGTGCTTACTACGTCACAGGACGCATTTGGGTTCCGTTTTATGGCAACTTACGTGAGCTAGTAATGGATGAAGCTCATAAGTCTCGCTACTCGGTACATCCTGGTTCGGATAAAATGTACCACGATATCAAAACTACATACTGGTGGCCTAGCATGAAGGCCCACATAGCAACATACGTCAGCAAGTGTTTGACTTGTGCGAGAGTCAAGGCAGAATATCAGAAACCGTCAGGTCCACTTCAACAACCTGAGATACCACAATGGAAATGGGAACAAATTTCCATGGATTTTGTTACTGGCTTACCTAGGTCTCAGCGCGGAAATGATACTATATGGGTGATCGTGGATCGACTCACAAAGTCTGCACACTTCTTGGCCATCAAAGAAACAGACAAGTTTTCTACATTAGCAGACATCTACTTGAAAGAAGTGGTCTCAAGGCACGGGGTGCCAACCTCTATTATCTCCGATCGTGACGCACGTTTTACTTCAGAACTGTGGCAAGCAATGCACAAATCGTTTGGCTCTCGATTAGACATGAGCACAGCTTATCATCCTCAGACGGATGGGCAGTCTGAGCGTACTATTCAAACTCTAGAAGACATGCTTCGGGCGTGCGTAATTGACTTTGGCAATGGTTGGGAAAAACATCTGCCACTTGTGGAATTTTCTTACAACAACAGCTACCACACCAGCATTAAAGCTGCACCATTCGAGGCATTGTACGGGCGTAAATGCCGGTCACCTCTCTGTTGGGCAGAGGTGGAAGATAGTCAAATCACAGGTCCAGAAATGGTAGTTGATACTACTGAAAAGATTGCTCAAATACGACAACGCATGGCGGCAGCTCGTGACCGTCAGAAAGCATATGCCGATAAAGATAGAAAACTACTCGAATTCCAAGTTGGGGATCGAGCGCTACTCAAAGTTTCGCCCTGGAAGGGTGTAGTTCGTTTTGGCAAACGCGGCAAACTCAATCCACGATACGTCGGACCTTTCGAAGTTATTGAGAAGATAGGCAGGGTAGCCTACAGATTGAACTTACCAGCTGAACTCAGTGCAGTTCACAACGTCTTTCACGTGTCGAATCTGAAGAAGTGTACGTCAGATGAGACCCACATAGTTCCCTTGAAGGAACTGACTATCGACGAGCGGTTGCACTTCGTCGAGGAACCTGTTGAAATCACGGACCGGGATGTTAAGGTCCTCAAGAACACGAGAATCCCTCTGGTACGAGTTCGTTGGAACTCCCGCCGCGGCCCAGAGTTCACCTGGGAGCGTGAAGATCAAATGGAACTCAAATATCCCCAGTTATTCAGAACCAATGCAACTACTACTGAGGCTGAAGCTACCAATACAGAATTTCGGGACGAAATTCCAAATCAACGGGGGGATAATGTGACACCCCAAGAAAACCAGTAATCTTCGCAAAACTGCTCGGGGAGCCACGATACAATACAGGTAAACAACGTCACACCATTAGCTTTCCTCAGTAACAGCATGCTAAATTTCGGGACGAAATTTCTTTTAAGTTGGGGATAATGTGACAACTCGAATTTCCGACATTCTTTATTCGCATTTAATGCACGTTGACCTTGACTATATAGTGTGATTGCATGGTTATGTGTGATTGTATAACATGTGTACTGTTTGTAAAACTTAAACTGTTAAACTATAAAAGAACTCGACGAAACACAAGTGAGATTCGCCAAGATCGATCTCGACGAAACAGGTCAGTTTCGCCAACAACCCTCTCGACGAAACAGGCTGTTTCGCCGAGCCCAGATCCGCCGAAGCCCAGCTTGGGCCCAGTACGTAAACTCTCATATTATTACGTGAACCAACCTTTTGTTTCATACTTTTGAGCAATCTGAAAACCCTAGAACTCCCTCTCTTCTGTGCGACGGCAACAACCATCGTTCACCATCATCCCTAGCTCTCGAATCCTTGGTTGTTCATCTCGAATCGGTTAGTGCGTGTTTGTTAATCGGTTCATGTTTCTGTGATATCTCGATTCATGCTTGTGTATATGATTGAGGTGTGTTACTGCTGTGATTATAAGAGTATGATGATGATATAGATTTCGATATGCATGATGTAGTCGGATATAAATAGTTCTACGCGAAACTTAATACGATCGAATACTTGGTTTTAGATGTTGTTTATATGGTCTGATTCTGAATACACATTAGTATCTTGATAGGGATCGATGATATGATGTTGTATGTTAATCGATATGTTGAACACATAACCTAGGGTTCATGCTAGACGTTAAGAACTGTGATGCTTATGTTATAATGATGTGATGATGAATTCTGTGAACGAATGATTACTGTATAATTGATGATTTGCTGATGACGACTGCTAGCATGATTAGGATTTCTGTGTTATTCGTAACTGCTGTAACTGATGCTCGACGTAAGTGAACTGTCCGACGAAACAGAACTCTCGGCGAAACAGAATGTGTTTCGCCAAGGGTAATCGACGAATTAGAAGTTCTGTTTCGCCAAAGGACACCTTGACGAAACAAATGTGTTTCGCCAACATGTGTGTTTCGTCAATATCTGTGTTTCGCCAACTTATCTGTTTCGCCGAGCTGTGCAGTAACTTGAGTTAATTCTGTTAAGTGTTAACTGGAATATCTAACTGCTGTTAAATGATATACATGACTTGTGTGATTGCGAATACGTACTACCTGCTTATACGTGTACCTTGTGACTACAAACTGATTATGTATACGTGCATACTCTAGGACGTGATTGATTTACTTTGAGCACATACTTAGCATACCGAGCAAACCAAGGTGAGTTCACACAGCCAAGGCATGGGATTCTCGGGTTGGGAATCGGGTTGGATTATTTGAAATGGATAACTACTCATACTTATGCTATCGCTAGACTATAGACCATCGTCCTCAGGATAGTCAGGACACTTACGTAAAACCTACGTAACCTAGTATCTACCATTGTCTCCCGGGTCGGGAGGACACTTACGTAAAACCTACGTAAACTAATACCTACCATTGTCTTCCGGGTCGGAAGGACACTTACGTAAATCCTACGTAAACCCCACACGTACCACTGTCCTCGGGGAAGGGCACTCACGTAAATCCTACGTGACCTTGTACGTATTCCTGTTCTCGGATTAAGAAGAACACATGGTTGCAAATAGTCTAGTAAGTACAGACATGGGAAGCCCCCATTAGTAAGGATAAACGTGGGAAACCCCCACTGGTAATACATATGATCACGGGAAACCCCCACCATTAGTACGTATTTACATGGGAAGCCCCCACTAAATGCATAAATGATTTGTTATAACGATCTTACTTTCTGTGAACTCGCTCAACTAGTTGTTGACTCTCTGCTGCATGCCTTGCAGGACCTTAGGTACATTTGGAGCTTGCACGGGAGGCGCGGTCGTTGTGGGCACGGATTTGTGGATCTTATATTGAAACATTAAACATTGACTTATTACTTACGTTGGGTTTACATTTTATGCTTCCGCTATACACTTGACATGTTTTGTTGGAACACCTTTCATATCGTTTGGCTTAAATTACATTTAATTCTTATTACGTTTGATATGATTGGTGGCTTGATCCTGGTCAGTCACGCCTCCAAGCGGTGATACTCCGCGTGTGGATTTTTGGGGGTGTGACAAGATCTTTCAACTCCTCATCCTCTTCTTCCTCTTCCTTTTCTTCAGAACGACGTTTCTCAATGATCTTTCTTCTATCGAGTCTAATCTCCTCGGGAGTTACGTCTTTCAATTCACCAACAACAATAATAGCAAGTGTATTAATTTTAGCTTCAACTTTCAAAGTATTTACCTCATCAGCTTGAACTGGATCAGGTTGGCTTTTAGTACCAAGAATCTCCTCTGTGTCGATCACCAACCCTTTCTTCTTATCTTTCTTTGACTCAGCTGCTTCTTTAGCTAGTCTCTTTTCCCTTAATGCCCTCCTGGCTTCAACTCTCTGAATTTCAATCCCATCAAACACAGCTTGAACATTGAATCCAAGCTTATGTTCAATGACCATATATAACATGTTCAGCTGCTCATCCTTTATTACTTTATCAGCTCGTAACACCTCTACTTCCTTCCTTAAAACCTCATTCTCACTTGAAGTAGATGCATGCAATTCTCCTAACATTTCATGCAGCATCTTGTTGGAATTATCAATGGTTTTGTACTGAGCATTTACCTCCTCGATCTCTTCGTTAAGCTGATTAATCACTTTTGCATGTTCTTCAAGTTCTTCTAATAGCTAATCAATTACTTCAGCATGATCTTCAAGATCCTTTTTCAAAGAAACGTTTTCGGCTTTAGCAGCTTCAAGCGTTTCTTTTAACTCTTCACGCTCTGCTTCAGCTTTAGCCTTTGCTTTCTCCAACACACTAACCTTCTTCGTCAGCACATTAATCTTTCCATCATTAAAGAAATCAAAATCACCAGATGGAAGATCTTCTGGATATTCACCAGAAACTTTCAGAAATCCATGACTTGAACTTGAAGTAGTAGCTTTCTTTGCAGATGAAGGATCTTCAACTTTCTTTGGTTATTTTTCAGGAGTTTCTCATGATCATCATGAATATGAATTGTTGGATTGGTAGATGATGCTGGAGGTGTAGACTTTCTAATTCCAACGAACTCTACTTCAACATCTTGATCCTTTTCTTCAACTCTTTCAACTTCAACATTCTCAGGAACTTCAACATTCTTTTCAACTTCTGGAATTTCAACACTTTGAACTTCAGGAATTGTTGTAGCTTCTTGTTCAGTAATAGAATATTTTCTCGCTCTAACACTTCTTGGAACAGCTCCTGAAGGTCGTGCTTTACGCTTCTTAAGAACTTTCTTTTTCTCTTTTGGAGTTGGCTTATATGTAAAGTCTTCTTCATCAGACGTTTTCTTTTTCTTCAGAGACCTCTTATACTTTTGTTTGCCACTGATGTAAGAAGTTGGAGCAATCTTTGTAGGATCAAATTCATCACGTTCAGTCGCACTTGAATCAGTGTGCACAAGACCTTCAACTAATGTTTCCTTTACGCCTTCACTACTTGCTTCAACATTCTTTGCAGCTGTCTTTTCTGCTTATTTCTCAATATTATCACCTTGAGCACCTGCAGCCCTTGATCGCTTTAAGTAATCTTCAAATGACACATTCAAGATATCAACACCTTCTTGGATCAAATATGTGGGTGGAATAGCAGTCTCATCTATCAACCTTGGTGGCGATTTCTTTTTCTCTGCTTCTGCAACACAAAGATTAACATTGTTAGAATGATATTCAAATGAAATATCTACGAACCTTACTGATGCATCCTGCTTTCCAACGTTACCCTTAATTACTACTTTTGGCGTAGACACTTTCGGTGAAATATTAGGTGTTCTTCTTTTCTTCTCGTCCTTCTCATACCAAAATCTTAACTTCTTTTCAACCATGTCTTTCAAATCAAACGATTTTTTTCATATTCAGAGTTACTCTCAGCATGCCTCCATTGATCGTCTTCAGGTGCCACATAATTTGCTTTCTTGATCTTTCCAAACTTTGCTCTATACTTAGGCTCGTTCTCTGGTTTCACACCTTTATACTTATCCAGTCTCTTTAAAGTTTCATTATCCATATAATGCAATTTAAGTTCATCCTTTGGATCTTTTGGTAGATTTGGAACCTGATCATCTAACAACATTTGAATAAACCTTTGGTACATTATATACTTCTCGCCTTTAATGTTATCCACCATGTGATTAAAGATCACTTGCCAGATGTTATAAGGTCTGTTCAGCACCAAGCAGGCTATGATGTTCATAATATAATCGAAAGTCTCATCATATGCACCTTTCATGTGTGAAAGAGAATGAACAACACAGTGCACTAAAAACTTATATGGCCTGCAGAATTTTGACTTAATGTATCCTTTATCATTAACGTGTCTCGTGTACCCCATTCGAAACCTTTGCTTAATCTTTCTGAAATAATGATAGGTTCCTCGTCCTTATCTTGCAGATCTAACACCCTCCTCACGTATCCTACAGTGAATTCTACTTCCAAATCAATATCCTTCTTCTTGTCATCCTTCATCTTGACAGCTGAATAAATCGTGTTTTCTTTCTCGTCATATCTTACAGAACTCCAAAACTTTCTAACATGTGATTCGTAAAACTTATGTTTCTCCTTCAACGCCTTACAAATTCTACTTTCCTTTAGAAATGGTATAACTTCTTTGAAAGGCTCGATGTTCGGATAATTCTCGTCTACAATGCAGTAAAGATTGTGTTTAGGATGAAAGTCAGATGCTCTTGCCTGCAAAAATATCATCATTAGAGTATGCACACATTCAAGACATAAAGTACAAAGTGAAAAATTTCAAAATTTTGAAAAAATTTTCTAACACTTTTTCACTCTTATATAGTACTGAAGTGACAAATGGCCATCCAACCGGATGGTAATCCGATCGGATGAGCTTGTTCTGTTAAGCTCACAAGTTTCAAGGCAAGTGTTGTGGATCGGATGGTCATCTGATCGGATGATCATTCGAGTGAAACATTTCAGTTTAACAAAGAATGATTCAAACATGAAAGTGCATTTGGATCGGATGGTCATCCGATCGGATGGTTATCCGATCGAATGATCATTCGATCAAGCTTGACGAACAGTTAACATTTAAAGATCATTTAAACATGTGAGTGTGTAGTGGATCGGATGGTCATCCGATTAGATTGTCATCCGATCGTATGATCATTCGATCAATCATGAAGAACATTTGAACAAACACCAACACTCAATCAGATAAACACCTAGAAATTATTCAAACAATGAAGTGTAATGGATCCGATGGTCGTCTGATCGGATGGTCATCCGATCGGATTACCGTTCGATCAACTGATGAAGAACAGTTTGAATGTCTACATATCAAGATCAAAAAATTTCAACATTTTTCAAAATTGAACATAATATCTCTTAAAGAACTTGCCAGCCGATGAACAAAACCCTATGTTCAATTTCTATAAAAAACACTCTGATTTGGGTTTAATTTGAGAAAACACATGTCGGCTGCCGACACCTATAATCTATCTAATGTTCAAATCCAGATGTTTTAGATGAAATTGGACCGGTGAATTGATGAATCTAAAGCCGTTTATCCTAGATCTAAGTTCAATTTTTTTCAAACAACATCAACACAAGCCTAGATCTAAGGAAAACCCTATGTCAGTGTCGTCGGCCCAAACAAACATCAAAAAATGAAATTTAGCTGTGAAATTTGAGAAACTTACCTTTCCCATAGTGAATGATGTGCTAGCCAACAATCCTATGTGATTGGAATGGCAAGAATGTGAGTCAAAGATCAAGAACAGTTGAGAGAAAAAGATGTGAGTGTGACGAATTATGGTTCAATCGAATGACTTTGACCATAAGTTGACTTCCTTATATAGGCTATCCCTACCCGGATGGTCATCCGATCGGATGCTCGTTCGATCATCTCAACATTTACAAAATTTCTAACTTTTTTCAAATTGCTCTGTTTTGGTCAGTTTTAGATATCCACTCAAGTACCCAAGTCCAATTTAATGACCCTGGTTACTCAATTTTGCCTACCAAGTCCAAGTTAATGACCTTGGTTGACCTGATACGAACCAACTGACATTTTGTTCAAACTTTTTCAACTTTTTTTGAAAATGTACAAGTATCAAATTAATGAACTTGTTTGACTTTGAAATTTTCAAACTTATAGATTAGCTTCCAACCCAGTTGTTCAGCCAAAAACTTTCTGCATCGCTTCTGAGATTCCGAAGATCAGCTTTCCACAATGGTTTGTCTTAAACTAAAGAAGAAAATAAAATCTTTTGGATTTTAAGAAAGTTTATGTTAAAACACACTGAAAATATTTTTGGGAATAAATCTGAAATGAAATACATTAAACTATTTACAAGCAAATTTTTGTGAGTCATGTTAGAGGATCATATCAGCTACCGACTAGTCACATGTACCGTTGAGCTTAATTTCACACTAAATTTTAAACAATTCACCTCGATTGTCGATATATTGATTCACTTAAATTCTCACACAAAGTTCAACTGATTTAGGATACGGATTAGGTGTTTTAAGAACTTAACTTATTCGCGTGTCTCACCTCAGAATATACTCTCATATCTAGATTCCCCATATTCAGTCTTACATGTGAACATACTATAATGATATCTGTATTAGGGTAGTGCGAGACCATGAGATCTCAAGTTAGAACTTCCGTTCAGACAAAGAGATGATGGCTCGTCTTTAAGGTGTGTCCCACTTAGGGATCTTCTCTTCAACAGCACTTGATTCACATTTTTCAATGTTTATCAATTTTTATGCTGAGGGGAGGCTTTAAGTATTAAAGCGTGCAGAGTATTATACGAGGACAAGGCTATTGCTTCCGCAAAATCAGAAGTCCTGGTATAATACCCCAGATATCACTAAGTATATAGACCTAGTATGTCAAAAACAGGTAATCTTTCAAACAAGATTTCAGGGGTTACCTATATATCCGAGAGATATTCCCCACGAAATAAGCAAGACATGATTTTTAGGTTTATATCCCGAAGAAGTCTACTAAATGTGTAAAAACCTATCGACATATCATCAGTGAGACCGTTTAACGCTTTTTTTAAACTTTTCAATTCCTTAGCATACCGTGACAGTCTAGCTGATGTACTATCATTTACTCTTTTTACACAAAACTCTTTTTTTTTGTTTTCTATTTTTTTTTTACATTTTGAAAATTTTCTATTGTTTTTGTATGTTTACATTTTTAATGTTTTTTTGTATTTTCTGAAAGACCTATCTCCCCTAAATACCAAAACAACTAAAAATACGAAAAACCTTAGCGGATTGCTTCTTGACGTCCTCTGCTGTGGATTTTTCATCAACGCCAACTATAGCTCTCCCTGACGACAAAAGTTTCATACCATTTAGTTTTAATAAGTATTGAAAACGTGACTTATCAAACGGTTTAGTATGTAAATCTGCCTTTTGTTCGTCGGTGTGGATCTTTTCAATTCGAATCAACTTCTTCTCGTAGCAATCACAGATGAAGTGATGTCGAATTTCAATGTGTTTAGTTTTAGCGTGATGTACCAGGTTTTTGTTATGTTGATTGCTGCCTCATTGTCAACAAAAATAGGAGAAGTAAGAAATTGCAAACCGTAATCTCTCATTTGTTGTTGGATCCACAGAATTTGCGAGCAGCAGCTGCTGGCTGACACGTACTCTGCTTCACACGTTGAAAGAGCAACGATTGTCTACTTCTTACACTGCCAAGTGACCAAGCATGGTCCAAAGAATTGGTATCCTGCAGTTGTTGACTTTGAATTGATCTTGCAGCATCCGAAATCTGAGTCTGAGTAGCCTTCAAGTTTGAAATCACCGTCTTTGGGATACCACAACCCCAGGCTTGGGGTTCCTCTCAGGTAGCGTAGAATCCTCTTGACGATAACCATGTGAGAAGACCTTGGACTCGACTGATAACGGGCCGCGAGGCAAGTTGGGTACATTATGTCGGGTCGAGATGTAGTGAGATACATCAGCGAACCAATCATCGAACGGTATAGCGTCTCGTCGACCTTCTCTCTGGTGAGATCAGGGTTGATACAGTGATTAGTTGCTAACGGGGTGGCCATCGGTGTAGTCTCGGACATCCTAAATTTCTCCAGAACATATAGACATATTTCGTTTGATATATGAAGATTCCCTCCGGCATCTGATCGACTTGTAGCCCTAGGAAAAACTTCATCTCGAACTTTTGCTTCATCACTTGTTCGAATTCTTTGCAGAGTTCCTCGTTCATGGACCCGAATATAATGTCATCAACATATATTTGCACGATCAGCAAATGACCAACGACCTCCTTAGTGAAAAGATTAGAATCCACCTTTCCTCGAATAAAGCCGTTGGAAAGCAAGTGTTGAGAAAGTGTTTCATACCAGGCTCTCGGGGCCTGATGCAATCCGTATAGGGCTTTGTCTAAGAAGTAGACCTTGTCTTTGTGAATCGGATCGGTAAAGTCCGGTGGCTGACCGACGTAGACCTCCTCTTTCACCTTTCTGTAAAGGAATGCCGACTTGACATCTAACTGGTAAACCTTAAACCCTTTCCATGAAGCGAACGCAAGAAAGATTCTGATGGCTTCAAGTCTGGCAACTGGAGCGTAAACTTCTGTGAAGTCTATCCCTTCTTGCTGACTAAAGCCCTGAATGACTAGGCGAGCTTTGTTTCGCACTATCACTCCTCGATCGTCTCTCTTGCATTTGAACACCCACTTGGTGTTTATCTTTCTGTGCCCATCAGGTAGGTCGACAAGCTTCTAAACTCCGAGCTTTTCCAATTTACCTAGCTCCTCCTGCATCGCATTAACCCATGATTCTTCCATCAGTGCTTCTTTGTATGTTCGTGGTTCACCCTGCGAGATAAAGCAACTGAGTGAGAAATCAGTTTATAATGGAGCAACTTTAGAGTAAAAACATGTTAAGACATGGTCGATTTGACTCCTTGTTCGAACTCCTGATTGTAGTTCCCCAATAATCAACTCCTCGGGGTGATAAGACAGAGTCCTCGGCATAACTTAACCGGGAAGGTTCACCTCGCTTTCCAAATTCATGACATTTTGATCCGCAACTTGTTCATCAACCTGAACTATCTGGTCTGAAGACTGGATCTGCTCACCCTTAGATTCTGGATCACCTCGATCATAGGTCGGGCTATCCAAGTCAGACTCTGAATCGTCATCAACTACCGTCTGCTTTTCTGGAGTAGGCTCTTATTCTGAAGTAGAAGTTTGCAGCAAATTATCACTTTGACCATTGTGACTAGGACCAGCTTTATGATCATTGGAAATTTGTTGACGTTTTGAAGCCTTTGCTGGCAATCTATTCTTGGAAGCTTCATATTCCCGAAATAGATTAATTTGATTTCTAAACTCTGGCTCTTCTGGTAAGTTGAATGAATCCCATAATGTATTATAATCGAATCGCCATGAGTCTGCAGGTTTCTGTAGGATCGGTTTGTGACCCAAACGAGTCGTTCAGAAGAGATTTTATCAGTTTCAGATGCGGAAAATAAGAAACTGACTTCGAAACAGCTTGAATATCACTTTAAACATCTTGTGTATTGATTTAAGAGCAATTACATTCACGAAAAATACCGGCATCACTTCGGTATCGATTCCTAGTCTCTCACATGTCCGCTTCAAATGGCAACATGACATGCCTATATATAGTCCTAGCTGTCTCGCTTGAAACTACACTTCACAAGTTCAAGCGGACTCTCACAAGTTCAAGCGGACTCTCACAAGTTCAAGCGAACCTACCTAATATCCTTCCATGATGCAATAAATGATGTCACATATATGATGTCATCATCAAGAATGATGACATCACTCTTGTTCAGATCTGCAACGAACCCGTGACTCGATATAAGACGAAGACGATAGATGAATGCACTAACAGTCTCCCCCTCAGATGTTGACGACTCTTAAGTGTCGAGTCTTCACAATCTTCAGTCTTTATCAGTCTGAATGCTCTCTGAAATGTCTCACAGTGTAAGCATTCTCAAACTTTATCTCCTTCTCCTCTTCAGCATCAACAGACTCCCCACGAACAATCTCTACTCGGATGTCTTCAGACTCCCCCTTTCGATATGTTGGGATCGCAGTCTGGCTAGTTAAATTCACAGAGTCCTCAGGTATCGGAACCTGTCTCTCTATTATCAGGTTCAAGATCGAAACCTGGCTACACCTGCACATTCTTAACCCAGAAATAAATTTCACAAATTTAACATTTAACAAATTTATAAACCCAGATTCTCTCTCAAATTAAACCAGAATGATTTATCAATGATAAATTCTGATGAACCTTTTGAAAAAAAAAATTAATCATTTTTCTTTTCAAAACACATTCTCCCAAACCATCTGTTCATCATGTCTAGCACTTAGAATTTTGAAAATCAGCTCTCCAACATTAGTTGTCGAAAATCTTTTTGGATTTTTCAAAAATTATGCTAAAACACACTGAAAATCTTTTTGGATTTTGAGATATTAAGAAATGCAGTAAAGAAATATTTACAGACAATATTTTTGTGAGATTTGTGTAAGAGGATCATATCATTTTTTGACAAGTCACAAGTACCGTTGAGCTTAGTTACACATTAAGAATTAAACAATTCACTTAGATTGCCGATATACTGATCCACTTAAATTTTCACACAAATTTCAACTTATTCAGGATATAAGTTAGATGTTTTAAGGACTTAAACTCATTCATGAATCCCACCTCTTGAATATACTCCCGTATCCAGATCCCAATATTCAGTCTTACAGATGAGTATACCACAGATGATATCTGTAAGGGAATAAATTATAGTACGAAACCATGAGAGCCCAGGTCAGAACTTCCGTTCAGCAGAGAGATGACGGCTCGACTTTTTGGTGTGTCCCCTTTAGAGGATCTTTTGTTTACAATAGCCAAGACTATCAATTTTGTTGTTTCATCAATTTGTTGAGGGCGGCGCTATGTTTCAAGCAAGCGGAAAGTATTATTCGAGGACTAGGTCAGAATTTCCATTCAGCAGAAGTCCCAGGATAATACCACATATATCACTGAGCATAAAGACCTAGTATCCCAGAAAGAGGGACCTTTCAAACGAGATTTCAGGGGTTACCTATATATCCAAGTAGTGTTCCCCACAAAATAAGCAAGTTTGAATTTAAGTTTATATCCCGAAAAAGCTTACTAAATGTGTAAAAACCTATCGGCATATCATCAGTGAGACCGTTTAACTCTATTGAAACAATACAATTCTTTAGCATACTGTAACTGTCTACTGATGTACTATCATTTCCTCTTCTTTGACATAAAAACTCATTTTTGATTTTATCATGTTTTTGTCTTTTTCAAATTTTCAAATGTTTTTGGATTTTCAGAAATTTCTACTCCCCCTAAAATGCAAACACATTTCAGGAAATTTGAAAACCAACTATACAATAATCTTGACAACCGATATCAAATCGCTTCAATTCACCATCCACTTAGCATAAACAATCCGAACTCCCCCTTACACAAAACTATTTTCTCATTATGATTTCAAAACACTTAAGTTTGTTTTAACCAAAATGATTTTTTCGGAAAATAAGTTTTGTTGATTTTACCACTTGTAAGTTAGGAGTTTAGTTCATCATATTGTCCTTCAAATACCACTTGTAAGTATGGTCCAATCAAGTTCAACCTAATGACCTTGATTAACCACTTGTAGGAAAAACAAGTACAACTTAATGTCCTTGATTTACCACTTGTAGGTGAAAACCTCTGTACCAGTTGTAAAAATACAATCACCTGTATCAAGTGTAGGAATAAAACATCTACATTAGATCATTTTACCAACTAGGATGCCGATTCCTGCTTCACACTTACCAACCTGGAAGCTTCGGCAATTCACACTTATCCTGTAAAAATTTAACCTTTATAAGATTCATTTACAATCATCAATTATCAAGAAAGATGCCGATTCCTGATCCACGATTACAAACTTCGGATCTCCGGCATAGTCAGATGTTCAAGGGAAAAGAATTTCCACCCAGGTCTGACCAACCTTGGGTGTTTTTAGCTCTTTTAGCTATTGTTCAGTAGGGTTAAAAGTTGCTTTCTTTGTTGCGTAAAAATCTTTAACCCCTTTTACTTTTCCATCAATCATTTTTCCCAAAAATTTTCTTAACATTTCCATTAAAAACTTTCTCAACATCAAATTCCTTCTTATCAGAAAAGAATTGATTTGAGATTTCAACCTTACCAACTTTCTGTTTAATCTTTTCAAAATTCAGTGATGGAAATTCATCATCATTCACTGAAGATACAAAATTTACCTCTTTTACCTCACTTTGTGCCTCTTCTGGCTTTGTGGAACCAGATTCATCGCCAACTTTTACATCACCCTTCTTGACAACCCACACTTGGTTGTTCTTGGCTTTCTTTTTGTAAAAATTTTTCTTTGAACTCTCACCAACTTCATAAATCGAATTTTCAAAAATTTTGAATCTTTCAGTTGGTGGTTCAACATCAACAACTATTTCTTTCAGTTTTTCAGAAACTCCCTGTTTAGTCTTAGCATTTTTCGGACAGTTCCATGCAATGTGACCAGCTTCATTGCATTTGAAACAGGTTCGAGTCTCTTTTGGATGAAACACTCCAGTTCCATTCCTTTTCTTCTCAGCAAGAAACTCCTGGTTTGATTGTTTCCAGAAAGTTTTCTTCTGTACTTCCTCCTGAAACAAATTCTGTTTTTGTTTTAGAATTTTTCTCATTTTTATAATTTTCTGGTGGAATAAAACCTAAACCTTTCTTTTTGTAGCTACCATTATGGTTTGGTTTCTTTTGAAAACCAGAACCAGAATTGTAACCATTTTTCTTGTTTAATCGTTGTTGTACTCTTGAAGTATATTTTTTAGGTTTTTCAGCAAGATTTAAATCTTTTATTTCAGAAATATTAATTTATGTCAATTTGAAAACCTTTTTGATCATTTCAAATCTAACACTTCTTATTGGAAACTCTTTGTCAGAATATAATTTGTCAGAATCATTTAAAGTGTATGCTACTTCAAATGTTTCATCTTTCAAATTAGATTTTGATAACAAAAACTCTTTACTGTAAGCCCTTTTAACCGACGACTTTGGACTGTTGACCGACGAACTTGAACCTCCAGACCCAGACTTTGACTCAGACTCCTCATCTGTATCCAACACCTGATCGACCACCTTTTTTATTAACTCGGACTCATGATCAGTGTCAGACGATGTAAAAACCACATCAATGTTTTCTGGTAATTCACCGGTTAAATCAGACTATAGTTTTATATTGACTGCCTTTTGAACTTGCTCCTCATTTGGTTTTCTGGGAGAATAACCTTCCCAGATCGGAGGCGGACACTTGTTATAGCTAGCACTCGGTTTCTTACCAGTATCCTTCTTCTTAGACTTCTCATCATCTTTAAAGGCTTCAAAACCTGCAACAGTTGGATAGATTCGATCAATAAGATAATCAGAACTAGAATAACTCTGTAATAATCGTCTGATTCTTTCATTTTCAATCTTTTCATTTTCCAACTCCCGTTGCAGCTTGGCACATTCTTCGATGTAGTGATTTATCGCTTTCTACTTTGTCATCATCACAGAATTCATCATGGTCAATGCATCTTCTCTTTCAGAATTTGTCTTTTGAAGACAAGTTACTATTCTGTTTAAAACGTCATACGACTCCTTCACGTAATTAAGATTGAACAGTAATTTTTCCTTCATCTTCTCAAGCTCAACCAACTTTTCATCTTTTGCTGCACATTCCTTGCAAGGTTCCAAACACTTTGTGCAAGGCTTGATGACTTCCACAATCTTTTCAACTTCTATTATCTTCTCAAAGTCAACAACTTTCTCAGCTTCAATCACTTTTTCTGCTTCAACTACCTGCTCAGTCTCAACATTCTTCTCAGCAACACTTTCAGACTTCATTACTTTTTGTTCTTTTGCAGCCCGTTTCTCCTTCAGTTTCTCCAAGCGATCTGCAAAATAAAAATGAAAACTTTCAGGAGAGATATGAGTTTTGGCAACAATAATATGTCGTTCTTCTTCATCATCACTACTGTCATCAGTTGGTGTTTGATCAAACTCTACTGATTTGTCAGAATTATTATCCGAAGAACCAGAATCAGCTGGTGTTTGATAAAAAACAACTTCCTTTTCTGAACTTTCATCACTCTGTGAACTTTCATCTGCACTTTGTGATCCTTCTTCTGATGAAACAGATGTTTCAACTTCATTCTTTACAGTTTCACCAATAGACTTCATCCATGTGGTAAACATATCTTGTTCTTTCAAAATTTTAGCAATGAATGCTTTGAAATCTCCTTTATCATTCTCAAACATATCCCAGCTAAAACCTTCAGGCAATTTTTCATCATCTTGAAACTTCCAGTTAAAGTTCTCTTGATTCCCCAGACATGCTCTTTTTGAATCCTCGATCACTTTTCTACCATGAGCCACCTGTGCTTCTTGCTGTTGTTGCTGACCAACTTGCTGATATATGGCTTTCCGGTAATAGTCATCTTTTCCGAATGGATTCTTCACATCACTAGCTTCTCTGTTCTTGCATTCCCTCTTGAAATGACCTTTCTCCCTACATCAAAAACAAGTAACTTTAGATTTATCAAAACCCAAAGTAGAAACGTGTGCATCAAGAAAGTCATTTCTTCCAGTAATCAGCTTGAATTTTTCAGCTCGTCTAAGAACACTAGCTAGACACCATTTGATGTCCATTAGTTCCATTTCTTCGGCGTCTATCTGATCCAAATCCTCCTTTGTGAGCATAGGATTTCCGATCCGACCTGCAACCAAACCTTCATAAGATAGTAGCACGGAACCAAGCAACGCCATGTGATCTTTAGCAACCTCTTCGGAAAAACTTTGACCATCAGGAAGATTCAAAGCAATATTGCATTGTATCACATAACCATTTCTAGTCTTTGTGCTTTGAGAATGAAAGCTTGATGTAGTATCTTTTGGATTGACACTCGGGTATGAAGAGAAACCGCTGCTGCTTTTAGAACTTTGATCAACTTTTTCAGATGAATCTCCAGCACTAAATGCAGTTTGAGTTTTTGGGCTTCTTTCAACTTCTGGAACACTTCCTTTGTAATACATTTTTACATCCTATTGACCACTTGGACTGTTCATCCTCGCGATCTTCTGCTGTTCCAAATCTTGACCCTCAATCTTCTCGATAAACTGAGAAATCGTTAACCCATCATAAACCCAAGTGTTCTTTAAAATCATCAAGTATGTGCCCCATTCTTTTTGTGGTAAAGCGTCAGCTAACTTGTCTACCCACTCTTCACAATCTTTTGTTATACTAAGCATCGACATGGATCGCACCAAGTGGCAGTATCTTTCAATCAGTTTCTTGGTATCTTCCCCGGGCAAATCGTAAATAGATCAAATTCTTTCTTAAGCAGTGCCTTTTTACTCTTAGTCATGTTCTCACTACCCTCAAACTTGATTAGAAGAGCATCCCAAATTGATTTTGATGTCTTGTCATGTTGAAGCAATATGAATATGTCTTCTTTGATAGCTTGTTGAAGTAGACTGATCATCATTTTTTCAGCTCTATACATATCACGTTCTTGATCACTAAACTCAGATATTGCTTTCTCAACTTGCAGATCAGTACGTGGTAATACATATTTCTTCAAAATGCACTCCCAATATCTCAAATGGTTTGCTTGAACCCAGTTTTCAAATCTATCTTTCCAACCATAATATTCTTCAATACTCATTAGTTTCGGGGGTTTTTGTAATGTTACGGTTTCATTTTCCATGTTTATGTTTTGAGTAATGGCAGCTGGACTAGTCGGGGATGTTGCAAATGCGTTGTAAAACACTTCACTCATGATTCGATATTCAAAGTTTACAAAACACAAACTTTCTTGTTTCAAAAATACTGGTCTCGAATGAGCTGTATCACCTTGTAAAAATACCTGAAACAAACAAACAAACTATCAGTTTAAATGAATTGAATATGTGAATGTGTGTGTCGTTTGAATCAATCTAGGACTCGTGTCAAAAATTCGCGGACTCATTCCACTTCAAGATGAATAGATGCAAACTTCTTTACTCAAATGGGCCTTTAACTCGTAATTCAACAAATTGATTGGGCCGGTACTGTTGCTTTAAAAGTTGATTGGGCCGTGAATATGACTTATCACATGCAACAATTTGTATTTAATGGGTCGAAAATATCCTGTTGGGCCGAGAACTTTTAATCCCACAACACTATTCTATTGGACCGTCACAATTATGGAACAAAACAAATTTTTAACTGTCCGACAACTGTTGATTACTTTCAATGTTTGCTAACACCCTATAATGCACCGATTGATTTAATTGGACCTCTCAAAATCTAATTACATTTTCCGATGATATGGGCAAAAAGAATCACTTTGTGAAGATCAATTTATCTTGGGCCAAACAATCCTTAGATTCACGTGATGGGCCTGACAACTTCTCTTATCACTTCACATATAGACTTTAATGAACCGACAATCTTGATCACCCCTCAATTCCCATTGGACCTCAAATGAAAGTAGCAGACACCTTTATCTTGGAATCACATGCAAGACTTCAAACCCCACATGCAAACTTTAATAGCCGACAGACTAATATCACATGCAATGACACAAAATACTTGATTTCATTTCCCAACTAACTAACAACCTAGTTTAATGATATACACAACTCGATGCACTTTCAAGCGATATGTCGTCTTCAAGTGGCCGTTGTTTTTAAGCGGTCGTTGTTTTCAAGCGAACTCAGAAAGATTTTTCAAGCGAATCAGACCAAAGTGTATTTTCAAGCGAAAGATCAAAGTATTTTCAAGCGAGATGTCAATTTCAAGCGGACTCAACACTGTTTTTCAAGCGAACTGTCTTTTTCAAGCGGACACAACATGTATTTTCAAGCGAGATGATGATGACATCAGCAAAAGTCGAACAAATTTCAAGCGAAACTATGATTTTAACCAATTTTAAGTCGATTTTCGTTCTGAAACTTTACAGGATTTGTTTAAACATGATTACGCACAATATGTGAAAGTTTGAGCCATTTTTAACCGTGAAAAATTTTTAAGTTTGAAAAAGAATGGTGTAGAAATCAGAAAAAAATGACGAAAACAGGCTATTTTTGCAAGATCTCTTCCTCCTGAGCTCTGATACCACTTGTAGGATCGGTTTATGACCCAAACGAGTCATTCATAAGAGATTTTATCAGTTTCGGATGCGGAAAATAAGAAACTGACTTCGAAACAGCTTGAATATCACTTTAAACATCTTGTGTATTGATTTAACAGCAATTACATTCACGAAAAATACCGGCAGCACTTCGGTATCGATTCCTAGTCTCTCACATGTCCGCTTTAAATGGCAACATGACATGCCTATATATAGTCCTAGCTGTCTCGCTTGAAACTACACTTCACAAGTTCAAGCGGACTCTCACAAGTTCAAGCGAACCTACCTAATTCCTATTCAAGCGAACATGACTTTTCAACTGAACATAAAATCTGTTTTGTCTTCTTGTGTAATATCCTTCAATGATGCAATAAATGATGTCACATATATGATGTCATCATCAAGAATGATGACATCACTCTTCTTCAGATCTACAACGAACCCGTGACTCGATATAAGACGAAGATGACAGATGAATGCACTAACAGTTTCTATGGAGGCATAGTATATCCTTGACATTCCACGTGCTGAGCTTCAATAATCCTCCTGAGACTTGGAACGAAAACCCATCTAAGTGGACTAGAATAACCCACAAAGATTCCTTCCAAACTCTTTGAACCAAACTTTCCATCAGGATCCAGAACTGTGTAGGGTAACCCGAACAGCTCTAGATATTCCAAGTTAGGCTTTCGTTTGTTGAGGAGCTCAAAACATGTTTTGTTATGATTCTTCACAATTAGAACCCAGTTGAGAGTATAGCAAGCGGCAGATACGACTTCTCCCCAAAAGTTGATAGGAAGCTTTGCGTCAGCCAACATTGTTCGTGCCGTCTCTATCAGCATCTGATTTTTCCTTTCTGCAACTTCATTCTGCTATGGAGTGTATGGAGCACTGAACTCTTGCAATATACCTCTTCTGTCACAGAATTTTTCCATCTTGTTGTTTTTGAACTCCGTACCATTATCACTTCGTAATCGAAAAATGCGGGACTGGTACAAGTTCTCTATCTTATTGAACAATTTCAGCAAACTCTCGAATGTTTCATCTTTCGACTTCAAGAACATCACCCATGAAAATCTCAAGTAGTCATCGGTAATTACTAAATAGTAAAGATCTCCAGTAATGCTCTTCACGTTCACAGGACCAAAGAGATCCGTGTGAAGTTTTTCAAGTGGCTTCGAGATTGAGTTCTCCATTTTTCTGGGGTGAGATTTCTTGTGTTACTTTCCTTTTAGACAGCTAATACATTCTCCCTCCAGGTGGAAACTCTTCAGATTAACACCTTTAACAAGATCGTTATGTACCAGGTGATTCATCTAACGTAGGTGGATGTGGCCCAATTTCCGATGCCACATCACTTACTCCTTCTCGGTAGCTTTCGATAAGAAACATTGAGGATGACCCGTAGTAGTCATAGCAACACTCATGTCTAGCACGTACAAGTCATTTACCCTCGGTGCTCCCATAATGATCAACTCCTCGGGGAAAATAAACCCCGGCTTCAGAATCAAACACTCCTTGTCGGTAAAATGCATTGTGTACATCCTGTCACAAATTTGAGAAATGTGGAGTAAATTGTTCTCCAGTTCTGGTATGTAGTTGACTCGTTTGAATGTAACGACACCATTAGATAACGTGCCCTCCCCAATAATTCGACCACCTTGGTTTCCAGCGAAACCAACATAACCACCATTAAAACCTCTAACGTCGTACAGTAGGGTCTTCCGCCCTGTCATGTGCCGGGATGCTCCGCTATCCATAATCCACTTTGAAATAGATCTTGGGAGCTCCTGCACATTTCACATGCAATTTAGTTAGAAGTTGAAGCAACCCAAGCCTCCTTTGACTCGGGTAGCTAGACGTTAATGTGAGTTTTCGTTGTGTATAGTGGTGGGAAGTTTTTGTCGTTCATTTCTAAACTTTTTTCGGTACCAACCTCAACCTCTTTGTATAGAAAAAATTCATCCTTTTTAGGTTGACCAAGTGGTTGAACCTTCTTTGGAACATACTTCTTTCCAAGTGAGGTCAAAGAAGTTTGTTTTTCAAGCTTCTCATACAAATCCAAAGGTACATCCATCTTAACCGGTTTGGTTGAAGATGTTTGTTTTGACTGAACCTTTGGTTTTGCTTCCGTCGATGTCTTGACTTGTGATTTTAGCAGCCATGTTTGTTGTGGGGGAGCAGACTGTTTATAAAATTCACCATTTTTCTTTACCGGTTGTTTAACAGGTTTAGATTTGGTTTTAATTTTTTCAGATTTTGGAATCTTCCTTTCAACAAACATAGGCGCTTTACCTTTGACATCATTTGACTTCTTTGGATTCTCAACAACCACAGACTTAGGTTTTTGATTGGTACACTTTTGTGCAATGTGTCTAATCTGATCGTATTTAAAGCACTTTCGGGTATCAACGACCCGATTTTGTCCATCAGTCTGCGTTTGTGAGGCCTTTTTTTCAGTAAAGAACTCTTCATTTATTTTTGAAAAAATTTTTGGTTCTTGATCAGTCATTGAGCTTGAGCTCTTCACAAATGTTTCTTTTCCACAAATTTTGTTTTCCGAAAGTTCTTTTTTTGGTAATTCTTATCACCCTGATTACCACCAGACCCTCTGTTTTTGGTTGTTTTTATGAAAATGTGGTGGTGCACTTGGTTTGTTGTAGTAAGATTTTTCACGTTGGAAGTTCAAAAATCTCTTAGAACTCGACAAACCTTCGACTTCAGAAACATCAATCTCAACTAATTTGAAAACCTTTTTCAGTTTATCCACATTTACCTTTTTGATCGGAAACTCTGTATCCGAGTACAACTTATCCGAACCGTTCATCTTGTACATGAAAAGAGTCAGCTCATCATTTAAGTTATTCTGGGACTTAGGTTTTGGGATGTAGTTGTTTAAGAAACATTCATCATCCTCAATTGTGGAATCACTATCAGATTTCAACACCTTTTCAACAACATTTTTCACAACCTCAGATTCAATGCTATCTTCATCGGTTTGTGAATTGAACGTGACATCAATGTTTTCTGGTAATTTTTCAACATCAGTTTTCTCACTTGATTCAGATTCATTAACCAACCCAGATTGTTTCTTCATGAAATTATTGCACATGAGTGGTGGAACCTTGTGATACCCTACCCCGGTTCCATCTGAATAAACATCTTCACTGACTTTGTTCTCCACAATTGGTTTGGGGACTATATGCTGAAGAACAAAGCCGGCAGACGATATTATATAAGCATAGCCATTCAAACAAAACAATAAGTAAGGTTGCAATTTACTGGAAGCCCTTAGTCTGGAATGAATGGAATTATTATCCATTAGAATGTTAACGGGACGTATTCAAGTCATATGACTTGGACCCGTTAACTATATTATAAGAAAACGGTACGATTCGCTAGATTAAGCGGTGACCGGATAGAATGTGGTTTGAACCCTCACAAGTACTATAACTTGTATAATATGGTTCAACCATAATACATTCTGGATTTTAAAAGAAATTGAAGGATTTGACCCAATTCGGTTAACTTATATAAACTAAGTTACATAAGTCAATCGTATGCACATAGGCGGTATCGGGTGATCGAATGAGTCAATGTCAAGTTCATTATGCCAAAACATGATAATTACATTACCATATTAGCAGGTATTACACTTTTCTACATCCATTATGGTTTAAAACAATTTTATGCTCAAAATGATAAAAATTGGTATTTTTATGGCATTATGTAAAACCCGAAAACTGATATGATCAAATGGTATAACCTCAGACGGTTATTCCATACATTAATATGATCAAAATGCAACTTCAATTCAGTAAGTAACTTAGTTAAACGGGTCAGATCGAAAGTCAAAGCAGAAGTCAAACTGCTTGACTTTCGGTTGCGATGACGGATTGAATATGCTTTAACATGTTCTAATATGTTATACCACCTGATATAATGTCAAAAATATGTGTTTGGATGTTTATAAGTTCATTTTATACATTTTCCGTAAACTGCGTTTCGACTTTTATTTTAACATAACTTTGGCCCGTTATTTGAGCAACTTAACGTGATCTTCAGGAGGTGCCCTCTTAGGGGATTATCACCTACCATATTACAATCACGTAGCCATGTTCAATTCAAACATTGGCTGGACCTTAATGGTCATAACCGTAAGTCAAAGAAAAAGTCAATTTGCTTAACTTTCGGCTAATAACTTAGCCTACAAAATAAAAGAACTATGAAAGAACACTTACAAGTGTTTTAAGAGAAGCTTGAACTCAGTAGAAGGCATCCTTTTGATCATGAAACAACTCTAAGAGCATATTAGAGAGAAAGATAGGAATGAGCAAGAAATTGGTTGAATATGGTTGCTATTTATACTTGAACATGAGATGTAAGATCATGCCAAGTGTTATGAGAGATCTCAGATGTGTACAAGTATTATGTGAGGTGTTAGAACTGGATTTGGAGTGGCAATTCACGTATACTTGGCTAAACATTCATGCTGCCATGGCAGACTACCATTTTGCCAACTGCAACCCCTTACGGACCGTAAAGGGTTAAGGCTTACGGAAGGACCTTTGGCGGCCATGGTTTTCAAATGCTTACAGTCCGTAAGCAATTAAGGCATACGGTCCATAACCGACTGCAAGTAACAATATTACATTTACCTAACGGTCCGTAAGGCTTTAGGCCTTGCATTCTATAAGGGTCACTCAGAGGCCAAAACTTTGGCATGGTGACATATTTATTCCTTCCACTTCCAATCTTCCACCAATATACACATTTAGTCCCTCTCGTCGAACATTGTGGCATATATGAGAGTTGATTGGACACGTGTTGCCATACGATTCGATATAAAATTCTGAGGTGTTACATTAACTGACTATCGGGTATTTTATCCCACGTTTAAAGGTGTTTTAAATTATTTTTATCATTCTGTAAAAATAAACCCGCCATAATATTGCTCAACAATATTTTATATGCCTCGACTGGCTGCGTCGTTTGTATTTTGTAAGATATGCGCGTTATCGCGCAGTACGCGCTTAAACTCGCAAAACAGTGTTTTTAAGCGTTTTACTTAATTTTTCCTCACAGATATGATTAAAAATAGAATTTTAATCATAACATAATATTTTTAGGATTTTAACATTAATCGGGCGGTCACCGACGTTCATTTCGCATTTTGTTCGTTATGCAATAAGCGTTTATCTTAATTTTGCCAACATAATTTTTAACAAATTTTGGATTTACCAAAACATCAAATACCATCAATTAACACCATAATCAATAAATTATTGCCTTTATTTATTCATAACACGTGTCACACTAGTACGGTACAGACTCAAAATAGCCGGGAGTCACACGAAAGTGTCTCATATGTGTATAATGTGTCATACGCTTAATAGGTTTAAACATGTCTCATATGCTTTGATAGGTCCTACGCTCAATATAAGCATCATAAGATGTGGTAATGCGCTTGATTAAGTGTTAAAAATTTTTGAAATATTGAAAAAAATTATAGGTTATTGGATTTATATTTGTCGTATTTTTTATTACAGATGGTGCATGCTGTAAACATCAAAGATAAGGATCTTAAGCGCAAAATTACTGCATTCTTCGATGAAGATAATAAGAAGTCCATACCATTCAAGCCTATGATGTCATTTAACATTCGAGAATCTATAAAGCCATCATAGAAGATTGTATGCTTTATGAATCTATAATTAGGGAATTTTGGACAAATGCTACATTAGAGTGTCATATAAATCCACCAGAGATACATTCTACCGTTCGAAAGAAGAAAGTTATAATTTCTAAGGCACTGATCTGTGACGTTCAGGATTTTAAAGACTTGCCAAATGATCCTAAATTACTTGATGAATGACTAGTAAAAGGTTGCTTTCAAAGGATGGGTTACAATGGAGAACTGAATGCTGCAAGTTACGCTAAAAGTTGTGTATCAAGGCCCTATTAGTTTCTAATGCATGTGGTGATACATTTCTTAGGGCATGGGAAAGGCGATTATGATGTTGTAACAAATTACTTGATGCAACAGTTGCTCTATGCCTAAACTTAAAGTTAAACTTTTCGGCAATGATCTTCAACAACATGAAGAGCAACATATGTGATGCTAGGTGGTTAATGTATCCGGGGTTTCTACAAATGATGATTGACCAACAACATAAAGATCTTAAGAAGCAAGAGAATGATAAGTGGAGCTTAAGCACATGAACAATATCACTCTTGAAAGTCTGACTTCTTACATAGGAAAACCTGAGGAGCAGGCTGCACTTTATAGAGGTTTGTTTGGACACTTAAAGAATAAAGACTATATAGCACATAAGGAACGTAAGTGGAGACATGACAAGAGTGATTTTGAGAACGAGATAGAGAAAATGAAGAATTTTTCTTACTCTAGAAGTAAAAGAATAAAGAAAGAAGAGGATAGCCAAGGACCACAAAAGAAGAGGAAGCGCTCCAGGGCGAAGAAAATGATTTATGTAGATGAACCAGTACAGGAATAACTAGTTGCTGAAGAGCCTGTGGTAGATGAAACAGTGATATCTACTACTTCAGACAAAGAGAAAAACAAATCTGATGTGCTAACTGAAAGTGATGAAGACCCGATGCTCGATTCCTTATCGAGAAAACCTTTATATGTTTCTAATGAATCAAGCTTACAAAACCCGATGCTTGATTCATCCTGGCGCTGATAAGATGTATTAGGATCATAGATATACTTATTGGCGACCTGGAATGAAGAAAGCCATAGCCGTATTTGTTTTGAAATGTCTCACTTGTTCTAAAGTAAAAGCGAAACATCAACGACCCTCGGGCTTACTTGTACAATGTGAAATCCTAGTATGGAGTGGGAAAACATAAATATGGATTGTATAACCAAGTTACCTCACACTTCCAGTGGTTACGACACTATCTGGGTTATCATTGATCATCTTACTAAATCCACTCATTTCATCTCGATTCATGAGGATTATAAGGATGAAAAGCTAACTCGTATTTACATCGATGAAATCATAAGCCGACACAGCATACATTTGAGTATTATCTCTAATCGTGATGGACATTTTGCTTCACGCACATGGCAAGCCGTACAGTCAGCGTTAGGCACTCGACTCGACCTTAGTACTACGTATCACCCACATACTGTTGTTCAGTCCGAGCGCACTATACAAACACTTGAATACATATTGCGTTCGTGAGTTGTTGATTTTAAAGGAAACCAGGATACTCTTTTGCCTTTGATCGAGTTTTCCTATAACAACAGCAATCATTCCAGCATTAACATTGCTCCATTCGAAGCCTTATACGGTCAAAAGCGCCGATCCCTATTTGTTGGCATGAGATTGGTGAAGCTCAGATTATCGGACCGGAACTAATTCAAGATAACAACAGATAAGATTGTCCAAATTCGTAATAATCCTTTAGCTGCTCGAAGTCGTCAGAAAAAGCTATGCTGATAAATGAAGAAAGCCGCTTGAATTCAATGTTGGCGATCGAGTATTTTTAAAAGTAAATTCATGGAAGGGTGTTGTCAGATTCGAAAAGAAAGACAAACTATCACCTGGCTATGTTGGTCCTTTCAAAATCATTAAGAAAGTTGGAACATTGGCTTGTAAGGTGGAGTTACCAGAAGAACTTAGAAGGATTCATTCGACCTTCCATGTATCTAACTTGAAGAAGTGTCTTGCCGATGAAAATCTTCATATTTCGCTTGAAGATATACAGATTGATAAGTCGATGCATTCTATTGAAGGACCCTTTAATCATGGATCACGACAAGAAATGGTTGAAGGGTTTTCGAATTCCAATAATCAAAGTTCGCAGGGAGTCAAAACGTGTATCAGAATTTACCTGAGAATGTGAAGACTGGATGCGAGATAAGTACCTACACTTGTTCTAGAGAATTCTCGTAGGCAAATTTCGGGTCAAAATTCTGATTAGTGGGGGATACTGTAACACCCGCAAAAAACGGATCCTTAAAAACCTGACTCGTTTGTAAACCGAATCCAAAGCGCAATAAATAAAAATGAGAATTTTTATTATCATTTATTATTTTTTAATGATGTCGTGCATTAATTTTATTAATATATTTATTTTTGAGAAAAATAATAATTTTATAAATAAACGTCGGTTAATATCATTAGAATTACAAAGGAAACGAAAGTAACCAAGTTAGATTATTTTGTTATAAAGAACAGGGGTCATTTCCGCCAAAATCAAAACTCCACACCACACAACGCTCCTCCACGCGACCCCATACCCACCCCAGGAACCGAAGTCGCTCTTCCCTTGCCCTAGAATGCTCGGCACATGCCTGCAACCTCATTTCCTACCCGACTTCGCGACCCTGTTCCACCAAACCCGACCCTCCTCCAAACCGGCTAAAACACGATGTTTAAAACTCCCACTTGATCCCAATTAATTCAAAACTTATGGAGACACTAATTGAAATCATCAATCGATCATTAACATCCCATTATTAAACTAATTAAAATTAATTCATTTTCTGCCACACCTCGACTCGCAGGGTAGCAACAGACACATTACATAAAGATACTGTATTAATCATTAAAACTTTATTACATACTATGTTTCCGTTTACATGCTAACGTAATTCACAAAAGTATAATTCCATAAGTAGCATATCCATATAGTAGGTAGGTATCTATTCGCATAGTGTCCACATTTCAAAACTTGAAACATCCATGTACGTTTCCCATTCGTTAACCTATTTACCTGAAAGGCATATTAAGTTTGAAAGGTCAACTGCAAATAGTTAGTGAGTTTCATGGTTTTTCTTTGTTCCAAAATAAGATGGAACAGAATTATTTTGCATATTTGATGTAATTATCCAAGCCCACAAGTTAAACCTAGACTATTCACCCGTAGCCATGTGGCCCACATAAACCACTCTGCTACGTTTCCACCCCAAGTAGCCATGTCCAACACCACATAGTGTGCTCACAATAAGTTCATGGACATGGGCAATTGCAGTAGAACCCATGACATCCGTGTCAGTTCAATTAGGTTTGTTAGACCAACAATACTATTCACACATCTACTTGCTTATAGTTGATCACTCGTATTTGTGGGGACTTTCCGTGTGTTAGTATTACTCAGATAATTCACATCCAAACACGTTTTCCTGTGCAAGTATGTATGTATGTAACATGCAATTTATGACAACTATCAAAATTTCAGGTATCCATACAACTATTAAACCATGATTAGTGCTTAATGACTGTGCTGAATTACAATTAATGACTTGAATTGCCTTCTGATTATTGCTATGATACATACATGTGCATCACATATTGCTTAATGTCATATCATTATTGCATGAGAACCTTATTGACTCAAATGATGCACGAAACACAGTTAGCACAGTTATCAGACAAATCAGAAAAATGCTGACGGAGTTCAGTACATAGACAGTCAAGGAGTTGAGACACAGAATGGGCCAGAAACCAAGATTTACACTAGTATAGTGTGTAGGAAAGTAAGGATCACAAAACTGTCTTCCTAGAGATAGTTTAAGTGCCAGAAAGTGCCTAAAACTCACATAAACCGCTGAATTATGCAGAAAATCAGCAAAATCAGCATTTGAACACTCTAATATCATGCAGAAATGTGGTTAAATGGTCCTGAATGCTTTCCTAAGTGTCGGGAATCAAAACTGTCACAAAAGGTAGCATAAAGCTCACTAAACTGCATAGTTTAGCACCTTAACGAACCGGTAACCAACTGAACAACCGGACACTACCCGAAACACCAAATTTTCACTACAAGCATTGTTTTAACATTACCAAGCTAGTTATGATCCCCGAACATCATAACACACTATATAAACATCAAATAACTAAATCCCGAACTAGATACTTGAATTCCAATCTTAATCTAACTAACTAGTTTAAACCTAAGCCTATACCCCCCCCCCCCACCTAGTAAACGGCCAACAAGGGCCCCACTAATGGATTTTATTTAGTTAAAATATTGGATTATGTTGGATCTTTATTAGACACTTAAACCATTGGAAAAAGGATATGGATGGATTATAAGAACTAACCTAAAGGTCTTAACCTTCATTTCTCATTCACACACTCAACACTTCATCTTCTTCCTCCTCTCTTCTTTGGGTTCGGCCAAGAACAACAACAAGCACAACCACCATCATCAATCATTTTCCATTCAATCTACAAACATACAAAGGTGTTAGAAGGTGCACAAGGAAGCTTGGAGCTTTCGGAAGCTAAAGGACCTTCACCATTTGCTTTTATCCACTTCATTTCTTCCATTGATCTTCCCTAGCCTTAAGCTAGTAGTAAGAACACTATACTCTTCATTTTACATCACATTTTGTTGGTTAAAAGATGATACACATTGTTAATCATGATGAACACTAAGAATCAAGAACATGAAACATGAACATAAGCTTAAAATCTTAAAGAAATCATGTTGTTTAATATTGTTATGCTAGTTGATGATTGATTGTTTATGTAGATGATGTAGATCATCATATGATCTTGCTAGATAATGATTAAAAACATAATCTGACAAGATGAGAGGATCTAAATGTTAAAGATCCATAGATCATCCTCACATAAGTCATGAACTTGAAAGAATAATTTAAGCTTTCAAGAATGGTATTCTTGTTAAGTGATGATTAAAGTGTGTGTAAAGTCTTGTAAATCTAAGATTTCAAGAATGATTTTTCAAGAAACCAAGTTAAAAATACAAAGTTTACTTAATCTTGGTTCTTAAATAAATAAACCACATTTTTAGTGGTTAATCAAGTGTAGGAACACATATGTAACAAGAAGAATCCAAGAAGAAATATTTTTAATAAATGTAATTACAAGTTGTGAAGATCTAATTTCTTCAAAAATAGAGTTTTTAAATAAACAACCACACTTTAAATGGTAACTAAGCTTACTAAACACACTAGTAAGTTACTACACATTTTTATAAATTTTCAAGTTCATGAGGTAATAGTTTATGCTTGATTTTGGCAAATTGGTAAGTGTAGATTGATTGGTTGTTGATTGTGTTGATTTACAAAAGAAAATGATATGCCACGAAGGCATGGAAACCTCCATTTATAGGGGAAACTTTGGCAAAAATTTTTCTAAAAATTAAACACTTTGAAAAATATTTTGAAACAAATATTTACACGTATATTTTAACCATGAATTTTCAAATAAAGTTTGTCATAACCTTTATTACAAAAATTACAAATATTGGAGGTTGGTTTTATAAATAAAAGTGACTAAATATGTGTTTAGGGAAATATATATTTAGATGTCACCATGTGTGTGATTATTTGTATATTATGTGTATTAGTTATATTATTTTAGGACTTGAAATAATATAACTCATCAAAATACCAAAAATTACAATCCAAAATATTACCAAAATCCCAAGAATACGAATATACAAATTATACCCAAAATATGAGAGAAACCGAACAAAGGAATATAACTTACAAAATATTTCGAAAATTTTATTCATAAGTATATTTTTGGTAAATAATATTTTGGACACCAAGAAAACAAAAATATGATTTTTACAATTATTACAAAGTATATCATATTTTTGAACATGAGAAAATATATTATTTTTGGGCAAATAAAAATATATATTTTTCTTGAAATTATTAGAAGATGTATTATTTTTGGAAGAAATATATATTTTCTCAAACAAACATGAAATACATTATTTTTGAGTGAAAATAAGTTTATATATATTTTCTAAGTTAGACTTGGAAATATATTATTTTTGAGACTTGCATGAGATTTATAAGTATTTTTGCTAAGGGAAAAATTATGATTAATCTTTCTAAGTAATATTTCTTAAAATATATATTTTGGAAAATATTGATGTATTTTTATTAAGAAATATTATTCCGGGAAAATTAGTACAAAAATTAAGTATAAGGATACTTAATAAACACAATAAAAATATGTATTCTCGTACGTATAAATACACATCGGAATACGCCACCGATACTTGGCAAAATATATACAAGTATACAAATACGAATACAAATACACCCATCCTTGGGAAGGATATACATGTATAAATACATAAAGGTAACAAGTTAAAATATATTATTTTAACAATTATTCCAAAATGAAATAAATATAATTTAAGTTAAAATATTTATTATTTTAACAAATAATTATATAATTTGGAATAAAATTAAGGACACAAAGAAACGTAACTCAAAGACACAAATTGATACTACATCAAGGCACGACCCGCTCGTCTAATAGATCGTAGTACGTTGTAGGTAGTCGTGTACACCAGAAAAGGCTATGAGTTATAGTTGGATTCGAAGAACGCAAAACCGTGAGTTCATGTCCCCCTTTTCTTTTAACTGTTTTCACTTTTATAACTTCGAGGGTGAAGTACATGCTATAAACTGTTTACAAACGTTTATATGTGGTATGGTTAGCTAAGGAATGGTACTGCTAGATCATGTGAGTGGTGGGTACAATGCTTAAGACCATTAATCCTCGTAGTAGGACCGAGGGACATGAGTGATAGATCTATTTGGGTGTAGCGAGCCCCGGCCATGTGGACCAGGGTTTGGCCCATGAGGTGACTATGTCTTACAGCTGGAAGCCCGGTGCAATATCTGCTAGGTTTGAGCCTTCCTTCATCACGTCACACATATTAATGGCCTTGCAAACCATTAATCAATCTGTTTTTTTCCTTGTTGCTTTCATATCGGGTTTACAAACATACATACTTACAATGACTTCAAAGGTTTATTCGTGCACACATACAAAACACATGAACTCACTCAACTTTTGTTGATGTTTTCAAACTACATGTATTTCAGGGAATTAAATGTGGATCTGGCGGGTGTTTGGAGGTTTCAAGTAATGATGGGAATAAAAGATGTCATCCAAAGTCTAAGGGTTTGGATAGTGTGTCTTATCCTAGATAAGACACATCTTTCAAAGCCTGGTTTTATTTAAAGTCTTTTGTCGAGTCCTTATGGAACTCTATACAATTTGCATGGGTTGTATTTGGATTTGAAGTTTGTGTTGGATTTCTAAACAATGTTGTTGTTATGTTTTAAAACTTAGACTAATGGATGAACATCTTTAGTTTTATCATATAGATGATTGTTATGGTTGAATGCAATGATATTAAGCAAGTCACACATAATCACGCTTCCGCAAAAAGTCAGGGTGTGACACAATTCACCCCATATAAAATAGTAAAACAGTTTGGAAATGGGGTAGTGAAAACTCACTTAATAGTGTAATCTGATTGTGATAAATGTGACAACCCAAGATTTTAAGCTCGTATTACTTGTTCGTAATGCCGTATGACAATCAGTTTTATTTTATGTAACGTGAAGTTGTTAGGTTGGAGTTTTACTAATTATTGAACTTGTTGTGTAATTGTGCAATGATTCTAATTAATGAAAACCTCGATAAACCATTAACCGTTTAAAAAGGAACCCGACGAAACATGAGACATGTTTCGTCATCACTATGCTCGACGAAACCCAAGTTTCGTCTGGGAGAAGTTTCGCCGTGATGGGTTTCGGCCCAGTGAGGCCCAACGGTTTAGTATAAACTTCAGTTACATGTTACGGCAATCCCTAAAACATCATTCTCCACTTTCGTGTAACCGACTGCAATCTTTCTACGCTCAAAGCTTTCTCTTTTCATTCAGGCACCGTTATTCCGTTACAATTCTTCGGTGAGTGCGACTACACTTATCTTAATATGTATTGATTGTTCTAGGTTATGTACAGGCGGTTGATTTCTTATTGTCAATGTCGATCATGAGTTCGTATAGTTTAATAGGTAGTTAGAATATCCTGCTGATGATTGATGTGTGTTAACAGCCTTCGTGATTTGATTGTATGCTTATGATTATCGTTGAATCATGGAAAATTCATGTGTACAAAGCATGGCAACGGTAAAACGAATCTCTGTGAATTGATAAATTGTAGATGATACAGTCGGGTGGATTAGGGTTCGTACTAGCATGATATGGGTAATGATTAGATGATGATTGGAATTCTGCGTGTTACGGGAAATGTGTAACTGTTATGCATGGCGACGAAACTCTTAGATTGACGAAACTTATATGTTGACGAAACATGAACCTTTCGTCGACAAGTGGCCCGACGAAACATGAACCTTTCGTCGACAGGTTTCACGATGAAACATGGACCTTTCATCGACAGTTTGTCTGATAAAACATGAAGCTTTCGTCGACAGGTTTCACGGCGAACATGGGCCTTTAGTCAGCAGGGTGAACGAGCACAGTAAACTAGGTTGGCTTGTGAGGATGAATGGTTATGATTATGTTTGTAAAACACGTGAACTGTGAACTAGGTTAGGTTGACTTAGTTGTTGAATGAATATATTAATGAAATCACAATAATTGTTGTTAATGATATTTGTTGTCTACTGTAAATGATGTCTACGATTAATGATGATGTTTACTATTAATGATGTTTACTTATGATAAGTGACATAATCTGGTTCATACACCTAGTATAGTACACACAACTGTTAAGCATTATTTCGGAACGTATATGTGAATTATGGGATTATATGAGTTGTATAATTGCTGTGATAACTTGTATGCACGTTATGACTATACGTGAACGTAAACTGATTACGAGTGCTTGTATACCATAGGGTGTGTCTGTTTAAGTGCGAACCAGAAGCTAATCTTACCGAGCAAACCAAGGTGAGTTCACTGCTCTTTTTCCAAGCATGCATCCCGGGGAGGGATATCGGGTAACGTTCCGGGGAGGAATGTCAGGTTATTGGGATGTTTGTTATTATACTTAGTTTCTATCATATAAGACCCCTTACATCTACCGATAGTTTCCAGGGAGGCAACGAGGTTATTAGTTGATAGCGCTATTAGGATTGGCACCCTCACACCGTACCGGGGAGGACGGGCGTGAACTAATTACCTTGACCACTTGACCAATGCTTTGATAGAGGCATTGGGGTTGGGCAAATACATCTTGTAGCCATTTGCGGTAATCGAGTTAATAACAACATCAAAACAAATCATTGAACTGTTTTATACACATATCAGGTAACTAAACGCGTTAACAAAACTTTGAACTCACCAGCGTCGTCTGACACACTTGTCTGCATGCTTGCAGGTCGTTAGATTCTTGATATGGACTTGCTATCTGGGAGTGCTGGTGTGGTCATTGATCGAGACTCTTGGATATTTGCTACATTGGTTTTGAACATTTATTTTGCAACAGTTGTATAACAATTTACCTTATGCTTCCGCTGAATGTTTTCTCTGGTTTTTAACTCATGACTTGGATTTATCTTATGCAATGAAACGAATGTTTTATTTAAATATTTATTGTTGGTTCGATATGATTAGTGGCTTGGATCCTGGTACGTCACACGTCCCGCGGTGTTTCCGCGTGTGGTATTTTGGGGGTGTGACAGTTTGGTATCAGAGCCACTGGTTATAGTGAACTAGGTTTTAAAACGTTTTTATAAAACCAGACTATAACCAAACAACTTCGAAAATCGACCATGACACTCAGCTCCAGATTGCAAGGTTCGTCTTTTGTTTACTTTATGCATTACTTGTTTAGTAGTCACACACTCACAGCTTGCATGAAACGACATACTAGATACTATGGTGATTTGATAGTGTTATACTACTCTTCGACTTTTGTGATTCGTAATCCTGTAATACCTTCTGTTTTGCTATTTGAATGCGGGGGAAACTTTTAGCGCAAGTTAAGAGGCACTGAGAGGAGCATGCAAATTACCTTGTTATTATGGGTGCACACATAATAATAATGTGAGGTGCATGTAAGTCCCAGTGAGGCATAACGAGTGTGAGAAGGATTCTGCCTTATTGTGTGTAAACTTGGTAGTTTGTAGATTTCAACTTGATACTTGACTCTTACCCCATCTCAACTCTTAATTTGTTCTCCCTCCTTATATAGAATCATGAGTGGACAAGGTCATGGACGTGGTCTCATCGCGATGACCCAAGCTGAGCTAAAAATTAATCAACACACGTGTGACTGAGGCTTTGGCAGCCTACCAAGCTGGTACGAAATGTGCCAAACACTCTTTAATCTTGTGCCGTGTCACACCCCGACAACGTAAAACAACTAGAAGTGGCGGAAACGTCGGGGAGTGTTGTAACAGAATCATTGTTTCATAACCATGGAATAAATAAATTTTGTTTTATTGAATAAATGAATTCATTGTCTTAATACAATCAAATAAGTACAACTATGATCTTCCAAGTTTTAAAGTTGTTAAGGCACGAGTCCATCCTAAGTGTAGTGTGTATCAACAATCATCACAAAACAGCACCTGAAACATGTGTAAAAATAGGTACGTCAGCATAAAAATGCCTGTGAGATACATAGGTTTTATGAAAGTAGGATTCATGACTTATAAGTTTAAAGAAAAAGAATGTTTTAAGAAAAGTAGTCATGATCCTTGTAAATTGTTTTGTTTTGTAAATCATTTGAAAAGTGATAAACAAAACAATGATATATATTTATAAAAGAATAATGTATGGTTAAGTGAATAACCATGTAAAATGAGTTTGTATTAAATGTATTGTTCAAAATACAACATTTTGATAAAAAGGCTTATAGTATATGTGAAAATATACTTTGGATTTTAAGAGAATCGAATGAGTAATATATTAAAATATATTTCGATTCCAATATCGTTGACCCAAGTGTACTAAATAACGCCACGGTATGTAATGCAATGAAAACACTTATATATAAGAAGTACCAGCGGCGTATCTACCATCTTTTCATCACATTACACCCGTCCCGTTATCTAAACACTAACCAAAACCTAATCGTTAGATAGATAGTACATTAAATATACTTTAGTCGTTTAAAATAATAGTTTTCAGTAGTATATTAAAAGTATACTTCGGGTTTATAAATAACATATTAAACTATGTTTTGGTTTCGTGAATAACATATCAAAATATGCCTTCGGATGTGATAAATAACATATTAAACTATGTTTTGGTTTTGTAAATAACATATCAAAATATGCTTTGGATGATTAACAAAATATATGTTGGTTTTGTACAATATCGCATATGGGAGCATATCAAACTATACTTTTGGGAGTATAACTAAATATACAAAAATAATGTGATTTGAGAATTCATTCAGACCTAGTGCATCAAAATACACCTTTGAGACTATAGGGATACCACAAAGGCAATCCCTGTTTGGATGGAGAAACAAATTGGTTTCAGACATTCCATGACAACAGGAATGGGGTGTCTAATCCTATAGCGCTATATCATACTACCAATCGGTCTGGTGAACATAAAATAAGTACAATTCAACATTTTATTTTATGTTCTTTGAGAAATCAGTGTTTAAACCATAGATAGTCATTTAGTTTGTCAAATGATAAGTAATAACATGTATAATCAATTATACTTTGAAATCATGAAAATAACACATAGGTACACATGCTTCACCACAAAACAGTTGAAAGTTGTAAAATGCTAGAGATCACGAAAATCAAACGGCACCTAGTATAGGTAACTATGTTGATAAACCGGACCTAAATCGGAGGATAGGATAGAATGAGGGCTCGTAAACCAAATGAGTATGGGGACTCATGTAATATGGTTTAACAAAGTCTACATACTAAAATGAAACCTAGCCTAAGTGCTTACGACCCATTACGACCCGTTTAGGTAGTTTATGCTACTTTAACGCGTCATTTGCGTGAAACGCGTTCGGACCGCCTAACTAGTCCTATGACAAGTAGAATATGCCTTAACATGTCTAATATTGTTGCCAAATCAGTTTAGATGTCAAGAGTTATGTTACATATGTTTAAAAGGAATTTTGGCGTCAAAGGGGTATTTTGGTAATTTACCTAAGGCATATAAAATACCTATCATACAACTAACTAGACGTGGTGACCATAAGGTATAACCTCGGAAGGTTATTCCCTATATACTATGGTCACCTAATGTGTTTGGTTGGATCCTAATGATCGACCAAGCGGGTCGGGTTCGAAAGTATAAGCGATTGTTTAGATCGCTTACCTTACGACCCTATATAGGCACTAAACTAAAAGTGACGAGCTAAGCATGTTAAAACATGCTTAACTAAGTTTAGAAAACAGGTTTGGTATCAAAACAAACGGTTTTGATACCTAAGAGTAGTTTGGTTACAAAATACGCAAGAATACGCATTTTGGCCGAAACTACGACACGTCACTGAGCCTAGATAACGTAGTAATCAGTAGGTATAGCCACTAGGGACTATAACCGTCGTGATTACGCTCACGTTATGAAGTTCAAACGAACTTCACGTTGACCATAAACTGGTCAATGCAGAAAGTCAAACACAGTTTGACTTTCGGACTCGAAAAGCGATAAAAATGCATAAAAGAACGAAGGAATACTTACAAAGGGTCCCCGCAAGCTATTCTTGATCCAAGTAGCTCAGGTATGATGCAATGGCTTCAACTTAGAGAATTCTTAGATCAGATTTGTGGGTTTTGTAAGTAAATGGGTTGGGTATTTATAGGAAATGGACCACCGTTAGGATTGTTTCTCGTAAACCGTGATTTAATCTCATCCTTACATGTGTTGCAACACTAAGGTAACTCAAAATGGCCCCCCATGATCAGGAACTAACATGTGGAATTGAGTTATGAGTGCATAACAGCTGTTAACAACTGTTTAAACAATTAAATCTGGTCTGGGAGGGCCTCGCGGCCCGCGTAAGGGTCTACCATAACTTACGCGGCCCGCCTGGGCATGTCTGATCAACCACAAGTTTGCTGAATTGTCAGTTTCGGTCCCTGTTGGTGTTTAACACTCATTTCGATATGTTTAAGGCCCGTTAAGCCAACATTAAGGCCCTAAAATGATTCCTAAAGATTGTGGACATGAAACATGCTCAAAAATATGCCGGATGTTAGTTCGTTTGGTCGTATGATCGCGATGTTCGCTTAATTACGACGGAATGCGCATAAGCGAGAAAAAACGATCCAAATTGCGTGACGAAAGGATTTTTCTCATGCCAAACACTAAAATAAAATATTTTAGTGTTTACATAAATTTTTGGATGTCCGGATGTATTCAGAATGAAGGGATTTTAACATGTTTATCAAAGCAATTTCATCCATATGAAATAAAAACGCAGCGGAATTAATATTTAAAACATGTTACTTTTAAGATGTAAATTTCATTTATAAGTAAAATCCCAAAACCCGGATCCATATATGAAGATGCATACTATCATACACAACCATAGGGTGTTTAGAAAACTACCTTCTTGGAGTAATAGGATGATGCTTCTTGAAATGGTTGTCCTCAAGAGAAGAAGACCTCAAGCTTGTATACCCCAAGCTTCCAACAAACACCACAAGTTTAGCTAGGATTTTTAACACTAAAGATCAAAATCGAACACTTGAAAAACACCCCTTATGACCGATTTTTAGAGAGCAAGAACACAAGTCTTCCATGGCTCATTTGGTCATCCAATTTATTTATAATCTAAGAGAGAATATTGCCACCACCAACTCCCAATCAAAATGCATGCAAGTATGACAACATGCATGTCATTCTATTGGACCAAACCACTTAGGGAAGACCACCCAATTAAGATCTATGCAAATGCATGAAATGTGAGTGGAACAAGATCATATCTTGGTAAGACAAAAAGGGGGGGTGGCGGCCCACTTATTTATAAAAAAAAATTCTTTTATAAAATTCAAGTCTTGGTTTATATATATATATATATATATATTTATTTATAACTTTTATAAATATAACACTGCATAAATGCAAGACTTTATACAACCTTTTAAAATGTTATTTAACCCATTAAATAACAAAATAAAATATTCTCTCAAAAATAAATTATCCATATAATTTATTAGTTTCTCAAGTGTAATTATTTAGAAAACCAATTTCTAAATATTGTAAGTGTTAATATTTATTTGTTTGATCATATCACAAATAAATAATATAAGTGTTTGTCTAGCTTGTTATTGGGTATGACTCGACTTGGATCATAACGTACTAGCCACATCAATTTAATATGTGTCTTGGGCATACAGAGTCCAACAATCTCCCACTTGCATAAGATACATAGAAGATTGATGCAAGCAGTAAATGACGCCTAACTACGGTTTACTACCCCCAATACGTATGACTATATTTGCCATTCAATAACATCATCCCTTTCAAGTCCCTTACTTGAACATGATTTAGGTGAATCTATCATTTATCCTTTTGTTACAGATGTCATGTTAAATCCAGAGACATAGAGTGATCACTCTCTGTTGATTTAACTTTAGCAGGCCTTAGACATCTTACTCTCAACGAATAAGAGGAATAAACCCCTTCTTGACTACATACGTCTCTCACAATCACCTTGTACCGCACCTGAGTTTAGCCTTGTGTACTGCCTTATTACAGATAGCTAAGAACTAGGTCAAGGTATAATACTTGGTGAATATCAAGACCCAATATGTATCTCAGGTCAGAGGATACTATGATATTCGCCTTTACTCAAATTTACTTATGATCAATCACAAATGATTCCATGCAGTAATATTTGAGAGCGAGTCAGTCCAATATTTGTATCCCACAAATATCTATGAACTTTGGTAGCAACACTTTGCTCTATATTCATTCTAAATGAATATTCACCAATCCAAGTTCATAATAGTCTTACATTCATATTTGTTCCCACAATTATGATCGACTACGGACATTTAGAATAATTAACTTATTCACGGATTTACACATGCTAATATGAAACGTAACTCGAAATACCATAAAAGAGTTATAATAACAATTGTTTCAATATCCAAATACAAAATAGATCAAATCCAATCACTAGAATATCAAAGTCCTAAGGAACATGTATAACCCTCATGTTTTCCCCTGTCAAGGAGCTTCGTGAGTGGATCCGCAATGTTTTGATCTGTAGGTCCCTTAATCCCGTTGGATCTTAACAAGACTGTTAATCTATCAAGGGTGCGGAATCCCCTTGATTGATCTTCGAACACAGAAACAAGATTATGTAGAAGAACAAGAACTCGAACACACAAACACACAAACTTTCAAACTGATCTTCTGTGATTATCAAACCCTTAGAAGCGTTTTACAATCACTAAGATCTACAAGAACCTAACAGCCGATTTCTGTTTTGTTCTTAACCTCTCAAACTTGAATGCTCTCTCACAATCTCCAAAAGGCTCTCAAGTTGTCTAAAGTGTCTAACTCTAAAACTCAAGACTAAGGCTGTTTATATACACACAGCCAAGATCTCGAATTGGGCTTTGCCCATATTACATTTGTCACATAAACTTGGGCCTAATAGACTTAGTACAAACTTGGACTGATTGGGCTTCATAGAACTCGTTTTTCTTTAAGTCTTCATGATCCAATCTTCTGTTTAATATCCAAAGACCAATCCAAAGCTGTTGTCATATAACATGCACCAACAAACTCCCCCTTGACAATAGCTTGCAAAGGAAACTTTAGTCTTCAAAATCTCACAGTCTTTGGTCTTTGGATAGCGTCAGCTTCAACATGAATTCTGTCTTTGTCAGCAACAGACTTCCCCTAAGCTGATGCATCCAATCACCAAATCTTCCAAGTTTTGATTCAGCATTCAATGTAAGTCTTCACAGCATCCACTCTGCATTGTAGAAGGAGGATTCTACCAAGCAGCAACAAACTCCTCCTCTCTTCACAGCAACTTTTCATCAACAAACTGCTTCAATCTGTATACTATAAAACAAACATCTCGAGAAACCATAAGAATTTTTCAACATAGTTAAAGAATTATTATTATACAAGAGATAGTTAAACTGTATCAGATTAAGCATTTTCAAATAAAGCACCAACACGCACAAATTGTAACAAACACCTTATAACCTGCATGATTTTAAAAAAAAAATTTGAACCCACTTTCTAACACAGTCTCCCCCTTTCGGTAACAACTCCTCGAAGAATAACAGTTTTCCGTACATTAAGAATTTTAACAGAAAAAGACATTATTTTTGGATTTTTATATTTTCAAATGTAAAGACTGAAAGCAGTAAATAAATATTTACAGACATTCTTTTTGCGAGTTTCGAGGGCAAGAGAATCATATCAGTGTACGGTCATGTCAAAACGCTCTTGTTGTTCTTTTAGTTAACATTTAGATAAGCATCCTATAACGATTATCGGTATTGTTGTCCACATAAGCTCAACTTATCATATGTAATCATGGCGAGGGGATACGTTAAGGTATGATTTATACTTACCGACCGGTGTTCATCCACATCACGACACATTCCCGTATCAAGGTATGTACGAGGGTTCATCTTACCGGTGAGTATACCGATTATCATCTGTTTGACCGTATATGATGTGAGAAACTTACTTATTTTGATTGAAAACAAGCCCTATGTGATAGAATCACTTATTGATGAGGAACTTGATTTTCATATGCATGAGGGCACAGGAGCAAGTCCGTGAACAGGTCAGTACTTTCGTACAGCAGAGAGACGAACTTGACTCCCGGATAAATGTGATATTTTATCACTTATTTTGGGGACATGTGATTGTTGATCACTTATTGAGGTCGAATGCAATATGTACACGTATGTATGATATCATGGAAGATCTAGACTTGCGTCCCCGTTATTTTTCGGTAAAAGATACAACCATGATACCCAGATGATAAGCAGCATAAAGACCGAATATCTCAGAACCTCGGCAATCTCTCAAACGAAATTTCGGTACTAAGACCATATGCCAATGAATGGTTCCCACCTGGTCTTCAGTCGATTTAAGTTTATATCACCCTGCACACTTTAAAATGATTGTGAGCCTACCGATACATCTTATATAGAGCTGCTTAGCATATTTCATTTAAGGTTTAAAGAGGTTTAGACAGACCACTGATGTACTATCATTTTCTCTTTTGCTCGCCAGGAAACTCATTTTTGTTTTTCTATTGTTTTTTTGTGTTTTGAAATTTTTCGATGTTTTTGTATTTTTGATTTTTAAGAAAAACAGTAAACTATTTACAAAAATTCTTATGAAAAACCAATTATTCAGGATTCCTCATCCCATTGAGTTCGACTAAGTGTTCAAAGCGAGCTCGATCAAAAGCTTTTGTGTAAAGATCAGCAAGGTTATCTTCTGTGTCGACTCGGTGCAATTCAATTAATCGTTTTTCAGCACAATCCCGTATAAAGTGGTGACGTATGTCAATGTGTTTAGTTCTACTGTGCTTTACGGGATTGTTTGTGATTGATATAGTGGCATTATTATCTATCATAATAGGAGTACGAGTGAAATCCAAACCGTAATCGCGCATCTGCTGTTGGATCCAGAGAACCTGAGAGCAACAGCTACCCGCAGCAATATATTCAGCTTCACACGTAGAGGTAGACACACAGGATTGCTTCTTGCATTGCCAAGACACGATCCTGCCTCCTAAGAACTGACAACCACCTGTTGTAGACTTCCTGTTTGATTTGCATCCTCCAAAGTCTGAATCAGTGTAAGCAACGAACCTCAAATCACTATCAGCTGGATACCATAACCCAAGTTTAGGTTTCCCTTTCAAGTATCGAAGAATCCGCTTCACTGCTTTCATATGTGACTCCTTTGGATTTGCCTGATATCTGGCACACAAGCATACGGCAAACATGATGTCAGGTCTTGAAGCAGTCAAGTACATTAGAGAACCAATCATCACCCTGTATTGAGTTGGATCAACATCTTCAGTGCTTTCATGATCTGGGCCGAGATTGTGGTTTTCACAAATGGGTGTGTTGAAAGTAGAGCAATCATTCATTTTGAATCGAGCCAAAATGTCATACACATACTTTGTTTGATGTATAAACATCCCATCCTCCTTCTGTTCAACTTGTAATCCCAGAAAGTAAGACGGCTCACCCATAGCACTCATTTCAAACTTGCTCTTCATCACATGTTCAAATTCCTTACACATGTTTTCGTCAGATGACCCAAAGATGATGTCATCCACGTATACCTGTACCAGCAGAAAATATTCCTTCTTTCTCTTAATAAACAGTGTACCGTCAATATGACCTCTTTCAAAACCATTCTTGACCAGATGTGTAGACAGTGTCTCGTACCACGCCCTGGGAGCTTGATGTAACCCATACAAAGCCTTATCAAGTTTGTACACTCGATCTGGATAGTCTGGATCAACGAACCCATCTGGTTGTGAGACATACACCACTTCTTGGACTTTTCCGTAAAGAAATGCACTCTTCACGTCTAGTTGGTAAACTTTGAAGCCCTTGAATGAAGCAAAAGCCAGAAACAAACGAATTGCCTCCAACCTCGCCACTGGTGCAAACACCTCATTGTAATCAATCCCCTCTTGCTGATTAAAACCTTTGACAACCAACCGAGCTTTGTTGCGTGTGACAATACCTCTTTCATCTTTCTTGCACCTAAATACCCATTTAGTGCCAATCTCTCTCTCACCTTTTGGAAGGTCCACCAATTCCCAAACCTTCAACTTAGCAAACTGGGCCAATTCCTCTTGCATAGCTTCAACCCATGAATTGTCTTTAAGAGCCATATGAATGTTCTTCGGCTCCTCTTGGGAAATAAAGCAACTATACAAGCACTCGTTCACTATCCCAGTCTTCTCAATTGAAACAAATAACCCAGAATTCGCTTCTATGCTTCTTCTCGTCTGAACACCTACAGTAGGATCTCCCAGTATCATATCAACCGGATGATCTCTATTTGCTCGTGTAGTAGCAACAGCATCGACTTCTAGATTATCACCCAGGTTTGATCCAACCTCCCCCTGAATATTTTGATTTGCAAACGGATTAATGAAATCCTCCCCCTGAAAGGGTTCAGAGTCACTATCGCTTGAATCAGGATCAGCAGCACTTTGGGAAGTTCCTGGAGCATCTGACATATCTACATTCGATCTAGGCATAAATTCACCTTCATCGTCTTCACCAATCACTGTTTGAATCAGCTGAGAAGCATCTGCATCAGAAACCTCAGGAATATTAAATGATTTAAACACACTATCATAATCATATAATATAGCAGGACCACTCGTTGATTGTTGAGGTTTGTAAGAAGTAATTTCTACATTGAAAACAACCTCAATTTTACCAGTTTTTAGATTAAAAACCCTTTTATTCGGTGTGCCAGGCACGTAGCCTAGAAAGTAGCCTTCATCTGCCACCTCACCGAATTTTTGTTTATCTTTGTTTCGCACAATGGTGCAGGGTAATCCAAATGGTTCAAACCCTGTTAAGTTTAGTTTTTCATTAAACATCAACTCATGACAAGTTTTGTTAAAACGTTTAACGGTCAAAACTTTGTTTAGGACGTAGCAAGCTGTATTCACAGCTTCTCCCCAGAAAAGAACTAGAAAAGAACTGGTAGCTTTGAATCTGAAAGCATCGTCCTAGCGGCTTCAATCAACGTCCTGTTTTTCCTCTCAGCGACTCCATTTTGCTGAGGAGTATAAGGAGCAGAATATTGATGTTCAATTCCCTTTCGAAGACAGTAGAGATCCAGAATCCGATTCTTGAACTCCGTGCCATTATCACTCCTTATCCTCTTAATCCTTGCATCATGGACGTTTTCCAATTTCGTAAAAAGATCTATCAGCATCTCCGCTGTCTCATCTTTTGTACCTAAAAAGAAAACCCATGAATAACGTGAGTAATCATCAGTAACAACCAGACAGTAGTACTTTCCACCTATGCTCCTCATGTTCACTGGACCGAATAAATCCATGTGAAGTAATTCATAAGGGGCATTAATGGAATTTACTGTTTTAGACTTATGAGGTTTCTTGTGTTGTTTTCCCTTTTGACATGGAAGACATTTATCTTCCACTTGAAACCTCAGCAATGGAACCCCTTTCACTAGCTCATTCTTGATGATATAATTCATTTTGCGGTAGTGAATGTGGGCCATGCGTCTGTGCCACAACATAGATTCAGCTTCAGATGCTTTTGACAGTAAACACGCCACCGCAGCAGTTGGATCCTTGGCACCCATGTCCATGACATAAGTATCATTTTTCCTTGGTGCACGCATAACTATCCAATCGTCCGGAATGACCAAACCCGGTTTCAACACCAATGCCTCAGTATTTGTAAAATGGACCGAGTGACCCTTGTCGCAGACTTGTGACACGCTCATCAGATTGTGTTTAAGCTGCTCAACATAGTTCACTTTGTCCAAAGTGATCTTCCCATTCGTCACTTTTCCTCGTCCAGTAATCCTACCACCTTTAGCACCAGTAAAATTTACATGTCCACCATCAAATTCTTCAAATTCAGAAAACAACCTCGCATCCCCCGTCATGTGCCTGGAGCAGCCACTATCAACATACCATAAGTTGATAATCCTCCTTAGCAGCTCCTGCACACACCAACCGAAAGATTAGTTAGATTGGGGGACCCAAGCCTTAATGGTCTTGGGTCTTCCAGATTCATCAACTACAGGAACATCCATCCAGTATCCATCACTCCTAGCTGGAGTCTTGGATCTTGGGCCTGTTGATGGAAATGGGGCACGATTTCCATAAGGTCTCTGGTCCTGAGGGTACCTATTTGTGTTTGGACTATGTGACCTTTGAAAATTTTGATTTTGATTCCAAGAACCTTGATTGTAATTTCTAAATCCATTGTTATAAAAAGTTCGACCACCATTATTTTGGTATCGATTTTGATATTGACCTTGACTTCTGAAATTATTTGAATTTTGATTATTCATTCTTGGTGAGTTACTTCTAGGTCTTTCATATCTGCCTGATGTAGATTCAGGCTGAAATCTTGGTTGATTTCTTTGGAAACGAGGAACTTGTGGAGTTCCTTTTTCAGCCTTATCTACACCACCAGCAACACCCGGTTGTTGCTTTGGAGCAGATTTCTTTGGAGAATTTGAGACTTTCTCCTCATTATCACCTTGCTTCTCAGGTGATTTCCCTCTTTGTTTCTCACTAACTTGTGCTTCAACCTTTTTGTTAGGACAACAGCTAGCTACATGTCCCTTTGTGTGACATTTGAAGCACGATCTCTTTTTCGAAGACTTCTCAGTTGAAGCCTTTGAACTAGATTCTGGTTCTGATGATGATGCCTTAGAAGGATTTGGTTCAGTTTGCTTAGTTTCAAGATTTTCTATGTTCTTATTTTTTGCAAACTTTAAATTTGATTCGTTTTCAATAACGGCTGTTTCGTTTTTCATGTCACTTCCTTGAACAAAATTAACCTTTTTAACAAAAGTTTGATTTTTATTCGTAGGATTTTAGTTTTTCTTTTACAAAACAGGTTTGCTGTTATTTTCCTTCTTAGCATCATTATCTTCAGACACATCACCTTGACTGGATGTGAAACTACTTGGTGATGTTGACAGACAGTCTGTAAGCTCATCCTCATCAGGTAGGAAAGAATAGTCATGACTAAGAGGAGGTGGGACTTCATTAAAGCCCTGGAATCCCACACTCGTCTTGTCATTACTCTTCTTTAACCCACCCAACATATGTTTCATAACAAAAGTAGAATCTCTGAATTGACCTAACTTCTTTTCAAGTTCAACAATTTTAAGTTGTGCATCTGATAACTCTTTGTTTTTATCAGAAATCTCTTTTGTTTTCTCAGCCATCATGTCATGAGCTAAGTCTATGACTTGAAGTTTTTCATTTAATTTGCAGGTCAAAGCTTCAATTTCAGCTTCATAGCCTTTTATCTTTTTCAAATATGATGACTCGTTTCTTTTAGCAAAGAAATTTGACTCTTTTACGTTAGACATTTCGCTCACAAGACTTTTGTTTTGAGTTGACAATTTGTCAACTTCACCCTGTAGTTCACGACACTTTAAGCAAACAGAAGTGGCAGAGTTACTTACCTCTCCTGTTGATTTGTCTAAGTTGGCCATGAGAGCAGCAAGTTGAGCTTCCATTCTTTTGATGATTTCATCTTTCTCATCAGCTTCCATTTCATGCTCAGACTCTGGCTTTTCCTCTTCAGCATCTGTTGTCTGATCAGCCTTATCTTCCTCAGCTTCACTCTTCTTCTCAACTTTAGCCTCATCTACTGTAGCTTCACCATCATTGACTGGAGTGATCTCTGCCATGAATGCTTGAGTGACATTCTCATCATTTTCTAAGTGAATGCTCCAGTCATATGAGCCTTCTCTTGCAGTAGATATCAACACCCTTGAGTTAGAGTTGTTTGATGCATTCCGATTGTTTGAACTTTGATTCGTATTCTCATGCTTTTGTTTTTGACATTCCCTAGCGAAATGACCATAACTCTGACAGTTAAAGCACCTGACTTTGGTCTTGTCAAAACCTACGCTCTTTCCTACAAACTTCCTTCCAGTTCTGTTCATGAACCTCTTCACACGTCTCGAAATCATGGCCATCTGCCATTGTAGATCCATCTCTTCTAAATCATCAGGGTCAATCTGATCATAATCTTCATCTAAAGTGGCAGGATCAGATATTTTCCCTTGAATGTAGTTCTCATAAGACGCAACAAAAGAAGCAAGTAGAGCAAGATGTTCTTCAGCAGACTTCACACTCATAGGCATTAACTTTGCACTACTACTTTGCTTTGAAGTTGATGTTCTCTTGACTCCTGTTGATCCTCCTGCAGCAGCTACAAAACACACATCACCATCCTCATTCACTGTGACCTGCTCCTTATCACACGAAAGAAATGCAGTTGCAGAGTCGCTAGAAGCATCATGAGATGAAGAAGATGTAAGCCCATTGTATATCCCTGGATCTTGAACCTGATCATAACCAGTGTCCTTTTTCTTCATACTAAGCTCATAAGCTCTAAGCTTTCCAACTACTTCTTCCAATTCCTTCGTGTCATAATCTGCTTCTCCCTTAATCATGAGAGTGTAGATATCCCATTTAGCCGGTAGAGCATCAAGCAGCTTGTCGTTTTTCTCAATGTCAGTATAGCAATCTATATCATAATTATCCAGTTCTGACATCAGATGGTAGTATCGAGTGATGACGTCTTCAAGTGACTCATTCTTCATGTACTTGAATACAGCAAACTGCTTCTTCAGTAGATCAACTTTGTTCTTCTTGACATCAGGATTTCCCTCATATCTCTTCTCTAGTGCATCCCACATTTCCTTTGAAGTAGTGTACTTCTTAAAGGTTTGCTTGATGCCATCAGGTAAAGACATTTTAATGGCTGCCAAGGCTCTCTTTTCAGCCTCATACATTTTCTTTTGTTCGGCATCCATATCAACATAAGCAGTTATACGTTGTCTTCCCTCAAACTCATGAGTTGGGTTCACATACCCATCGTCTATGCATATCCACATACGCGTGTCCTGGTACTCAACAAAAGATTGAAACCTATCCTTCCATGTCAAGTGGTTCTCCACCTTCATCATCTTAGGTGGTTTGTTCGTCGTGCCTACCTCATGTTCCATCCTTAAGAGTTCGTTCAATTTAGACATGTTCGACATTTCAACGTAACAGACTGATAAAACCGTACAAAAATTTCCAAAAACAGTGGTTACCAAATTACACCGTTAGAATCGTCTCGAAAAGACGAATCCAACGATATATAATGTCAAAAAATGAATTCGGGATTTTCCAGACTTTTTTTTTTTTTTTTTTTTTTTTTGTCGTAAAAATCCCACGAGTTCAACGGTGCAGACGGCTTCTTCAGATGTGCTACAGATTGTTCTCTAAACTCAAAACACTGAAAAAATTCCTACGCTTGCCTTTCAAAATTCCACCACTAGTGAATCACAAAAGATAGGATCGCACAAGACCCTTTGAAACGCACAAGGTCTTCTGGATCGCACAGTCCACTAGCTTTGGGCCAAACAGTCACTTTAACGGGCCTGGGCCTGATCGCACAAGTTTCTGGTTCGCACAAGCTGACTTCGGGTCGCACAAGAGCTCCAAACGCACAAGATCCTCAAACGTACAAGCTTAAAACAGGGTCGCACAAGATTCAAAATTTGAAATTTTGAATATCAAATGGTCGCACAAGAGCTGATTGGGCCACCCAGCCACCCAATCCCGAAACAGCAGCAGCTGACAACAGCAGCAGCTGACAATCCAGATCGCACAAGCAAGGTCTTAATCAGCACTTCTTTCCATACACGAAATCCAAGCAAAGTCTTCCTACAAACACGAAAACAGTCAAAACAATAATCAAAACGGATTAAAATACACGAATTTAAACTGTTCTTCAAGTGTTCTTCGTGTTCTTCGCAAAAACCCAGAACTTTAACTCGAAATTTTCAAACAACCAACTACCAAAACAGATCAAAACTCAGAATTTTGAACTGTTCTTCCTTGTTCTTGCTGTTCTTCACGAAAATTATGAATGAGACACCAAAAGTTCTTCAACCGAAAAACAACTTGAATCCAATCGATCAGTCTTGAACCACGCACAAGAGCAAAAGCTCTGATACCAATTGTAGGTCCCTTAATCCCGTTGGATCTTAACAAGACTGTTAATCTATCAAGGGTGCGGAATCCCCTTGATTGATCTTCGAACACAGAAACAAGATTATGTAGAAGAACAAGAACTCGAACACACAAACACGCAAACTTTCAAACTGATCTTCTGTGATTATCAAACCCTTAGAAGCGTTTTACAATCACTAAGATCTACAAGAACCTAACAGCCGATTTCTGTTTTGTTCTTAACCTCTCAAACTTGAATGCTCTCTCACAATCTCCAAAAGGCTCTCAAGTTGTCTAAAGTGTCTAACTCTAAAACTCAAGACTAAGGCTGTTTATATACACACAGCCAAGATCTCGAATTGGGCTTTGCCCATATTACATTTGTCATATAAACTTGGGCCTAATAGACTTAGTACAAACTTGGACTGATTGGGCTTCATAGAACTCGTTTTTCTTTAAGTCTTCATGATCCAATCTTCTGTTTAATATCCAAAGACCAATCCAAAGCTGTTGTCATATAACATGCACCAACATGATCGGTGTGAACTTGGCGGATACATATCTTTCCTTTTTCAACTTCATCCCTTATGTAGTTGAATCTCCGCTCGATATGTCTAGTCTTTTGGTGCGCACGAGGTTCCTTGATTTGAGCAATCGCACCCTCGTTATCACAAAAGATCTCTAGGGGGTCTTGAATGGTAGGGACCATCCCTAGGTCGACTATAAATTTCTTTAGCCATGCAGCTTCCTGGGCTGCCAATGAAGCGGCGATGTATTCTGATTATGTAGTGGACAATGCTACCACGTCTTGTTTTGAGCTCTTCCAAGAGACTGCTCCTCCATTTAAAATGAAGACATACCCCGATTGTGATCGAGAATCACTTCGATCGTTTTGGAAACTCGCGTCCGTGTAACCCTTTACAACGAGTTCCTCCTCACCAGATCCATATATTAAGAACATATCCTTAGTCCTCCTAAGATATTTCAATATGCTTTTAACAGCCATCCAATGACTGTTACCTGGATTCTGCTGGTATCTACTCGTCATGCTCAAGGCGCATGAAACGTCCGGTCTGGTGCATATCATTGCATACATGATGGATCCTATAGCTGATGCATATGGGATTTTTTTCATTTTCTCTTGCTCATCCTTTGAGCTTGGACATTGAGATGTATTCAATATTGTCCCCTTTTGAATAGGTACAAAACCTTTCATAGAGTTCTCCATTTGGAACCTATTCAAGACTTTGTCAATGTATGCACTTTGGTTTAAACCTATCAAGCGCCTTGATCTATCCCTATAGACCTTTATTCCCAGAATGTAGGCGACTTCACCAAGATCCTTAATGGAAAAACAACTTCCAAGCCAAGCTTTTACACCTTCCATGGTTGGAATGTCATTCCCAAATAGTAGAATGTCATCGACATACAGTACTAAGAAAGTGATGACGCTCCCACTAGCTTTCTTCTACACACAAGCTTCATCACCGTTCTTGATGAATCCAAAATTCTTAATTTCTTCATCAAAACGGTGATTCCAACTTCTGGATGCTTGTTTCAATCCATAGATTGATTTCTTTAACTTGCATACTTTCTCAGGATGTTTTGGATCGACAAAACCTTCAGGCTGAACCATAGAGACATCTTCATCAAGATATCCATTAAGAAAAGCCGTTTTGACATCCAATTGCCAGATCTCATAGTCATAATATGCAGCTATGGCAAATAATATCCTGATTGACTTTAGCATCGCCACAGGCGAGAAGGTCTCATCATAATCAATCCCTTGAGTTTGAGTGAAACCTTTTGCTACAAGTCTTGCTTTGTAAGTATCCAAGTTACCATGCATATCTGTTTTCTTCTTGAAAACCCACTTACTTCCAACTACTTTAGAGTTAAGTGGTGGCACAACCAATTCCCAAACTTGGTTGTCATACATGGATTGCATCTCTTTGTTCATGGCTTCAAGCCATTTGTCACAATCGGATTTTGACATTGCATCATGGTATGTGGTTGGTTCATCTGAATCTACCACGTAGCATCCATCCATGAAAAATCCATATCTTTCAGGTGGATTACTAATTCTACCAGATCTGCGAACATTTTGTGTGTTCTGATCAACCTCTTGATCGTTTTCAACAACCTCTTATTGAGTGCTAGTATAAACCAAACGTGTATCATCTTGTGGTTCTTGATCCTCCTCAAGTTCCACTGTTCTACCACTAGTTCCTTCCATAAGGAAGTTAGCTTCTAAGAACTTACCCTTTCGAGCAACAAATACCTTTTGCTCGGTTGGATCGTAGAAATAATATCCTATATCATCTTTAGGATATCCTACAAAGATACATTTAGTAGATCGGACTTCCAATTTATTTGGAGTGTATTGCTTAACATAAGCTTCACAACCCCAAACCCTTAAGAATGATAATGATGGAGGGTTTCCATGCCATATTTCAAAAGGTGTCTTTTCCACTTTCTTGGTTGGGGCCATATTTAGTATACGAACTGCGGAGAGCAAAGCGTAACCCCAAAATGATAGAGGTAATGTGCTTCTAGCCATCATAGATCGAACCATATCTAATAGAGTTTGATTTCTCCTTTCGGACACACCATTGTGTTGTGGTGTTCCAGGTGGAGTAAGTTGTGAGATGATTCCACAACTTCTAAGATGTTCTTGAAAGGCACCACTTAGGTATTCACCTCCTCTATCGGTACGAAGGACTTTAATTGTTTTCTTGAGTTGATTTTCTACTTCACTTTTGAAGTCTTTGAACATTTCAAATGCTTCATCCTTGTGTCTTAGTAAGTACACATATCCATAACGACTATAGTCGTCGGTAAAGGTAATGAAGTATCTTTCACCATTCCTAGTCATCGGCTTAAAAGGACCACATACATCTGAATGTATGATGCCTAGTAAGTCTTTTGCCCTTTCAAAAGTTCCACTAAAGGGTGTCTTGGTCATTTTGCCTTGTAAACAAGATTCGCATACATCAAATGAATTATCTTCATTTGTACTCAGAAGACCATTTCTCTGAAGTGTATGCATGCGATTCTTGCTTATATGTCCAAGGCGACAATGCCAAAGATAGGAATCACTCAAATCCATTTTGAGTTTCTTGTTGGTTACTTGGTACATTGAGCTATCATATGATGTGTTATCATGATCTAATTCATAAATACCATTTAAAGACATAGCTTTAAAATAAAACACATCATTCATAGAAACATAAATGTCTTGGTTAACAAATTCAAAATTAAAACCACATTGTCTTAAAAAGGAAACTGAAATTATGTTCCTAGTTAAACTAGGAGCATACAAAACATTCTTCAAAATAACTTCCAAACACTTCCAAACCACTTGGAAGTTCTAAAACGTAGTCTCCTTGAGGTTCAACTTCAACCTTTGCTCCGTTGCCCATGAAGAGACCAGCGTCTCCCTTCTTATAATGTCTATTTCTTTTCAACCCCTGCAACGAATTGCAAATATGAGTTCCACATCCGGTATCTAGTACCCATGTGCTTGAAGAAATAACATTAAGCTCAACATGTATCATAAAGATAGTACCTGAGGTTTGCCCTGCATCCCTCTTGTTTTTCAACTCTTTGAGATAGGTCGGACAATTTCTCTTCCAATGTCCTATCTCACCACATTCAAAACATGGGTCATTCGTAGCAACCTTTTGCTTCTTCTCTTTTGGTTTGGTGGGTTCTGCTTTAGCTTTTCCCTTTCCCTTTCCCTTGACGTGTCCCTTTCTTTTAGCATAGTTTGCTTTAGAGTCGGGGTGGGGCCTCTTTTTGTTGCCTCCTTCATTGATCGCTAGGACGGGTAAAGCCTTTTTGCCCATTCCTGCTTCGGCCGTTTTGAGCATTGCATGAAGCTCACCAATGCTCTTGTCCCATCCATTCATGTTGTAATTCATTACAAAGCTCTCAAATTTCTTTGTTAAAGAGTTGAGGATCAAATCCGTAGCCAACTCTTTAGAGACGGGATAATTTAGCCTTTCGAGGAGATCAATGTGCCTTTTCATCTTAAGGACATAAGATGATACCGATTGGGTTTCCTCCATTCGACATGCATGAAGCGCCCGAACAGTTTCGAAGCGTTCTACCCTTGCTTGTAGTAAGAACATTTCTTTCAACTGGGTAATCATGTCGTATGCCCCGTGGTGTTCAAAATCCTTTTGAATTTTAGGAATCATAGTTCCCAACATGAGGCATGAGACTTGCATGGAGTCCTCGGTATACTTAACCCAATCGTTGTAGGCTTCCACATCTTCCACGTTAGGTTCATCGGGAATAGGATCGTCCAACACATAGGATATCTTCTCTTGCTTGAAAACGATTCTCAAGTTTCGAAACCAATCCATGAAGTTGTTATGGTTGAGACGATCCTTTTCAAGGATGGTTCTTAGTGATAGGTTTCGGACGATTTGGTTAGTCGGGTTTGCATTGTTAGCGGCCATCTACAAAATTTAACAAGTTCAATTTTAGTATTTTCGATATTATTATATTTTAATCATTAATACCCTTTTGTGTCTTAAAGACAATTAATAATTAAAATCTAGAATCCAACGTTACATTTAAATATTGGTTAGGTGACCTTTATCCCTCTATTTAAATTAACAAGGTAGTCAACGTTTGACAATTGCAACTCTTTGCAATTTCTAGCCATATGGGATCGGTTAAACATCTTTATGTTTAGTTGGCATGTTTAATCCCATCAACACCTTTGTTCCCCATGCTTTGGTGACCCTAAGTTCATGGTTTCCAAATCAAGTTGTCCAACTTACACACACGTGTGAGTTTATACATATAAGTGGTTAGGTGACCTTTATCCCACAAACATGGTAAACCCACCTCGAACATACAAGTTCCCTCAAATGTGGTTAGGTGACCTTTATCCCACAATAAGAGTTCCCAAGTGTTTCGAGTGTTGTATAAAAGGATGGTGTTTGACTTGTTTTATAAAAGGGTTTTTAATATTTCAAAATTCTAGTTTAGAAAATATTATGTACCATACATTTGCATGCATTCAAATCAATGGTACTTTAGTGAAAACAAATTTTCAAGGTTCTTTTTAATAAAACCCATTTTATTATAAAACCATTAATTTTTAATAAAACATTTTAATGATTTTGTCAAGAACCAATTTTACGCTTGTTGTTGATTATTAGTTTGTTAAGTCATGCATATCTACATATCATCTAAACAACAAAATAAACAACCAAACAAGCACATCATTCATAACAATAGGTGCATAACCATAGCCAACTATTTTGACAACACTTGTTAGCCGAAACAAGTGTGCCAAAAGGTCCTTCCTAAGGGGTGAAAATTGACACAAGTAATGTGTCGATGAACTCCCACTTGATCCCGCATCCAAATGCTTCAAGTTTCCTTCTTGTGTTGTGATTTCTCCATCTTCTTTGAGCTTCCAAAAGTCTTTTATATTCAGCTCCAAACTCTTTTGGACTCCAAAAAAATGTGTTTTGGTTATCGGGTTAAAATCCCGTTGAGAACGATGAAGTTCTTTGGACCGAATATTATGGTCCAATCCAAAACCGCATGTTTGTGTGCATCTTCTTTTACAAAATATATCCTAATACATTTTTCTAGTAAAATAAAATGCACCTAATCTATTTATTTTACATACCAAATGAAAATAAATAAATTACATATCTTCTAATGGAAGAACAAAATAATAATTATTACAACCCATTGAAATAATAAATCACAACACAATCATTCAACACAAGGTCATGGCTAGGTCATATGCACCAAAATATACATCCAAATATATATATATATATATATTAATTTCAAGAAGCATAAAAAAATGGTTCCCTTTTATAAACATTTTCGGCTATGTTAAAAAAACCGAAAAGGTAAGTTTTGTCCAAACAAACAAATCATCCATATGAAATAAAATTTTCAAGATTCTCTTATGCGTGTAAGAAAATAATCTTGAAAAACAAAGGGTTAACCATGTTAAAATTTTCGGCCATAGGGTTTTGTTCAAACCCGAAACCCGAAATTTTTAATCTATTGAAGTATGCACTGATATAAGCGGCTCTGATACCATTGAAGGGATTTTAACATGTTTATCAAAGCAATTTCATCCATATGAAATAAAAACACAGCGGAATTAATATTTAAAACATGTTACTTTTAAGATGTAAATTTCATTTATAAGTAAAATCCCAAAACCCGGATCCATATATGAAGATGCATACTATCATACACAACCATAGGGTGTTTAGAAAACTCCCTTCTTGGAGTATTAGGATGATGAAAAGGATGATGCTTCTTGAAATGGTTGTCCTCAAGAGAAGAAGACCTCAAGCTTGTATACCCCAAGCTTCCAACAAACACCACAAGTTTAGCTAGGATTTTTAACACTAAAGATCAAAATCGAACACTTGAAAAACACCCCTTATGACCGATTTTTAGAGAGCAAGAACACAAGTCTTCCATGGCTCATTTGGTCATCCAACTTATTTATAATCTAAGAGAGAATATTGTCACCACCAACTCCCAATCAAAATGCATGCAAGTATGACAACATGCATGTCATTCTATTGGACCAAACCACTTAGGGAAGACCACCCAATTAAGATCCATGCAAATGCATGAAATGTGAGTGGAACAAGATCATATCTTGGTAAGACAAAAAGGGGGGGGGGGGTGGCGGCCCACTTATTTATAAAAAAAAATCTTTTATAAAATTCAAGTCTTGGTTTATATATATATATATATATATATAACTTTTATAAATATAACACTGCATAAATGCAAGACTTTATACAACCTTTTAAAATGTTATTTAACCCATTAAATAACAAAATAAAATATTCTCTCAAAAATAAATTATCCATATAATTTATTAGTTTCTCAAGTGTAATTATTTAGAAAACCAATTTCTAAATATTGTAAGTGTTAATATTTATTTATTTGATCATATCACAAATAAATAATATAAGTGTTTGTCTAGCTTGTTATTGGGTATGACTCGACTTGGATCATAACGTACTAGCCACATCAATTTAATATGTGTCTTGGGCATACAGAGTCCAACACAGAAGGCAAGTTATGCGCGAAAATGCAAACTTGTGCACTTTTTTACGCTTTTAGTCCCTGAATGACCCAAAAGTTTATTTTAGCATACCGAACCCCTCAAAGCCTATTTCTAAGCTATGTAAAGGATATTTATGGTATGTTTAACTTATGGTCATGTTCCGGAATGTCTGTTCTAGTACGAATCATCATACTTTTGCAGTTTGTCGAATTTAGTCCCTGTAAGCGAATAAACTTGATTTTGCCATACCAAAGCCTTCAAAACTTATTTCTAAGTTATGTAAAGGTTATTTAAGGTATGTTAAGCCTGAGTCACTATTCCGGAGTGTTTGTTGCATTAAACTGGTTATATTTACGCATCAGTGCGCGTATAACCTTCTAGAAAGCGATTTAAGGCTTGAAATTGAACAAGAATTGATATGTGGAAATGATACATATATTTATACAAATCCCAAGTATGAAATATAATATTTTATTGGTTTAGTCTTTGTTTGATGGTTGAAGTGACACATGTGTCACAGCCTCCCCTACTTTAGGAAATTTCGTCCCGAAATTTAATTCTAGAGGAAACTTGTGAAGACAGCTGTGACGGTTTCGCCTTCAAATAGATCTATTGAACCCTTAAGTAAAACTCTGGGCCATGTTAGGATTCTTAGCGAATTTGTTAACCCTCAAAGTGAAGTCCTTGTAGTAACAAAACATGGGATTTTGAATTACGGACAAAAGAACATTTCCCCTGAAGACTTATCATAGGAAACTTGTGTGTGCTTGAAATCAGAACTGGGGAGTGTAAGATAAAATGAAATCGGTCAAGGTCCAAGACTTCTCCCGAATCATTATTCTTGTCACTGTAGGTCTTGACACATGATAAAAATTCTTGTGGTTTCTGTGCACTGAATTTCCATAATTATGTAGGCCTCCATAATTACGTAATTCCTTGCACAATCCGCACAGTTCATTTCATAATGCGTAGAGGAAAAATCAATTGAATAAACATGAAGCGACTTGACTAGACCACCAAAGGATCTTTTCAACTAGATCAACGAACGATCTTTTAAACTAGATCAACACATGATCTTCTTAACTAGACCGTCGTACGATCTCCTTAAATAGACCACTTAAGGGATCTTTTTGATTATATCATCACATGATATTTCTAATCAGATTTTCAAATCAATCTGTTTATCTAGACCACTCAAGGGGTCCAATTTTAGAATAGTACTTTAAAACCCAAGGGACTTGACTACAAAGTAGAAGTCCATTAAGGATTTAAGATAGTAACTTTGGATATCCTACTATGAATTCCTCATATGAGATATGAAAGATTCTACGAGGATTTGGATGGATCACATACAACCACAAAACATGTAAGAAAACACATAAGCACAAAATTAGTTAACTTGATTCTTTAATTTGTTATCTTTGGGCATGGATAATTAAAGCACACTAGGAATCCAATCCATGGATTTCATTTGGCACTTTAATCATTTTCAAGGATCCATCTATAAAGATAGAAGGATCTTAAGAGGAATTTGGCTTTGTTTCTTAAAAGAAACGAGTATTTAAGGTTCTTGGGGAGATCGCAAGTGATCATAAAAATGACAGAACCAAACGAGAAGTTTGTCTTTGGGTTGACATCTTAAGGCTGCATCAAACATTCACACAATAGCATAAATTTTGCAGAAATAAAAACAACAAATCTTTATTTATGTAACAACCGAATTGTCTTGAAGTGTCAAAAGATAACAACCAAGGAATTACAAAACACTAATTGTTCACTGCTGCATCATTGTTCCCGTTTGCCTCATTGATGTTAAACGCTCGTCCTCGTGCTGGAGGTGCGTTAACAAGTCTTGGGAAATTGTTTCTATAGTGAGTAAGGTCACCACAGTTATAACATAACCCCGGTGGAAACCGTGCTTGAACAGCAACAGCTTGATTTGCATAACAACAAACATTGATCAAATGTCCCAACCGCCCACAGTGGGTACATTTGTGACACTGCTCTTGCTCTAGATGATGACGGTTGCATTTGTTGCACAAAGTTGCGCTACCAACAAAGTTTTGCCTTTTGCGAGGTTGTGCTGGCTGGTTTGGTGCAACCTGTTTGTCTTGAGCAGTTACAGCGTAATTTTGAGAGGCTTTACGCTTCTTCTTCTTGGATACCTCAGCCTGTTTTTCCTTTGGTTCTACTTGAGCAGTCTTGTCAGATGGTCTTGGGTCGCCTTTCCGAAACAGCTTACCCTTCCTGATATGGGATTCAGTCAGAGTGGCAGACAATTCAATGGCTTGTCTGACAGTAGTAGGGTTGCTGCCAGTAACGATATCCTGAACTACGTCAGGAAGACCATCAATGTATTTCTCAATCGCCTTATCAAGAGGCGTAACCATAGTAGGGCAAAACAGGCTCAATTCTTCATAGCGGTCAGTATAGGCTCGATGTTCTCCACTGTCTTGCTTCAGGTCATCGAATTCCCTTTCTAAAGCTCTCAATTCATGACGAGGACAAAACTCCTTCATCATAAGAGCCCTAAGTTCAGCCCAAGTCTGTGCTAATGCAACCTCAGCACCGCGGTCCCTCATAATTCCGTTCCACCATGTAAGAGCCCTCTTCTGAAACACACTGGAGGCAAACTCAACCTTGCGATTTTCAGGACACTGAACATGACGAAACGTACTCTCAGTGCTTTCGAACCATTGTAGGAGCCCAGTTGCTCCTTCAGAACCACTAAACTTGAGTGGCTTAGCCGAATTGAAACTTTTGAAATTGCATGGAGCATTCTGGTTGTTGATGGCTTGATTCATTTGAGCAAAAAGATTTGGGAAGGCAGCAGCCATTTGCTGCGCGATGATTTCCGCCAGTTCGGCATTCGCCATCTGATTGTCACGTCGAGAAGGCATTCTAAAAGAGGAACATGAAAGGAAATGAGTGAGAGAATTAGACGAAAAAGAATGAGACGAAACAAATCTGATGAAAGCAAGGATGGTGGTCATTTGTTTGTTACTACAAAGCAATAAACGACCCTGGTGATTAATCAAAGTAAATAGGTCAAAAATAATGTATCGCGAAGACATGCTCGCCTATAAGTGGACACTCACCCCAAGAGTTCCCAGGTAAGAGTGACTGGTCCGATATTGTGGATTTGTACGAACACTCTAGCCTTAGACAGAAAGCTCAGGGTACAGGCACCCACCCTTCCAGTTTGCACGTGTTCACATTATTTAGACCAACTTTGACGGGATTTTGAAAACTTAAAGGGTTCAAAACCATATAATAAATCATCCTAGAACAGATGATTAGTTTTCAAAGCGGGATAGAAATTAATGTTCTTATTGTGGTTGTCACCTAAGAATAAGTGACGGTATTGTTTTAAAACTAAACACAAGGAAACTTGTGTTAGGGTCCTAGGAAGGTTATAGTCTAGGTCAAAGCATTACTAATAACCTAATTCCCTATAACCGTTGGCTCTGATACCAACTTTTCTGTCACACCCCGACCACGTAAAACAACTAGACGTGGCGGAAACGTCGGGGAGTGTTGTAATAGAATCATTGTTTCATAACCATGGAATAAATAAATTTTGTTTTATTGAATAAATGAATTCATTGTCTTAATACAATCAAATAAGTACAACTATGATCTTCCAAGTTTTAAAGTTGTTAAGGCACGAGTCCATCCTAAGTGTAGTGTGTATCAACAATCATCACAAAACAGCACCTGAAACATGTGTAAAAATAGGTACGTCAGCATAAAAATGCATCTGAGATACATAAGTTTTATGAAAGTAGGATTCATGACTTATAAGTTTAAAGAAAAAGAATGTTTTAAGAAAAGTAGTCATGATCCTTGTAAAATGTTTTGTTTTGTAAATCATTTGAAAAGTGATAAACAAAACAATGATATATATTTATAAAAGAATAATGTATGGTTAAGTGAATAACCATGTAAAATGAGTTTGTATTGAACGTATTGTTCAAAAAACAACATTTGGATAAAAAGGCTTATAGTATATGTGAAAATATACTTTGGATTTTAAGAGAATCGAATGAGTAATATATTAAAATATATTTCTATTCCAATATCGTTGACCCAAGTGTACTAAATAACGCCACAGTATGTAATGCAATGAAAACACTTATATATAAGAAGTACCAGTGGTGTATCTACCATGTTTTCAACACATTACACCCGTCCCGTTATCTAAACACTAACCAAAACCTAATCGTTAGATAGATCGTACATTAAATATACTTTAGTCGTTTAAAATAATAGTTTTCAGTAGTATATTATAAGTATACTTCGGATTTATAAATAACATATTAAACTATGTTTTGGTTTCGTGAATAACATATCAAAATATGCCTTGGAATGTGATAAATAACATATTAAACTATGATTTGGTTTTGTAAATAACATATCAAAATATGCTTTGGATGATTAACAAAATATATGTTGGTTTTGTACAATATCGCATATGGGAGCATATCAAACTATAGTTTTGGGAGTATAACTAAATATACAAAAATAATGTGATTTAAGAATTCATTCAGACCTAGTGCATCAAAATACACCTTTGAGACTATAGGGATACCACAAAGGCAATCCCTATTTGGATGGAGAAACAAATTGGTTTCAGACATTCCATGACAACAGGAATGGGGTGTCTAATCCAATAGCGCTATATCATACTACCAATCGGTCTGGTGAACATAAAATAAGTACAATTCAACATTTTATTTTATGTTCTTTGAGAAATCAGTGTTTAAACCATAGATAGTCATTTAGTTTGTCAAATGATAAGTAATAACATGTATAATCAATTATACTTTGAAATCATGAAAATAACTCATAGGTACACATGTTTCACCCCAAAACAGTTGAAAGTAGTAAAATAGGGGAACTATGTACTCACTTGAGATTGCTTAGTAGTCCTTGAGTAACAACCAAACAATGCTAGAGATCACGGAAATCAAACGGCACCTAGTATAGGTAACTATGTTAATAAACCGGACCTAAATCGGAGGATAGGATAGAATGAGGGCTCGTAAACCAAATGAGTATGGGGACTCATGTAATATGGTTTAACAAAGCCTACATACTAAAATGAAACCTAGCCTAAGTGCTTACGACCCATTACGACCCGTTTAGGTAGTTTATGCTACTCTAATGCGTCGTTTGCGTGAAACGCGTTTGGACCGCCTAACTTGTCCTATGACAAGTAGAATATGCCTTAACATGTCTAATATTGTTGCCAAATCAGTTTAGATGTCAAGAGTTGTGTTACATATGTTTAAAAGGAATTTTGGCGTCAAAGGGGTATTTTGGTAATTTACCTAAGGCATATAAACTACCTATCATACAACTAACTAGACGTCGCGACCATAAGGTATAACCTCGGAAGATTATTCCCTATATACTATGGTCACCTAATGTGTTTGGTCGGATCCTAATGATCGACCAAGCGGGTCGGGTTTGAAAGTATAAGCGATTGTTTAGATCGCTTACCTTACGACCCCATAAAAGCACTAAACTAAAAGTGACGAGCTAAGCATTTTAAAAATTGCTTAACTAAGTTTAGAAAACAGGTTTGGTATCAAAACAAACGGTTTTGATACCTAAGAGTAGTTTGGTTACAAAATACGCATTTTAGCCGAAACTACGACACGTCACTGAGCCTAGATAACGTGGTAATCAGTAGGTATAGCCACTAGGGACTATAACCGTCGTGATTACGCTCACGTTATGAAGTTCAAACGAACTTCGTGTTGACTATAAACTGGTCAATGCAGAAAGTTAAACATAGTTTGACTTTCGGACTCGAAAAGCGATAAAAACGCATAAAAGAAGGAAGGAATACTTACAAAGGGTCCCCGCAAGCAATTCTTGATCCAAGTAGCTCAGGTATGATGCAATGGCTTCAACTTAGAGCATTCTTAGATCAGATTTGTGGGTTTTGTAAGTAAATGGGTTGGGTATTTATAGGAAATGGACCACCGTTAGGATCATTTCTCGTAAACCGTGATTTAATCTCATCCTTACATGTGTTGCAACACTAAGGTAACTCAAAATGGCCCCCCATGATCAGGAACTAACATGTGGAATTGAGTTATGAGTGCATAACAGCTGTTAACAACTGTTTAAACAATTAAATCTGGTCTAGGAGGGCCTCGCGGCCCGTGTAAGGGTCTACCATAACTTACGCGGCCCGCCTCGGCATGTCTGATTAACCACAAGTTTGCTGAATTGTTAGTTTCAGTCCCTGTTGGTGTTTAACGCTCATTTCGATATGTTTAAGGCCCGTTAAGCCAACATTAAGGCCCTAAAATGATGCCTAAACATTGTGGACATGAAACATGCTCAAAAATATGCCGGATGTTGGTTCGTTTGGTCGTATGATCGCGATGTTCGCTTAATTACGACGGAATGCGCATAAGCGCGAAAAACGATCCAAATTGCGTGACGAAAGGATTTTTCTCATGCCAAACACTAAAATAAAATATTTTAGTGTTTACATAAATTTTTGGATGTCCGGATGTATTCAGAAGGCAAGTTATGCGCGAAAATGCAAACTTGTGCACTTTTTGACGCTTTTAGTTCCTGAATGACCCAAAAGTTTATTTTAGCATACCGAACCCCTCAAAGCCTATTTCTAAGCTATGTAAAGGATATTTATGGTATGTTTAACTTATGGTCATGTTCCGGAATGTCTGTTCTAGTACGAATCATCATACTTTCGCAGTTTGTCGAATTTAGTCCCTGTAAGCGAATAAACTTGATTTTGCCATACCAAAGCCTTCAAAAGTTATTTCTAAGTTATGTAAAGGTTATTTAAGGTATGTTAAGCCTGAGTCACTATTCCGGAGTGTTTTTTGCATTAAACTAGTTATATTTACGTATCAGTGCGCGTATAACCTTCCAGAAAGCGATTTAAGGCTTGAAATTGAACAAGAATTGATATGTGGAAATGATACATATATTTATACAAATCCCAAGTATGAAATATAATATTTTATTGGTTTGGTCTTTGTTTGATGGTTGAAGTGACACAGGTGTCATAGTCTCCCCTACTTTAGGAAATTTCATCCCGAAATTTAATTCTAGAGGAAACTTATGAAGACAGCTGTGACGGTTTCGCCTTCAAATAGATCCATTGAACCCTTAAGTAAAACTCTGGGCCATGTTAGGATTCTTAGCAAATTTGTTAACCCTCAAAGTGAAGTCCTTGAAGTAAGAAAACATGGGATTTTGAATTACGGACAAAAGAACATTTCCCTTGAAGACTTATCATAGGAAACTTGTGTGTGCTTGAAATCAGAATTGGGGAGTGTATGATAAAATGACATCGGTCAAGGTCCAAGACTTCTCCCGTATCATTATTCTTGTCACTATAGGTCTTAACACATGACAAAAATTCTTGTGGTTTCTGTGCACTGAATTTCCATAATTATGTAGGCCTCCATAATTACGTAATTCCTTGCACAGTCCGCACAGTTCATTTCATAATGCGTAGAGGAAAAATCAATTTTATAAACATGAAGCAACTTGACTAGACCACCAAAGGATCTTTTCAACTAGATCAACGAACGATCTTTTTAACTAGATCAACACATGATCTTCTTAACTAGACCGTTGTACGATCTCCTTAAATAGACCACTTAAGGGATCTTTTTGATTATATCATCACCTGATATTTCTAATCAGATTTTCAAATCAATTCGTTTATCTAGACCACTCAAGGGGTCCAATTTTAGAATAGTACTTTAAAACCCAAGGGACTTGACTACAACGTAGAAGTCCATTAAGGATTTAAGATAGTAACTTTGGATATCCTACAATGAATTCCTCATATGAGATATGAAAGATTCTACGAGGAGTTGGATGGATCACATACAACCACAAAACATGTAAGAAAACACATAAGCACAAAATTAGTTAACTTGATTCTTTAATTTGTTATCTTTGGGCATGGATAATTAAAGCACACTAGGAATCCAATCCATGGATTTCATTTGGCACTTTAATCATTTTCAAGGATCCATCTATAAAGATAGAAGGATCTTAAGAGGAATTTGGCTTTGTTTCTTAAAAGAAACGAGTATTTAAGGTTCTTGGGGAGATCGCAAGTGATCATAAAAATGACAGAACCACACGAGTAGTTTGTCTTTGGGTTGACATCTTAAGGCTGCATCAAACATTCACACAATCGCATAAATTTTGCAGAAATAAAAACAACAAATCTTTATTTATGTAACAACCGAATTGTCTTGAAGTGTCAAAAGATAACAACCAAGGAATTACAAAACACTAATTGTTCACTGCTGCATCATTGTTCCCGTTTGCCTCATTGATGTTAAACGCTCGTCCTCGCGCTGGAGGTGCGTTAACAAGTCTTGGGAAATTGTTTCTATAGTGAGTAAGGTCACCACAGTTATAACATAACCCCGGTGGAAACCGTGCTTGAACAGCAGCAGGGTTTGCAGCAGCTTGATTTGCATAACGATAAACATTGATCAAATGTCCCAACCGCCCACAGTGGGTACATTTGTGACACTGCTCTTGCTCTAGATGATGACGGTTGCATTTGTTGCACAAAGGTGCGGTACCAACATAGTTTTTCCTTTTGCGAGGTTGTGCTGGCTGGTTTGGTGCAACCTGTTTGTCTTGTGCAGTTACAGCGTAATTTTGAGAGGCTTTACGCTTCTTCTTCTTGGATACCTCAGCCTGTTTTTCCTTTGATTCTACTTGAGCAGTCTTGTCAGATGGTCTTGGGTCGCCTTTCCGAAACAGCTTACCCTTCCTGATATGGGATTCAGTCAGAGTGGCAGACAATTCAATGGCTTGTCTGACAGTAGTAGGGTTGCTGCCATTAACGATATCCTGAACTACGTCAGGAAGACCATCAATGTATTTCTCAATCGCCTTATCAAGAGGCGTAACCATAGTAGGGCATAACAGTCTCAATTCCTCATAGCGCTCAGTATAGGCTCGATGTTCTCCACTGTCTTGCTTCAGGTCATCGAATTCCCTTTCTAAAGCTCTCAATTCATGACGAGGACAAAACTCCTTCATCATAAGAGCCCTAAGTTCAGCCCAAGTCTGTGCTAATGCAACCTCAGCACCGCGGTCCCTCATAATTCCGTTCCACCATGTAAGAGCCCTCTTCTGAAACACACTGGAGGCAAACTCGACCTTGCGATTTTCAGGACACTGAACATGACGAAACGTACTCTCAGTGCTTTCGAACCATTGTAGGAGCGCAGTTGCTCCTTCAGAACCACTAAACTTGAGTGGCTTAGCCGAATTGAAACTTTTGAAATTGCATGGAGCATTCTGGTTGTTGATGGCTTGATTCATTTGAGCAAAAAGATTTGGGAAGGCAGCAGCCATTTGCTGCGCGATGATTTCCGCCAGTTCGGCATTCGCCATCTGATTGTCGCGTCGAGGAGGCATTCTAAAAGAGGAACATGAAAGGAAACGAGTGACAGAATTAGACGAAAAAGAATGAGATGAAACAAATCTGATGAAAGCAAGGATGGTGGTCATTTGTTTGTTACTACAAAGCAACAAACGACCCACCCTGGTGATTAATCAAAGTAAATAGGTCAAAAATATTGTATCGCGAAGACATGCTCGCCTATAAGTGGACACTCACCCCAAGAGTTCCCAGGTAAGAGTGACTGGTCTGATATTGCGGATTTGTACGAACACGCTAACCTTAGACAGAAAGCTCAGGGTACAGGCACCCACCCTTCCAGTTTGCACGTGTTCACATTATTTAGACCAACTTTGACGGGATTTTGAAAACTTAAAGGGTTCAAAACCATATAATAAATCAACCTAGAACAGATGATTAGTTTTCAAAGCGGGATAGAAATTAATGTTCTTATTGTGGTTGTCACCTAAGAATAAGTGACAGTATTGTTTTAAAACTAAACACAAGAAAACTTGTGTTAGGGTCCTAGGAAGGTTATAGTTTAGGTCAAAGCATTACTAATAACCTAATTCCCTATAACCATTGGCTCTGATACCAACTTTTCTGTCACACCCCGACCACGTAAAACAACTAGACGTGGCGGAAATGCCGGGAGTGTTGTAATAGAATCATTGTTTCATAACCATGGAATAAATAAATTTTGTTTTATTGAATAAATGAATTCATTGTCTTAATACAATCAAATAAGTACAACTATGATCTTCCAAGTTTTAAAGTTGTTAAGGCACGAGTCCATCCTAAGTGTAGTGTGTATCAACAATCATCACAAAACAGCACCTGAAACATGTGTAAAAATAGGCACGTCAGCATAAAAATGCATCTGAGATACATAGGTTTTATGAAAGTAGGATTCATGACTTATAAGTTTAAAGAAAAAGAATGTTTTAAGAAAAGTAGTCATGATCCTTGTAAATTGTTTTGTTTTGTAAATCATTTGAAAAGTGATAAACAAAACAATGATATATATTTATAAAAGAATAATGTATGGTTAAGTGAATAACCATGTAAAATGAGTTTGTATTGAACGTATTGTTTAAAAAACAACATTTTGATAAAAAGGCTTATAGTATATGTGAAAATATACTTTGGATTTTAAGAGAATCGAATGAGTAATATATTAAAATGTATTTCGATTCCAATATCGTTGACCCAAGTGTACTAAATAACGCCACGGTATGTAATGCAATGAAAACACTTATATATAAGAAGTACCAGCGGCGTATCTACCATGTTTTCATCACATTACACCCGTCCCGTTATCTAAACACTAACCAAAACCTAATCGTTAGATAGATAGTACATTCAATATACTTTAGTCGTTTAAAATAACCGTTTTTAGTAGTATATTATAAGTATACTTCGTATTTATAAATAATATATTAAACTATGTTTTGGTTTCGTGAATAACATATCAAAATATGCCTATGGATGTGATAAATAACATATTAAACTATGATTTGGTTTTGTAAATAACATATCAAAATATGCTTTGGATGATTAACAAAATATATGTTGGTTTTGTACAATATCGCATATGGGAGCATATCAAACTATACTTTTGGGAGTATAACTAAATATACAAAAATAATGTGATTTAAGAATTCATTCAGACCTATTGCATCAAAATACACCTTTGAGACTATAGGGATACCATAAAGGCAATCCCTATTTGGATGGAGAAACAAATTGGTTTCAGACATTCCATGACAACAGGAATGGAGTGTCTAATCCTATAGCGCTATATCATACTACCAATCGGTCTGGTGAACATAAAATAAGTACAATTCAACATTTTATTTTATGTTCTTTGAGAAATCAATGTTTAAACCATAGATAGTCATTTAGTTTGTCAAATGATAAGTAATAACATGTATAATCAATTATACTTTAAAATCATGAAAATAACACATAGGTACACATGCTTCACCCCAAAACAGTTGAAAGTTGTAAAATAGGGGAACTATGTACTCACTTAAGATTGCTTAGTAGTCCCTGAGTAACAACCAAACAATGCTAGAGATCACGGAAATCAAACGGCACCTAGTATAGGTAACTATGTTAATAAACCGGACCTAAATTGGAGGATAGGATAGAATGAGGGCTCGTAAACCAAATGAGTATAGGGACTCATGTAATATGGTTTAACAAAGCCTACATACTAAAATGAAACCTAGCCTAAGTGCTTACGACCCATTACGACCCGTTTAGGTAGTTTATGCTACTTTAACGCGTCGTTTGCGTGAAACGCGTTCGGACCGCTTAACTAGTCCTATGACAAGTAGAATATGCCCTAACATGTCTAATATTGTTGCCAAATCAGTTTAGATGTCAAGAGTTATGTTACATATGTTTAAAAGGAATTTTGGCGTCAAAGGGGTATTTTGGTAATTTACCTAAGGCATATAAACTACCTATCATACAACTAACTAGACGTCGTGACCATAAGGTATAACCTCGGAAGGTTATTCCCTATATACTATGGTCACCTAATGTGTTTGGTCAGATCCTAATGATCGACCAAGCGGGTCAGGTTCGAAAGTATAAGCGATTGTTTAGATCGCTTACCTTACGACCCTATATAAGCACTAAACTAAAAGTGAGGAGCTAAGCATGTTAAAACATGCTTAACTAAGTTTAGAAAACAGGTTTGGTATCAAAACAAACGGTTTTGATACCTAAGAGTAGTTTGGTTACAAAATACGCAAGAATACGCATTTTGGCCGAAACTACGACTCGTCACTGAGCCTAGATAACGTGGTAATCAGTACGTATAGCCACTAGGGACTATAACCGTCGTGATTACGCTCACGTTATGAAGTTCAAACGAACTTCGCGTTGACCATAAATTGGTCAATGCAGAAAGTCAAACATAGTTTGACTTTCGGACTCGAAAAGCGATAAAAACGCATAAAAGAACAAAGGAATACTTACAAAGGGTCCCCGCAAGCTATTCTTGATCCAAGTAGCTCAGGTATGAAGCAATGGCTTCAACTTAGAGCATTCTTAGATCAGATTTGTGGGTTTTGTAAGTAAATGGGTTGGGTATTTATAGGAAATGGACCACCGTTAGGATCGTTTCTCGTAAACCGTGATTTAATCTCATCCTTACATGTGTTGCAACACTAAGGTAACTCAAAATGCCCCCCCCCCCCCATGATCAGGAACTAACATGTGGAATTGAGTTATTAGTGCATAACAGCTGCTAACAGCTGTTTAAACAATTAAATCTGGTCTGGGAGGGCCTCGCGGCCCGCGTATGGGTCTACCATAACTTACGCGGCCCGCCTGGGCATGTCTGATTAACCACAAGTTTGCTGAATTGTCAGTTTCAGTCCCTGTTGGTGTTTAACGCTCATTTCGATATGTCGCGTACATGACTCTTACCCCTGTAATGTGTTTTTTTCGTTCATTAGGTCAGCAAGCGCAAAACCAAAACAATCCACCTGCGTGTACGTTCAAGATGTTCATGGATTGTAAGCCACAGACCTTCAGTGGGACTGAAGGGGCTGTAGGACTACAGCGATGGTTTGAGAGGGCAGAATCGGTATTTGCAATGTGTAACTGTCCTACTGGGGACAGAGTGAAGTATGCTACGGGCAAGCTCGAGGATGGTGCCCTGACATGGTGGAATGCCCAGGTTCAGATGTTGGGCATCGAGGCGGCAAATGCCACTACTTGGGATGATTTTAAGGAGTTGATAAGGGAGGAGTACTGCCCTCGGGATGAGATTCAGAAGCTAGAGAATGAGTATTATGATCTGAAGATGGTGGGATCAGAAATTGAGGCATACGTGAAACGGTCTCATGTGTTGGCTATCATGTGCCCGAACTTGTCCCGACCTCCGCACCGGAGAATAGAACTGTTCATCAAGGGATTAGCTCCATGGGTGAAGGGTTTGGTTACTGCAGGAAACCTCAACAACTTATCTCAGATTGTCCGTTTGGCTCACAAGATCACCGATCAGGAGGTGGAGAGTGGTTCTCTACCACCGCGTGTTTCTACCACTACTGCTGCTGCAACCACAGCTACTACGCCTGCTAGTGATAGCAAGCGCAAGTGGAACGATACTGACAAAGCAACTAGTGCGAGTGAATCTCAAAAAAGGCCCGACAACAGCAACAACCGCAGTTTCAGTCAGTCGTCCTCAGTTAACCAAAGCCAGGGCAGCAATCAGAATCAAGGCTCCTATGTTGGGAAGAAGCCACAGTGCAACAAGTGTGGTTATCATCACTATGGACAGTGTGTCCGGGCTTGCCGTAGGTGCGAGAAAGTGGGCCATGAAGCCAAAGACTGTAGAGCCCCATAGCCGAAGCAGCAGCAGCAGCAGCAAAATCAGCAGTATCAGCGACAGCAAAGGCAGCAACCTCATCAGAACCAGGGCTTTAAGAAGGGGTGTTTTCAGTGTGGGGATGAGGGCCACTTCAAGCGGGATTTCCCTCAGTTGAATCAGAATGCCAACGACAACAACCGCCAGAACAACAACAATGCTGGAAAAAACAACAACAACAACAGCAACAATGGGGGCAATGGTGCTCGTGGAAGGGTATTCATGATCGGTGCTGGTGATGCTAGGAACGACGGCAATGTCGTGACTGGTACGTTTTCTGTGAATAATCTTATTGCTTCTATGTTATTAGATTTCGGTGCCGATTGGAGTTATGTGATCGGATTTTCGCTCTCCAATCAAAGATAATATTTATAAGCCCAAATTACCCTTAACAAATAGCTAGTGGTAGCAAGGGGTCGATCCACGAAGAGTATGTGGTTTGTGAATGGATTTACTAGAACTAAAATGGTTGTCACAATTTATGAAGCTTGCTAACTTGTTTTTATAATTTTTGATTGTTGAAAAGATGTTGAACCAAATTAACTAAATTGATGAGATACAAAAAATGGTGAAATTAGTCGTCCCCTGATTCGAACCCGGGTCTAGACTTACACCCTTTCGCGCGCCTAACCAACCGAGCTAGGTGCCTAGTTTGTGAAAGTTTGGTTTTGGTTAAATATGAATACTTCCTTGGATAACAACTCCTAGTTAACAATTGTAATGAATATTTAACTTCTAACAAATAATAAGTAAAGGAATCACACCCGGTTTCGGTAATTACTAACTTATGGTTTCTACAAGTTTTAGGCTTCAACTTAAATGCATACAATTAACGGATTTAGTGTATATGACTTAGGTGCCAATAACTATCAACGCTTCAATGAACGGACAAGAATGCACTTTGTTATCAAAACATGTAAATCCTAACCAAGACAACGCATATTACACATAACCATTTCATAAAGTCATAACTTTTAACATCGCTCGACAATTTATGAATACGAAACAAATGTAAGCTTATCGTCAAAGGTTTCTAAAATCACACACAAATTGTCACAAATTGAAGCAAGAACAATTCAAAACCATAAGTAAGCAACTACCTACACCGGGGTGAAACCGAGATGATTAGCCACTCATGGATAAAGAAGCTTGATCACCATATGAACAAAACACAATGAACATCATCTTGAAGCTTGACGGATAGAAAATGATGAGTATTCTTGGTGCAAGATGATAGCTTGAAGAAGATGATGGTGAAAATTGTAAGTAAGTGATGGTGAGTTTTTGGACTTGAACTTGGATATCTTGTGTATCTCTATGAAGGACTTGAGAGTTATTTTTCTTTGGAGCTGAATGATTTTTCTCCAAAATTCCTCTCCACTCAATTATCTTATCCTCCCATATCCTAAAAACCCGGATTTTCTTCAAAAGTCAACATTTTCAATCATTGAAAATCATCCAAGAAATAATTGATCCGGAGTAGTTTTCTGGTGCCCGTCGCCGACGGCTAGCCTGCCCGTCGCCGACGGGCTCTCCTGGTATGCTTTTTTCACTTTTCCATTTTATGCTTCCGGTTGATCCGTAATGCGTTCCGGTGCACCGTTATTTGACCCGATGACTCGTAAAGCTCCCAAAAAGCTCCTTAATGTTGTCAAACCTACAAAACATATTTTAGATTAAAAGTAGGCTATCCGAACATAAAACGTACATAAAATCATCAAGTTAAACGTTAACGATCACTTGTTTCCAACCACGCATCACATCCCCACACTTGTCTTTTGCTTGCCCTCAAGCAAATCTGTTTTTCACTTTCACGTGAGTCGAACAACGAATATACTTCCCATTCCCAAGATAAAGGTTAAGGTCTAATGTCATACAAAAGTTCAAGCCTTTTACCATTTCCAACATATTTAACGATAACGTGAACATGCACATATACAATGGTTATCCAAGATTAACCCGCCCGTGAAACTAGCAACTCATACATATCCCTCACAATGTTCTCTCCACTCGGCTTAACAATTGGCTAATATGTAATGTATTAGCATTTCAACAATTAATCGCTCAAAACCGATTAGAACATGTACCCGCATAGGCTTGCAACTCAATCATTCTCCACCGCCGAACACGAATACTAAGCATAAGTCATAAGGTCTTTGAAAGGGTTGTAACGGGGCTAGGGCTAAAGGTAGGGAATAGGATATTTTTAAGTGGCTAAGGTGATGAAAAATTCGATTTTTATTATAACACAACTATTCCAACTTAAGCAAACTACAAACATCAACTACAAGGCAATGATTTTCACCTTTTATTCAACAAAAAGAACCACATATTTTTGTTCTTTTCTCAATGTTTTTCTCATCTTTTTCATAATCATTTTCTGGAATTTTTTTTTTTACACATATAACCAAACAAACACTATACAAACTTGATTCCTAAATAATCGAATTTCCATCACACGGGTTTAAACGAAAAAGGCTTATGGTTGTTGGCTAAGTGGGTTGTCAAACGAAGGTTTAGGCTCAATATTGGCTACTAAGGGATAATTTTTGGGTAAGGGTATAAAAATGGTGTAAACGGAAAAGGTTTACCTATTGCCTTAATCATTCTCATGCTTGTATTCAGTCTATGGTCTCAAACGTATCAAAAGTTGCAAGTTCTACAATACGTGACTAAGGGTCCACTCAAACAATGAAACATGTATTTTTATGATATAGATGTGGCTCAAAACCTCACGTATAAGGGTATGATATGTGATATGCATCAAATGTTAGTTTCTTAGGCGAATTATTCCCAAATAACCACCCGTTAAATACCCTTCATGTTATTTAGTTTGAACTTGACCATGACAAAAGACCAAATGGGTTGTGCCATCCCTCGTTGACTTAGCTACTTGTGCTTTTAAGATTGCTTTTGAAACAAGAAACTTTTGAAATTTTTTTTGAAATTTTCCCCCATCCCCACACTTGAGGTGAACATTGTCCTCAATGTATAGTATTTAAATGAACGGATCAAAATCTAAAACTTTTACTACTCCCCCATCCCCACACTTGAGGTAAACATTGTCCTCAATGTGTAAGAACTAGAGTTTTTAAAACGCACAAGGGATGTGACACGGCTAACCCTCCCAAAGTTCACCCCGGCTTTCAAACAATTAACAAACACTCCACTTATTATTAATAATCAAGGTAAAATGGAAACGCATGCACCTGATTTTGTTGCTTGATTGTTCATATCTCCTTCTTCTCTTCATAAAAAAAAATGGTTGTCTTGTGAACATCATGTACCTACAAATTCTAACTCTTGTGTAGAAGCATGCTTCTCACAACCATTAAAACTTGTTAGTTACCTAGTTCTACCATTTTTATGAACACATTACCAAGCCATGCATTATTTTACTTTTTATTTATGTGGAAAAACAACTAAAAGACAAAATAAAAAAAATAAAACACACAAAATAAAATAAACACCCAAACAAAAACAAAACATACCATACCTTCACCGCTGATATCGTTCGTTAGGGTCCATTGGCGGGTTTGGTTGGTATGGATAACCAGTGAGAGATTCCCACATGTCCCGAAGGTTATCGAGCGGGCTTTGCTCTCCTTGTTGTGGTGGTGGTTGGTAGGGAATGGGAACGAAGCTTGAAGCTACCGCTTCGGGCCAGTGAGGAGTTGGGTCGTTTGGGCCCAATGGATGAGGAATGTTGGGATAATTGGTCCACCCCGAGTGTTCGGCATATGGAAGGCCGGCTAGGAGGTCTCTTTGGTGGCGCTCTTGATCGTGGAGCACCTTGGCGTTGTTAATAGCCATTTCGTGAGACAAAGCTAGAGCACTCCATCGACGTCTCTCTAATTCTCTAGCTTCATTTATCCTTGCCGCCTCTTGTTCCTCATATGCCCGTATTCGGGCCCTTTCTTCTTCTTGAGCTTGTACCAAGCGTTCCATTTGAACTCGTTGGTCTTCCATGTATTTTTCCATTCTCTCGCGATAAGCCACTTGAGAACCCCATTGCTCGTGTGAATAGGTCCCGTGGACCCCTTCCCAATCTTCTCTCCTCCTGTTGTATTCTCTTCCTTCACCTATGCAAGCCGAGGTATTATCATAGTTTGCTTGTTCCCCCCGGGTGAAGTTTCCATACGTTGGTACCCGTCGTTGATTCACCAAATTGGCCACGTCTGCATTGATTTCTCTATGTGGCCTCATGTACCTTCGTTGTGGTTGACGGGGACCAGAAGGCCCAGCTTCTTCCTCTTCTTCTTCAATCATCATTTCTTCATCTCCCCCAGCCCCTTGAGGATTTGGATTTGTGAAGTTGTACCTATTACCCAACTTGTCGGTCACTACGTACTCGTTTCCATGCAGCTCTACAAATATTCCCCAATTCTTTCTCATTGATGCTTGGTTAAATTCCTCAAGGGGTTTGGTTACCCAAAGTGAGTTCTGAGGCAAACAGTTTTGTTGAACCATCATAGCACTAATGAGGCGTGCGTATGGGATGAAACGCCTTTGGGATGACTCCCGAGTGACCCACGTGTTGATCATCACTATATGCCTCCATCATAATGTAGGAGTCCCGTATAACAAAGAATGGACAACCCTACAATCAGGTCCTCTCACCCCTCCTCGGTCACCAAATCGCACCATCACATTTTCTACAGAAATTCCTTGTAGAATTTTTCCTTCAATCGACATGTGTTTCTTTTTAGCTTCCCCCCCCCCCCCCTTTATTGTACGGTAAGATAACAGCCATCAATTGATCTGGGTCAGTTTCATTCATATGAGTATCCAAAAATTTCTCCATGTTCGGATAATCATATGCTTGCACCCCCAATGAGTCAAAACGGGCGATGCAGTTTATTGATTCGAAGGACATTGTCATTATCCCTCGAGTTGTTTTCCCGACCAATTTCCATTCAGAAGGGTGCTTATCTTTATCCACAAACCGCAATGTCGACAGCCATTCACAAACTTCTGATAAGTAGATTCGCGAAGTGTTATCTTCGCACCAGTCAAGTACTTTTTCCCAACCCAACCTTTCAAACATCTGTGTGATTCCAATTTGCCTGAATTCCTCCATATTAACCACCCTTTCACATACAGCCCTTTCCGGAACTGAGGTCTGAACTTTAGTGACCATCTTCCATCTCCAAAGCTTAGCCTCTAGCTTCCTATCATTGTACCTGGATAATGATTTGTTTTTATCATTATCCCATACCTTTGCACTTTCACTATCTCTGAACTTTGCCCATTCCCAGTCTTGGCGAAATAGTCTCGGATCACCTTCTTCAATGGCGGTTAGTTGCTCCCATTTCCTTGGTAATAACCCTGAAGAAGACCCTGCCCCAGCTGAAGAACCTTGTTCTGTGGTCTTTTGCTTCTTTCTTCCACCGGCCATAACTATATTCATAAAAACAACCAATCATCAACATAACCCCAAAATCTTACTACATTCTCACACTTTGAACATGATATATGATGTTGAAGTTTAACTAACAAGTATATGCAAAATCGCCATTTTAAACTTCCAAAGTTGCTCATTTTGTCATAAACTTATCAATTTCTTTTTAATCTTACAATTTTTTTATAATTTTAACAAAATTTCAACATCATCTTCATGTTCAATCATGTTTATACCAAGTGTAATTACTTCACTATGGCTAACATGCTCAAATTCCATCCAAACAACCAATCTAACTTAAAATCATGCTAGAACATCATACATTGTTTAAACAACCTACTCTTAAACTAACAAGTCTAAAATTTCGGAAGAAAAACACTAACATATGATAAGCAAACATAAATTTTTAATGAAATCCATATCTTTGATGTTAGATAGCCAGAAGAACTAAGAAAAAGTGCAAAGCAAGAGATTTGATTAACACTCTTTCAAAAACCCTAAGTTACACGTCCAGAGATCTTGCAAACTAGCAAGAACTGATGCAAACCGTGTTGGGGATTTTGTTCCTCTCGAAAAATTACACACAATGGACTCAAAAATCAAGTGATTTGGTGGTGGATTGAAAAAGTTATGAAGATGTGAAGTTTTTGTGTTCTTGAGGTATTTTAGGAAGAAGATGAAGTGGAATAGAGAAGTAGGTGATGTATGTAATGATTTTTGGGTGTTTGGTATTTGTTTTTGGTGTTATGAAAGGTTAAAACCCGGTTTGGTGGAGTTTAGATTGGTGAAAATGGGTTATGAGTTCGAGTCCAACACCAAACAACAAAAAAAAAACGGAGTGACGAAAGGCTGCCCGTCGCCGACGGGGACCCAACCCGTCGCCGACGGGTTCTGGATATGTTGTTTTGGGGCGACGGCTTAAGAGACTGTATACGGGTTTTTGCGGCCGAAGGGCATTTCTAGCAGCCGTTGGCGACGGCTTGAAGCCCCGTCGCTGACGGGCTTTATTTATTTATTTATTTATTTTTTCAAAAATATGTTTAAAAATATGGACTTTTAATAAAGGGACTTTATACTATAAAAATTCCTAAAAATTATGAAAAATCTTTTTGTGATTTTTATTATAAGCTTAAAAATTAAAAATAAACATGCGAAAAATCGTAACGATTCTACCACCCCCTAAATTAAACGTGTATTGTCCTCAATGCACAAATAAATTCTAAAAACATACCTTACGTCTTCAACACTTACTCGGTATATTTGGACTTCACACATTCAAACAAGATTAGTAGACAACGAGAACGATTATATCTAAAATACAAAAATTTAAAACTATATACAATTCTAACTACAATGGTGCAAGTCCTTTTAATTGACTTCGTAAATCGGAATGCTTACCACAAAGCTTACCGATTCTCTGTTTTTGTCCATGTTTTCGTTACCATCAACAAACGGTTTTAAGCGATGTCCGTTTACCGTTTGTTTTGACCCATCCTTCGGGTCCTTGATCGTAACATCACCCAATTGTCCGACCCGGGTGATCACATAGGGTCCCATCCACTTGCTCCGTAGCTTTCCGGGAAAGAACTTTAGCCTTGAATTGTAGAGCCATACCTTTTGCCCTACTTCAAATCCCTTCGGCCTCAACTTTGCGTCATGTGCCCTCTTCATGTCATCCTTGTATTTCGAGGCACATTCATACGCTTCTTCTCTAAGCTCCTCCAACTCGCAAAGCTTCAACTTGCGCTCTTTACCTGCATCATCATATTTCATATTAACTTCCTTGATAGCCCACCAAGCACGATGTACAAGTTCAACCGGTAGATGGCAATTTCGCCCATAAACTAAGCGATAAGGTGTTGTTCCAATAGGTGTTTTATGAGCCGTTCTATAAGCCCATAAAGCGTCATTTAATTTCGTTGACCAATCCTTTCGATCGGGTCGAATGGTCTTTTGCAAAATTTCTTTTATTTGCCTATTGGAAACTTCCACTTGACCACTTGTTTGTGGGTGGTAAGGGGTAGCGATTCGATGGTCAACACCATACCGTTTCAAGAGTTTGCCGAAGTTAAAATTCTTAAAGTGAGATCCCCCATCACTAATGATTACCCGGGGAATCCCAAATCTAGAAATTATGTTTGTTTGTACAAAATTGCAAACAACAGTATGGTCATTTGTCTTGTGGCAATCGCTTCGACCCATTTGGATACATAATCGACCGCCACCAAGATGTATAAGTTGCCATGCGAATTAGGGAATGGACCCATGAAATCGATCCCCCAAACATCAAAGATGTCTACAATGAGGATCGGTTGCATGGGCATTTCATCCCTTCTTGATATACCCCCTAACTTTTGACATTCTACACAATTTTTAGCGAAATTAAAAGCATCTTTAAAAATAGTCGGCCAATAAAGACCGCTATTGAGCACTTTGTGCCCGGTTTTGTGACCACTAAAATGGCCCCCACAAGCAAATGAATGCAAGTGCATCAAAACACTAGGGATCTCCTCGTCGGGTATGCATCTTCGAACTACTTGATCCGGACAACACTTGAATAAGTCCGGTTCTTCCAACGTGTAGTACTTGATTTTAGATAGGAAGTGCAACCTCTTTCTTCTATCCCAATGAGCCGGCAAATCACCTGTAACTAAATAATTAACGATATTAGCATACCATGGTAATATGTCAACTTTTAAAATTTGCTCATCGGGAAAGTTCTCATTGATCTCTTCACGGGAAGAATCCTCCTCCACAAGCAATCGAGACAAGTGGTCCGCAACCACATTCTCACTTCCTTTCTTGTCTCGGATTTCCAAGTCAAACTCTTGTAGCAAGAGAACCCATCGGATTAATCTCGGTTTTGCATCCTTCTTGTTCATAAGGTACCTAACTGCAGAATGATCAGAATATACAACGACCTTAGTACCCCATATATAAGCACGAAATTTATCCAACGCATATACCACCGCAAGTAGTTCTTTCTCGGTAGTTGTATAATTTAATTGTGCATCCGAGAGAGTCTTACTTGCGTAGTAAATGGCAACCGGTTTCTTGTCTACCCTTTGACCCAATACGGCCCCCACCGCATAATCACTTGCATCACACATAATTTCGAATGGTAAAGACCAATTCGGTGATTGCAAGATTGGGGCCTCAACCAACTTTTGCTTCAAAATGTTAAAGGCGTTTTGGCAATTTTCATCAAAATTAAATGTTTTATCTTTTAACAACAAATTGCATAGGGGTTTTGTTATATCACTAAAGCTTTTTATGAACCTCCTATAAAACCCCGCATGTCCCAAAAATGACCGAACACCCTTAACGGTTGTAGGATAAGGCAAAGTGGATATGACTTGCACTTTTGCTCTATCCACCTCAATCCCACGACTTGAGATGACATGCCCCAACACAATCCCCTCTTGAACCATAAAATGGCTCTTTTCCCAACTCAAAACTAGATTTTTCTCAACACATCTTTTCAAAACTTTTTCGAGTTGGTCAAGGCATGTATCAAATGATGGCCCAAATATTGAGAAATCATCCAAGAAGATTTCCAAAGACTCCCCCACCATATCTGAAAAGACACTCGTCATACACCTTTGGAAGGTGGCAGGGGCATTACAAAGTCCAAAGGGCATTCGCCTAAATGCGAAGGTACCGTATGGACAAGTAAAGGTAGTCTTTGCTTGGTCTTCCGGATGTATGGCAATTTGATTGTAACCTGAATAACCATCCAAAAAACAATAAAATTTTTGTCCGGCCAATTTCTCAACAATTTGATCAATAAATGGTAAAGGGAAATGATCTTTGGAAGTTGAAGCATTTAACTTCCTATAATCAATACAAATACGCCACCCGGTTACCGGCCAAGTGGCGACCTCTTCACCTGCGTCATTCGTGACGACTTGAATACCTGCCTTCTTTGGGACTGTTTGTGTTGGGCTCACCCATTCGCTATCCGAGATCGGGTAAATGATACCCGCATCAAGCCATTTTAATACCTCCTTCTTGACCACTTCTTGCATGTTTGGATTTAGTCTCCTTTGTGTGTCGCGAGAAGGACTCATACCATCTTCCGTGATGATCTTGTGCATCACCACCGAGGGACTAATGCCTTTCAAATCAGCAATGGTCCATCCAATCGCCGCCCGATTGGCAAGCAAAACACCCATCAATTTCTCTTCTTGCTCCTCGGTTAAGTTTGATGCAATGATAATCGGGAATGTGTTGCCTTCACCTACATAAGCATACTTGAGATGCTTGGGTAGCACTGTCAACTCTAACACCGGAGGTTCTTCCAATGACGGCTTCAACTTTGTATCGATGCTTTCCGGAAGACTTTCGACGTGGTGTGTCCAAGTGGGTCTTCCTTCTTGTGCCGTCATGACCTCCAACTCTTTCATCTCTTCATCCATGCTCCGATCCGTCTCCACCTGTGACCTGTCAAACATATAACAATCCTCCATTGTGTTTTCCCCGTTCACGATTGTGTCGCAAAGAGGTATACACGTGTCAACGATGTCTGCCATATAGCATTCATCATCAACTGAAGGGTTCATAAGTCCGGAAAAAACATGCAACCTCAACCTTCGGTTTCCAAATGTCATGTCAACCGTTCCCTTTTTGCAATCAATTTGAGCATTTGCGGTTGCTAGGAACGGTCGACCTAAAATCACCGTAGGTTGCTTGGTTGGGTCCTTGGCCACATAATCAAGTACTAAAAAGTCCACCGGATAGTAAAAATCTTCGATTTTTACTATCACATCCGAAACAATTCCACGGGGTAGTTTGGGTGTTAAGTCGGCTAACACCACGGTGGTGTTTGATGGCTTAAGTGGGCCAAATTCGTATTGGTCATACAAACTACCCGGTAAAATGCTCACGCTAGCACCAAGATCTAGAAGTGCCCGGTTGATTTTGAAATCGCCTACTTGAATTGAAATGATAGGCGCACCCGGATCTTGGAGCTTAGGTGGAAGTGCACCCAAAAGGATCGAACTCACATTATTGGTTAAATCTAATTTCTTTGGAAATTTATGAGTTCGCTTTTGAGTACACAAATCTTTCAAATACTTAGCATAAGACGGTACTTGTTTAATTGCATCCAAAAGAGGTAAATTTATTTTTACTTGTTTGAAAATCTCCAACAACTCTTCTTGTTGTGGACCTCTTTTGTTTACAACCTTTTTCACGGGTCCCTTCAATGCTTCGGGATAAGGGGCGGTATTAGCCTCCACATCCTTAGCCTTAGGGACGGGCATGGTCACAACGGGAGTGTTAATATTCTTTTTTAAGTCATTTTTATTTTGACCCGTTTGACCATCCTCTTTTTCATCCTCACTAACATCTTCCACCACCCCTTCAACAAATTGGGGTGGTGGTGTTTTGACACCATTATCCACTACTCGACCACTACGTAAAGTAAGTTTATTAATTGGTGCCTCACGTGTGTTCCTTGAGCTTGACCCTTGATGTTTGGGGTTTACCGTGGTGTCACTTGGAAGCTTTCCTCCGCTTCCCCTCACTTGAGCCATTTCCTCCGCTAGTTGGGTTACTTGTTTTGCTAACAACTCATGTGCCTTGTCCCGAATCTCATTCCCCTTCTTGGACTCTTGCATCATCGAAAGCATAGCATCCAACTTCCCATTCAAATCATTGCCACCCCCTTGGTTGTTTGACCCGCTTCCATTACCGCCTTGGTTGTTGTAATTTCTTTGATACCCACTTTGATAATTATTATCTCTACCTTGGTAAGCATTCTCTCTACTTGGGTACCCTTGGTTGTAAGGACGTTGATAACCCCCTTGGTTACCACCTTGGCAATTAGGATATGATGACCCGCTTTGATTACCCGGTTGAAAATTCGGGTTCATTTGGTTTGCGGCGTTCCCATATCGGAAGTTGGGATGGTTTCTCAATCCCGGGTGGTAAGTGTTTGAATTCATGTCATTATTTTTTCTATCACCGAACACTTGGTTGACTTCCTCGGTGTACTCACTAGGCCCCGTTGGACATTGATCGGTTCTATGGCCGATTTCTCCACAATCCTCACATACCGCAAATTGGACCGCATTCACCTCCTTCTTTTTCATACGAGCCAATTCCCGCTCTAAGGTAGAAATCCGATCCTTTGAGTCAAGATCGGGAAGTGAACGGGAAACGGGATGCTTCTTTGCTCTATCGGCCGACTCCTTTTCCTTTGAGCGTTTGCTCATCCGCTCAAGAAATTCCCAATCGTCATCTTCATGATTGCTCAAAAGAGTCCCGTTGCTTGTTGACTCGAGGCGGTTCCAAGTAGCTTCATCCAACCCCCGTACAAAGCACTTCACCAATTCCCACTTTTCTATTTGATGATGTGGGCATTTCCGCATTAATTCCTTGAATCGAGTGAATGCTTCATGTAACGGTTCACTCGATAGTTGCCGAAATGACCTTATTTCATCCCGTGCATCATCGGTCTTCGACATTGAATAGTATTCATCTAGGAAGACTTGTTGCATTTCCTCCCATGTTCGGATGCTATTTGCCGGAAGTGTTAGAAACCATTGCTTCGCCTTGTCTTTTAACGAAAATTGGAACAAGCGAAGTTTGACTTCCTCTAATGCAAAGTTGTGCCCACCAATGGTATTACATATGGATGAAAATTCAGCCAAGTGTGTGTACGGCTCATCATTAGACCTCCCATTGAAGTGGGGAAGTATATTGATGTAATGAGGCTTGCAATCAAACATTCTCCTTTCACATACTATAGGAGAGTCATTGTCGGTAACTACCGGTCGAAAACGGTCATTCACTCCCCGTGGAGGTTGTTGATGACGTTGTGGACCGTTAACTTCTTGGTCGACCGGTCTTCGATTATCCCTTCTATCACCTCTTCGATCATCTCTTCGGTTTCCACCTCGGTCACCTACTTGATAACCTCCCCCCACGAAACGAGGAATCCGATTAGGATTACCATTGTTGTTATTGTTGTTGTAAAACCCATCATTTCGGTTCCTTTCGTTTCGTGGTTTGCGATTATTTCCATACCCATCATTCCTCCCCACATAATTGGCATTTTGATAATCAAACTCCTCACCTTCAAATCTTTGATTATTGTAAATATTGCCATGGTTCACGTACCCCAATCTTCGTCATCATAATAGCTCCCATCATTCGAATGTTCCGTATGAACACTCACATGCTCCGGCGATTGATAACCGGGAACACTAGGTGGTTCGTCATCTGGAATGGCGTTCCTCAATTCGTTGAGATTGAGAAAATGGGCTTCATTCATGGGCATGCCATGAACTTGGTTAGTTCCACGGTTGGTGTGAGCATTTCGGTTGTTTAAGTTGGGTGGTAACGGGTTTTGTGGGTCAAGGTTTTGAAATGGTGGTGTGGGTGGTTGTTGGTCGTTATTGTGGTGTTGAGGTTCCATTTGATTTGGACCAACGGATGGTGTAGATGGTGAATTGGTGTTGGGTTGATTAGAAGCAAGTGTTGCCTCTAACCGAGTGGCTAAGTTCCTTCGAACTAAACGCTCAACCTCCGGTTCGAACACTAGTGGTGAGGTTCTACCGGAATTCCTTGTATGCATTCACTACTTGTAAGTGTAACCTGCACAAGTAACACACCCGCGTAGCAAGAAAAATAGAGAAAATAGCAAAAAGAACAAAGCACTTTAAACAGTTAATCACAAAAATTATACAATTATCCAAACACAAAGCGCACGAACTCCCCGGCAACGGCGCCAAAATTTGATCGGATTGTCGCGCTCCAATCAAAGATAATATTTATAAGCCCAAATTACCCTTAACAAATAGCTAGTGGTAGCAAGGGGTCGATCCACGAAGAGTATGTGGTTTGCGAATGGATTTACTAGAACTAAAATGGTTGTCACAATTTATGAAGCTTGCTAACTTGTTTTTATAATTTTTTATTGTTGAAAAGATGTTGAACCAAATTAACTAAATTGATGAGATACAAAAAATGGTGAAATTAGTCGTCCCCTGATTTGAACCCGGGTCTAGACTTACACCCTTTCGCGCGCCTAACCAACCGAGCTAGGTGCCTAGGTTGTGAAAGTTTGGTTTTGGTTAAATATGAATACTTCCTTGGATAACAACTCCTAGTTAACAATTGTAATGAATATTTAACTTCTAACAAATAATAAGTAAAGGAATCACACCCGGTTTCGGTAATTACTAACTTATGGTTTCTACAAGTTTTAGGCTTCAACTTAAATGCATACAATTAACGGATTTAGTGTATATGACTTAGGTGCCAATAACTATCAACGCTTCAATGAACGGACAAGAATGCACTTTGTTATCAAAACATGTAAATCCTAACCAAGACAACGCATATTACACATAACCATTTCATAAAGTCATAACTTTTAACATCGCTCGACAATTTATGAATACGAAACAAATGTAAGCTTATCGTCAAAGGTTTCTAAAATCACACACAAATTGTCACAAATTGAAGCAAGAACAATTCAAAACCATAAGTAAGCAACTACCTACACCGGGGTGAAACCGAGATGATTAGCCACTCATGGATAAAGAAGCTTGATCACCATATGAACAAAACACAATGAACATCATCTTGAAGCTTGACGGATAGAAAATGATGAGTATTCTTGGTGCAAGATGATAGCTTGAAGAAGATGATGGTGAAAATTGTAAGTAAGTGATGGTGAGTTTTTGGACTTGAACTTGGATATCTTGTGTATCTCTATGAAGGACTTGAGAGTTCTTTTTCTTTGGAGCTGAATGATTTTTCTCCAAAATTCCTCTCCACTCAATTATCTTATCCTCCCATATCCTAAAAACCCGGATTTTCTTCAAAAGTCAACATTTTCAATCATTGAAAATCATCCAAGAAATAATTGATCCGGAGTGGTTTTCTGGTGCCCGTCGCCGACGGCTAGCCTGCCCGTCGCCGACGGGCTCTCCTGGTATGCTTTTTTCACTTTTCCATTTTATGCTTCCGGTTGATCCGTAATGCGTTCCGGTGCACCATTATTTGACCCGATGACTCGTAAAGCTCCCAAAAAGCTCCTTAATGTTGTCAAACCTACAAAACATATTTTAGATTAAAAGTAGGCTATCCGAACATAAAACGTACATAAAATCATCAAGTTAAACGATAACGATCACTTGTTTCCAACCACGCATCATTGTGTGTCTCTAGAGTTTGGTCAACGATTAGGGTTAGCCCCGACACCTTTAGAGGTTACGCATGTAATAGAATTAGTCAATGGTAAAATGATAGAAGCTTCGCATGTTCTTTTTGGGTGTAAACTAGACCTTGTGGGTCAAGTGTTTGATATTGATCTCCTTCCTGTTACCCTCGGTAGCTTTGATATAGTAGTTGGTATGGATTGGCTGTCTAAACACCAAACTGAGATTCTGTGTAAGGAAAAGATTGTACGTATCCCTCTCCCTGATGGAGAGTCATTATCAGTTCAGGGGCATCGCAGCGGTGCGATGGTTGGTATCATCTCGGCTATGCAAGCGCAGAAATGTCTACGAAAGGGGTATCCTGCAATTCTAGCACTAGTTACTGACACTCCATCTGAAGAAAGAAAGATCGAGGATCTGCCAGTTGTACGTGAATATTCCGATGTATTTCCTGAGGAACTTCCTGGTCTACCTCCTCACCGTCAAGTGGAATTTCAGATTGATATTGCGCCAGGAGCAGCCCCGATAGCTCATGCTCCTTACCGTTTAGCACCTGGAGAGTTGCAGGAGTTGTCTAATCAACTGCAAGAGTTACTGGATAGGGGCTTTATTCGACCCAGTTCTTCGCCTTGGGGAGCCCCAGTTTTGTTTGTAAAGAAGAAAGACGGGTCCTTTCGCATGTGCTTTAATTATCGGGAATTCAACAAGGTGACTATCAAGAACCGTCATCCATTGCCACGCATCGCCGACTTGTTTGACCAGTTGCAAGGGTCAAGTTTTTATTCGAAGATCGACTTAAGATCGCGCTATGATCAGGTGAGAGTCCGAGAGGAGGATGTTCCGAAAACGGGTTTTCGAACGCGTTATGGGCACTATGAGTTTTTGGTTATGCCGTTTGGATTGACGAATGCGCCAACGGTCTTCATGGATCTCATGAACCGCGTATGCAAACCGTATCTCGACGATTTCGTTATAGTATTCATTAACGACATTTTGATCTACTCTAAGAGTAAGGAAGATCACGAGCAGCACCTGCATCTTATTTTGAAACTTCTAAGGAAGGAGCAGCTCTATGTGAAGTTTTCTAAGTGTGACTTCTGGATTCGGGAGGTACACTTTCTTAGGCACATTGTTAATGAATTGGGAATACACGTAGATCCTGCAAAGGTTGATGCCATTAAGAATTGGACGGCACCAAAGACTCCTTCCGAGGTGCGACAATTTCTTGGTCTCGCTGGATATTATCGGAGGTTTATTAAGGATTTTTCGAAGATCGCGCAACCACTCACCTCGTTAACATAGAAGGGCATAGTATACTCTTGGGGAACGAAACAAGAAGAAGCATTCCAACTATTGAAACAGAAACTCTGCAGCACGCCAATTTTGTTTCTACCTGAAGGAACAGAAGATTTTGTGGTATATTGTGATACTTACATTCAGGGTCTTGGTTGCGTGCTGATGCAACACAACAATGTGATCGCTTATGCTTCTCGACAACTAAAGGGTCATGAAAGGAATTATACAACGCACGACTTAGAGTTGGGAGCCATGGTGTTTGCACTCAAAATCTGGAGGCGTTATCAATACGGTACTAAATGCACTTTTTATACCGACCACAGGAGCCTTCAGCACATTTTCGACCAGAAGGATTTGAATATGCGACAGTGTCGCTGGGTAGAACTTTTAAATGATTTTGATTGTGCAATCAAGTATCATCCGGGTAAGGCTAACGTCGTAGCTAACGCTCTCAGTCGAAAGGAATCAAAACCCAAACGTGTTCGCGCCTTGCAGCTCACCATTCATTCTAACCTGCCAGATCAGATCCATTCGGCTCAGGCAGAGGCATTGAAGGAAGAAAACTACGAAGCTGAGTATTTACGGGGTATGGAGAAATGACTCGAGAAGAGGTCAGATGGCATTTACTATTTCATGGAGCGGATATGGATTCCGTTGTTTGGTAACCTTAGAGAACTTGTGATGGATGAAGCGCACAAGTCTCGATACTATGTTCACCCAGGTTCGGATAAGATGTATCAGGACCTCAAAGTCATGTATTGGTGGCCGAAGATGAAAGCTCACATCACAACTTATGTTAGTAAATGCTTGACATGTTCAAAAGTTAAAGTGGAATACCAGAAACCTTCTGGATTACTGCAACAACCAGAAATACCCATGTGGAAGTGGGAGCAAATCGCAATGGATTTCGTCACAGGTTTGCCGAGAACTCAAAGCGGAAATGATACAATTTGGGTAATCGTGGATCGTTTCACTAAGTCAGCGCACTTTCTTGCAATCAAGGAAACAGATAAGTTCTCACAACTAGCTGATGTCTACCTAAAGGAAGTGGTTTATAGGCACGGGGTGCCGACATTTATTATTTCTGATCGTGACCCACGTTTCGTCTCAGATTTATGGCAGTCGATGCACCAATCATTTGGTTCGCGTCTTGATATGAGCACTGCTTATCACCCGCAGATGGATGGGCAAAGCGAACGAACCATCCAGACACTCGAAGACATGCTGCGAACGTGTGTGATTGACTTTGGCAAGGGTTGGGAGAAACACTTGCCTTTGATAGAGTTTTCTTACAACAATAGCTACCATACAAGTATTCAGGCAGCTCCATTCGAAGCATTGTACAGACGAAAGTGTCGTTCACCTCTCTGTTGGGCTGAGGTGGGTGACAGCCAGGTCACAGGCCCTGAATTTGTGTTGGAAACTTCAGAAAAGATTGTTCAGATCAGGAATCAGATGGCATCAGTGCGCGACCATCAGAAAAGCCACGCTGATAAGCGTAGGAAATCATTGGAATTCGAAGTTAATGATCGTGTCATGTTGAAGGTCTCACCCTGGAAGGGGTAGTGCGTTTTGGGAAACGCGGCAAGCTAAACCCTCGTTATGTTGGGTCGTTTAAAATTCTTGAGCGAATCGGTAAAGTGGCCTACAAGTTGGAGTTACCTACTGAGTTGGGTAACGTCCATGATGTTTTTCATGTCTCTCAGCTAAAGAAGTGTTTGTCCGATGAAACACTTGTCGTACCGTTTCAAGAGCTGAAAATCGATGACAAGTTGCAGTTTGTTGAAGAACCAATAGAAATTATGGACCGGGAGGTCAAGGTCCGTAAGCACAGCCGTATTCCGATAGTGAGGGTTCGTTGGAACTCAAGACGTGGACCGGAGTTCACGTGGGAACGCGAGGATCAGATGAAACTCAAGTACCCACATTTATTCCCAACGGACAAGACCAAGCCTGGCAGATCTAAATCTAATGCAACTAGTGAATTTCGGGACGAAATTCCCATTCAAGTTGGGGATGATGTGGCACCCGCGGAAAACACACCGACATCCTGATTCGACGCCGTACCGTTTTGGATTGATTGTCAAATTTCAGGACGAAATTTCTTTCAAGTTGGGGATGATGTGACAACCCCAGATTTCAAGCTCGTATTACTTGTTCGTAATGCCGTATGACAATCAGTTTTATTTTATGTAATGTGAAGTTGTTAGATTGGAGTTTTACTAATTATTGAACTTGTTGTGTAATTGTGCAATGATTCTAATTAATGAAAACCTCGATAACCCATTAACCGTTTAAAAAGGAACCCGACGAAACATGAGACATGTTTCGTCATCACTATGCTCGACGAAACCCGAGTTTCGTCTGGGAGAAGTTTCGCCGTGTTGGGTTCCGGCCCAGTGAAGCCCAACGGTTTAGTATAAACTTCAGTTACATGTTACAGCAAACCCTAAAACATCATTCTCAACTTTCGTGTAACCGACGGCAATCTTTCTACGCTCAAAGCTTTCTCTTTTCATTCAGGCACCGTTATTCCGTTACAATTCTCCGGTGAGTGCGACAACACTTATCTTAATATGTATTGATTATTCTAGGTTACGTACAGGCGGTTGATTTCTTATTGTCAATGTCGATCATGAGTTCGTATAGTTTAATAGGTAGTTAGAATATCCTACTGATGATTGTTGTGTGATTGATGTGTGTTAACAGCCTTCGTGATTTGATTGTATGCTTATGATAATTGTTGAATCATGGAAAATTCATGTGTACAAAGCATGGAAACGGTAAAACGAATCTCTCTGAATTGATAAATTGTAGATGATACAGTCGGGTGGATTAGGGTTCGTAGTAGCATGATATGGGTAATGATTAGATGATGATTGGAATTCTGTGTGTTACGGGAAATGTGTAACAGTTATGCATGGCGACGAAACTCTTAGATTGACGAAACTTATATGTCGAAAAAACATGAACCTTTCGTCGACAAGTGACCCGACGAAACATGAACCTTTCGTCGACAGGTTTCACGACGAAACATGGACCTTTCGTCGACAGTTTGTCCGACGAAACATGAACCTTTCGTCGACAGGATTCGCGGCGAACATGGGCCTTTAGTCAGCAGGGTGAACGAGCACAGTAAACTAGGTTGGCTTCTGAGGATGAATGGTTATGATTATGTTTGTAAAACACGTAAACTGTGAACTAGGTTAGGTTGACTTAGTTGTTGAATGAATATATTAATGAAATCACAATAATTGTTGTTAATGATATTTGTTGTCTACTGTTAATGATGTCTACGATTAATGATGATGTTTACTATTAATGATGTTTACTTATGATAAGTGACATAATCTGGTTCATACACCTAGTATAGTACACACAACTGTTAAGCATTATTTCGAAACGTATACGTGAATTATGGGATTATATGAGTTGTATAATTGTTGTGATAACTTGTATGCATATTATGACTATACGTGAACGTAAACTGATTACGAGTGCTTGAATACCATAGGGTGTGACTGTTTAAGTGCGAACCAGTAGTTAATCTTACCGAGCAAACCAAGGTGAGTTCACTGCTCTTTTTCCAAGCATGCATCCCGGGGAGGGATATCGGGTAACGTTCCGGGGAGGAATGTCAGGTTATTGGGATGTTTGTTATTATACTCAGTTTCTATCATATAAGACCCCTTACATCTACCGATAGTTGCCGGGGAGGCAACGAGGTTATTAGTTGATAGGGCTATTAGGATTGGCACCCTCACACCGTACCGGGGAGGACGGGCGTGAACTAATTACCTTGACCACTTGACCAATGCTTTGATAGAGGCATTGGGGTTGGGCAAAAATATCTTGTAGCCATTTGTGGTAATCGAGTTAATAACAACATCAAAACAAATAATTGAACTGTTTTATACACAAATCAGGTAACTAAACGCGTTAACAAAACTTTGAACTCACCAGCGTCGTCTGACACACTTGTCTGCATGCTTGTAGGTCGTTAGATTCTTGATATGGACTTGCTATCTGGGAGTGCTGGTGTAGTCATGGATCGAGACTCTTGGATATTTGCTACATTGGTTTTGAACATTTATTTTACAACAGTTGTTTAACAATTTACCTTATGCTTCCGCTGAATGTTTTCTCTGGTTTTTAACTCATGACTTGGATTTATCTTATGCAATGAAACGAATGTTTTATTTAAATATTTATTGTTGGTTCGATATGATTTGTGGCTTGGATCCTGGTACGTCACACGTCCCGCGGTGTTTCCGCATGTGGTATTTTGGGGGTGTGACAATAAATACGTAGAGTATCCGCGAATCCAAACCTATTGTCACTATTGTAGGATTGATTACCGAAAACATTTTTCAAGTTGGTAATTGCAATATCTTAGGCTCGGATGGGAGTATTCATCCGAGAATGGACTCATATCATAACACTAGGGCGATGGGTATTGTCTTAGTGTCAATATTGCATTTGACTTCCGTGCAACGTTTTGCGTGCCGGCCACGGTTAGCTAAATTAGATATTCGGAAAATGGCATGATCATATTCAATGTCCCAAATTGTCTCTATTATAAAATGACTTGTTGTTTATTAAGGAAGGTCAGGTGTTACCCGTGCCTAACTCGTTCAAATCTTAGTTTCCGTTTTCGCCGTCAGGGAACTTGCCAAACTAGCGTGTAATGTACCCCAACTACCCAATTTACCCTATAATAGCCTGGAGTTACTCCGACTTTCTAATTATCGCCATTTATACCTTCAGTCAGTTCAAAAGTTTCAGCAGGTTTGTTAAGCGTTTATTTTGCCAGTTTTGTTAAATATAATGTTTTTTTAAATCCCAATTTTTATAAACAATTGCGTATATTCAATAAAATTATGAAAATTTTATATAAACTTATAATAATATATATAATCCAGCAAAAATATTTTCAGAATTTATTATACTTATTTATTAATGTTAATAAATCCGCTTTAAAATTTTATTTAACCGGAAAATTGGCATTCACAATGATCCAACTTTAGAAATTTCCCAAATATTTTCAGAAGCATCTAATTACGTCCAGGAACTTCTTGGAAAAATTTCAGTTTTTTCAAATTTTCTAAACGATGTTACCGGCTGCCAAAACTTCGCAAAAACACGATTTTTGAAACCACATTTAAACTCAGCCAATAATGTCTGAAGTTTTCCAGGATCATTCCCATATCAGACCCAACAAACTTGCAAAGTTTGGTGATTTTTTGGATCCTTTTAGTATTTTTCTTGAATTAATTCCTTTAAATACCGTAAAATTCATTAAAAATCATCAAAAAGTCCAAAAATTACCAAATTTTGCATGAGTATGATCATCCTTCCAATTTTCAAGTTCTAACAATACCCACTCAAAACATTACGCATAATCAAATTGCTAGTGCACCTAATTGCAATTTTCGATATTATACCTTCTGATTCTCGCCTAATCGAGCAATTTTAGTCCTTCCAGAAGCTAAGCTAAACTAGATAAAGTACCTACACATCATGTATAACACAAATATTCATTCAACTTTATCAATCATACCACTTAACATGTCTTTGACCGATAATTCATGTATAACACAAATACATCATGTCCATTTATTGTCGAAAAGCCGCGTTTTTTACCGATAATTCTCAACTTTTCCAACACCCAACACCATGTATGAACTTGTTATATATGTTATGAGTATAAACAACCTTCAATTTTGTAAGACCCAGACTTACATAAATAAAAATTTATATTTTTTTTTATTTATATAAAGGTGATGCAAATAAACATCCATACAAAATTTCGGGTTTAATAAAACTACATATGTATTTAAAGCATTTCTACACGTTAACGTTGTTTGGTTTATAAAACAATTAAACAAAAACGGAAGCTTGATCTTCGGTTGTGTTCGGTTCTTCAATAAGCTTGATCTTCATCCGTATCTTCTTATTAATCACCTAGATATCAATTATTATCTTAAACGTTAGTTATAATAATCATAGAGCGTGTCTAAAAATGCCCGGATACCCAAAATAATATAAACATCTGAAATCAGGATCGTGATCGATTCCTTCTCCTATGAATACGTACAAACACATATAATGTGCGGAATCCAAATACTTGTGTGGATCAGACACTTTGATGTAATTATAATATGTTTTCTATTGTTGATTTGACAGTACAATAATGTGGAAACAAACAAGCAGAGCTTCGCCTCAAAGTTGCTCTCCAAGTTACAGATGACTAACGCAAGACCACTATATATAGATGTAACACCTTGTAAAATCGTGCCCAACGATGTGTTGACACGTGTACTAAACCCTAATGAAGTCAAACGTTGACTGTTAGGGACTAATTTTGTGAAAAATCAAAAACTTTGAATGTGGAAGGACTGAAAGTGTTAACATGCTTAAACTAAGCCTCTGAATAAAAAAACACAGTATTTATAATTATAATTGAGCCACTTGTTGATCGAAAGGAACCGTTTACGTAATTAATTAAAAGTTTACGCGATGAAGGGTTAAAAGCGTCAACATGTTTAATTACACCTCTGAGTGACCTTTTAATGAACCCGGAGCATTATAATATTTATTATATTATGAGGAATACATAATATTGGCCATATAAGGCTTTAATGCCAATAAATGATTATACGCACTAGTTTGTGCGTTAAAAGGGTTAAAAGTGTCAACATGTTAATTCTTACCTCTGAGTGACCTTTTAATGAACCCGAAGCATCGTGATGTTTGATAATACTCTCGAGAATGCCTAATATGGATAACATAGGGCTTCGACGCAATAAAATGATAATGCGCGCAAATTTGCGCGTTAGAGGGACCAAAATCATCAACGTCTAAAACTACACCTTAGAATGATCATTTAAGCAAACTGGAGTGCCGTAATATTCGGTCATACCTTTGGGAAGTGTCTAATACTGGCCATATAAGGTTTTTATGCCATTTCGCGATAATGCGCACAAGTTCGTAATTAAGGGGTTAAAAGCGTCAACAAGCGAAACTACACTTTAGGGCCATCTTTTAAAAGAACTGGAAACTCTGTTATGCTCAGTCATACCCCCGGATGTGCCTAATGTGAGCCTTTTAAGGCTTAGATGCCATAGAACGAAAATACGCATAAATTTGTGCGACAGGGGACTAAAAGCGACAACAAGCGAAACTACGCCTTTGAGAGGCCTTTTAATCAGACCAGGAACTCTGAAATGCTCGGTTAAACTCCCGAGTGTACCTAAAGTTGGCTGTTAGAGGTTTCATACCTTATATCAACATTACATATATGATTCAAGAACATGAGGTACCTAATATGTCAAAAATAAAACTTAATTTGAGCATAAAACATAACAGGGATCAAAGCTGCCAAAGCAGCGAAGTTTGAGCTGGGCCAGACCAGAGTCGCGGGCCGTGACCGTGGACTAGTCAGCCTTCGCGGGCCGCCTGAATGACCAGAACAGCAGCAACATGTGTTGTTTATTATTTTGTTTATTATTTTAATTGGTTTTCAATCCTTGTGCTCCACACATAGATTTCTAAACCATTTTAACCAATCTAGGGGCTTGTATACTGATTTTGAACCTGCCATAACACTTGTAATCATCTCATGATCCCCTCAAACACTTGGCATGATCATAGAGATTCTTGAAAACTATAAATAGGAGTTGAATTTTCATAATTCACTTGCACCTTTCCATGCTATCTTCAACTATCTCTCAACCTGGAAGTTCCTAAGTTAAATACGAGCATCCTATGAGTTCTTTTCAGTCCCTTGGGCCATTTGTAAGTGTCCTTTCGTGGCTAGTTCGTTTTATTTGGCTTAAAAGGCCGAAAAGTCAAGCGTTTACGATAAACGTTTTGACTTTTAGTTAGACCGTAAACGGTCAAGCCATTGTTCACAACGAACATGGCTACGTGATCGTAATTATGTATGATATCCTACTGTTATAACATCATAAAATAAATGTTTTTACAGAATGTTTTAGACCAGAACATCAGTTTGCTTAAAATGACCAAAATGCCCTTACGAGACTTAATTTGGTTTTAAAATCTTTTTCGGCATATTTGCTGATATCCTACTAATATCATAACATATTTAAAGCATATTAACTTACGGAACTTGTACATGACTCATCCGGCTACCCATTATGCATATACGCGTTCGGTACGGTTTATGTAACTAGTTTGCATAAATTAGCCGAAACGGGTCGAAACTTATCATTTTAACTTAAAAATCCAGAATGTATTTAGTTTACCCATTTTATACAAGTCTCCATACTTGTTGGGTCTATATCACATTCCAATCCGGTCATCGCTTAATCTCGCGTTTCGTACCGTAAACCTTTCTTTAAACTAACTGGTCTAAGTTTGTAACAAAAATAAGACCCGTTAGTAATCTAATAGGTTAATAAAACCTTTGTTCCAGATTAGGAGCACCGGTAAAAGCTACTTGAACTAGTTTGATTAGATCATACGGCTGAGTAGACAAATCTTGCCTTTTAAGCTCAGGTAAATACTTTTAACTTATTTTCCCTTATACGGGCTTGGGATACGGTAAAATATTACCGCTTGGTCGGGTGTAAAAACACTTAATCGAATATGGTTAAATGGCATAATCCCGTTTTAATCAGTGTTGCTTGATAAGAAATATACATTGGGGGTTAACGACCGTGTCCTGGATATCCTCATCTCATTTAAAATTGTAAATGACCACGAATTAAGCACGGGGTGTAGGCATACACCTGACAGTTGCGTATGTAAAAGATATACCCACTTGTTGAGGATAACTCATCGTGGGATTATATTAGTGGTGTGTCGATTAATCTTGTTTGGTTTTTATCCCGGCCCTAAATGTATGACAAACATGTAAATCTGATTCAAGATTATCGTTATATAATTGTCCCAAGTTATAAAAGAATATTTGTGCCTTGTGCATTTAAATCAATTTTCATAAATGTTTTCAAAAGAGTCGGTTAATTGTATTTACCAGTGTAAACTGACGTATTTTCAAAAGACTAAGTGACAGGTACAACTCGTAATTGGCTGGAAGCTTCTGGGCATTAAGTAGAGGATCTTGCAAGTCCGTAATGCCTTATGTCTGTTGAACATGTTGTGTATTTGATTTAGATCCGCCTGTGGATTTAATTTTACAAGCTTGTATGTAATTATCCTTTCGGTATTTTCTGACAATTGGGTTTGTAATAATATTTTATATTCCAAGACTTCCGCTGTACTATTCTGTGTATGTTTGACTATGACAATATCAATCTTACATCATGATACTCCCCACCGGGGCCACAGGGCTGAGCTGTAAATATCGGGTTGTGACAATAGAGCTCTTTCCTTTGTACGAAGGCTGATGTGGTGCCTTCATACGAAGCTGGTGGCTTCGTACGAAGCTGCTCTAGCTTTATATCAAGCTTTAGTTCCAGTCTTGTCTCAGTTGTTTTAGCTACGTTATGTGATTGACGCAAGTGATAGACATATGTACTCACAGACTCCCCCTTGGATATTGTTGTAGTCAATCTCGTAGCTTTTTGTCTCTCTCTGAGTCTTTTAGAAATGTTGACATTGTTCAGCAACACAAACTCCCCAATCTCTAACAGAATCCCCGTGGATTTGTTTATAACTTCAGCTTCAGCTCCTCTGATCGTTTGATTCTTTTTTCAGGCTCCCCCTTTCGTTAAGCTTCCATGCTTTAGGATCGACACCTGGTTATACAAGCTCCTCTAGAATCGTTATCTGGTTCTTTGAATACAAGATCCCCTTTGCTTGGAGCTCGTCTTCAGACTCCCCCTTTAGCTCAGCTATCAGGATCGTAGTCTGGCTCTATCATCTGAAAATTCTCAAAACATTTATAAGATTTGACAATTAAAAGATTATAATCGAAAATCTAGCTCTAAACATATAACATGAATAAGCTAGAGCATTTCAAATATGTGACTGCACAGGACATTGTTTGTTCACAGAAATCTAGATTTTATATTTAACAGTGAATGCTTTTTGTTTTTCCAGAATCGATGACCTGGCACAAAATATTCTCAGATCGATAACCTGGCTCACATTTAATAGTTTTAAACTATATAATATTTCCAAGAGCGATTGCCTGGCCCTTAATCACAAATGTATTTGACAATTTTAGATTCTCCTAGAAATAATAACCTGGCACTCTCCCCATATCAGACAATTTTAGATTTTCCCAGAAATAATAACCTGGCACTCTCCCCATATCAAATAGCTTCATATTTGACATTTTAAAAATCCAAAATTTCACAAATATCATCCAAGTTCAACTTAATGACCTTGGAGATTCACAAACTAGTTTTGAAATTTTTCAAACTCAAGTATCAACTTAATGAACTTGTTTTATTTTCAGAAACACGGTCAGCATACTTAGATTTTGAAACTCAACTCTCAGACATCGGTTGTCGAAAATAAAGTAGAAACAAAATCTTTTTGAATTTTTCTGAAACATAAACCAATAAAGAAATATTTACAGACAATATTTTTGTTTAAGTTCATGTCAGAGGATCATATCAGTTTATGACAAATCACTATCACCGTTGCACTATTAACACTTTAAGTTTTAAACGTTTCACTTAGATTGTCAGTATACTGATCCACTTAAATTTTTACACAAAGTTCAATTGATTCGAGATACAAGAATTAGTGTTATAAACTTAACTTATTCACTTGTCCCACCTCATAATATATTCCCTGTATCAAGATTCCCTAGATTCAGTCTTTCAGGTGAATATACTATATTGATATCTGTACTCTGGGTTAGTGCGAGACCTTGAGAGCTCAGGTTTGAACTATCGTTCAGTCAAAGAGATGAAAGCTCGACTTTTGGTGTGTCCCACTTAGGGATGCACTTGATTTATATCTTTCGATATTTCTCAATTTATATGCAGAGGGTAAGCTTTAAGAACATAAAATATTATATGAGGTCTAAGCCATTGCTGACGCAAGATCAGAAGACCAGGTATAATACCACAGATATCAAACAGTATAAAAACCTAGTATCTCATAATCAGGCAATCTCTCAAACAATATTTTGGGGGTTCCCCATATATCCGAGATATGTTCCCCACGAGATAAGTAAGCTATTGATATTTAGGTTTATATCTCGAAATCAATCTACTAAGCTTGTAAAAACCTACTGGCATATCATCAGTGAGATCGTTTATCACATTTGACTTTCCATTTCTATAGCGTACTGTGATTGTCTACTGATGTACTATCATTTCCTCTTTTTACACAAAAACTCTTTTTCATTTTCTCATATTTTTGCCTTTTTCAAATTTTCAAATGTTTTTGTATTTTCTGAAATTTTTACTCCCCTAAAATCCAAAACATTTAAAGAGAATTTGACCAAATTAACGTGATCTTCATAAGGTGCCCTCTTAGGGGATTAACACCTGAATTCTTACGATCACGTAGCTATGTTCAATTTGAACATTGGCTAGACCAAAATGGTCATAACCGAAAGTCAAAGCAAGAGTTAATTTGCTTGACTTTCGGCTAATAACTTGCCTATAAAATGAAAAGAGACTATGGAGAACACTTACAAGTGTTCAAGGGAAAGATTGAACTTTAGTGAAGGAGGCCTCTTGGTCTAGAAGCTGCCCCAAATGATAGAGAGAAAGAATGTGAAAGGTGCAAGTTCAAGTGGTGAACTTGATCACTTATTTATACTAAGATTCAAGCTCCTAAACCTTGCCAAGTGTAACCACGAGCTCTAGGAGGGTGATAAGTGTCATAGCAGTTGTCCAAAGGAGGTTAAAGGTGGCAAAAAATGGAGCAAGGTGGTATGGAGTGCAGGCTGCAGCTGCCAGCTCATTTTGGACTGCCAGCGATCCTAATGCGGACCGTATGAGGTGAGCCATGCGGTCCGCATGAGCTTCTGGTGCCCACAGATTTTAAAAGCCTTGCGGACCATAAGACTTAAGGCTTGTGGTCCGCAAGAGATGTCCAGAATCCAAAAAATTGTCATTTTCCCATATTTGACCCATCCAGATCCAAACTTCCACATATTTACGTATTTGGTCCCTCTCGTCCAACTTACTGGGAATATTTGAGAGTTGATTGGACACGTGTTGCCATATTATTCGTCTTGAATTTCCGAGGTGTTACATTCTCACCCCCTTAAAAGAAATCTCATCTTTGAGATTTATTTAAATAATAGGGGTAGTTTTGTCTCATATTTGCTTCAACCTCCCATGTATATTCTGGGCCACAACAGGAATACCATTTGACTTTCACGATGGGGATCCATTTCTTATGGAGCTTTTTAACCTGTCAATCCTCAATTGAAATCAGTTTCTCAATGAACCTCAGGTTTTCATCAATTTTCACATCGTGGTGCGGCATTGCTAGCGACGCATCAGCTGGACATTTCTTTAAAATTGAGATGTGGAACACATCATGGATTCCACTGAGTTCCTCGGGTAGCTTAAGTCTATAAGCCACATAACTGACACATTCAGTTATCTCGAATGGTCCAATATATCTCGGGCTCAACTTGCCCTTCTTTCCGAACCTCATGACACCTTTCCAAGGTGACACTTTCAATAATACCTTGTCCCATATCTGGAACTCAAGAGGTTTTCGCCTCTTATCAGCATAACTCTTCTACCTATCACGGGTAGCTTTGAGTCTATCATGGATCTGTACAATCTTATACATGGTTTCAAGAAGTATCTTAGGTCTATACAGTTGGCTTTCTCCAACTTCAGCCCAACAAACGGGCATTCTTCGCTTTCTTCCATACAAGGCTTCAAATGGAGCAGCCTTGATACTTGTATGGTAACTATTATTGTAGGAGAATTTAATTAGGGGTAAATGGTCATCCCAACTACCACCAAGATCAATGACACATGCTCTCAGCATGTCTTCTAATGTCTGAATTATACGCTCACTCTGATCATCAGTCTGTGGATGGTAAGCTGTACTGAAATTTAAATGCATGCCTAAAGATTGATGGAATCTTTTCCAGAAATGAGATGTATATCTAGTATTTCTATCGGATACTATGGATACTGGTACTCCATATAAGGACACAATATTGTCCACATACAATTATGCCAATTTGTCAGAACTAAAAGATTCTTTAATTGTCAAAAAGTGAGCTGACTAAGTCAGTCTGTCCACTATCACCCAAATCGTGTCATCGCCATGTTTAGTCTTAGGTAATTTGGTAATCAAGTCCATTGTTACCATTTCCCATTTCCAAGTGGGAATTTTGAGTTGTTGTAGCAGTCCTGACGGTTTCTGATATTCAGCCTTAACTTGCTAACATGTCATACATTTAGGTACATAGGTGGCTATGGATTTCTTCATACCCATCCACCAATAATTTCTTTTCAGATCCTGGTACATTTTATCTCCTCCAGGATATGCCGAATATTTGGAATTATGTGATTCTTGGAGAATCAGATCTCTAAGTCCTCCGAAGATAGGAACCCATATGCGATTATTGAATCTCAAGATTCCATCATATCCAGGTCTTAACTAATCCATTAATCCACACAATCCTTCATTAGAAGTATTTGCTTCTAGTAAGGCTTGCCTTTGAACTTCTAGCAGTTTCTCATTTAAATTGGTTCTAAGTTCAATCCTTTTAGCATGAACCCTGATCGGTTTGATCCTTTCCTTACGGCTCAAGGCGTCAACAACGACATTTGCCTTGCCAGGATGATAACGAATCTCACATTCATAATCATTCAATGTTTCCATCCAACGACGTTGCCTCATATTTAAATCCTTTTGATTAAATATTTGTTGGAGACTTTTATGATCGGTGTATATTACACACTTCGTACCATATAGGTCATGTCTCCATAACTTTAGTGCAAATACAACGACACCCAATTCCAGATCATGGGTGGTGTAATTCGTTTCACGCACCTTAAGTTGTCGTGATGCATAGGCAATCACCTTGCCTCTTTGCATCAGTACACACCCTAATCCTGTGTGCGCAACATCACAATAGACTACAAAGTCTTCAATTCCTTCGAGTAAGGCTAACACTGGGTCATTACTCAATTTCTGTTTAAGAATTTCGAAAGCTTCTTTCTACATCGACCCCCGATCAAACTTAGCGTTCTTGCAAGTTAACGCAGTTAAGGGAGTGGCTATTCTCGAGAAGTTCTCAATGAACTCGACTTGCCTCTCTGGGGCTAATCCTGGTAGATCTTCAGGGAACATGTCACACCCCAACCGATGGCGGAATCATCGGGGCGTGGCACTAAGCGAAACAGATTGTTCAAGAGAATCCACAACAGCTATTAAGTTACCATATCTTTAATGTTAATATCCCATACTACTAACAGATAAGGTAAAAACAAGCATTACAGATATAAGTATCAAAAACAAGTCTATTCCGACAACTCAGATTTATTAGTGTGTTTCTAGACTTTCTACTTGATTCACCACAGCAAAGCATAGCATCCTATCAACATGTCACATACGTTAAAATAAAGTCAATACATAAAATGTAAAGGTGAGTACACAAGTTTGCATAGCATATAGTATCGAAAAGCGTTTACGCATAACCAGCATGTATCACATAACGGGCGAAGCAAGTAACTATCAAAACTTTGTTCACACTTAACTACGAGACTGCGTTGTAGAGTATGCTTGACACATGTCCGGCGGACAAGTGAAGTAAAGTGATGTGATCCCTAGCAACCCCTGATGTGGTATAAATTATACATATTTTTATATAATATTTCCTATACTTTTGAGTTGAATTTATGTTGTTTTTAATAAATTTCACTCATAGCTGGTTCACATTTGGATTCTAGAGGTTTAAAAAGAAAACTAGTTAAAATGAGTAGTAACTATTTAATAAGCATTAAATTAACTAAGGCTCATTCTATACACACCCCCCCTCTTCCTGATTATACCCCCCTTGTGAGAGGAAAACTGTCGGTCCCACGCAGGCCCCACCTGTAAGTATGTGAGAGGAGGGGGGGTGAAAAAAGTAAGTAGGGGGTGTAGAAAGTAGCACCCTTAACTAAGTGTGTGTGTGTGTGTGTTTTTTGAAAGTGTCGTAGAATTCCAATGAAAATAATATCATAATTGTGATTAAATTAACTCTTAAAAGCTATTAATTTCTTGATAATATCATCAATTTACTCACTGTTATAAATTTTAGGAATTCCAACAAAGGAAACTGAAGTCAGTAAAAGAAATAAAGGAGCAGCAGATTGGACGAAAAAGTTGGACAACAATTGAGGAGAAAAGAGCTAAGGAAATTATTGCCCTCGTCAAATCCACCTATTCTATCAACATGCCACTGTCATCCTTTCTTTTGTTCTTGGGCTAGTTGGGGATTTACTAGATTATGGCCCACTTAAGCCCACTCAACGAATTAGTTGGAGAACAGGTGCAATATGGATTTGAAATTTTCGGGTGTGAAGTTGTTGGATGAATTATTTGGGACCTATTATTCACAAGGGGATAGTTTATTATATTTTTAAAAAGGAGGCCCAATGTCTTGAATTTGTATTTTGAGTCCAATCAAAACACTTTAGGGATCCGTATTAGATATTAGGAGATATATATTTTTTTTCTTGGAGGCGGCTATTAAGAGAAGGCTGTACAAAGGAGGCGCCAGATTCGAGAGGAGAACACTATTATTAGTGATCAAGAAGGGAAAATGATTTGTTCGAGTGTTAAAGCCACAATCAAGATTCAATTCCGAGTTCGATAATAATTAGTTTATTGGTTTGATTTATATTATGTTATTCGGACTCATGAACATGATTTATTATTCATATGAGACTTGTTTATTTTTCTTGAATGTGATTCTTGGCTAAACTTTTCATGCTACCTAGGTCTAGACGAACTATGATTTAATGTTTTGACTATTCGGTTTTGACTAGTGATTAAATTGTGAAGATTTATATATTTCTGTTTTGTGATTGTTTATGAATTTGTATGCTTGTCTTGGTTGTGATTGGTTGTTTGGTTAGGTGATCTTGTTAGTCTGGTTCGGAACTATTTAGATCATTCTAGGTTCGTTAATCTATTAGGTTTTCGGTCTAGAGCTTGAGATTAGAGATAATTCAAGTTTAACTAAATTAATTAAAATCAACTGAGTATAGTGTGCATCCTTTTCTGCCAACTCTAGGGATGAGTCATGATTGCTAGGTTATTAGCTAGGCGTTGTTTGGTAGTTTGGGTGACCGGTAGCTCGGATCCGGCTATTTATTCGCGTTTAGGGTTTCCTAGGTTTTCAATTATTTAACAGGTTTAGCTTCATGACCGGAGGATTTTAGAACCATAGTTGTTTTTAATCTGACAGTCGTAGGATTCGGTGTCGATAGCTCGAGTCGTTTCCAATTTAGCACTTCATCACTCTGTTCCATCTTCTATTTTGGTTGATCATCCTTAGCGGGAGGTTTTCTGGGTAGATTCGGAACTTTAGCCTTTGGTCAGAGCTAGAGGTCATGGGTTGGTCATAGGGATTCGAAGCCTAGGTAGTTCTTTTTCATCATTGTCTGCTTCCCGTCACTTCACCATCTTGCTTGCTTGTTTTGTTCTTTTGTTTACTCGCTTTAGTTTAATTTAGATATTAGTTAATTAAAACCCCCAAAAAAGTTAAAACCAATTAAGTAATTAGTTGAGTCAGAGTCTAGTTTAGCGTCGCTAGTGTCTCGTGGGTTCGATACTCGGACTTCCTTAGGCTTTACTACGTACGATAGGTACACTTACCTGTCAGTGGTCTAGCATTTAGAGAGCCTTAGTTTATAAATTTAAAACTAGAGTTTCTAGATTAGGCTAAGTTTTTATAGACCATATTCAGCACATCAACCCCTGTCCACGACAGGTGCCGAGTCCAAACTATAGTACTATCGTTGCTAGAGGCGGTATAGTGTAACACTGTATAAGCATAGTAACAAGCATTCATAGATCATGTATAACATGCGGAAGCGGTTAGCGTTGTAAAGTGTTTGCGTTGTGTGTTGACGTGTTTTGATATAGATTGTATGTAGCACCCAAAAGTGCGTTCAAAGAAAAATGGGTTCGAGTATACTCACAGTAGGTGTTTAACAAGTAAACACAACTTGATTGGATTGAAGGGATCGCGTTAGAGTTAGCCTGAGCATAGAACAGTAGCGTAAGCGTTGAACATCGTGTAAACAGTGCGTCGGATGTGATAGGTGTCGAATGGTGAGTCGAACGGATGAGTACCCATTCGATCAGATGGTCATCCGGACGGATGGTCATCCGGACGGATGGTCATCCGAGCGGATGACCATTTGAACGGATGGCCATTCGAATGAGTGTGGGTGGTTGTAAATTGTTTCGAAAATTTGAATTTTTCATCGTAGCATTTAAACAATGTAAAGTATGGATGCCAAGTCATCCGATCGGCAGGTCATCCGGACGAATGGCCATTCGATCGGATGGCTATTTGATCGAGAATTTGGTAGTTTGAAGTTTTTCGTAAAATTTTCTAAGTAAAAGTTTTGAGGTTTAACGGAGATGGCATGATGACTTGTCAAACAACGGAAACACACCAAGATCCAGCTCATTCGATTGGATGGGAATCACCCCATTCGATCAGATTCACTATTCTTGATGAAGTTTCATGTCTGACCCGTTATCGGTTATCTCTCCGGTGGAAATCCGTTTTCAAGCCGGCTCTAGACTAGAATATGAGTAGGGAGCCTGAATGTGTCCAGATTCCATCGGTTTTGAGTAGAAAAGTTGAAGAAGAGTTGAAGAAAAGTTGAAAACAGTTGAAAAGTGTTGAGATCTTGTTGAGATTCGTGTTAAATGTTTGGAAATCCTTTAGATCTGAACCAATCTTGATGAGATGATGTCACACAACAGTTTGCATAAGCAACTGAGTGAGAACCACCTTCAAGGAGTCCAAATCAGGTGATAAGAAGAAAGTGTGTGATTCTGATGCAGAGGATGATGTAGAAGTGTGTAGTGATGATGATTGTACAAGATTTGAGGAGAAGTACTTACGAAATGGCCTTGAATCGAGGGAAAGAGTGCCTGAGAGTGACTTGAGAGCGTTCGGTCGGATGGAGACGTCAAATCAGTGAAAGGGACGTGTACGACCACTATTTATAGTGTGAGAGGAGAGTTAAGGCGATGGAAGACGCGAGGTGTTTAGGTCAGATGGCCAGTCGGTAGGATAGCCATCCGATCGGATGGTCATCCGGACCGATGTCCATTCGATCGGATGTCCATTCATATAGCCGTGTTGTGCGAGTTAGTTTTCCAACTTTCGTTTCATGTGTTAAGCATTGCGTTGTGTTTTAAGCGAGTCGCGAGTAAGCATTGCGTTGTGTTTTAAGCGAGTTGTGAGTAAGCGTTGTATTGAGATAACCACATAACATAAAACAAGTAATCACACAATTAACACACATAATAACTAAGATGCATAAAAGTAAATATGCATTTTGATTTTGCGTTGAGATTGCATTGAGTTAGCGTTGCGATAGCGTTTAGTCTAAACATGCGATAAAATGCGTCTGAATAGTATGCGTTTAATGCGATAACTGCGTTTCGAATAAGCGTTGTAAAATAGCGTTGAAAATAGTTTAAACCCTTTGCAATAATAGAAATCTCGGGAGTACAAGTAATTAAGCAAGAAATGACAAATACAAGTAATGACCCGGAAAGTTGGGTAGTTACAGAACACTTCAGGGAATTCAGAAATGACTGGTATATCTTCTATCTTGGGTTTTGAAGTGTCCACTATCACTTGTGCCATGTAAATGACACATCCTCTCTTCAAACACTTGGACGCTTTAAGAAGAGATGCATTCTTAGGCAATTCGTAGTGTCGATCTCCATGAATGATGAGTGTCTCTCCAGATGGGATTTGATTTCGATTAGCTTTTTATCACAGGCAATGCGGGCTTGGTTATGGGATAACCAATCCATGCCTAAGAATATATCAAATCCCACAAGAGTCATGGGTAAAAGGTTTATTGGAATAGAATGATTTTTAATGGATATAGCGAATCCTTCAAGAATCTTGGAAGCTAATTCTATTGTACCATTTGCCATTTCTACTTCGTATGAATGTTCTAATGTTCTTATGGGCAGATTTAATAGTTCACTAAACTTAATGTCTACAAAACATTTATCTGCTCCAGAATCAAATAAGACACGTGCATATACGTTATTAATGAGAAACGTACCCGTTATAACATTTGTGTCTTTCACAGCCTCCTTTGTGGTTAACTAGAAAGCTCTAGCATTTGGTTTCTCTATTTTCCTAGGTTTAGCATTTCCATCAGTCGCACACTTGGGGAAACTGGTCCTTATATGTCCTTTCTCGCCACATTCATAGCAAACAGCATTCTTTAAGTCTTTGCACTCATGAGATTTGTGGCCAGTCCTCTTGTAGATGCTACACGGTTTTAGTTGCTGATCTGTCCGAAACTTTTCCCAGTGTCGTCTTCCATATGTCTTGCACTCAGATCTATCATCATTAGGCCTCTGTTGGTTCTTATTGGAACAAACTTTCCTTTCTTTGAGCTTTGGAAGCAGTTATCCTCACGCTTTCATTTTCCGTCATTGTCAGCTTTGATTGCCCTCCATCTCACTTCATCCTAAGTCAGTGAGAGAGATATATCCACAGCGGATCTGAAGGTAGTAGGTTTGTAGGCCTTCACCATTCCTTTGATTTCAGGGGCCAAACCACCAATAAAACACGCAATGCGTTTTGATTCAAGAGTAATTAAGTAAGGAACCAGCCTGACAGAGAATTGTAATCGAAAACATACTTCCGACAATCCATGTTCCTCATGGTAAGGGTCAAGAAGTCAGACTTTACCCTCTCAACCTCATGTGGAGGGTAGTAGGTTTCTTTAATTAGGTCCACAAACTTGGACCAACTCGTGTTATACAAGGACGCCTTCCCTATAGATTGTATCATGGCTTTCCACCAAGTCAAAGCATCGCCCTTGAAGGACTGAGATACATACTTAATAACATCTCTATCAGCACAACCGCTGATGTCAAACACAGTTTCCATCTCATCTAGCCATTTTATGGCATATATAGCTCCTTTCTACCCCGTGAAGTTGCGAGGTTTGCAGGAGACAAAGTACTTGTAAGAACTCCCTTCTTTAGTGTGTCAGGTTTCTTTCTTGGAAACACGTTTCGGTTCACTCCTCACACCCGAGGAAAAATGTGAACCCTCTGTTTTATGTGTGGAAGATGGAGGGATAGATGAGGGTTTAAAATGTGTTGAACCTGGCCCTTTAAAATTTGCCATAAAATCGGCCATTGTTTTACCGATTTTGGCAGCAATCAGGGATTGAAGGTTATCTCCCTCGTCATCGCGGTAGATGTCACACCCCGACCACGTAGAACATACAAAACGTGGCGGAAATGTCGGGGAGTGTTGTAACAGAATTAATCGTTTCAAATCCATGGCAATTAAAGTTTCGTTTTATCATCAATTATGAGAGTTTACATTGTTTAAACAAGAAACAAAAGGTACATAACATAAGTTAACTAGTTATTGTCTTGTTTTAAGTCGCTAAGGCACGAGTCCATCCTAAATGTAGCATGTATCAACAATCATTGCAAAGCAGTACCTGAAACATGTGTAAAAACGAGGTCAGCAAAGAAATGCTGGCGAGTATATAGGTTTTGTGAAAATAAGATTCATGACTTCTGTTTAAGAAAATGTTTAGTCATGAACCTTGTAATTTGATTTGCCTTTGTAAATCATTTTAAAAAGAACGATGAGTTCAGGTGATATGTACTATAAGAAAAAAATAATGCATGATTAAATGAATAACCATGTAATATGAGTTTGTATAAGATAAGTTGTTCGTAAATAAATGTCTTGTGAAAAGTATGTTATTTGTATAAAATGTTTATATGTATCAAACTGAAATGATTCAAATAACGCTGCGATATATGTAATACCATACAAACACTTATATATAGGAAGTACCAGCGGGGTATCCACCATGCTTGTATCATATTACACACGTATCGTTACTTAATCACTTATTCAAACCCAACCATCAAGATGTAAAATGTTCATGTCTAATGTAAATCTTGTAATATGTATTCAATGTGATTTGTATAAATAAATGTAAGATTAAACAAATAACCTTATAGTAGCATATTAAAAGTATACTTTGGATTTGTAAGTAACATATTAAACTATGTTTTTGGTTTCATATATAACATATCAAAATATGCTTTGGATGTGATAAATAACATATTTAACTATGTTTTGGTTTCATAAATATATGTTGGTTTTGTACAATACCACACATGAGAGTATATTCAACTATACTTTAATAGTGTGATTTAAGAATTCATTCAGACCTAGTGCATCAAAATACACCTTTGAGACTATAGGAATACCACAAAGGAAATCCCTATTTGGATGGAGCAACAAATTGGTTTCAGACATTCCATGACAACAGGAATGGGGTGTCAAATCCTATAGCGCTATATCATACTAACAATCGGTCTGGTGAACATAAAATAAGTACAATTCAACAATTTATTTTATGTTCTTTGAGAAATCAATGTTTAAACCATAGTTAGTCATTCAGTTTGTCAAATGATAAGTAATAACATGTATAATCAATTATACTTTTGGAAAACATGAAAGTAACAGATAGGTACACATGCTTCACCCCAAAACAGTTTGAAAACAGTAAAAGAGGGGAATAATGTACTCGCCTGATAATGCTTGAAGGTCTTGAACAACAACCAAACAAAGCTAGAGAGAGCACGGAATCAGTCGGCAATCTAAAACTATATAAGTAAACCGGACTTAAATCGGGAGATCGGATAGGATGAGGCTTGGTAAACCAAATGAGTATTGGAACTCATATGATATGGTTTAACAAGGCCTACATACTAAATTGAGACTAACCTAAGTGCTTTCGACCCATCGCGACCCATTAAGGTAACTTATGCTACTTTAACGCGTCGTGCGCGTGAAACGCGTTCGGACCGTCTAACTAGCCCTATGACAAGTGTTATATGCCTAAACATGTTACATAATCAGTTATGTGACAAAGGTTTAGGTTACATATGCTTAATTACCAATTATACATGAAAATGGTATTCTGGTAATTTACCTAAGGCATATAAACTACCTATCATACAACTACTCAAACGATGTGACCATAGGGTATAACCTCGGAAGGTTATTCCCTACCTACTATGGTCACCTAATGTATTTGGTCGGATCCTAATGATCGACCAAACTGGGTCGGGTTCGAAGGTATAGGCGATTTATTAGATCGCCTACCCTACGACCCTAGACAACGTGGTAATCAGTGGGCATAGTCCCAAGGGACTATGACCAACGTGATTACACCCACGTTGCGAAGTTCAAACGAACTTCGCATTGACCATAACTGGTCAATGTAGAAAGTCAAACAAAGTTTGACTTTCAGACTCGAAAGACTCGAAAAGCAATAAAAGAACGAAAGAATACTTACGAAGGGTCCCCGAATGCTAAACTCGATTCAAAAATCTCAGGTATGAAACAAATGTTTCAACTTAGAGTTTCTCAAATCAAGTTTCTTGTAAGTTTAGCAATGGGGGTGTTGGGGTATTTATAGGAATACCCGAACCGTTAGGATCGTTTCATGGAAACCGTGCCTAGATCTCACCCGTACACTTGTCGAGATGTTATGGTGACTAAATTGGCCACTCACCATAGGGTATCAACATGTGGCAAGGGATTAAGGAGTGGAGAACAGCTGTTAACAGCTGTTAATACGTCGAATCTGGTCCCGAAAGCGAAAAACTGAGTTTCTGCATGTTTTCTGTCCAGCATAGGCAGTCGCGTAGCGCGACTGCATAGGCCCTTAGGGCTCGCGCTACGCCACTGCCCCTCTGTTTCAGAAATGTTTCCAAAATGGCAGGCTTAGTCCCTGCAGCCCGTTTAAGCGATTTTTGATGCGTTTGAACCCCGTTAACCTCATTTCAAGGCTCTAAAATGAAGTTAAAGTATAGGGAACTCAAAACATGCTCAAAAATATGCCGGATGATGGTTCGTTTGGTCGTACGAACGCGATGTTCGCTTAATTACGACGGAATGCGCACAAGCGCGAAAAACGATCCAAATGACGCGACGAATGGATTTTTCTTATGGCGAACACTAAAATATAATATAGTCATGCTTTCATAAATTTTTGGATGTCCGGAGGTATTCAGAACGTAAGTTATGCGCGAAAATGCAAACTTGTGCACTTTTTGACACTTTTAGTCCCTGAATGACACAAAAGTTTATTTTAGCATACCGAACACCTCAAAGCCTATTTCTAAGCTATGTGAAGGGTATTTATGGTATGTTTAACTTATGGTCATGCTCCGGAATGTCTGTTACAGTTCAAATTGGCATACTTTCGCAGTTTGTCAACTTTAGTCCCTGTAAGCGATTAAACTTTGATTTCACCACACCAAACCTTCCAAAACTTATATCTAAGTTATGTAAAGGTTATTTAAGGTATGTTAAGCCTATTTCACTATTCCGGAGTGTTCGTTGGATTAAACTGGTTATATTTACGCATCAGAGCGCGTATAACCCTCCAGAAAGCGATTTAAAGCTTAAAATCAAACAAGAGTTGATATGTGTAAAAGATACACATAATTTTACAAATCCCAAGTATGAAATACAATATTTCATTGGTTTGGCATTTGTTTGACGGTTGAAGTGACACAGGTGTTACAGTCTCCCCTACTTTAGGAAATTTCGTCCCGAAATTTAATTCTAGAGGAAACTTGTGAAGACAGCTGTGACGGTTTCGCCTTCTAATAGATCCATTGAACCCTTAAGTAAAACTCTGGGCCATGTTAGGATTCTTAGCGAATTTGTTAACCCTTAGAGTGAATTCCTTGTGGTAGTAAAACATGAAATTTTTTGAACTATGGACAGAAGAACGTTTCTTATGAAAACTTATCACAGGAAACTTGTGTGTGCTTGAAATCAGAATTGGGGAGTGTAAGATAAAATGACATCGGTCAAGGTCCAAGACTTCTCCCGTATCATTATTCTTGTCACTATGGGTCTTAACACATGACAAAATTACCTGTGGTTTCTGTGCACTGCATTCCATAATTATGTAGGCCTCCATAATTACTTAATTCCTTGCACAGTCCGCACAGTTCATCTCAGAATGCGTAGAGGAAAAATCAATTGAATAAACATGAAATGACTCGACTAGACCACCAAAGGGTCCTTTTAATTTGATCAACGAACGATCTTTTTAACTAGATCAACCCATGATCTTATTAACTAAACCGTCGTACGATCTCCTTAAATAGACCACTTAAGGGATCTAATCATAGAATAGTACTTTAAAATCCAAGGGACTTGACTACAACGTAGAAGTCCATTAAGGATTTAAGATAGTTACTTTGGATATCCTATTATGAATCTCTCGTATGAGATATGAAAGATTTTACGAGGATTTGGATGGATCACATACAACCACAAACATGTAAGAAAACACATAAGCACAAAAATTAGTTAACTTGATTCTTTAATTTGTTGTCTTTGGGGATGGATAATTAAAGCACACTAAAAATCCAATCCATGAATTTCATTTGGTATTTTAATCATTTTCAAGGATCCATCTATAAAGATAGAAGGATTCTCAATAAAAGTTTGGCTTTGTTTCTTAAAAGAAACGAGTGTTTAGGGTTCTTGGGGAGATCACAAATATTCATAGAATGACAGAACCATACGAGTAGTTTGTCTTTGAGTTGACATCATAAGATTGTATCCAACGTTCACACAATCGTATCAGTTTTGCAAAAATAAAAACGACGAATTTTTATTTATATAACAACTGACTTGTCTTTAAACATCATAAGATAACAACCAAGGAAATAACAAAACACTAGTTGTTCACTGCCGCATCATTGTTCATGTTTGCCTCATTGATGTTAAACGCTCATCCTCGCGCCGGAGGTGCGTTAACAAGCCTTGGGCAATTGTTCCTGTAGTGGGTAAGGTCACCGCAGTTATAACATGACCCCGGAGGGAACCGTGCTTGAACAGCAGCAGGGTTTGCAGCAGCTTGATTTGCATAGCGACAAACATTGATCAAATGTCCCAAACGTCCACAGTGGGTACATTTGTGACACTGCTCTTGCTCTAGATGATGACGGTTGCACTTGTTGCACAAAGGTGCAGTACCAACATAGTTTTGCCTTTTTGCGAGGTTGTGCTGGTTGGTTTGGTGCAACCTGTTTGTCTTGAGCAGTTACAGCGCAGTTCTGAGAGGCTTTGCGCTTCTTCTTCTTGGACACCTCAGCATTTTCTTCCTTTGGTTCAACTTGAGCAGTCTTGTCAGATGGTCTTGGGTCGCCTTTTCGAAACAGCTTACGTTTCCTGATGTGGGATTCAGTTAGGGTGGCAGACAGTTCAATGGCTTGTCTGACAGTAGTAGGGTTACTGCCAGTAACAATATCCTGAACTAGGTCAGGAAGACCATCCGTATATTTCTCGATCGCTTTATCCACAGGAGTAACCATAGCAGGACACAACAGGCTCAATTCTTCAAAACGGTCAGTATAGGCTCGATGTTCACCACTGTCTTGCTTCAAATCATCAAACTCCCTCTCCAAAGCTCGCAGTTCATGACGAGGGCAAAACTCCTTATCATAAGAGCCCTAAGCTCAGCCCAAGTCTGTGCTAATGCAACCTCAGCACCGCGGTCTCTCATCACTCCGTTCCACCATGTGAGAGCCCTCTTCTGAAACACACTTGAAGAAAACTCAACCTTACGATTTTCAGGACACAGAACATGACGGAAGGTATTCTCAATGCTCTCGAACCACTGAAGAAGCCCAGTTGCTCCCTCAGAACCACTAAACTTGAGCAGTTTTGCCGAGTTGAAACTCTTAAAATTGCATGGAGTATTGTTGTTGTTGTTGGCTTGCATCATTTGAGCATAAAGATTTGGGAAGGCAACAGCCATTTGCTGCGCGATGATTTCCGCCAGTTCGGCATTTTCCATCTGATTGTCGCGTCGAGGAGGCATTCTAAAAGAGGAAACATGAAAGGAAACGAGTGAGAGATTTAGACGAAAAGAATGAGATGAAACAAATCTGATGAAAGCAAGGATAGTGGTCATTTGTTTGTTACTACAAAGCAACGAACGACCCTGGTGACTAATCAAAGTAAATGGATCAAAAATAATGTATCGCGAAGACATGCTCGCCTATAAGTGAACACTCATCCCAAGAATTCCCAGGTAAGCACAACTGGTCTCGCGTCTGATGAGATGTATACGAAGTGCTTGCCTAGACAGAAAACCCAGAATACAGGCATTCACCCTTCCAGTTTGCACGTGTTCACATTATTTAAAACCCAAAACCTTGACGAGATTTTGAAACTCAAAGGGATTCAAAACCTTACAATTGAGGGTTCCAAAACCTTGTAATCAATCATCCTAGAACAGATGATTAGTTTTCAAAGCGGTTTTGAAATTTATGTTCTTGTTGTGGTCGTCGCCTAAGGATAGGTGACGCTATTATTTTATGACTAAACGCAAGTAAACTCGCGTTAGGGTCCTAGAAAGGTTATAGACTAGGTCAAAGCATTACTAATAACCTAATTCCCTATAACCATTGGCTCTGATACCATCTTTTCTGTCACACCCCGACCACGTAGAACATACAAAACGTGGCGGAAATGTCGGGGAGTGTTGTAACAGAATTAATCGTTTCAAATCCATGGCAATTAAAGTTTCGTTTTATCATCAATTATGAGAGTTTACATTGTTTAAACAAGAAACAAAAGGTACATAACATAAGTTAACTAGTTATTGTCTTGTTTTAAGTCGCTAAGGCACGAGTCCATCCTAAATGTAGCATGTATCAACAATCATTGCAAAGCAGTACCTGAAACATGTGTAAAAACGAGGTCAGCAAAGAAATGCTGGCGAGTATATAGGTTTTGTGAAAATAAGATTCATGACTTCTGTTTAAGAAAATGTTTAGTCATGAACCTTGTAATTTGATTTGCCTTTGTAAATCATTTTAAAAAGAACGATGAGTTCAGGTGATATGTACTATAAGAAAAAAATAATGCATGATTAAATGAATAACCATGTAATATGAGTTTGTATAAGATAAGTTGTTCGTAAATAAATGTCTTGTGAAAAGTATGTTATTTGTATAAAATGTTTATATGTATCAAACTGAAATGATTCAAATAACGCTGCGATATATGTAATACCATACAAACACTTATATATAGGAAGTACCAGCGGGGTATCCACCATGCTTGTATCATATTACACACGTATCGTTACTTAATCACTTATTCAAACCCAACCATCAAGATGTAAAATGTTCATGTCTAATGTAAATCTTGTAATATGTATTCAATGTGATTTGTATAAATAAATGTAAGATTAAACAAATAACCTTATAGTAGCATATTAAAAGTATACTTTGGATTTGTAAGTAACATATTAAACTATGTTTTTGGTTTCATATATAACATATCAAAATATGCTTTGGATGTGATAAATAACATATTTAACTATGTTTTTGGTTTCATAAATATATGTTGGTTTTGTACAATACCACACATGAGAGTATATTCAACTATACTTTAATAGTGTGATTTAAGAATTCATTCAGACCTAGTGCATCAAAATACACCTTTGAGACTATAGGAATACCACAAAGGAAATCCCTATTTGGATGGAGCAACAAATTGGTTTCAGACATTCCATGACAACAGGAATGGGGTGTCAAATCCTATAGCGCTATATCATACTAACAATCGGTCTGGTGAACATAAAATAAGTACAATTCAACAATTTATTTTATGTTCTTTGAGAAATCAATGTTTAAACCATAGTTAGTCATTCAGTTTGTCAAATGATAAGTAATAACATGTATAATCAATTATACTTTTGGAAAACATGAAAGTAACAGATAGGTACACATGCTTCACCCCAAAACAGTTTGAAAACAGTAAAAGAGGGGAATAATGTACTCGCCTGATAATGCTTGAAGGTCTTGAACAACAACCAAACAAAGCTAGAGAGAGCACGGAATCAGTCGGCAATCTAAAACTATATAAGTAAACCGGACTTAAATCGGGAGATCGGATAGGATGAGGCTTGGTAAACCAAATGAGTATTGGAACTCATATGATATGGTTTAACAAGGCCTACATACTAAATTGAGACTAACCTAAGTGCTTTCGACCCATCGCGACCCATTAAGGTAACTTATGCTACTTTAACGCGTCGTGCGCGTGAAACGCGTTCGGACCGTCTAACTAGCCCTATGACAAGTGTTATATGCCTAAACATGTTACATAATCAGTTATGTGACAAAGGTTTAGGTTACATATGCTTAATTACCAATTATACATGAAAATGGTATTCTGGTAATTTACCTAAGGCATATAAACTACCTATCATACAACTACTCAAACGATGTGACCATAGGGTATAACCTCGGAAGGTTATTCCCTACCTACTATGGTCACCTAATGTATTTGGTCGGATCCTAATGATCGACCAAACTGGGTCGGGTTCGAAGGTATAGGCGATTTATTAGATCGCCTACCCTACGACCCTAGACAACGTGGTAATCAGTGGGCATAGTCCCAAGGGACTATGACCAACGTGATTACACCCACGTTGCGAAGTTCAAACGAACTTCGCATTGACCATAACTGGTCAATGTAGAAAGTCAAACAAAGTTTGACTTTCAGACTCGAAAGACTCGAAAAGCAATAAAAGAACGAAAGAATACTTATGAAGGGTCCCCGAATGCTAAACTCGATTCAAAAATCTCAGGTATGAAACAAATGTTTCAACTTAGAGTTTCTCAAATCAAGTTTCTTGTAAGTTTAGCAATGGGGGTGTTGGGGTATTTATAGGAATACCCGAACCGTTAGGATCGTTTCATGGAAACCGTGCCTAGATCTCACCCGTACACTTGTCGAGATGTTATGGTGACTAAATTGGCCACTCACCATAGGGTATCAACATGTGGCAAGGGATTAAGGAGTGGAGAACAGCTGTTAACAGCTGTTAATACGTCGAATCTGGTCCCGAAAGCGAAAAACTGAGTTTCTGCATGTTTTCTGTCCAGCATAGGCAGTCGCGTAGCGCGACTGCATAGGCCCTTAGGGCTCGCGCTACGCCACTGCCCCTCTGTTTCAGAAATGTTTCCAAAATGGCAGGTTTAGTCCCTGCAGCCCGTTTAAGCGATTTTTGATGCGTTTGAACCCCGTTAACCTCATTTCAAGGCTCTAAAATGAAGTTAAAGTATAGGGAACTCAAAACATGCTCAAAAATATGCCGGATGATGGTTCGTTTGGTCGTACGAACGCGATGTTCGCTTAATTACGACGGAATGCGCACAAGCGCGAAAAACGATCCAAATGACGCGACGAATGGATTTTTCTTATGGCGAACACTAAAATATAATATAGTCATGCTTTCATAAATTTTTGGATGTCCGGAGGTATTCAGAACGTAAGTTATGCGCGAAAATGCAAACTTGTGCACTTTTTGACACTTTTAGTCCCTGAATGACACAAAAGTTTATTTTAGCATACCGAACACCTCAAAGCCTATTTCTAAGCTATGTGAAGGGTATTTATGGTATGTTTAACTTATGGTCATGCTCCGGAATGTCTGTTACAGTTCAAATTGGCATACTTTCGCAGTTTGTCAACTTTAGTCCCTGTAAGCGATTAAACTTTGATTTCACCACACCAAACCTTCCAAAACTTATATCTAAGTTATGTAAAGGTTATTTAAGGTATGTTAAGCCTATTTCACTATTCCGGAGTGTTCGTTGGATTAAACTGGTTATATTTACGCATCAGAGCGCGTATAACCCTCCAGAAAGCGATTTAAAGCTTAAAATCAAACAAGAGTTGATATGTGTAAAAGATACACATAATTTTACAAATCCCAAGTATGAAATACAATATTTCATTGGTTTGGCATTTGTTTGACGGTTGAAGTGACACAGGTGTTACAGTAGACATGCCCCACATTGTCATGTCTATTATCAGCACCACTAGAATTTCGGCTTGCCATTAAATCAGTATTTAGACTACAGGTCAACAATAATTTATTGCTCAATGCAATTCATTTAAACATTACATTGAATGTTAAATGGAAATAATCATTGAATTCATGTCTTAATGGTTTAATAATATTATTAGCCGTGGTCTCATTTGACCATTGGGGCTATAAGGTTTGGAGATATATCCTTCACCTTTTCGGTCAGTGTGCACCACATTGTCACAACTGCCATTAATATTGCCAATAACGTAGTCTTGCCATAAAATTTAGCCTCAAACCATTAAGAAGATTTTGTTGATTTTAGATAGATCAATTAAAGTTCGAATTAAATGTCGAGACGACGCTTGAATAATTGTGAAAAGAAAATAAAAGATAATCCAAAATTTTCATAAAATAAAATAAATTACAATACTTGTCTAAAGATGGACTCTTGGATGGAGATCACAATACAATGTCCTTAAAGAATTTTTGGAAAATAACAATTACAATGAAAAATAAAACTAAATTCTTCAGTCATCTCTCTTTCCTTTAACAATCTTTGAGAGTTTTTTAATATCTTACTCGTCCTCCGTTCATTCTTTTCTGCTTGTTGTTGGATTTGTTCTGCTTGTTCCAATGCTTGATTAATAACTTCGATTTGTTGCGGTGGTTGTGGTTGCGAAACAATCGGGTACGGATATCCAGGGTTTGTACTACACGGGTGTTGGTAAGTATAAGGAAATGGAGGTTGATATAAAGCATATTGAATGATCGACTGTAAATAGGGGTCATAAGATGGAGCCGAATAATTATAATCTGTAGAGGTTGCTGTATAAGAAGTATTATATCTGGTCATATCCGGATATGTGGGAATAGGGTTATCATAACCCGTAGGTGGTGGTTGAGGTAATTCAGCAATAGGAGTAGGGTCGGAGGGTTTACCCATTTGGGGATCCTCTGGTATGGTTGGATAAGTTGGGGGTAGTGGTGGAAGTGATCCCGACCATTGCCCATCACACACTGACATTCGTGCACTGGTGCGAGGTTTCCTTGGTTGTGGTGGTGGTTGTTGTTGCTCCATTGGCTCATCCTCTTGTGGAGGTGGCAGTGTTTGAGGAGGTGGATAAGAAGGTGTTTTATGTTCAGGGGTATTATAAAAAGTGAATTAGTTGAAATATTGATTTCCCTAATTAAGACTTTGGTATGGTGAACCCGCATATTGTTAGGGCATGGATTTTATACTAAGGATCATCCATCCTGAGACCCTGGATCATGGATCCTTAATGGATAATGCAGGGAGTCTGAGGATCAAGGATCCTTAATAATGTTTATGTTTTTAATAGTTGTTCCTTATGTGTTAGGTTTACGTTTGCAGGTATCATGTGAGTTGAGTCAACATGGGAATATTAGAGGAATATGCTATTTTTGGCACGTGCAAGGGAGTCATGACCGTTAAAGGGATCGTGTGAAGACTTGCATGATTTTCGGATAGTTAGTTACTAGGATATTTTCTAATTTTAAAAGGGTTAACAAGATCTAAATAGAAACACATCAGCATACACTAGAACTCCCTGATATTCATTGGCGAAACACACACACTCACATTAGCAATTTGTTGTATTGAGCTTGTTATCTTCCAAAGTTGTAACCTTTCTTGTGCAATATAGTTGATAGTGATAGTTTTCACTATCCGAGGTTTTTTATGCCAGAGATCATTCATTGATCAAGGACTTTTTCCTCGTATAAATCCTTGTGTTCATTGTCATTTCCTTTTGATAATTGTTCATACATTTGTTCATCAAATCAAGCACTCAACCTCACAAAAAACGGACTTGGTTACATTATCCTTGTTGTGATTTTTGACTAAAATAGTTTGGCGTCCACCGTGGGGCAATTGGTGCTTCATCTTTGAAAATATTGTTCATTTCATTCATTTATGTGCATTACCTTCAACCACATGGCTTCTCAGGAAAAAAACTACTTCAAGTTCCATGTCGGAGGTCACTTTATCACAGGGCATTCCACCATTGCCTCCTGCTCCATCTACGTCTCAAAAAAATGCTGAGAATGCTCCGAAGAAGCCAACCCCCATTTTCACAAAATCAACTGTTGTTTCTTCCTCTACACCTACTAACAGTGATCTTTATTCTTTGATTTTGCAGATGAAAGGATACATGCAATAGCAAGATGAAACTAATGGAAGGACCCTTTGTGAAATTGATGAAATCAAGAAGATGAGGAAATCAGCGGAGGATCACTCCCCATTGATGCCTAGGTCATTGGATTTCACTACTCCACCAACAACCATCCAGCATTCTAAGGCATCAGGTGTCCATTATCAAGGAGGATCACCAGGTTTGCGATATGGATCATCAGCTGTCACGCAGCCTTAAGGATCCTACTTCCAGCCTCAAGGATCCTCTTATCAGCATCAAGGATCCTTCTCTAGTTCGGGAGGATATATGGGGACGCTTTTAGCTCAAGGATCCTACCCTCAACATCAAGGATCCTTATCGCAGGTTCAAGGATCCATGGAATATCCTCCAAGACCTTCAGCACCGATGTATCCTGGATCCAACATCTTCCAGGATCAAGGATCCTCAGGGAATCAACAACCCAAAAGTTCTGAAATTCGTGTGGGAGACTTCATTCCTATGCAAACTATTGCTTCATCTGGTCCCACTCTTGCACCAGAGATGCCTCATTTTGGATACACTTCTGGGATACCGATTTCAAACCAATCAGGAGGTAACACTTTCAATACATCTTATGGTACTAATCTTGGTCTCATGCAGGAACCAGGAATCAATCAGGCCATGGCTAAGGAGTTACAAAATGTTGGTGCAATGGTGTCTGTTAACTTCGTCTTAATCGAGTCTTATGTCTAGATAGGATAATCGAGCACACAACAGGGTTAGAAATTAGGGTTTTATATGTGAAAGTGGGTGATTCCGCTTGAAAGTGACACAGATCAGTTCAAGCGAAATCAACATGTTGATTCCGCTTGAAATGGAATGTGACAGGTTCAAGCGAAATCAGAACCTTATATATATGTGTGTGCTGGTGTCATTTCAAACGGAATTAGATCATATGTTCTGAGCCGAGGTGCTGTCCGTTTGTCATTTGAACTTGTAAAAGCTCAGGAAATCAGTAATAGATAAAGATTAGAAAGGAACAAGCTGTGTTGACATCTTTTACATTGATTCCGCCTTTGTACTTGATGATGAACTACTCAGATTGACTCGTCAAGGTCATACGACGATCCAACAAGTGGAATCAGAGCTCAAGACGAGGAGTTCATACCAATTCAGCTTGATTTCATCGGATTCTCACACTTCTACTCCTTCTTTTCTGATTTGAACAAATTTTAACGGTTGAAATGGCTTAAAACTCACACATATCAAGCGAAACATAGTTTTAACTAATCCTTGAAAGTATTGGACTATAATTCGATCTAAATTTGATAAAAACACATAATTCCGTTTGAAAAACGTATCGGACTTGCTGACGTCACGTTAATCCCGCTTGAAATTGTCTGTATTGTTTCAAACGAAATCACTGATCTCGCTTGAAATTGCCTTAATTCCGCTTGAGATTGTTGACTATTTCATACGGAATCACTAATTCCGCTTGAAACTACTGTTGAGTTCAAACGAAATAACATATTTCACTTCAAGTGACTTGATTTCGCTTGAACTGCTATTCCGCTTGAAAGATATTCCGTTTGAAAAGCCATAATTTCGCTTGAAGCTATTTCGCTTCAACTGATTCCGCTTGAAACTGCAATTTTCAAAATTTCAAAAATTTTTCTATGTGTTTGTTAACTGTTTCAGGTACTTAAAAGATGGATGATTTCATGAATCCTTTCTGTGATGTGTTTGCATTTACCGGTGGTTCGGGAGACGGTACATCAAATAACACGAATGAAACCACACCGACATCAAGTGCAAAGAAAACTCTCAATGACGCTTTGATTGTAGAGAGTGCCTATGGAACGTACAACAAACCTCCAAAGTTGATGGCGATTGAAGATTATAATAGGTGGGCTACAAGGTTTGATGAGTGGCTTCAAGCTTTTGCATATCCAAGCTGGAAAAGTTTAAAGAATGGTTATGTTAGAGGACGGTTTGGTGAAAGTTTGACAGATACTGATGAGATTGAAAGATATGTTGCTGAACAAAAGTGCATCGCGTTGATTCATCAGTCTGTGAGAGATGATATAATTTCGTTGATTGAATTTCAAAATTCAAAAGATCTTTGGGAGAAACTGAGGGTAAAATGTGTAGGTAGTGCTGATATAGTCAAAAACAAAAAGAAATTGTTAAGAAAAGAGTTTGATTTATTTGGTTGTTTAAAGAACGAGTCTGTTTCCAAGATGATTAAGAGATTCGGGCATCTAAAATTGGAGCCGGCAAGACACAAAATTGTATATACTCAAGAAGAGTTGGTTGACAAATTGTTTGACTCGCTGCCGAATGAACAAGAGTGGCAGTACTTTGCATTAATGCTGAAGAATACAATCAAGTCTGAAGAGTTGATAGTGGATTTGTTTATCGAAAGACTGGAAAGTCACGAGTTGGAGATCAAGAAATCTAGCAAAGTCAACAACTCATCATATCAGTAGAATGTAGAGTTGTACTAAAGAGGAAATCTACCAAAGACTGGTTCTCCAAGAACAACATTTTCTGCAGAGAATTCAAATAATGTGAATCAAGAAACTCCTCACAGTGGTTTTCATAGTGGATCTTCTTCAACAACTCCAAGCCAATCTGCATCAAAGAATCTGTTCCATTGTAACATTACTATGGATATGAAGAACGCTCAAAATTTCAGTGAAGAGTCAGCAAAACAACAGATGGTGTTCTTAGCGTCAGTGTTAGAATCGTACGAGAGCCTCGTGGCGGGCAAAATTGGAAACACCAACCTGACTAAGGAGGACTATGATCAAATAGATCCTGAAGAGATGGAACTGATCGATATCAGGTGGTGTATGGCCAGTGCAGTCCAGAGAGCGCAACGGTTCATGGAGATTACTGGGAGACATTCTATTGGTGGGTCGTCTACAAAACTTGGCTTTGACAAATCAAAAGTCACGTGTTTCAGGTGTAAACAAAAAGGACATTTCAAACGTGAATGTTGTAACTCTCCTGCTGATGATATTGCAAATCCATTTTGCGAGGATTACTACAAAAGAGCGATCTATCATCAGAATAAATCAGAACCGCCCAGAATGAAGCAGCTTGAGGATGCCCCCAAAGAAAAATCAAGAGCTCTTGCTGTTATTCATGATGACGAAGGTTTTGGTTGGAGTGAACTGCTACCAGAGGAAGATGCAGTAGGATACGCTTTCGTACCAGAAAAGATTACTCCTTATAAAGACACCAGAACTGAAGAAGAAAAATACCTCAGTAGAAAGGGTAGAGCAGAATTCAATATGATGAGATTATCTAAGGTGTTCAGTGAAGCCAGGAGAGCAAAGAGATGGGATGCTGATAGAGAATGTTACCTTGATCCTCAAGGAAACATTGCTATTGACGCAAAAACTCTTAGTATAGAAGCTTTCATTGAGGAATTTGCTGAAGAAGAAGCATTACAGAGAGAATGGTGGGGAGGTGGAGAAGAGAAAGAAAAAGAGAAAGAAAATGAGTCGCAGTCTAAGAAGATTGATGAAGGGATTATTGATACTTCACAAGAATTCACCACTGAAAACTTCGGGAAAATGGCTGACAAAGTGCTTGCTGCAAAGGAACTTGAGGTAGACTCTAAGTCTGAAACTGAGTCTAAAAGCAAGGTCAGTCCAAACAGTTCAACAAGAGAGTCAGGTAAGAAAGTCAAAGGTGATAGTGACTGCAAAAGTTGCATAAAAAACTGCAAGTTTGGTAGTACACTCACTTATCTTAGTGATACAAAGGTTGAAGAACTGACAACAAGAGTCAGAAAGGTTGAAGATCAGATTCTAGCCCGTGATAAAATGCTAAAAGCTTCAAATGATCGAGCTAAAAAGTTAACTGAGAAAATTGAAAATGATAAAATTGAAGTAGAAAGAATTAGGAAAGAAAACAAAAAGCTAATTCTAGAAAATCGTCAAATCTCAGAAAATTTTGACAAACTAAAACGAACAGTAAAAGATTCTGATGAAAGAAACGGTAAAACCAATAAAGAAAATGAGCATTTAACTGTTGTTCTGAGATACAAAGAAGAGCAAATCAACCAACAACTGGATGAGATTGCTAAATTGAAGCTTCAGTTTGAAGAAGCTAAGATTGAGAATGAACGTATCAATCTGAAATTAACCAGTTACAACTCCGCAAGCTTTGTTTTACAACACATTGTTCCTAAACCCATCGGGAAAAACAAAGCAGGCGAAGATGTATATGCTGATGGAACTGGGGTTGGGTATCATCAGGTTCCACCGCCAGTGTTAAATAATTTTTCAAAGAAAACATCTGGGTTGGTTAATGATAAAGATGAAATAAATGAAATAAAACTTCCAGAGTCAATTGATGTTACATTTTCTTCATCTGATGATAGTGTTCAAACTGAGATTGTGCAAGGCATGGCTGAAAGTGTTTTGAAGTCTGATAGTGATTCAGTTGAGGATGAAGAGTGTTTTCTGGACAAATATATTCCAAAATCAAAGTCCAAAAACAACTTACATGAAGAACCACATCTTGTGATGTACAAGATGGTAGGATCGGATAAGTTGTATTCGGATTCCGAGTTTTCACTGGAAAATGTTAATGTTGCTAAATTGACAAATGTGTTCAAACTGGTTGAAATTGATATGTCTGAGATTGAAAGTTTAAAACAGACAAAGAGGCAAATGAATTTAGAAAAAGATAAAGCTTACTACAAGAAACTAGTTGTTCCACCGCGTTTTTCTAACAACTATCAAAACAGATGGTCGGGTGGATATCTGGGTGGTAAGAATTATCAGAAAAAGAATGTTCAAAACAAGAAGTTTGCTGAGAAAAAGGTGTTTGTGAACAGTTCAAGTTCACTTTCTGATGAAGAGTCTGAGATTTTTTCAAAATCAAACAAAGAGTTCTTTGAGAAGAAAGCATCGCAGCCTCAGTCTGAAGGCACAAGTCGGGTAGTTGACACTCGAACATGCTTCAAATGCAACAATGTTGGGCATATTGCACGAAAGTGTACCAACTTGAAGCCTAAGACTGAAGTTGTGATGAATTCAAGAAAGAAAGATGATGTGAAGGGAAAAGCTCCATTGGTTGTTGAGAAAAAGGTTTTGAAAAATGACAACAACAAGATCAAAACTGAACCTGTTAAGAATATGGTAACTAAAAATGACAAGTTTTACAAATGGGTTGCTTCATCTCAACAAACATGGAAGCCAAAAAGTTTTTCAAAACCAAAGGTTTCAGAGTCAAAAAAACAATCGTCTTCTACCACTCCGGTAAAGATGGATGTTCCTTTGGATTATTATGAACAATTGGAGAAACAATCTTCTACTCCACCAGAGAAGAAGAATGTTCAAAAGAAAAATCAACCGACTGATCGACCTAAGAAAGATGAGTTTTTCTTATACAAAAAGGTTGTGGTTGGATCTGAAGATAGCTTGAAGATGAATGACAAAAATTTTCCGCCACTTTACATTGCAAAAACTCACTTAAATGTCAAGTTACACGAGTCAAAAGAGGCTTGGGTGGCATCAACTTCTAACTAAATTGTTTTTGATATGTGCAGGAGCTTCCAAGATCCGTTTCACGATGGATTATGGATAGTGGAGCTTCTCGGCACATGACAGGGAAGAAAACCCTACTGTATGATGTTAGAGGGTTTAATGGAGGTTATGTGGGATTCGCAGGTAATCAGGGTGGTCGAATAGTTGGAAAAGGAACTTTATCCAATGGGATTGTTACGTTTGAAAGAGTAAATTACATCGTCGAGCTTGAAAACAATCTTCTGAGCATATCTCAGATTTGTGATCGCATGTATACTACGCACTTTACAGACAAAGAATGTTTGATCTTGAAACCAGGATTTGTTATCCCTGAAGAATGGATTATCATAAGAGCACCTAGAGTGAATGATCTATACATGTTGGACATGAGTGTAGCCACTACAACCACGGGTCAAGCACACTGTTTTGTGTCAAGAGCAACGGAAAAAGAGTCAAAGTTATGGCATCGAAAGATGGGCCATATTCACTTGAGAAAAATGAATCACCTGGTGCATAATGACTTAGTTACTGGTGTTCATGTGAAAGGTTTTCATCTGGAAGGGGAGTGCATTAGCTGCATAAAAGGCAAGCAAAAGAAGAAATCGCATCCTCAAAAGAAAGTCAACTTAGTCTCAAGACCATTAGAGAGACTCCATATGGATCTGTTTGGTCCAGTAAACGTCAAAAGTATTACCGGGGATCTCTATTGTCTAGTAGTAACTGATGATTATTCCAGATTTTCATGGGTATCATTTCTAAAGTCTAAATATGAAACGTTTGATAGTTTGATGGCATTGTTCAGAAAAAATTGAAAACTTGTACCAAAGGCGTATCAGAAGAATCAGAAGTGATAATGGTACTGAGTTCAAGAACAACAAGATGGAAGAATATTGTGATGAGAGAGGTATATTGCATGAATTTAGTGTCCTGTTCTTTCTTTCATCTACTCCATTCTGCTGCGGAGTGTAAGAAGCAGTCTCAGCTGCATGCTATACACTCAACCGGGTTCTCACTGTAAAGAAATTCAACGAGACATGTTTCGAGCTGATCAATAACCGCAAACCGAACCTGAAGTATTTAGAACCGTTTGGGTCACCCTACACAGTTCTAGAGCCTTTTGGAAAATTTGGTGCAAAGAGTATTGAAGGAATTTTCGTGGGTTACTCAAGTCCACAAAAGCGAGTCTTTGTTCCAAGCTTGAAGCGGATCATCGAAGCACAAAATGTTGAGTGTCAGGGGTATACTATGCCACCTCAAAATCCCGGTGCTTCATGGCGTTTTAATTACGATACTTTATGGGATTCGTTTGACATGGAAGAAGAAAAGGAAGAAGAAGATTTCTTTGACGAGTTGGATATTCTAAGAGAGTATGAGTCTTATCAGGAAAGGTTCCCAGCTGAGTATTCAAGACGACCGCAACAAACTTCAAATGATGATGAAGCAGGTCCAAGCAATGCTGGAGAACATGATGATATTCAACAAAATGAAGTTGCTCATGATAATCAGACGGCAGTTAATAATAATCTAGAATCTGATGATAGACCGATATTCGATCATGGTGATTCAGATTCTGAGGTGGAGCAAATTCAGATTTCAAGTCAAACAGTTCCAGTTGATGAACAAGGTGCAAATCAAAATGTCACAAATTTGGAAGGCGAGGTAGATGTTCCAGGCGAGGTGATACCGAGAACTCTTTCATACCATCCAGAAGAGCTGATCATTGGAGAATTACAATCAGGAGTTCGCACTAGACGACAAATTGACCAAGGCCTTACTTGTTTTTATTCTACAGTTGCTCCTTTACAAACTGAGTTTTCACTAAGTTGTTTTATTTCGCAGATCGAACCGCGAACATACAAAGAGGCGCTAACTGAAAATTCTTGGGTCAATGCTATGCAAGAAGAGTTGAGTCAGTTTGAGAAGTTAGGTGTGTGGAAGTTAGTAGACTTGCTGATGGTCAAAGGAAGATAAACACCAAGTGGGTGTTCAAGTGCAAGAGGGATGATCAAGGGGTTGTTGTTCGTAACAAAGCTCGACTCGTAGTCCAGGGCTTTAGTCAGCAGGAGGGTATAGATTTCACCAAAGTGTATGCTCCAGTGGCTAGACTAGAAGCGATTAGAATCTTCCTAGCATTTGCATCTTGGAAAAATTTCAAAGTTTATCAGCTAGATGTTAAATCGGAGTTTCTCTATGGGAAGGTAAAAGAGGAGGTATATGTCGGACAGCCACCGGGCTTCACCGATCCAATCCACAAAGACAAGGTCTACTTGCTGGACAAAGCGCTGTATGGTTTACACCAGGCCCCGAGAGCTTGGTACGAGACATTGTCTCAACACCTGCTAGCCAACAGTTTCATCCGTGGAAAAGTGGATGCCACTCTCTTCACCAAAGAGGTCGACGGACATCTTCTGATAGTTCAGATATACATGGACGACATCATATTTGGGTCAACAAATAAAAATTTGTGCAACGATTTTGAACAAGTTATGAAGCAGAAATTCGAAATGTCATCGATGGGTGAGATGAAATTATTTTTTGGACTGCAGGTTGATCAACTGCCCAAAGGAATTTTTATACATCAAACGAAGTATGTTCATGATATCTTGGAGAAATTCGGGATGTCAGGTTCTACTCCAACTTCCACTCCATTAGCGACAATTCATGGGATAAACCCTGATCTCACCGGAGAGAAGGTAGATGAAACGTTGTATCGTTCCATGATCGGATCGCTAATGTATTTGACAGCTTCAAGACCCGATATTATGTATCCAACCTGCCTCGCAGCGCGGTTTCAGTCTAATCCTAGAGCTTCGCATATGGTGATTGTGAAAAGGATATTACGCTACCTGAAAGGAACTCCATCATTGGGGTTGTGGTATCCAAGAGAAGGCGATTTCACGCTCGAAGGGTATTCTGATTTTGATTTCGGATGCTGCAAAGTTAACGCTAAATCAACAACAGCGGGGTGCCAGTTTTTCGGATCACGTTTGGTCAATTGGCAATGCAAGAAGCAGACCTCTGTGGCTTTATCCACATGTGAAGCTGAGTATGTATCTGCTAGCAGTTGCTGCTCTCAGATCTTGTGGATCCAGCAACAGATGCGCGACTACGGTTTGCAATTTCTTAACACTTCTATCTTTGTTGATAATGAGGCAGCGATAAACATTACTAAAAATCATGTTCATCACGCTAAAACCAAACACATTGAAATTCTTCATCACTTCATTCGCGATTGTTTTGAGAAGAAGTTGATACGAATTGAGAAAATCCACACTGAGGAACAAAAAGCTGATTTACATACCAAAGCATTTGATAAAACACGTTTTCAATACTTGCTAAAACTGAATGGTATGAAGCTTTTATCGGTGTTGGAGGAGATTCTTGGTGTTGATGAAGGAGACATTGTAGATGATGTTGAGAAGCAATCTGCAATGATTTGTCGTTTTTTACTTGTTTTGGTATTTAGGGGGAGAGTAGGGTAATATTTTCAGAAAATACAAAAACAGTAAAAAAAATTTCAAAAATATAAAAACATGAGATATTTCATAATCCAAAAACAATAGAAAAACAGAAAAGAGCTTGTGTAAAAAGGGAAAATGACAGTACATCGGCTTAACGGTTACGGTATGCTAAAGAATTGTAATGTTTAAAAAGTCTTAAACAGTCTCACTGATGATGTGCCGATAGGTTTTTACACATTTAGTAGGTTTGTTTGGGATATAAACCTAAATCTTTACTTACTTATTTCGTGGGGAACACTACTTGGATATATAGGTAACCCCTGAAATCTTGTTTGAAAGATCCCTCTTTCTGAGATACTAGGTCTTTATACTCAGTGATATGTGGGGTATTATCCCGGGACTTCTGATAATGCGGAAGCAATGGCCTAGTCCCCGAATAATACTTTCTGCATTGCTTGAAATATTGTTAGGATCGGAGGCTCTCATGATTGTGTTTGTTTGTGAAAATTGAACAACCAATGAATATGAAACCATGTAAAGTGCAGCGGAAATGAACAACAAACTTTGTAAACACAATCAAAGAGAGAAACAGTTTTGATAAACGCATGCTTGACATTAAGTTGAAAGATTTACAATACAAATCAAAAGATTGCAAACATGCTTACAAACCAAGCTCCCCCTCCGCCTGATACTCCATGGTTGGTTGCACAAGATGAAAGGATTGAATTGAGGAGAAGAACTCGCTCAAAACGATCAAATGTAACAGTACAGGGTACAGTTCCATTTATAGGCAAACCAAAACCACTGAGGCATCTCAGCTGACGTCACCATGAAAGCGACGTCTAACAGCCTAACAACCTGTAACAACTAATCCTATACAAACACTGCTAATCTTAACCACTGACTATATATAAAACAGATGACACACTAAACTACTGCTCTCTCTTTACATCAGTGCTTTCCTCATGGTTGATTAGTCCTTGATTTGGTAGTGCTTTGTCATCAGTAGATTGTACCAGCAATGCTTAGTTCTCAGTAGTCGTCTGGGCTTCATCAGTAGTTTTGAAGAACAACAGCAGTTGTATCCGGGCAGTGGTTATAAGACCATCAGCTGTTATAATCACTTTCAAGGGAGAAGACTTCGTGTAAACATCTGCTTATTGTGAATCCACTGTTGTGAACTAGTTTTGGCTTTCATTATCTGTTCCTCTGGTAGGGTTCAATCCTAACAATCTCCCCCTGGAACAGATAATGCCAAAACACTTCATTATTTTGGATCTTTATTCCTCATCAGAAGTTCCCTTGCTTGTCTTTTAAATTCTTCTTCAAATTCTTTGGAACTCGTGTCATCCTCATCCCTGCATAATGAAAGTTCAAGGAGATCCTTCAAATCTTCAACACTAAGGCCTAGTGCTTCTTTCCTTGATATGTACTTCATTTCACCATTGGATCTGACCAGGGTCAATACATGGGTCTTTTGATCAGAGAGCCACTTTAGTACTTTTGAACCCAATGGGTTTCTTGGGAGAGATTTATTCTCTGATGAGCTTGGAGATTTTGGCCTTGAGAAAAATTGTAAAGCAGTATCCTGAACTTCAGACATTCGTTTAAAAGCCTCTTCTATGACTTCATTTGCTGCAGCTATGTCTTCTGCAGCTTCTTGTTCAATCAGCTCTTGCCTTTTTCTTTGTTTAAGTTCAGTGTCTGAGATATCTGCTGCAGGTTTGGTTAATACCTTTTTGATAAGGTTTTGAAGGCTCACTGAACTCTCTTCTTTTAGATCCATTTTCTTGATGGCTTCTGTGAAGTACTCAGCTTCCTTTTCTTTTTCTTCTTCACTGGTCAGCAGTTTTCCTTTTTCTTGGTTTTCCACAAGGATAGGGTTATCTGCTGATGTGAGCAGTGTTTTAAGATCATCCAGCTATTGTTCTATCTTGTTATAGTCTGGCTTTTTAGAAGTGTCTGAGACTGTTATCCTTCTTTTCTTCAGCCTTTCATAAGCCTCATCGGTATACTGCTTCGTCCACTTTGCTATGGCTTCAGCAGTATCAACTTTAGCATCTACCAGTTCCTGTTTTTTCTTTTTATACTCAGAAGTGAGATCAGCAATTAGCTTTTTGTATTTTTTCCAATTTGGAGCTGTCTTCTTCTTTCTTGGATCATTTTTAATCTTTTCAATCCTGTTTGCTTCATGCTTCAAAGCGACTATTGGCCATTCTTCAAATTTTTTTTCTTCAGCTGGATATAATTTTTCTTTCATGATATATGCAATATATTCTTTTGTCATCTCTTTTCGTTGATCTGCCTTTTATTTACTCAGATCTTGTGCATAATCTTCCATCAGGTAGACTTTTGTGAGTAAAAATTCCAATTTCTCAGAAATGGCTTTATCACCTTGATCTTTGCATTCGAGTTTAGCTCTAATCTTTGCTTGCCTTGCTTTCATCTCGAGATATTCATCCATGTCTTCTGGAACTATGAAGCCTATGAGAGAAGGAAATCTTCTTTTTGAAGGATCATCCTCGGTGTAAAATTATCTCATCTCATTTTTTACAGCATCTAGTTCCAGTGGATATTTTGCAGCAACAGGATCATATTTTTCATCAGTTGCCTGAGTTGTTTCTCTTTTTCTTTTGTGAAGCTTTATGGATGGAGGTAATTTTGGTTGTGATGTAGGAATGATGAGAGCAGTGGTGGATGGTTGACAAACAGCTGTTGAAACAACTGGTGTTTCAACCTCTGTTGTCATTACACCTACTGATTTGTCAGTAGATGTCTTCTGCTTTTGAGCAGGGGTTGAAGGTGGTGAGGTAGTTTTTGATGGTGGTGATGGTGGTGGTAAATCATCAGGTATGAAAATCCTTCTCCTTTTTATTGTAGGAGGGGCTGATGATGTCTTGGGTGGATCAGTGGTTTGAGTGATGGAGAGTGTCTGACTAACAGGTGTTGAAACAACTGGTGTTTCAACCACTGTTGTCATTACAACAGATGTTTTAACATCTGCTGTCTTCTGCTTTATGGCAGGAGGCGGTGGTGGTGATATGATTGTAGATGATGATGGTGGTAGGGTAGTGGTTTTGCTGGTGTGTGGTGAAGTTGTATGTGTTGATGAGATGACAGCTGTTTGACTAGCAGTTTTTGAAACCACTGGTGTATCAGCTGTTTGGATGGAAATATGAGATTTTGTGGTTTGAGATTTGGAACCTTTTGGAAGTGGTTTAGATGTCTGTTTTGCTTGTTCTAGTTCAATATACAGGCCATCTTCTATTCCCTTCTTTTTCAACTTGATTTTCTCCCCCTTTTTGGCATTATCTGGAAGGGGGTTATCCATGAAGAGTATAGTGGAAGGAACTTTTCCAGTGTTGCTTTGGATATGAGCCTTGATAGCTTTGATGTCTGCTTGAGTATCTTTAAATCTTGACTCCACCATGTTTGTCAGCATTTTTACATGTATTTCATGCTGCTGGTCAACCATTTGTTTTTGCTTTTCAAGCAGGGGTTGGAATAAGTTCCACAACTCATTTGCAGCAGGTGCAGGTTGTGCAGATGCTTGAGCTGGAGCAGCAGTGGATTGTGCTTTTTGAGCTTTTAGCAGCTGTTGCACCATATCCTTTATTTCAGCAACTGATGTTTCAAGTTTCTCAACTCTGTCCGTCAATTCCTGATATTTTGAATCATCATCCAATTTAATTGAATCATCTATTTCCCCACCAGCAGTGCTTGTATCAATGTGTGACTTAGGAACTGAGTCCCAAAAATCACCCATTGATGCCCCTTGTTCTTGGTATGGGGACTTCTTTCTTCAGCACTTGATAACCTTGTTATTTTATCAGTGGTCAAAACGTACTCACTAGTGGTTACCAGAGGTGCTATGGAAGAAATTTCCTTTAAGGGAGTCTTACTAATGAAACAACTGTCCAACTGAAGATCTATTGATCCATCACTTGTAGTTGCTGCTCCACTTAAACTACCACCAAGAGTTGTAGCTCAAGGGGTGTAACCTCCTCAGTTGTTGCTGGGATAGCAGGGGTAGTAGCATCAGACCCAGTCACTTGTGGGAGTATACTCTCAATGATAGGTGATAGAGAGGAACTGGTTTGTGTCTGAGCTATAGCGACTGCATGCAACAAAGGTATTATGGATTGTGGTAATATGATTGGTGAGGGTATGGGTGTTGAAATAGACATGTCCTTGGGATCAGGACTGAGGAAGATGGATCCAATTGGGTCCAGAGCTTCATATTGTGGGGTCCCTGTGCTTACAACCTGAACCTTTTGTGAGGATGCAGGAGGAGTTTGAGGCAATGGTGGAGATCTTTCTACCAACTGCTGTGAGGAAGTAGCAGCAGTGGTTTGCGGTGACATTTGTTTTGTCACTGGCAGTTTCTCTGGGATCTCATCTTCCAGAGTTGCCTTTGTTTTGGATTTGGTGGGTTTTCTGGATGTTTTCTTTTTGGTCTTTTTGGTAGTGGCAGGTGTGGGTTTCAATGCAGTGGTAGTACTGCTATGATCACCTGGAGCAGTGGGCTCAGCAGCAGATGTCTGGGGAGCAGTGGTAACTGCTAAATTCTGCTCAGACACCTCTGCTTTTGTTTTTATTGGTGCCATCATTCTAGAAAATGTTTCAGTTGTTAACCCTTTTATTTGAAAATAGGCACCTTGTTTGAGCAAATTTTCATTTTCTTTTCCAAATTTTTGTGTAAGATAGTAGCTTAGAAACCTTGGAAAAAGTAAAAATGATTTGCTATCAACATTTTTTACCAAGTCATTAAAGATCTCCTGGGAATAGTTGTAATTATCATTCTTTAAAATAGCATAACCCAGACATTGAATCTTCAATGGTATTTCGTTAAACGCAGTTGTTTTATTTGAAACACACATTAAAAGTGTGTGAAATAAAAACCTTGGTGCAGAAGGAAAGTAACCTTTTTGTAAGGTATCTACCTTTGATTGTTCTGCATATCCCCTTTTTAGAAAATCAGCTTTCAACTCATTTTTGGGAAAAGATGTTTTACCTTTCTGATCATCGAGTTTGAAGACTTCTGAAATGGATTGAGAAGTAATTTGAATCGCTTTACCCTGTATGGAGGAGTTGATGGCTACTACTTTATCGTCTTGTTTTTCAAGCGTAGCATTTTTCCAAAACACTCTCTGGGTTTGTAAGTAAATGGGAACATCTGCGGTTAACAAAGTTTTGTACTTTGATTCAGATAAGGTGTCGATGATGGAATCGAAGGTGTGGTTATTTGTGAGTTTTGTGAGTAGATCCAAATAGTTATGAGGGGATTTGTATGATATTTCAACGGGTTCAGCGGCCGTTTGAGCGACCTCTTTGGAAGATGATGGTGATTTTGGTTTTGATTTTGATTTTGATTTTGATTTCGTCATTTTGAAAAGGAAGAAGAAGAAAAGAGAATGATTTGGGATGGAGGGTTGAAAACTGCTTTGAGAAGAGAATTTTAGAATTCAATTCGACAGTGTAAAACCCTGTTTGGGGGTTTTGATCAGGGTTTTATTTAGGAGAAAAAAAATGAGTGCTGATGTGGCAGCGGTTACAAAGATCTGAGGGCTAAAAACTGACCACGTGCCAACCTCTGATGAAGTGGATGAAGAGTGGAGAATAGTTTTTTTGAGAACCACTGATGTACCAAGCCTCAGTAGTTACAACGGTAATAATGTGATAACAGTGGATGATTTTTACTATCAGTAGATAGCATATCAGTGGATAAGACACTGATTTTGAACATCAGTGCTTGCCAATAAAATGAAGAATCAGTGGCTGACTTTCAGCAGTGGACAGAATTTAGGAAACAGATGTTGGAGCAAAACAGTGGTTAGGGGTAAGGTAATGGTAATGATTTGAAAGACTAGTATGTCAGCAACTGTTTTGAGAATTTTCATTCAAGGTTTTGCCACATGCCATTTACATATTTTGAAGCTTTTACAGCTCCCTGACAGTGGTTTAGTACCCCAGATGATGTAAACTTTTTACCAAGGCTACTCATTCTTGCCATAATATTTAAGTTAAAAACAAGAGTACCCCAGTATTTCAAGGTCTTTTGGCAATCAATCCTTGATCAGTTTTAAGACAAACTTGAGTTAGATATGACCTTGATACTTGTACCAATTTCCTTTTGATCTGTTTTGAAGATAATATAACCAAAAAAAATAAAGGTTATACATCCTGACAGGAGATTGAAACCTTTACTATCAAAGACCAGTAAAGGTTCAAAATATATTATTCTAAAAAATGAAGAATGATATATCCTGCCTTATTCGAGAGAATCCTTTTTTGAAAAATAAGTAAAGGATTTTCTGAAAACAACATCAAAAGAATCTGGTATAATTTTCCACTGAAAATCCTAATCATATCAATCTCAAGCTTATTAAAATGGTCAGTGGTTTGACAACAGTGGTATGAAATTTTAAATTCATTTCGACCACTGTTTGGTACCATTCTCTTGTTGATTGATTGACAACAGAAAAATGAGGACACAAGATCACATGAGTTTTTGAAAACCCTGGTGTAGATTTTGTTACCATGTGATAATTCTGAAAATTTGTCTAGTCCTTTTGAAAGTTTATTCTCTGCGAATACTATTGTTACCTGAACCTTTTCTTGAACCAATGAATGCACACAGTTGCTTAATAACCATTGTTACCCCATTTTTTTTTACTCTAAAGCGTTTTATATTTATACTCTTTTCTTTTGACTTCAAAAGTTTTGAGATAAACACACTTTTAGAGTTTTTATGATTATCTTCTTCCCTTTTTACCCTTCCCATTCATAAGTACTGAAATACTCACTGGGAGGCATTATTGAAGGAATACTCATTCCAAAATCATTTTGCAGTAATGTTTTGAGAGATTTGGTCATTTATACACATGCTCATGCCAAATTTCACATCACCTATGATCTGGACATTTTTTACCCCTGATTTTCTTAATGTAATTTTAACTAGGTTGGTTTGTTCCTTTTGAGGATCTCAACCTATGTTTCATCACATAAGATTAAGTGACTAAAGTTTTAATTTCCCTCTCTTTCGTTAGCAAAAACACTAATGTTTTTATGAACATAGGTTTTTGTTAATCCGAGGTTCATACTTTAGCATCTAATATAGTGAAAACATCACAAATTTCATAACAGCAGTTGAAATCAATTTTGAAAAGACGAAATAATATCATAGTTTAACAGATATGTTTTCAGATCTGAAAACTATGAGTGACTTATGTATGACATCACTTGTTGTGTGAAATTTGTGTATCTTATGACATCTTAGTTGTTTTATAGAGTTTTTGAATAGTATTTTTGAACTAACTACTCGTTACTCTGTTTTTCAACTGAATACAACCAACCTTAGTATCAATGAATCTTTGAGCTGAACTGTTATGTCAAATTGATTGTTAGATCGAATTTGACTGTCCGGGCTCTGATACCAATTGTTAGGATCGGAGGCTCTCATGATTTTGTTTGTTTATGAAAATTGAACAATCAATGAATATGAAACCATGTAAAGTGCAGTGGAAATGAACAACAAACTTTGTAAACACAATCAAAGAGAGAAATAGTTTTGATAAACGCATGCTTGACATTAAGTTGAAAGATTTACAATACAAATCAAAAGATTGCAAACATGCTTACAAACCAAGCTCCCCCTCAGCCTGATACTCCATGGTTGGTTGCACAAGATGAAAGGATTGAATTGAGGAGAAGAACTCGCTCAAAACGATCAAATGTAACAGTACAGGGTACTGTTCCATTTATAGGCAAACCAAAACCACTGAGGCATCTCAGCTGACGTCACCATGAAAGCGACGTCTAACAGCCTAACAACCTGTAACAACTGATCCTATACAAACACTGCTAATCTTAACCACTGACTATATATAAAACAGATGACACACTAAACTACTGCTCTCTCTTTACATCAGTGCTTTCCTCAAGGTTGATCAGTCCTTGATTTGGCAGTGCTTTGTCATCAGTAGATTGTACCAGCAGTGCTTAGTTCTCAGAATTCTTCTGGGCTTCATCAGTAGTTTTGAATAACAACAGCAGTTGTATCCGGCCAGTGGTTATAAGACCATCAGCTGTTATAATCACTTTCAAGGGAGAAGACTTAGTGTAAACAACTGCTTATTGTGAATCCACTGTTGTGAACCAGTTTTGGCTTTCATTATCTGTTCCTCTGGTAGGGTTCAATCCCAACAAATATAGCACCACCCTCAGCATAAAATGACGAGACAATAAAATTGCTAATCAATGCTGTTGTAAAAAAAGATCCTCTAAAAGGGACCCACTAAAGTCGAACCGTCATCTCTCTGCTGAACGAAAGTTCTGACCTGAGCTCTCACGGTCTCACAATTTAACCCTTTACAGATATCATCTGTGGTATACTCACCTGTAAGACTGAATATTGGGATCTGGATACGGGAGTATATTCAAGAGGTGGGACACATGAATAAGTTTAAGTCTCTAAAATACTTAATCCGTATCCTGGACATATTGAAAACTGTGTAAGAATTTAAATGGACCAGTATATCGACAATCTAAGTGAATTGTTTAATTCTGAGTATGAAATTAAAGCTTAATGGTACTTGTGACTTGTCGAATAGCTGATATGATTTCCTTACATGCTCACCAAAAATATGTTTGTAAATAGTTTACTTTTACTGCATTTTATTTCTATTATTCATTTCTAGCATAGAAACTTGATTCGAATTGAAGCAGATGCAGGAAGTTTCTAGGCTGGAGGATGAGTTTGGAGCTAATCATGATAATTGAGAAAATAGAAAGTCAAAACAAGTTCATTAACTTGAAACTTGTAAATTTTCAGAAAATTTCTTTGAAAAAGTTGAACAAATGTCAGTGTGATTTATCTCAGATCAACCAAGGTCATTAAGTTGGACTTGGTAGATAAATTGAGTAATCAGGGTCATTAATTTGGACCTGAATTCTTAAATGGATTTCTATATACTGATAAGACCATCTAATGAGTTTGAATGGTAAGTTAGGATTGAAATTGTTATTGTCATATATCTTATATTTAGGTAGAGTTTGTACAGGTAACAGGTATGTATTTGAGAAAGCAGCTAAGCAAAATCCCAGCCTACTGATAGGGGGAGTCTGAAGACTTAAAGTTAGATGCAGTTCCTGGATCTACATTCAAAGGGGAGCTTGAAGGTGTTAAAGATTCAGATTCTGTGATTCATGTTAGCTGTTGATTAAAGATAAAGATTGAAGGGAGCTTTTACAATGTCAAGACAATTTGGAAAGAGAAAAAGACTAAAGAATCGACGCCGAAGACTTCGTCAACATCCAAGGGGGAGTCTGTTGGTGCACTGGTGTCTGTTAACTTCGTCTTAATCGAGTCTTATGTCTAGCTATGATAATCGAGCACACAACAGAGTTAGAAATTAGGGTTTTATATGTGAAAGTGGGTGATTCCGCTTGAAAGTGACACATATCAGTTCAAGCGAAATCAACATGTTGATTCCGCTTGAAATGGAATGTGACAGGTTCAAGCGAAATCAGAACCTTATATATATGTGTGTGCTGGTGTCATTTCAAACGGAATTGGATCATATGTTATGAGCCGAGGTGCTGTCCGTTTGTCATTTGAACTTGTAAAAGCTCATGAAATCAGTAATAGATAAAGATTAGAAAGGAACAAGCTGTGTTGACATCTTTTACATTGATTCCACCTTTGTACTTGATGATGAACTACTCAGATTGACTCGTCAGGGTCATACGACGATCCAACACAAAAGCTTAAGGATATGATATCCAGTGTCCCAGGAGTGGTGAAACCCATTCTTGAGATCCCGAATGGAAGTCACAAGGTGTCTCGCTTTGCACCACCCATATGTAATGCTGAGATACCAAAACAATTCCAAACACCTAATATGAAGCTGTATGATGGTACCACCGACCCAGAAGAACATGTGGCACAATACAGGGAAAGAATGGAGATTAACCCCATTCCAGAAAGGTTAAAGGAAGCCTGTCTTTGCAAGGGTTTCGGATCCACACTAACTGGATCAGCTTTGAAATGGCTGCTAAGTCTTCCTTCTTATTCAATTACTTCATTTTCTCATTTAGTTAACTTGTTCAATAATCAATTTTCATGTAGTAGAACATTTGAAAGGTTGACTAGTGACTTATATAGGATCACCCAAGTTCATACTGAATCATTAATGGATTATATCACTAACTTTAGTAGAGAATCCTTAGAAATCCCTAACTTAGATATTGCCACTACTGTTGAAGCTTTTTAAAATGGGTTTACTAAAAGATTCTCAATTCTATGATGATCTTGTTATGACACCTTGCAGGAACTTAGATGAGGTAAGGAACAGAGCCATAAGGTTCATCTGTTTAGAGGATGACAAAAGGATCCTGGAAAGGTTATCAGGATCCTCAAAACAGGACAAGCAAGGATCCTATTTCAAGAATAATCGATCCAAATCGTACACCAAACCTGATAACCAGAACATGCATGCTGTGGAACAAGAGGAAGATGATGAGGATTATCCTCCTATTTCTGAATATTGTTTTTCTACTGATAAAAGTGAACTAATCCTTGCTATGTAGAATCTAGGTGACAAGGCTAGATGGCCAAGGAAGAGTGGCAAACTGGCTGCTACCAAAGATAAATCGAAGTGGTGTGCTTATCATGAGGACTTTGGTCATCTCACAGATGAGTGCATAGCATTAAGAAAGCAGACTGGTTATCTTTTGAGCAAAGGATACTTGAAGGAGTTGCTCGGAAGGAAAAAATCAAGGATCCAGGATTCTAAGAAAGTTCCTGAAAAAGCTCCTCCTCCACCAGCTGATGCTCAAATCATCCACTTCATCTCCGGAGGTTCTGATATCTGTGGGACTTCATTCTCAGCAGCTAAGAGACATGCAAAAGAAACCAAGATGGAGAATGGGGATAGACCTGTTCGAACTTCCATCCTTACCCAGCAGAAAGTGATATCCTTTGATGAGGATGATCGTGTAGACATACAGGATCCTCATCACGACGGTTTAGTCATTACATTATTTATCTCTAACCATTTTGTTCGTAGGATTCTCATTGATGGGGGAAGCTCGGTGAACATAATCCAATTGGATGTCCTCAAAAGAATGAATATCCCTGAATCTGAGATCGTTCCAAGATCATCTGTCCTTGTGGGATTTAGTGGAGAGACAAAAAATACAATGGGGCACATCAAACTTCCTATTTATATAAAGGGAGTGAATTCTATTAAAAAATTCGGTGTTATTGATTGCTTATCTTGTTGTAATGTTATCCTTGGCAGGCCATGGGTACACGATATGAAGGCAGTCCCCTCAACATATCATCAATGTATCAAGCTCCCAACTCCATGGGGTGTGGTAAAGATAGAGAGTGATCAGTAGGAAGCAAAGAACTGCTACACTTCTCCAATGAAACCAGCCTCCAAGCCTAGGGAAGAATAGCAATTAAAGTATCCTCCAAGGGACGTCATGGAGGCAAGAGAGCAAGACGTCAAGGATATTCTGTTGAACCCAGAGGATCCTGAATCCAAAATTTTTATAGGATCCGGGATCCTAGACAGTATTGAGCAGGATTTAATATCCTTCTTTAAAAGAAGAAAATCTACCTTTACTTGGAAAAACATGAAGACATGTCATACTCACAAACTTGGTATTGACAGGTCTTTCAAGCCAATACACCAAAAAAGGAGGAAATTTGCACCCGAAAGAAATGCCATTATCCAAGAAGAGGTAGATAAATTGCTCAAGGCAGGTATGATCAGAGAGGTAAAGTATCCAAGATGGCTAACCAATGTGGTAGTTGTTCAGAAAAAGAATGGAAAGTGGAGGGTATGCGTTGATTTTACTGACTTAAACAAAGCATGTCCCAAGGATCCTTTCCTTTTACCCCATATTGACTCCATGGTGGATGCTACGGCGGGTCATGAGTTGTTAACTTTTATGGATGTTTCATCTGGATTCCAACAAATTCTGATGGAACCATCTGACAAGGAGGACATAACGTTCATGACTCCCACTGGTATATATTGCTATATTGCTATGCCCGTTGGCTTAAGAAATGCAGGTGCCACATACCAAAAGCTAGTGAATATGATGTTCAAAGAACAGATTGGACACACAATGGAAGTCTACATAGATGATATGGTGGTTAAATCCAAAAGAGCTGAGGATCATCTGAAGGATTTGGAAGAAGCATTTGATATCCTTGAAAGATACAACATGAAGTTGAATACTTCCAAATGCCATTTTGGAGTTAAAGCTGGTAAATTCTTAGGATATATGGTGACAAAGAGAGGAACAGAGGCAAGTCCAGAACAAATGAAGGCCATTGTGAACATCAAGTCTCCTGCCAATGCTAAGGATGTGCAAAGGTTGACAGGAAGAATCACAGCCTTGAACATATTCATCTTAAAGTCCTCAGAAAAGTGCAAAGAGTTCTATGATATACTGAGGAAGAATAAAAAGTTCGAATGGACTGAGAAGCATGAGAATGCCCTCAAAGCCCTCAAGGATTACCTATCCTCAGCACCATCTCTAATGAAACCAGAAAATGGGGAAACATTATCCTTATACTTAGTTGTTTCAGCTAAGGCAGTAAGTGCAGTCCTAGTTAAGGATCATGAAGGCTCTCAACATCCGGTATACTATGTAAGTAAAAGTCTACTTGATGCTGAGTCCAGGTATTCTCATTTAGAGAAACTTATTCTTGCTTTAATTATGGCATCTACTAAACTCAGACATTATTTTGAAACTCATCCTATTGTTGTCAAAACTAACTTTCCTATCAAGAATGTTCTCAGGAAACCTGAAATGTCAGGAAGGATGGCAAAATGGGCAGTCAAACTTAGTGCATATGACATTAAGTATGAACCTAGGACTGTCATCAAGTCCCAAGCCTTAGCTGACTTTGTGGCTGATTTCAGTAGCGATCTACAAAGGGAAGCTGAATTGGAAGTTCAACAACTTGAGGGGACCAAGGATCCTTGGACACTCTTCACAGATGGAGCTTCAAATGTCAAGGGAACTGGACTAGGCATACTACTAAAATCGCCACAAGGGGAGATTATACCCCCAATCAATTGCTTGTGAATTTCAAACCACCAATAATGAGGCAGAATATGAGGCCTTGATAGTAGGTTTGCAATTAGCCAAGCATACGAGGATCAGGTATCTTGAAGTGAATGTAGATTCTCTATTAATTACTAATCATTATAACGGTTCTTACACTGTCAAAGGTGAAAAGCTAATCAAGTACTTAGAAATAGTCAAGAAATTGCCAGGTTCTTTTGCTTTTTTCAGTCTAACATAGCCCAGGGAATAAAATGCAGAAGCTGATGCGCTAGCTAATCTTGGGTCATCATTGAAGGTTCCAGAGGACGTGAAGATACCTATCATCCATGTTTTAACTCCTGCAATTGAGGATAACATAGCCATGGAGATAGTGGAAGATTCTACAATTGTACCCAGTGATGATGCACAGCCAAATTCAGGATCTTGGACCCTTCCAATCCTGAAATATATACAAAATGGAGAAATTCCTGTTGGAGAAAATCCTAGAGCCTTCAAGATTAAGGTATCTCAATTCACATTATTAAATAACATCTTATATAAAAGGTCTCTTGCAGGTCCATATTTAAGATGCATTGAGGATCCAGAGATTCAAGAAGTTTTAAAGGATTTCATGAAGGAGATTGTGGTAATCACACTGGGGGCAGAGCACTGTTTTCAAGAATCCTCAGAACAGGATATTATTGGCCTACAATGAAGAAGGATGCTGTGGAATATGCAAAGAAGTGTGATGCTTGTCAAAGACACAGTAATATCCTACATCAACCAGCAGAGCACCTGCATCCTGTATCCTCTTCTTTGCAATTCATGAGATGGGGGATGGACATAGTTAGCAAGCTTCCTAAGGCACCAGGAGGAAAAGTGTTCATGTTGGCCATGACTGATTATTTCTCTAAGTAGATAGAAGCAGAAGCCTTTGCACAAGTCAGAGAAAAAGAAGTTATATCCTTTATCAAAAGAAATATCATTACTAGTATTAGGGCATGGATTTTATGCTAAGGATCATCTATCCTGAGACTAGGCATGGATCACGGACCCTTAATGGATGATGCAGAGAGTCTGAGGATCACAGGATCCTTAACCGAACTTATGATTTCTAACAATTGTCACGTTTTTAATGTTTAAATGCAGATAATGGACGTAGTGGACTACTTCTTTGCTGGAACCTCGTGGAATATGCTTCTTAGGCACGTGCTTAATGAAGAAATAACTGTTAGTGGTGATCATGGGTGACTTCCACCTTTTTCGGGAAGTTAGTTAGTTGATTTTTTCTTATCTTTTAAGGGGAAAACGAGCTCATTTGAGGCATAAGTCGAACACATCACAGAAAAAACACACAACACTAGAATTATATGCAAACACTTAGCAAAAACACACACTTATACTAGCAATTCATTGTATTGAGCTTGTTTTCTTCCGAAGTTGTACAAGGATCATTATTGTTTTTCCAATGTATTTGGTGATCGGTAGTTTCCATCACCCGAGGTTTTTTATTCCAGAGATCTTCTAAAGATCAAGGGCTTTTTCCTCGTATAAATCTCGGTGTTCATCGTTGATTTCATATACTTGTCGTTCATACAATTAACCAAGCATCATACCTCACAAAATCAGATTTGGTTGCATTATCCTTGTGTGATTTTTGACCAAAACAGTTTGGCGCCCACCGTGGGGAAATTGGTGCTTCAATTCTGAGAAATTTTGTTCATTTCATTCATTTCGGTTCATTACCTTCAACCACATGGCTTCTTAGGGAAAAACTACTTGAAGTTCCATGTCAGCGGTTTCCTCATCACATGGCATTCCACCATTGCATCATCTTCCCCCTGCATTCCAGAAGAATGCTCCGAAGAAGACAACCCCCGTTTTCACAAAACCAACTGTTGTTTCTTCCTCTACCCTTACTAACAGTGATCTTTAAGCTTTGATTTTGCAGATGAGAGGATACATGCAACAACAGGACCAAACTAATGGCAGGATCCTTCGCGAAATTGATAAAATCAGCAGAGGATCACTCCCCTTTGATGCTGAGGTCGCTGAATTTCGACACTCCGGTCATAACTTCCTGGCACTTTGCAGCTCCAGATGTCCAATACCAGGGTGGATCAACAGGAATGCGTTCTGGATCATCAGCAATGTCTCAGGCTCAAGGATCCTCTTTCCAGCCTTCAGGATCCTCATTTCGGCATCATGGATTCTTCACCAGTTTAGGAGAATGCATGGGGATGCAGCCAATTCAAGGATCCTCTCAGGTTCAAGGATCCTCTCAGGTTCAAGGATCCTCCTTCCAGGTTCAAGGATCCTCATCTCAGGTTTCCGGATCCATGGATTATCCTCCAAGACCTTCATTCACAGCACATCAAGGATCCAACATCCTCCAGGATCAAGGATACTTAAGGAGTGTACAACCCGGAAGTTCAGATGTTCATCTAGGAGACTTCATACCGATGCAGAATATTGCTTCTTCTGGTCCCTCAGTTATACCAAAATCCCGTCAATATGGATTCACATCTGGAATTACAACCTTGAATCCATTAGGAGGTAACACCTTGAATACTTCTTATAATGCTAACCATTGCTTCGTGCAGGATACAGGAATCAACCAAGCTATGGCTAAGGAATTGCAGAAACTCAAAGATATGATATCCAACGTTCCAGGAGTGGTTAAGCCCATTCCTGAAATTCCAGATGGAAGTCACAAGGGAAAGAATGGAGATCAATCCCATTCCTGAGAGGTTAAAAGAAACATGTCTATGCAAGGGTTTTGGATCCACACTCACAGGATCTGCTCTTAAATGGCTGCTAAGTCTTCCCCCTTACTCTATTACCCCATTTGCTAATCTAGTTAATCTGTTTAATAGTTAATTTTCATGTAGTAGAAAATTTGAACGATTAACTAGTGATCTATATAGGGTAACACAAGGTCAAAATGAATCACATAGAGATTACATCACTAAGTTTAGTAAAGAATCCTAAGATATCCCTAACCTGGATATAGCTACGGCTGTAAAAGCCTTTAAAATGGGTTTACTTAGGGATTCAATGTTCTATGATGATCTTGTCATGACCCCTTGCAGGAACTTAGATGAGGAAAGGAACAGGGCCCTTAGGTTCATCCGTTTAGAGGATGACAAAAGGATCCACGAGAGATTGTCAGGATCCTCAAAGCAAGACAAATAAGGATCCTATCTCAAGAATAACTGATCCAAGCGATACTCCAAGCATGACAACCAGAATGTGCATGTTGTGGAACAAGAGGGAGACAATGAGGATTATCCTCCTATTTCTAAATATTGTTTTTCTGCTGATAATAATGAACTAATCCTTGTTATGCAGAATTTAGGCGACAAGGCTAGGTGGCCAAGGAAGGACGACAAACCGCCTGCCACCAAAGACGAATCGAAATGGTGTGCTTACCATAGGGATTCTGGTCATCTCACAGATGAGTGCATAGCATTAAGGAAGGAGATAGGTTATCTTTTGAGCAAAGGATACTTGAAGGAATTGCTTGGAAGGAAAAAGTCAAGGATAAAGGATCCTGAGAAAGTTCCTAAAAAAGCTCCTCCTCCACCAGTTGATGCTCAAATCATCCATTTCATCTCCGGAGGTTCTCAGCAACTAAGAGACATGCAAAGGAAACAAAGATGGAGAATAGGGACAGACCTGTTCAAACTTCCATCCTTACCCAGGAAAAAGTCATATACTTTGATGGGGATGACCGTGTTGACATACATGATCCTCATCATGACGGTTTGGTTATTACATTATTTATATCTAACCATTTTGTTCGCAGGATTCTCATTGATGGGAAAAGCTCAGTGAACATAATCCAGTTGGATGTCCTCAATAGAATGGACATCCTTGAATCTGATATTGTCCAAAGATCATCTGCCCTTGTGGGATTCAGTGGAGAGACAAAGATTACATTGGGGGACATCAAACTTCCTATCTATAGAGAGGGAGTGAATTATGTTAAAAAAAATCTATGTTATTGATTGCTTATCTTGCTGTAATGTTATCTTTGGCAGGCCATGGATACACGATATGAAGGCAGTCCCCCTCAACATATCATCAATGTGTCAAGCTCCCAACTCTATGAGATATGGTGAAGATAGAAAGTGATCAGCAGGAGGCAAAGAACTGTTACACTTCTTCAATGAAGCCAGCCTCTAAGGAGCAAGACGTCAAGGATATTCTGTTGAACCCAGAGGATCCTGAATCCAAAATTTTTATAGGATCCGGGATCCTAGACAGTATTGAGCAGGATTTAATATCCTTCTTGAAAAGAAGAGAGTCTACATTCGCTTAGAAACATGAAGATATGACAGGTATATCTAAGGATGTTATTACTCACAAACTTGGTATTGACATGTCTTTCAAGCCAATACATCAAAAAAGGAGGAAATTCGCACCCGAAAGAAATGTTATTATCCAAGAACAGGTAGACAAATTGCTCAAGGCAGGTAACACATATTGAGGAAGAATAAGAATTTTGAGTGGACTGATAAGCATGAAGCTGCACTCAAGGCTCTTAAGGATTATCTATCCTCAGCACCAGCCCTGATGAAACCAGAAAATGGAGAATCGTTATCCTTATACTTAGCTATTTCAGCTAAAGCAGTAAGTGTGATCCTAGTTAAGGATCATGAAGGCTTTCAACATCCGGTATACTATGTAAGTAAAATTCTACTTGATGCTGGGGCCATGTATTCTCATTTAGAGAAATTAATTCTTGATTTAATTATGGCTTCTGCTAAACATAGACATTATTTAGAAACTCACACCATTATTGTGAAAACTAACCTTCCTATCAAGAATGTTCTCAGGAAACTTCAAATGTCAGGTAGAATGGCAAAGTGGGCAATCAAGCTTATTGCATATGACATTAAGTATGAACCCAGGACTGCCATCAAGTCCCAAGCTTTAGCTGACTTTGTGGCTGATTCCAGTAGTGATCTACAAAGGGAAGCTGAATTAGAAGTTCAACAACTTGAGAAGACCAATGATCCTTAGACACTCCTCACGGATGGAGCTTCAGATGTTAAAGGAACTAGACAAAGCACACTACCAAAATCGCCACAGGGGGACATTATACCCCAATCCATTGCATGTGAATTCCAAACCACTAATCATGAGGCAGAGTATGAGGCCTTGATAGCAGGTTTGCAATTAGCTAACAATATGAGGATCAGGTATCTTCAAGTATATGTAGATTCTATATTAATTACTAATCATTATAACGGTTCTTACACTATCAAAGGTGAAAAGCTAATCAAGTACTTAGAAATAGTCAGGAAACTGGCAGACTCTTTTGCTTTTTTCAGTCTATCACAGGTACCCAGGGAAGAAAAATGCAGAAGCTGATGCTCTAGCCAATCTTGGATCATCACTGAAGATTCCAGAGGATGTGAAAATACTCATCATTCATGTCTTAGCCCCTGCTATTGAAGATCACATAGCTATGGAGATAGCAGAGGATTCTACAATTATACCTAGTGATGGTGCACAATCAAATTCAGGATCCTGGATCCTTTCGATCCTGAGATATATACAACATGGAGAGATTCCTACAGGAGAAAACCCCAGAGCTTTCAAAGTCAAGGTATCTTAATTCACCATACTAAATGACATGTTATACAAGATATCTCTTGCAGGTCCCTAGTTGCGGTGCATTGAGGATCCAGAAATTCAAGAGGTTCTAAAGGATTTTCATGAAGGAGACTGTGGGAACCACACTGGGGGCAAAGCACTATTCTTAAGGATCCTCAGAACAGAATGCTATTGGCCTATGAGGAAGAAGTATGATGTGGAATACACAAAGAAATGTAATGCTTGTCAAAGACATAGCATTATCCTTCATCAACCAGCGGAGCTCCTTCATCCTATTATTACCAGATCTGCTGGCCAGTTATCAACAAAGAATGGCTGGAGCATACAACAAGAATGTCTGGTTCAGAAGATTTCAAGGTCCCTACTTAATTGAAGCTGAAAAAGGAAAGGGGGCATATCATTTGTTAACAATAGATGGTGACCTCTTACCAAGAGCTTGGAATGCTGTTCATCTAAAGAAATACTTTAAGTAAGACGGATCAGGGATCCTCAGCGATACCAGTATTCTGATTAAGGATCCAGGATCCTCAAAGGATACATGATTCTACATTTGGTATCACATTACTTTCATTTTCATTCATTTTATACTTATTACTTATCATAAGGCAAAGATGTTAAACATTTAACATCTATTTTCATAAAGTTTAAGCTTTTGCAGAGTTGTTATCATTTTACAGAAGATCAAAGTGGTTGGCCAACTCTCCAAAGTTTATTTGGGCTTGTCCCTAGTTTTGGGCTTGTCCCCAGTCTGGGCCTGTCCCCAGTTTCGCCAGTAGCGCACGATGATCCTGGTACAGTTCATTGCAATGGGACCAGTACTCGCTTTAGGGGCTGACAATTTCATTGTACTGGCTGTATCTAGGATCCTACGTATAATGGTAGACGTACCATACATCCGTTCCTAAGGTTTCTAATGTTTTCACGTTAGCTAAGGTTTCGGCATTTTCATGTCGCTCAAGTTTGGATAGTCGCCAGTGAGGGCCATACTCCAGTTTACACAAGTTTATTTGGGCTTGACCTCAGTTTACATCCGTTTATTTGGGCTTGTCCCCAGTTTATTTGGGCTTGTCCCCAGTTTATTTGGGCTTGTCCCCCAGTTTATTTGGGCTTGTCCCCAGTTTGTTGGGCTTGTCCCCAGTTTATTTGGGCTTGTCCCCAGTTATTATGGGTTCATTCCCAATTATTTGACTTGGTCCCAAGTTTGTTTTTCTTGCAGGATCTTGGAGCTCTAAAGTTATACAAGTTTTGACAATAAGGATCCTGGAAACTTTACTTTTCACACATTTTATTCAGTATTAGTTTACAAGGATATAGAATCCTAACTTGGATTCTCTGGTATGTTATATTCTAACTTTTTCTAAGCTGCAAGTTGTCTCTTATCCTTTTTGGTTAAGGATCATTGATCCACATTTGTCCCAACACTTCAAGTTTTTTGTTAAAAGTTTAACATTATCATCAGATTTCCAATAACTTTCCAATTGTTTGGCGATGATATCTTTGGAAATAGAAAGCATACATGGAAAATAAAAAGGGAAGAAACAATTACAGATGTAGCTAAAAAAGTTTAATGTTATTACCCATTCATTATGTATCAAAATCATCTGGCCTGGATTTCACCAGCAAAACCGTGGACCATCCACCCAGGCTGGACATGGCTATCTAACAATTAAAGTGTCTATGCAGATATTAAAGTGCAGGAAGGTTAATAGCGAACGGTGTAGAAGGATCCATTCTCCACAAACAGAAGGATCTTATGATCTTTAAAGGCACTTGAGGAGTTATCTCTAACTCTATATTTTGCAAAGATGATTATAGCAGGTCTTATTAGTGACGACAAGCAGTGTAACGACTAGATACCAGCAGCAACGGCTAGTCCACTTTTAACAAAAATATGACAACTGTGAATCCTTATCACAACTGCCACATTGGGGGCAATTGTTAGGGCATGGATTTTATGCTAAGGATCATCTATCCTGAGACTGGGCATGGATCACAGATCCTTAATGGACGATGCAGAGAGTCTGAGGATCACAGGATCCTTAAGAGAACTTATGATTTCTAACAATTGTCACGTTTTTAATGTTTAAATGCAGATAATGGACGTAGTGGACTACTTCTTTGTTGGAATCTCGTGGAATATGCTTCTTAGGCACGTGCTTAATGAAGAAATAACCGTTAGTGGTGACCATGGGTGACTTCCACCTTTTTCGGGAAGTTAGTTAGTTGATTTTTTCTTATCTTGTAAGGGGAAAACGAGCTCATTTGGGGCATAAGTCGAACACATCACAGAAAAAACACACAACACGCGAATTCTCTGCAAACACTTAACAAAAACACACACTTATACTAGCAATTCATTGTATTAAGCTTGTTTTCTTCCGAAGTTGTACAAGGATGATTATTGTTTTTCCAATGTATTTGGTGATCGGTAGTTTCCATTGTTAGGGGAGGATTTTTGAATGATCAGTGATCCTCAATTACTGTAGGGCTTAGGGATCCTCAATTCTGTTTGAATTAGTGATCCTCAGAGAGTATTGTAGGATCAGGATCCAGGATCGTCATGAGGATCCTTACACTAACGATTGTCTGCTTTGAATATGATGTTGTTTTGCAGGAGTACGAGCTTGGACTTGGTCTTGGCGATATTCCTGGAGCATATTCCCTTTTTATTCCGCACGTGCATGACTAAAATGGACGTTATGGAGTTCGTGGAAGACTTGCATGAAATGCGGATAGTTAGTTAGATTAGATATTTTCCAAATTTAAAAGGGGATAGCGAGCTAAATTAGAAGACTTGGCTATTTTTTAGCCTAACACACACATTCGCAACTGCTCTCATCAGCTCTCGACAGTTTACTTGTCGATTACACACTTTTTTGCACATTACACTCTAGTGATCCTTGTAACTAGCTCGCTATCATCTAAAGTTGTAATACCTTGTTTGTTTAATCTGAGTTGGTGATCGGTAGTTTCCATCACCCGAGGTTTTTTATGCCGGAGATCAACTCTTGATCAAGGGCTTTTTCCTCGTATAAATCATTGTGTCACTTATTCATTACATTTCTGAGTGATACTTAGCATTGTTCATTGAATCAAGCATCACACCTCACAACAGAAAGTTTGGTTACATTATCTTAGCTTGATTTTTGACCAAAACAATTTGGCGCCCACCGTGGGGCAATTGGTGCTTCATTCCTAAGAAGATTCATATTTTTGAGGTCATTTCGATTCGTTACAACCAAGCGGATGGCTTCCTCAGCGAAGAACACTTCAAGTTCAATGCCGGCAATCAGTTCTTCACAAGGCGTTCCTCCTTTGCCTCTACCACCTTCTGGATCCCAGAAGAATGCAGAAAATGCTGCGAAGAGACAAACCCCCATTTTCTCAAAACCACCAACTTCTTCTATTTCCACTAATCCTACTACTAATGATCTTTTTAATCTGATTTTGCAGATGAGGGATCGCATGCAAGAGCAGGACAAAACCGATGAACGGATCCTCCAAGAGATTGGTGATATAAAAAAACAGAAGAAATCAGTGGAGGATCACTCTCCTCTGATACCAAGGTCATTGAATTTTGACACTCCAGTTGTAACTACCCTACAATCGGCAGTTCCGGGCATCCAGTATCAAAGTGGTCCATCAGAAAGGCGTTATGGAACAGCAACTATGAGTCAAACATTTGGCTCTCACTCCCAGCCTCAGGGATCCTATTTTCAGCCATCGGGATCCTCTTTTCAGCATCAGGGATCCTTCGTCAGCTCAGGAGGATATTTGGGAATGCACACAGTCCAAGGATCCTCCCAGGTCCAAGGATCCTTTATGGTTCTAGGATCCTTTCAGGTTCAAGGATCCTCTCAGCCTCAAGGATCTAACATATTTCAGGATCAAGGATTCTTAAGAAGTATGCAGCCTCCGAGCTCGGATGTTTATCAAGGAGATTTCATACCAATGCAGACTATCGCTTCCTCTGGTCCTTCAATCATACCAGAGTCCCATCAATATGGATTCACATCTGGAATTTAAAACATGAATCCTCTGGGAGGTAATACTATTAATAATTCATATAACACTAACCTTGGCTCTATGCAGGATACAGGTATCAATCAGGCTATGGCCAGGGAGTTACAGAAGCTCAAGGATATGATATCCAGCGTACCAGGAGTGGTTAAACTCATTCCCGAAATTGCAGATGGTAGCCATAGGATATCTCGCTTTGCACCACCTATTTGTGATGCTGAGATACCCAAGAGGTTCCAAATACCAACTATGAAGCTATATGATGGTTCAACGGATCCAAAGGAACATCTAGCTCAATACAGGGAGAGGATGGAGATCAATCCAATTCCTGAGAGGTTAAAAGAAGCATGTCTATGCAAGGGTTTTGGATCCACACTTACAGGATCTGCTCTTAAATGGCTGCTAAGTCTTCCCCCTTACTCTATTACTTCATTTGCTAATCTAGTTAATTTGTTTAATAGTCAATTATCTTGTAGTAGAAAGTTTGAACGATTAACTAGTGATCTATATAGGGTAACACAAGGTCAAAATGAATCACTTAGAGATTACATCACTAAGTTTAGTAAAGAATCCTTAGATATCCCTAACCTGGATATAGCTACGGTTGTAGAAGCCTTTAAAATGGGTTTGCTTAGGGATTCATTGTTCTATGACGATCTTGTTATGACCCCATGCAGGAATCTTGATGAAGTTAGAACCAGGGCCCATAGGTTCATCCGATTAGAGGATGATAAAAGGATCCAGGAAAGACTGACAGGATCCTCAAAACAGGAAAAGCAAGGATCCTACTTCAGGAACAACAAATCAAAATCCAACAACAAATCTGATAACCAGAATGTGCATGCAGTGGAACAGGAAGAGGATGATGAGGATTATCCTCCCATTTCTGAATATTGTTTTTCTATTGATAACAATGAACTAATTCTTGCAATGCAGAATCTAGGTGAAAAAGCTAGGTGGCCGAGAAAAAGTGATAAACCAGCTGCTACAAAAGATAAGTCCAAGTAGTGTGCATATCATGAGGATTTCGGGCATCTCACTGAAGAGTGTATTGCACTTAGAAAGGAAATTGGTTACTTGTTAAGCAAGGGGCATTTGAAGGAGCTTTTGGGACAAAAGAAGTCAAGGATCCAGGATCCTGAAAGGATCCCGGAAAAGGCTCCTGCTCCTCCAGCAGATGCACAAGTTATAAACTTCATATCCGGTGGATCAGACATTTGTGGCACTTCCTTTTCAGCAGCCAAAAGACATGCCAAGGAAACCAAGATGGATAATGGAGACAGACCCATCCGGACGTCCACTGTCACCAAGGATAAGATCATAACTTTTGATGAGGATGATCGTCTTGATGTTCAGGATCCTCATCATGATGGTCTTGTTATTACCTTGTTTATTTCTAATCATTTTGTTCGCAGGATCCTTATAGATGGAGGAAGCTCTGTGAACATCATTCAGCTTGATGTCCTCAAGAAGATGAATATCCCGGAGTCTGATATTATCCCAAGATCCTCAGTACTTGTGGGATTTAGCGGGGAAACCAAAAACACATTAGGGGACATCAAACTCACTATCTATATTGAAGGACTCCATTCTTATCAGAAGTTTTGTGTTATAGATTGCTTATCTTGTTGTAATGTTATCCTTGGAAGGCCATGGATACATGACATGAAGGCAGTCCCCTCTACTTATCATCAGTGCGTGAAGCTTCCTAGTCCATGGGGAGTGGTGAAAATTGAGAATGATCAACAAGAAGCTAAGAATTGCTATACCTCATCAATGAAGCCAGCCTCAAGACCAAGGGAGCAATAGCAATTAAAGTATCCTTCAAGAGATGTCTTGGAGGCAAGAGAGCAGGATGTAAAAGAAATCCTCATGATCCTGAATCCAAGATCTTCATAGGGTCAGGGATCCTTAGTGACATTGAACGGGATCTAATATCCTTCCTCAAAAGAAGGAAAACTACCTTTTCCTGGAAGCATGAAGACATGACAGGTATATCTAAGGATATAATTACTCATAAACTCGGCATTGACAGGTCATTCAAGCCAATTCATCAAAAAAGAAGGAAGTTTGCACCTGAAAGGAATGCTATTATCCAGGAGGAGGTAGATAAGCTACTTCGGGCAGGTATGATAAGAGAGGTTAAGTATCCAAGATGGTTAGCCAATGTGGTTGTTGTTCAAAAGAAAAATGGAAAGTGGAGGGTATGGGTCGATTTTACTGATTTAAACAAGGCATGTCCCAAGGATCCTTTCCCATTACCCCACATTGACTCCATGGTGGATGCTACCACGGGTCATGAGTTGTTGACCTTTATGGATGCTTCATCTGGATTTCAGCAAATTCAGATGGAACCATCTGATCAAGAGGATATAGCTTTTATGACCCCAACTGGTATATATTGTTATATTGCTATGCCGTTTGGACTAAGGAATGCAGGTGCTACTTATCAAAGGTTAGTCAATATGATGTTCAAGGAACAAATTGGACACACTATGGAAGTCTATATAGATGACATGGTGGTTAAGTCCAAGAAAGCTGAGGATCACATTAAAGACTTGGAGGAAGCATTCAATATCCTTGATAAATTTAATATGAAACTAAATCCTTCCAAGTCATTTTGGTGTTAAAGCAGGTAAATTCTTAGGCTATATGGTGATAAAGAGGGGCATTGAAACAAGTCCAGGGCAGATTAAGGCTATTGTGAATATCAAATCTCCTGCCAATGCCAAGGATGTGCAAAGATTGACAGGCAAGATCGCAGCCTTGAACAGGTTCATATCCAAATCCTCAGAAAAATGCAAGGAGTTCTATGACATCCTGAGGAAGAACAAGAAATTTGAATGGACTGAGAAGCATGAAAGTGCCCTCAAAGCTCTTAAGGATTACCTATCCTCAGCCCCCGCCTTGATGAAACCAGAAAAGGGGGGATATATTATCCTTATACCTAGCAGTATCCTCAAAAGCAGTATGTGCGGTCCTTGTTAAGGATCACCAAGGTACACAACATCCTGTTTATTATGTAAGTAAGAGTTTACTTGATGCTGAATCCAGGTATTCACACTTAGAGAAACTTATCCTTGCATTAATTATGGCATCTACTAAATTAAGACATTATTTTGAGACTCATGCCATTATTGTTAAGACTAATTTCCCAATTAAGAATGTTCTCAGGAAACCTGAAATGTCAGGAAGGATGGCTAAGTGGGCAGTGAAGCTTAGTGCATATGATATAAGATATGAACCAAGGACAGCCATCAAATCCCAAGCCTTAGCTGACTTTGTGGCAGATTTTAGTAGTGACTTGCAAAGGGAAGCTGAGTTAGAAGTCCAACAGCTTGAAGAAACTAAGGATCCTTGGATACTCTTCACTGATGAAACCTCTAATGTAAAAGGAACAGGACTTGGAATACTACTAAAATCGCCACAGGGGGACATAATACCCCACTCCATAGCTTGTGAATTTCAAACTACCAACAATGAGGCTGAGTATAAAGCCTTGATAGCTGGTTTGCAAATTGCCAAGCATATGAGGATCAGGTATCTTGAGGTACATGTGGATTCATTATTGATCACTAATCACTTTAATGGATCCTATGCTGTTAAAGGTGAAAAGCTAATCAAATATTTAGAGATAGTCAAAGAATTGGCACTCTCCTTTGTTTCCTTTAGTTTGACACAGGTACCAAGGGAAGAGAATGCAGAGGCTGATGCATTAGCCAATCTAGGATCATCCTTGAAGATCCCGAAGGATATCAGGATCCCTATTATCCACATCCTGACCCCTGCTATCGAGGATCATGTAGCCATGGAGATAGGAGAGGATTCTGCAATCATCCCTAGTGATGATACTCAATCTCGTTCAGGATCATGGATCCTTCCAATCATGAGATACATACAACATGGAGAGATTCCTACAGGAGAAAACCCCAGGGCTTTCAAAATTAAGGTATCTCAATTTACAATATTGAATAATATGTTGTATAAACGATCTCTTGCAGGACCATATCTAAGATGCATTGAGGATCCTGAAATTCAAGAAGTCCTGAAGGATTTCCATGAAGGAGATTGTGGAAACCACACTGGGGGCAGAGCATTATTCTCAAGGATCCTGAGGACAGGATACTATTGGCCTACTATGAAGAAGGATGCTGTGGAATATGCCAAGAAATGTGATCCTTGTCAGAGACACAGTAGTATCCTTCACCAACCAGCAGAACTTTTGTATCCTATATCCTCTTCTTGGCCATTTATGAGATGGGGAATGGATATAGTTGGTAAGCTTCCTAAAGCACCTGGTGGAAAAGTATTCATGCTTGCTATGACTGATTACTTCTCCAAGTGGATAGAAGCTGAAGCCTTTGCTCAAGTCAGAGAAAAGGAAGTGATATCCTTTATTAAGAGAAACATTATTACTAGATTTGGTATCCCTTCTGAAATTGTTTGTGATAATGGATCCCAATTTATTGGGAGTAGAACTACTAACTTTTGTGACAGCTGGGGGATTAAGATGATAACATCAACACCAGTCCACCCACAAGCTAATGGTCAGGCAGAATCATCCAACAAGATCATCAATAACAATTTGAAGAAAAAGCTTGGATCCAAGAAAGGAAAGTGGGCAGAAGAACTACCTTATGTACTATGGGCTGATAGGACAACTCCCAAGAATGCCACTGGCCAAACTCCATTTTCTTTGGTATTTGGGGCAGAATCAGTGATCCCTACAGAGATGGTGGTTCCTACTGCAAGAACAAGCATTCGTGATCCTGAAGAAAATGCTGAAAACTTGATTCAAGATTTGGATACTATAGAAGAACTCAGGGATTTGGCAAGGATAAGGATGGCGAGTTATCAACAAAGGATGGCTGGAGCCTACTACAAAAATGTCAGGATCAGGAAATTCCAAGTTAGTGATATGCTGTTAAGGAAAGCATTTCAGAATACCACCAATCCTGCTGATGGAAAGTTGGCACCAAAGTGGGAAGGCCCTTACTTGATCGAAGCTGAGGCAGGAAAGGGGGCATATCGATTGCTAACAATGGAAGGTGATTTGCTACCAAGAGCTTGGAATGCTGTCCACTTGAAAAAATACTTCATGTGATAAGGATCCATGATCCTTACCTGACAAGTATCCTTGAAGGATCCTTACAGGACAGATGATCCTCATTTTGGTAATATTCTAGTCTAAAACTATTTCATTCTTTAATTATCTTATATAAGGATAAGGATCCTGCATCCTTTATCCTCCTTTCACTTGATGCTGAGTTTTGAAGGTTCAGGTATCCTTAACAAAGGATTGAGTATCCACAGAAGTATCCAGTTATTTGGGCTTGACCCTAGTTATTTGGGCTTGACCCCAGTTATTTGGGCTTGTCCCCAGTTATCCTTTGGGCTTGTCCCCAGTTATCCTTTGGGCTTGTCCCCAGAATTGTTGGGCTTGTCCCCAGTTACTAACTTTTATCTTATATTGGCTTAGTCCCAAGTTGTATCCTATTTCAGGTTTTCGAAGTTAAATGACCAAGGATCCTTGATCCTTACCTTCTATTAAGGTTTGTCTTTTGGTTATCCTGATTATAAGTGTTAAAGGTTAGGATCCAACCTTGGATTCTCAGGTATAATCCTTAATTACTTTGATTCTATTTATTATTTACATAAGTGACCCTTATCCTTTGACAACTGAACTTATGATCCTTAAATTACACTGCTTTTCAGAACTTGTCGACTATAGGATATGTGATCCTTGATCATATCCTAAACTTTTTGAGGATATTTATTAAATTTTTTCATCTTTACTTAATAAATCCAGGCAAAATATATATCACAACAATTGAAAAGTAAAGTATTCACAAGGATAACAACACAGGAAATAGTCAAAAAGTTAAGATTTTATTTATTCACAAAACGTTAAACCCTTCAAGGTTGTCAAAATTGCCAACCCACGTTTCTACCAGCAAAACGTGGCCCGTCCACATGGGTTGGCAAAGGGTGTCCATTGTTTACGGGTCTTAAGAGTGCAGGAAATAAAGACGGAAGGATGACGAGTGGCTTCATCCCCCAAACAGAGGATCCATCCACCACCCATTATCCTACCTATTGTCCAAGGATCCATGATCCTCAACCATACAAACTATTGTCTAAAGTTATTACAGACCAGCATTGTTTCAAAACATCAAAGCAAAAACCAATACCAAATTCTAAAAAAAATGGGCTCCGGCCACGTCTAGAAATATCCATCATCGCCCATTCCTGCAGCCTACACCTTTGCTGCATCACCATCACCTTCACCAGCTCCTCCAGCTTCAGCATCACCCGCATGATCCTTAACCCCACTGCTGCTAGCCTCGATTGCTTGGACTCCACCAGCTTCTTCTTCTTCGTCATCCAGCTCAGCTAACCTAGCCGTCCAGCCCTCTATGTCCCAGTTGCTCTTGTCAAAGTCAGGATCCTAAGCTTCTTTGGCCATCTGCAACTTGGTCTTATACATAGCAATGGCAGCGGAGACTTTAGCATCATTGGTGATCTCAGCCTTCTCCTGATCAGCAGTGATATGAGCCAGGATAAGTTCCCTCTTCACCAGATTGACATCGTTTTCAAGGGAGGCAATCTTCTTATCCTTGGCCAGCATGATCTTTTGGAGGTCCACACACTTTTGCTCAACCTCTTAAATACTGCCTACATAGTCCTCGATTTTAGCAAATTTCTGCAAAAATACAATGTAAAGTTTAGGATCACATGATCCTCAAGTGGGCAGGATAACTAAGCTAAGTCAATGATCCTTACATCAGCAAAGTACTCAAGGAACTGGTGGCGGATTAGAGGCAATCCTTCTAGATTGTCAGTCTCAGAGGCCTTCCTCTTCTTTCCCTTGGAAGTGATAGGCTTGGGGATGGCAGTACTTGGGCTAGCAGCAGCCTTTTTCTTCCCAGACCTGGGACCAACAGTGGTGAGATCGGTGACACTAAAACGGGTAGTAGACTTCGATGATTTTCCAGCACCTACACATCCAAAACAGATAAGTATCCTTATTTCATTTTAATTTAAACATTTAGTTATGCATAAAATGGGATACTTACTTGACATCGTAACAGAACCTGAGGATACCTCTTGAGAATCCTGGGTATTTGCTTGAAATGATCTTATTACAGGATCAAGCCTCCGGAAAGCAGCAAGCCTTTCCTTCGTTGCAGGTGTTGTAATAAGGTGTGAAACAGTAATAGCTGCAAAATGGAAACAAAAGGATGTTAGTGATCCTCAACAAAAATAAGGTTATTCTGTGATCCTTCTCAGGATCCTCTATCCTACCATGAGTGGTCCATTTTCTAGGCAGATCCTTTCCATCAGGGATAGAATCCCTTCTGACAAAGAAGAATCGCCGTTTCCAGTTGGTGTCATTCTTAGTGGCTTTGAAGATGGGATGTTCTTCACCAGGTTTATGTTTGAATAGATATCGATGAGATCCATGGCTAACAAGGTCGTACATCTCTGCTAACTCCGACATTCCCAGATCAATACTTTCATGCACAATGATCCTTTCAAGGGTATACAAGACCCTCCATATCATTGGCATGGCTTGGATGTAGGAGATGCCGGTGAGAGAGAAGAAAGATTGGGTGAAATCAGGAAAAGGATACGAGTATCCTATCGTGAATGGGGTGACCGGAAAAGCCACCCAGGTTTCAGAAACAAAGTCGCTTAGGACGGTGGGGTCAAAAGCTTTAAAAACGGTGTTCGCCGGGAAACAATGGCGGATTCTGTCTATCTGTGGATCAGTAAAGCAACATCTCTCTTTCACAGAGTCTTCAATGATCCCTTGGGTCTTTAAGGGACTGTCCTTTTTGTGATCCTTAGCTGGTGAGGATCTCAGCATCATCTTGGTCAGAATGATGGTGAAGAAGAAGAAAAAGAATGAGAAGATGAAGAGAGAAAGGAAAGAGAAGTACCTGATCAAGTCTTCGAATGAGGATTTAAAGGATGAATTGCACGAATTTAAATGCTTCCTAACCCTTATCTCTAACTTCAATTTATAATCATGAATTTGCAGGATAGTCACTTCAGAGAGGTCAGGATGCAACGGCTAGTCAGGATTTAACGGCTATATATCCGTTGGTTTGTTATGGATAAGAACGAGAAAATATAACTCGTTTATTTACAAATTACTCCTTATATTTTGGGGGCAATTGTTAGGGGAGGATTTTTGAATGATCAGTGATTCTCAATTACTGTAGGGCTTAGGGATCCTCAATTCTGTTTGAATTATTGATCCCCAGAGAGTATTGTAGGATCAGGATCCAGGATCATCATAAGGATCCTTACACTAACGATTGTCTGCTTTGAATATGATGTTGTTTTGCAGGAGTACGAGCTTGGACTTGGTCTTGGCGATATTCCTGGAGCATATTCCCTTTTTATTCTACACGTGCATGACTAAAATGGACGTTATGGAGTTCGTGGAAGACTTGCATGAAATGCGGATAGTTAGTTAGATTAGATATTTTCCAAATTTAAAAGGGGATAGCGAGCTAAATTAGAAGACTTGGCTATTTTTTATCTTAACACACACATTCGCAACTGCTGTCATCAGCTCTCGACAGTTTACTTGGCGATTACACACTTTTTTGCACATTACACTCTAGTGATCCTTGTAACTAGCTCGCTATCATCCAAAGTTGTAATACCTTGTTTGTTTAATCTGAGTTGGTGATCGGTAGTTTCCATCACCCGAGGTTTTTTATGTCGGAGATCAACTCTTGATCAAGGGCTTTTTCCTCGTATAAATCATTGTGTCACTTATTCATTACATTTCTGAGTGATCCTTACCATTGTTCATTGAACCAAGCATCACACCTCACAACAGAAAGTTTGGTTGCATTATCTTAGCTTGATTTTTGACCAAAACATCCATCACCCGAGGTTTTTTATGTCGGATATCTTCTAAAGATCAAGGGCTTTTTCCTCGTATAAATCTCGGTGTTCATCGTTGATTTCATATACTTGTCGTTCATACAATTAACCAAGCATCATATCTCACAAAATCAGATTTGGTTGCATTATCCTTGTGTGATTTTTGACCAAAACAACTAGATTTTGAATACCTTCTGAAATTGTTTGTGACAATGGATCCCAATTCATTGGGAGCCAAATCACTAACTTTTGTGACGGCTGGGGGATTAGGATGATAACATCAATACCAGTCCACCCACAAGCTAATGTGTCACACCCTGACTTTTGCGGAAGCGTGGTTATTGGTGTGACTTCTTAATACCACAACATTCAATCATAACAATGCTAAATGATAAAACCATAAGATGTTCATCCATATATTAAGTTTAGAAAATACCACAACATACTTGTCTGAAAAGTTGACACCAACTTATGTTACAAACCACAACATGTTCAAATGAGTTCATGAAGACTCAACAAAAGACTTTAAATAAAATCGGGTTTAGAAACATGTATCCCGTCCAGGAATAGGATACATCTTCTAAACTCTACGACCACGGATGACATCTTTTATTTATAACGAAGCTTGAAACACATGCATACACCTGCCAGATCCACTTAGTTTCCTGAAATACCTGTAGTTTAAAAACATCAACAAAAGTTGAGCGAGTTCATGTGTTCGTGAGTATGTATAAAACCTTTCTAAATAGTGTAAGTATGAATGTCCCAGTATGATAGCAAACAAGGAAAAGATCACCAATGGTTTGCAAGGCCACTGATATGTGTGACGGTGTAGGAAGACTCAAACCTAGCAAAGTTGTACCGGGATTCCGGTTGGAAGACATAGTCACCCTATGGGCCACCCTGGTCCTCATGGGTGTGGGCTCGCTACACCCAAATAGATCTATCACTCATGCCCCTCGGTCCTTATACGAGGATTAATGGTCCCAAGTATCCGCCTACCCAATCACATGATCTATGGTTCTTTCCTAGGCTAACCATACCAATTGTATTTGTATGTAATCCTTTTGTAACATGTATTTCACCCCTGAAGTAAATAAACAAAACAGTTTAAAGAAAAGGGGGGGACATGAACTCACAGTATTGCGTCTTCAGAACTAGTAACTCCGACCTCGTCAGCAAACACGACTACCTACAATGTACAGTACATTATGTACTAGTGTCTATTAGGCGGACGGGTCGTGCCTTTGCTTAGTATTAATGTTTTGGAGTTACGTTTCTAATGTTATTCCAAGTTGTATAATTATTTGTCAAAATAATTAATATTTCAAATTAAATTATATTTAGTTTTGGAATAATTGTTTAAGCAATATTTATGTATTAATACTTCTCAAGTATTTAACTTCGTATTTCCTTCCTAAGGATGGGGGTATCTTATAGATGTATTTTCGTATTATTGTATTTGTAGTTCCAAATTAATATATTTTCAAGTCTCACATTAGAAAATATATAATAACTTATTTTGTCCTAAAAATAATGTATTGACCAGAAAATATATATTTTTCCCAAAAACCATATATCTTCTAAATATACTTGTTAGGGGAGGATTTTCCAATCCTAAGGATCATGGATCCTCAAGCACTGCCAGGATCACGGATCCTCAATTCTGTTTGAATTAAGGATCCTCAGAAGACATTGCAGGATCAGGATTCAGGATCCTTGTTGTTATCCTTATACTAACGGTTGCCTCTATTATGTTTAAGTTTGTTTTGCAGGAGTATACTCAGGGACCAAGTCTTACCGATATTCTTGGGGAATATGCCCTCAATATTCCGCACATGCATGGCTTTGTGAACGTTATGGAGATCATGGGAAGCTTGCACATTTAGCGGATAGTGAGTTGTTTTAGTTATTTCTAATTTTAAAAGGGGATAACAAGCTTGAATTAGAACACTTGGCTATTTTTGCTAACACACACACTCTCGCAAGCTCTCAACAGTTTATTTGGCGATTTCATACACATTACACTCTAGTGATCCTTGTAACAAGCTTGTTATCATCCCGAGTTGTAACAATCATTTGTTTAATTGTAGTTGGTGATCGGTATTTTCCATCACCCGAGGTTTTTTATGCCGGAGATAAACTCTTGATCAAGGGCTTTTTCCTCGTATAAATCCTTGTGTCACTTGTTCATTTAATTTGCAAGTTGTTCATACAATTGTTCATTGTTTCAAGCATCATTCCTCACAACAAAGATTTGGTTACATTATCCTAGCTTGATTTTTGACCAAAACAGTTTGGCGCCCACCGTGGTGCAATTGGTGCTTCATTCCTGAGAAATTATTGTCTTTGTGTTCATCTCGGTTCATTACAACCATGCAGATGGCCTCTTCAGCAAAGAGCACTTCAAGTTCAATGCTGGCAATCACTTCTTCACAGGGCGTTCCACCTTTGCCTCCACCACCTTTTGGATCCCAGAAGAATGCTGAAAATGCTACAAAGCCCCATTTTCCCAAAACCACCAACTTCTGCTGTTTCTTCTAACCCTACTACTAGTGATCTTTTTACTTTGATTTTGCAGATGAGGGATCACATACAAAAGCAGGACAAGACCAACGAAAGGATCCTCCGGGAGATTGGTGACATCAAGAAACAGAAGAGATCAGGGGAGGATCACTCTCCTCTGATACCAAGGTCACTGGATTTCGACACTCCAGCTATAACTGCCCAGCAATCTGCAGCTTCGGATATCTAGTATCAGAGTGAACCATTGGGAAGGCGTTATGGAACAACAACTATGAGTCAGGCGTTAGCGTCTCACTTCCAGCCTTCAGGATCCTGTTTTCATCCTTCGGGATCCTCATTCCAGCATCAGGGATCCTTCGTCAGTTCAGGAGGATATATGGGGATGCACACAATTTAAGGATCCTCTCAGGTTCAAGGATCCTCCTTCCAGGTTCAAGGATCCAACATCTTCCAGGATCAAGGATACTTAAGGAGTGTGCAACCAGGAAGCTCAGATATAAATCAAGGAGACTTCATTCCAATGCAGACCATTGCTTCTTCTAGTCCTTCAGTCATACCAGAATCTCGTCAATATGGATTCACATCTGGAATTCCAAGCTTGAATCCTCTGGGCGGTAACACTTTTAATAATTCTTATAACACTAACCATGGCTCTATGCAGGATACAGGTATCAATCAAGCTATGGCTAGGGAATTACAGAAACTGAAGGATATGATATCCAGCGTTCCAGGAGTGGTTAAGCCCATTCCTGAAATTGCAGATGGTAGCCATAGGATATCTCGTTTTGCACCACCTATTTGTGATGCTGAGATACCCAAAAGGTTCCAAATACCAACTATGAAGCTGTATGATGGTTCGAGGGATCCAGAAGAACATGTAGCTCAATATAGAGAAAGGCTGGAGATCAACCCCATCCCAGAGAGGTTAAAAGAAGCATGTCTATGCAAGGGTTTCGGATCCACACTCATAGGATCTGCTCTTAAATGGCTGCTAAGTCTTCCCCCTTACTCAATTACCTCATTTGCTAATCTAGTTAACCTGTTTAATAGCCAATTCTCATGTAGTAGAAAATTTGAAAGGTTAACTAGTGATCTATATAGGGTAACACAAGGTCAAAATGAATCACTTAGAGATTACATCACTAAGTTTAGTAAAGAATCCTTAGATATCCCTAATCTGGATATAGCTACGGCTGTGGAAGCCTTTAAAATGGGTTTGCTTAGGGATTCATTATTCTATGATGATCTTGTCATGACCCCTTGCAGGAATCTTGATGAAGTAAGAACCAGGGCCCTTAGATTCATCCGATTAGAGGATTATAAAAGGATCTAGGAAAGACTGGCAGGATCCTTGAAGCAGGAGAAACAAGGATCCTACTTCAGGAACAACAAGTCCAAGCCTTACAACAAGTATGATAACTAGAACGTGCATGCAGTAGAACAGGAAGAGGATGATGAGGATTATCCTCCCATTTCTGAACAATGTTTTTCTGTTGATAACAATGAAATAATTCTTGCAATGCAGAATCTAGGTGAGAAAGCAAGATGGCCAAGGAAAAGTGATAAACCAGCCACAACAAAAGACAAGTCCAAATGGTGTGCATATCATGAGGATTTCAGACATCTCACTGAAGAGTGTATTGCGCTTAGAAAAGAAATCAGTTACTTGTTAAGAAAGAGGTACTTGAAGGAACTTTTGGGAAGAAAAAGGTCAAGGATCCAGGATCCCGAGAAGATCCCAGAAAGAGCTCCGGCTCCTCCAGCAGATGCACAAGTTATAAACTTCATATCCGGTGGACCAGATATTTGTGGTACTTCCTTTTCAGCAGCCAAAAGACATGCCAAGGAGACCCATTCAAACCTTTACTGTCACACAGGAGAAAGTTATAACTTTTGATGAGGATGATCGTGTTGATGTTTAGGATCCTCATCATGATGGTCTTGTCATTACTTTGTTCATTTCTAACCATTTTGTTCGCAGAATCCTAATCAATGGAGGAAGCACGATGAACATCATTCAGCTTGATGTCCTCAAGAAGATGAACATCCCTGAATCAGATATTATCCCAAGATCCTCAGTTCTTGTGGGATTCAGCGGAGAAACCAAGAATACATTGGGGGACATTAAACTTCCCATCTACATTGAAGGACTTCATTCTTATAAAAAATTTTGTGTTATAGATTTTTTTATCCTGTTGCAATGTTATCCTTGGCAGGCCATGGATACCTGACATGAAGGCAGTTGCATCTACCTACCATCAGTGTGTAAAGCTTCCTAGTCCATGGGGGGTGATAAAGATTGAGAGTGACCAAAAAGAAGCGAAAAATTGCTATACCTCATCAATGAAGCCAGCCTCAAGACCAAGGGAGCAATAGCAACTAAAGTATCCTCCAAGAGACATCTTGGAGGCAAGAGAACAGGATGTGAAAGAAATCCTTATGGATCCTCATGATCCTGAATCCAAAGTCTTTATAGGATCAGGGATCCTCAGTAAATTCAAACTGGATCTAGTATCCTTCCTTAAAATAAGAAAAACTACATTTGCCTGGAAGCATGAAGACATGACAGGTATCTCTAAAGATATAATTACTCATAAACTTGGTATTGACAGGTCATTCGAGCCCATACATCAGAAGAGGAGGAAGTTTGCACCTGAGAGGAATGCCATTATCCAGGAGAAGGTAGACAAATTACTCCGAGCAGGTATGATTAGAGAGGTTAAGTATCCAAGATGGTTAGCCAATGTGGTTGTTGTTCAAAAGAAAAATGGAAAGTGGAGGGTATGTGTCGATTTTACCGATTTAAACAAGGCATGTCCCAAGGATCCTTTCCCATTACCCCACATTGACTCCATGGTGGATGTTACCGCGGGTCATGAGTTGTTGACTTTTATGGATGCTTCATCTGGATTTCAACAAATTCAGATGGAACCATCTGATCAAGAGGATACAGGCTTTATGACCCCAACCAGTATCTATTGTTATATTGTTGTGCCATTTGGACTAAGGAATGCAGGTGCTACCTATCAAAGGCTAGTCAATATGATGTTTAAGGAACAAATAGGACACACTATGGAAGTCTACATAGACGACATGGTGGTTAAATCCAAGAGAGCTGAGGATCACCTTAGAGACCTGGAAGAAGCATTCAATATCCTTGATAAATTCAATATGAAGTTGAATCCTTCAAAGTGTCACTTTGGTGTTAAAGCAGGCAAGTTCCTAGGATACATGGTAACAAAAAGAGGCATTGAAGCAAGTCCAGAGCAAATTAAGGCTATTGTGAATATCAAATCTCCTGCCAATGCCAAGGATGTGCAAAGGTTGGCAGGGAGGATCGCAGCCTTGAATAGGTTCATATCAAAATCATCAGAAAAGTGCAAGGAATTCTATGAAATTTTGAGAAAGAACAAGAAATTTGAGTGGACTGAAAAGCATGAAAGTGCTCTCAAAGCCCTTAAGGATTACCTATCCTCAGCTCCTGCCTTGATGAAACCAGAAAAAGGGGATATATTATCCTTATATCTAGCTGTATCCTCTAAAGCAGTAAGTGCAGTCCTTGTTAAGGATCACGAAGGTACACAACATCATGTTTATTATGTAAGTAAGAGTTTGCTTGATGCTGAATCTAGGTATTCACATTTAGAAAAACTTATCCTTGCTTTGATTATGGCATCTACTAAACTAAGACATTATTTTGAAACTCATGCCATTATTGTTAAGACTAATTTTCCAATTAAGAATGTTCTCATGAAACCTGAAATGTCAGGAAGGATGGCTAAATGGGCAGTGAAGCTTAGTGCTTATGATATAAGATATGGACCAAGGACTGCCATCAAATCCCAAGCCTTAGCTGACTTTGTGGCAGATTTTAGTAGTGATTTACAAATCCCAAATCCCAAGCCTTAGCTGACTTGCACAAGATACATAGAAGATTGATGCAAGTAGTAAATGACGCCTAACTACGGTTTACTACCCCCAATACGTATGACTATATGTCCCATTCAATTACATCATCCCCTTCAAGTCCCTTACTTGAAAATGATTTAGGTGAATCTATCATTTATCCTTTCATTATAGATGTCATGTCAAATCCAGAGACACAGAATGATCACTCTCTGTTGATTTAACTTTAGCAGGCCTTAGACATCATACTCTCAACGAATAAGAGGAACAAATCCCATCTTGACTACATACGTCTCTCACAATCACCTTGTACCACACCTGAGCTTAGCCTTATGTGCTGTCATATTACTAACAGCGAAGAAAAAGTCAAGGTATAATATTTGGTGAATATCAAGACCCAATATGTATCTCAGGTCAGAGGATACTATGATATTCTCCTTTACTCAAATTTACTTATGATCAATCACAAATGATTCCATGCAGTAATATTTGAGAGCGAGTCAATCCAATATTTGTCTCCCACAAATATCTATGAACTTTGGCAGCAACACTTTGCTCTATATTCATATCTAATGAATATCCACCAATCCAAATTCATAATAGTCTTACATTCATAATTGTTCCCACAATTATGATCGACTACGGACATTTAGAATAATTAACTTATTCACGGATTTAAACATGCTAAAATGGAACATAACTCAAAATACCATAAAGAGTTATAGTAACAGTTGTTCCAATATCCAAATACAAAATAGATCAAATCCAATCACTAGAATATCGAAGTCCTTAGGCATAAGTATGACCCTTCATGCTTTGCCCGTTCAAGGAGCTTCGTGAGTGGATCCGCAATATTTTGATCAGTGTGAATTTTGCAAATACATATCTTTTCCTTTTTCAACTTCATCCCTTATGTAGTTGAAATTCCGCTCAATGTGCCTAGTCTTTCGATGTACACGAGGTTCCTTGATTTAAGCAATCGCACCTTCGTTATCACAAAGATCTCTAGGGGTCCTGAATGGTATGGACTACCCCTAGATCAATAATTCAAGTGGCAACTTCATGTGAATTATCTGAATCAATGAAGCGGCGATGTATTCTGATTATGTAGTGGACAATGCTACCCTGATTATGATCGAGAACCATCTCGATTAGTTTGGAAACTCGTATCCATGTAACCATTTACAACGAATTCCGAAACTCGCATCCTTGTAACCCTTTACAACGAGTTCCTTTTGTTGATGCACAAGAATGTCTGTTGACTGCATCTTCATCAAGTCTTAAATCAAGAAAGTCAAGATTGGATCTTAAAAGTCAAATTAGGGTTTAGTTTTGATTTAGGAAGTGATTATAGAGGGTTCCGTTTGAAACTGCCGTATGAATGAGGGTTCCGTTTGAAATAGAGGGTTCCGTTTGAAACTGTTGTTTGAGATAGGGTTCCGTTTGAAACTGTCGTTTGAACCAGGACATGTTAAGTTCAAACGGAAGGGTCTATGTCTATATATAGGAGTGTGTTAGTCTTATTTCAAACGGAACGGTACAGAACGGTTATGTGTGAGCGAAGGTGCTGCCAAATTTTTGTTAGAACTTTGTAAAAGCTCACGGTTGATAATAGAAAGAAAGATTAAAGGATACAAGTTGTTTTGGACGTTGTTTACTTTGATTCCGCCTTAGTAATCGATGTTGAACTACCTTAACTGACTTTCAGGGTCACGTACACGATCCAACAAGTGGTATCAGAGCTCAGGACGAGGAGTTCATACCGAATACAGCTTGAAATCATCGGATTATCTCATTTCTACCTTTCTTTTCTGATTTTAACTAGTTGTTGCGGTTAAAATGGCTTGAAACGTTCACATAGCAAACGAAATTCACTATTAACTAATCCTTGAAATTTTGAAACCAAAATTCGACCTCAAACTGATCGAAATTATTCGTACCGTTTGAAAATGTTAGCGAGTTGACGTCATATCGTTTGAAATTGATCATATCGTTTGAAAACTAACCAATCGTTTGAACTGATCGTTTGAAATTGCCGTTTGAAATTGACACAATCGTTTGAAAATGGCCATATCGTTTGAAGTGTGATTGTCGTTTGAAACCATTGATATTTCAAACGGAACAGTCCATTCCGTTTGAAAACAGTCCATCGTTTGAATTTGAACTATTGTCGTTTGAACAGCCGTCGTTTGAAACTATTGTTATTTCAAACGGAACAGTCCATTTCGTTTGAAAACAACTAGTTCGTTTGAACAATTGTTTGAACCATTCCGTTTGAACAAGTTTCGTTTGAATCTGATATTTTCCAAAACCAAAATTTTTCTAAGTGTTGTCTGATTTTACAGGTACATTCACTATGGATGATATTTTCTTAAACCCATTTAGCGACATGTACGCGTTCGCTGGAGATTCCGGAAACGATAATACTTCGTCAAGCAATGTGAATTATAACACGCCAAAAGAGAAGAAAAAGGAAGCTTGGGAGTCGGAAAGTGCTTTCGGAACGTTTAATAAACCTCCAAAACTTATGGCTATTGAGGAGTATAGTCGGTGGTCCGGAAAGTTTGAAGACTGGTTGATGGCATTCGCATTTCCTAGCTGGAAAAGTTTGAAAAATGGTTATGCCAATGGAAAGAAACATGGTGAAACTTTAAGAGCAGCTGAGGAAATTGAATCGTTTGTAGCTGAACAAAAGTGTGTGGCGTTGTTATTTCAGTCCGTCCGGGAAGACATTATTGCCTTGATCGACTATTCAAATGCAAAAGATCTTTGGGAAAAGCTTGAAAAGAAATGTATCGGTAGTCAAGAAATTAAGAAAAAAAAAGAAACTTCTTAAGAAAGAATTTGATCTGTTTGGATGTTTAAAGAACGAGTCAGTGTGTAAAATGATAGAAAGGTTCGGTCATCTGAAGCTGGAATTAGTAAGACATGATATCGACATTCCTGAAGAAGATCTTATCGACAAATTGTTCGATTCGTTGCCTGACGAGATGGATTGGAGATATTATGCGCTGATGCTGAAGAATACCATCAAAGAACCAGAAAAGCTGACATTAGATTTGCTGATTGAGAAACTTGAGAGTCACGAGTTGGAATTGAAAAAGACGTACAAAGTTAATCATTCATCTTATCAACAGAATCTGGATCTATACTATCCAAAAAGCATGATGCCAAAAGCAACTTCACCAAAAACTGCTTTTTCTGCTGAAAATGTGTCGACAGCTGGCAAAGAAAGTCAAAGTGGTCAAAACAGTGGAAGTCACAGTGGTTTTCACAGTGGATCTTCATCTTCTGGAATTGCTGATGCAAAGAATCGGTTTCAATGTAACATTGCAATAGATTTGAAGAATGCTCAAAATTTTGATGAAGAATCGGCCAAGCAGCAGATGATCTTTCTAGCATCAGTGTTGGAATCGTATGAAGGATTGGTAGCTGGAAAGATTGGCAATACAAATCTAACGAAAGAAGATTACGATCAGATTGATCCGGAGGAAATGGAACTGATCGATATTCGTTGGGCTATGGCAAGTGTTGTTCGTCGTGCACAAAGATTCATGGAAATTACTGGCAGAAAAACAATTGGTGGTGCTTCTACCAAGCTGGGGTTCGATAAATCGAAGGTGACTTGCTTCAAGTGTAAGCAGAAGGGTCATTTCAAGAGAGAATGCCGAAACGCTTATGCTGATGAGTCGGAGAACCCTTTCAGAGATGATTACTACAAGAAGGCGATTTATCACCAGAATAAATCTGACCCGCCTAGATTGAAGCAGGTTGAAGATAACAGAGAGAAATCTAGAGCTCTTGCAGTGATTTACGATGATGAGGGTTATGACTGGAGTCAAGAGGTTCTACCAGAAGAAGATGCGGTTGGTTACGCATTCATGGCGAAAAATGACGATCCTATTCCGTGGAAAGACGATCGAACGAGCAAAAGTATAGATACAGGAAAATGATAGCTGAAAACAAAATCATTAGAATATCTCGTATCTATCTGGAAGCAAGGAGAGCCAATAGATGGGATCCAGATAGAGAGTGCTATCTTGATGAGTATGGAAATATTGCAATTGATGATAGTACACTTGATATTGAAGTCATAATTCAGCAATACAAAGAAGATGATGAGTACTGGCAACACAAATGGTGGGGAACTCCAACTTCGAAAATGATTGCAGAAGAGAAAGAGAAAGAGAGAAAGGAGAAAGAAGAGATCGAGAAAGCAAAGAAGATTGATACTGGAGTTATTGACACAACGCAGGAGTTGACTGCTGAGAATCTTGGAAGAATGGCTGACAAAGTGCTAGCTGCTAAGGCACTTGAGGTAGACTCTAACTCCGTGTCTGAGTCAAAAAGCCAGGTCAGTTCAGATGTGTCAACAAATGTGTCAGGTAAGAAAATCGATGGAAATGCTGATTGCAAAAATTGCAACAAAGAGTGCAAATTTTGTAGCACAGTCACGTATCTCAACGGAAAGAAAGTTGATGATCTGACAGCCAAGGTCAGAAGCGTTGAGAACCAGATTCTTGATCGGGACAAAACAGTTAAAGCTTCAACTGAACGGATAAGAGAATTAACTAAACAAATTGAAAATGATAAAATTGATCATGACAAAATTAAACAAGAAAATGAAAAGTTGATTCTTGAAAACCGTCAGATTTCTGAAAAATTTGAAAAATTAAAAAGCACATTGAAAGATTGTGATGATCGAAATGGTAAAACTTTTAAAGAAAATGAACATCTAAGAGCAGTGCTTAGAGTTAAAGAAGAATCAATCAATCAACAACTGGATGAAATCGCTAAATTGAAACTTAAAGTTCAAGAGGTTGTAATCGAAAATGAGCGAATCCAGTTGAAGCTTAACAGTTACAGCTCCGCAAGCTTTGTTTTGCAACATATCATTCCCAAACCCATCGGGAAAGACAAAGCGGGCAAAGATGTGTATTGTGATGGAACTGGGGTGGGGTTTCATCAAGTTCCACCACCTGTTCTTGATAACTATACGAAAAAGCAATCTGGGTTGGTTGAAATTGAGGAAGAAAAAGAAGTTAAACTTCCGGAAAGTATTGATGTTACTTTTACGTCATCTAATGATAGTGTTCAGACAGAGATTGTTAAGAGTACAGCTGAAAGTGTTTTGATGTCTGATTCAACTGAAGATGATGGGTGTATCTTGGACAAATACATTCAGAAATCAAAATCCAAAAACAACTTAAGTGATGAACCGGGTCTTGTGATGTACAAGATGGCTGGATCTGATAAGTTGTATTCGGATTCTGAATTTCCCATTGAGAATGTTAATGTGAAAAAGTTGACAAATGTTTTCAAGTTAGTTGAAGTTGAATTGTCAGAAGTGAACAGTTTGAGCCAAACAAAAAGGCAAATGAATTTTGAGAAAGATAAAGCTTACTACAAAAAGTATGTTGTACCACCACGTTTTTATAATAACAATCGAAACAATTGGTCGGGTGGTTATAGGGATGGTAAGAGTTATCAGAAGAAGAGTTTTCAAAACAAAAGGTTTGCTGAAAAGAAAGTGTTTGTGAATGGTTCAAGTTCACTTGCTGATGAAGAGAATGAAATTTTTTCAAAATCAAATAAAGAGTTCTTTGAGAAGAAGGTTTCACAACCTCAGTCTGAAGGCATAAGTCGAGTTGTTGATACTCGTACATGTTTTAGATGTAACAAAGTTGGTCACATTGCAAGAAATTGCACCAACTCCAAGCCTAAGACGGAAGTTGTTGACAGATGGTCCCAAAAGAAGAAAGTTGACATGAAGGGTAAAGCACCAATCGTTGTTGAGAAAAAGAGTGTGAAAAATAATAACATAAAAGTGAAAAATGAACCTGTAAAGAAAGTGGTAACTAAAAATGACAAGTTTTATAAACAGGTTGCATTATCTCAACAAGTTTGGAAACCAAAAACTGAAATGAAAATTTCAACTTCTGAAGTGAAAAAGGCTGAAGAATCAATTTCGGTTGATTATGATGCAAATTTTCCACCTTTGAAGGCTGAAAATTTCAAAATTCAAATTGCGAGAGTCAAGGTTACACCTAAGGCTGATGAGGCCTGGGTGGACACCATGTTCGAATAAGCAGTTTGAATGGCCGGAGCTTCCTGGATCGCGAAGCATGAATCGGCATCTTTCTTAAAAGTTGGTTAATTTGAAGTTTGTTATGTGCAGGATCTTCCAAGAGCCATTTCAAGATGGATCATGGATAGTGGCGCATCTCGACATATGACAGGAAAAACTGCATTACTGTATGATGTGAAGAATATCAATGGTGGTTATGTGGGATTTGCAGGTCATGAAGGTGGTAGAATTGTTGGTGAAGGAACGTTATCCAATGGGATTGTGACGTTTGAGAGAGCTAACTACATCACTGAGCTGGAGAACAATCTGCTTAGTATCTCGCAGATTTGTGACAATCAGTATACTACTCACTTCACTGATAAAGAATGTTTGATTTTGAAACCTGGTTTTGTTATTCCTGAAGAATGGATTATCATGAGGGCACCTAGAGTGAATGATTTATATGTGTTAGATATGTCTGTAGCAACTACAACTACTGGTCAAGCACATTGTTTTGTGTCTAGAGCAACTGAGAAAGAATCGAGATTGTGGCACCGAAAGATGGGGCATATTCACCTAAGGAAGATGAATCACTTGGTGCACAATGATTTGGTATTGGGTGTTAATATCAAAGGTTTTCATCTGGAAGGGGAGTGTATTAGCTGCATCAAAGGCAAGCAGAAGAAAATGTCACACCCTACAAAGCAAGTCAATTCAGTTTCAAGACCGCTGGAAAGACTTCATATGGATCTGTTTGGTCCTGTGAATGTAAAAAGTATTACAGGAGATTACTATTGTTTGGTCGTTCCTGATGATTATTCCAGATTTTCGTGGGTTTCTTTCTTGAAGACGAAAGATGAAACATTTGACAGTTTGATGGGGCTGTTCAGAAAGATTGAGAATTTGTACCAAAGGCGTATCAAGAGAATTCGAAGTGACAATGGTACTGAATTCAAGAACAGTAAGATGGAAGAATTTTGTGATGAAAGGGGTATTTTGCATGAGTTTAGTGCTCCGTACACTCCACAGCAGAATGGAGTCGCAGAACGCAAAAACCGGACACTAATCGAGACGGCTAGAACTATGCTCGCAGATTCAAAGTTACCGATTAATTTTTGGGCTGAAGCTGTTTCTGCCGCATGTTATACGCTCAACAGAGTTCTCACTGTCAAGAAGTTCAACAAAACATGCTTTGAGCTAATCAATAATCGCAAACCGAATTTGAAGTATCTAGAACCGTTCGGGTCACCTTGTACGGTTATAGAGCCTCATGGAAAGTTTGGTCCGAAGAGCATTGAGGGAATATTTGTTGGTTATTCAAATCCGTTGAGACGTGTCTTCGTTCCAAGTGAGAAGCAGATTATTGAAGCTGCAAATGTTGAATGTCAAGGTTATACTATGCCGCCGCAGAATCCTGGTGATTCATGGCGTTATCATTATGACAAACTTTGGGATTCGTTTGACATGAGAGAAGAATCAGAGGATGATGAAGATTTCTTTGATGAGTTGGATATTTTGCGTGAATATGAGTCACAGTTAAGATTCCCAGCTGAGTATTCGAGGAGACCACGGGAAACTTCAAATGATGATGAAGCAGGTCCGAGTAATGCTGGTGAACATGATGATGTCCAACAGAATGAAGTTGCTCAGGATAATCAGTCGGCTCAGAATGATAATCTAGAAGCTGAAAACATGCCAGTATTTGATCATGGTGATTCAGATTCAAATTCTGAGGGGGAGCAAATTCAGATTTCAAGTCAAACAAACCAAGTTGGTGAACAAGATGCAGAGCAGAATGTTACTAATCTGGAGGGAAATGTAGATGTTCCAAGCGAAGTGATGCCGCGAACTTTTTCATATCATCCAGAGGAGTTGATCATAGGAGAATTGCAGACAGGCGTTCGCACTCGAAATCAGATTGATAAAGGGCTTACATGTTTTTATACAAAAGTTGCTCCTTTGCAAACTGAATTCTCATTAAGTTGTTTTATCTCGCAGGTTGAACCAAGAACTTACAAAGAGGCGCTTACTGAAGACTCTTGGGTCAATGCAATGCAGGAGGAACTAAGTCAATTCGAGAAATTGGGAATGTGGAAGTTAGTTGATTTGCCGGATGGTCAGAGAAAGATTAACACCAAGTGGGTGTTCAAGTGTAAGAGGGACGATAGAGGAGTTGTCGTAAGGAACAAAGCTCGACTCGTTGTTCAGGGATTTAGTCAACAGGAGGGAATTGATTTTACCGAAGTCTATGCTCCTGTAGCACGACTAGAGGCTATCAGAATTTTCCTAGCATTTGCGTCTTGGAAGAACTTCAAAGTTTATCAGTTGGATGTTAAATCGGCGTTTCTTTACGGGAAGGTTAAAGAGGAGGTTTATGTCGGTCAGCCACCGGGCTTTACCGATCCAATCCACAAAAACAAGGTCTACTTATTGGACAAAGCGCTGTATGGTTTACATCAGGCCCCGAGAGCCTGGTACGAGACTTTGTCTCAACACCTACTAGCCAACAAGTTCATTCGTGGAAAAGTGGATGCCACTCTCTTCACTAAAGAGGTCGATGGTCATCTTCTGATAGTTCAGATTTATGTGGACGATATAATCTTTGGGTCGACAAATGAAAATCTATGCAAAGATTTTGAATCAGTGATGAAGCAAAAGTTTGAAATGTCATCAATGGGGGAGATGAAATTCTTTCTGGGATTACAAGTTGAACAACTTCCTGAAGGAATTTTCATTCATCAGTCAAAGTATGTTCATGATATTCTAGAGAAATTTGGGATGTCAGGATCTACTCCAGCTGCTACCCCACTTGCAACAAATCATGGGATTCACCCAGATCTCACCGGAGACAGGGCTGTTGAAACTTTTTATCGATCCATGATAGGTTCATTAATGTACCTAACTGCTTCACGTCCTGATATCATGTACCCAACGTGCCTCGCAGCAAGATTTCAGTCTAACCCGAGAGCATCGCATATGATCATTGTGAAGAGGATATTGCGCTACCTGAAAGGAACTCCTTCATTGGGGTTGTGGTATCCTAGAAAAGGCGACTTTACGCTCGAAGGGTATTCCGATTCAGATTTCGGATGCTGCAAAGTTAATTCAAAATCAACAACTGCAGGATGCCAGTTCTTTGGTCCTAGATTGGTTACCTGGCAGTGTAAGAAACAAACGTCTGTGGCGTTATCTACTTGTGAAGCAGAGTATGTTTCTGCTAGCAGTTGCTGCTCTCAGATCTTGTGGATACAGCAACAGATGCGCGACTATGGTTTGCAGTTTCTTAACACACCTCTTTTTGTTGATAATGGGGCCGCCATAAATATAACTAAAAATCCAGTACATCACGCTAAAACTAAACACATAGAAATTCGTCATCACTTTATTCGTGATTGCTTTGAGAAAAAGTTGATACGAATTGAGAAAATCCACACTGACGAACAGAAAGCTGATTTACATACCAAAGCTTTTGATAAAAATCGGTTTAAATATTTGTTACAACTGAATGGTATGAAGCTTCTGTCGGTGTCGGATGGCATAATTGGCGTTGATGAGAGTACTGTTGCGGATGAAGACGAGAAACAATCTGCAATGGTTTGTCGAATTTTTACTTGTTTTGGTATTTAGGGGGAGTAGATGTTTGTACATAGTTTATTTTTAGAAAATACAAAAACAGTAAAAAATGCAAAAATACAAAAACATGATAAAATCTGAAAAAGAGCTTGTGTATATAGGGAAAATGATAGTACATCAGCTAGACGATTACAGTATGCTAAAGATTTGTAAAGTATAAAAGAGTTAAACAATTTTACTGATGATGTGTCGATAGGTTTTCGCACACTTAGTAAATTTATTCGGGATATAAACCTAAATTCAAACTTGTGAATTCGTGGGGAACACTACTTGGATATATAGGTAACCCCTGAAATCTTGTTTGAAAGGTCTTTTAATCTGATATACTAGGTCTTTATACTCAATGATGTCTGGGGTATTATTCCGGGACTTCTGCTGAACGGTAGTTCTGACCTAGTCCTTGGCTAATCCTTGCTGCAATGCTTGAAACACAGCATTAAACCCTCAGCATGCTGAAACAATAAAATTGATAAATGCTGCTGTTGTAAGCAAAAAGATCCTCTAAAGGGGACACACCGAAAAGTCGAAGCTGATATCTCTCTGCGTATACGGAAGTATCGACCTGAGATCCCTCGGCCCTCGCATACCTAAATTATATACAGATATCATTGTAGTATACTCACCTGTAAGACTGATTATTGAGATTCTGGATACGGGAGTATATTCAAGAGGTGGGACACATGAATGATCTAAGTTCTTAATTCATCTAAATCGTATCCTGAGTAAATTGAAATTTGTGTGGGAATTTAAGATGGATCAGTATATCGACAATCAATGTGAATTGTTTAAATCTGAGTATGTAATGTAGCTTAACGGTACTTGTGATTTGTCTGAAAAGCTGATATGATTCCCTGACACGCTTGTCAAAAATATGTTTGTAAATAGTTTACTTTGTTTACTTTCTGCAATTTAAGTTTTCTGTATTTCATTTCTTAGTTTAGAACACTTTGATAAAATCCAAAAAGATTTTATTTCTGCTTTATTTTTCTGACAAACCAAAGTGGAGAGTTGATTGTTGGATTCTCAGATGTTTGAAGTAGATGCAGGAGATTCTGGACTGAAGAATGAGGAGAGCTTATCTTTGAAGAAGTTTAAATTGTTTGAAAAGTTAAAAACAAGTTCATTAATTTGATACTTGTTATTTTCAGAAAATGTTTGAAATTGTTGTTTTAAAATCAGTTTGTTTCGTCAAATGATCAACCAAGGTCATTAAATTGGACTTGGTAGATTAATCAAGTAATCAGGGTCATTAACTTGGACCTGAATACTTGAGTGGATTGCTATAACTGATTGAGTTTGTGATTTAATGTTAAAAAGATAGAATTGTAATGTTTGTTGGTTGAGTAACAGGTTTGGACTTCATTATTCCCAACGGAAGCTAATTGTCAAAGCTTGAACCAGATATCTCAGATTCAGCATATTGAGAGGGGGAGTCTGTGAAAGGGGGAGTCTGGATCAACAGTATATGGGAGTGTGAAGATAGAGTGCTTATGATGAAAAGACAGAGTTAGAGAAAAGACTAAGACTGAAGACTCAGGATGTGAAGACAACGTCAACATCCAAGGGGGAGTCTGTTGATGCACAAGAATGTCTGTTGACTGCATCTTCATCAAGTCTTAAATCAAGAAAGTCAAGATTGGATCTTAAAAGTCAAATTAGGGTTTAGTTTTGATTTAGGAAGTGATTATAGAGAGTTCTGTTTGAAACTTCCGTATGAATGAGGGTTCCGTTTGAAATAGAGGGTTCCGTTTGAAACTGTTGTTTGAGATAGGGTTCCGTTTGAAACTGTCGTTTGAACCAGGACATGTTAAGTTCAAACGGAAGGGTCTATGTCTATATATAGGAGTGTGTTAGTCTTATTTCAAACGGAACGGTACAGAACGGTTATGTGTGAGCGAAGGTGCTGCCAAATTTTTGTTAGAACTTTGTAAAAGCTCACGGTTGATAATAGAAAGAAAGATTAAAGGATACAAGTTGTTTTGGACGTTGTTTACTTTGATTCCGCCTTAGTAATCGATGTTGAACTACCTTAACTGACTTTCAGGGTCACGTACACGATCCAACACCTTTCACCAGATCCATATATTAGAAATATATCCTTAGTCCTTCTAAGGTATTTCAATATACTTTCTAAGAGTCATCCAATGACCATTATTTGGATTTTACTGGTATCCTCTCGTCATGCTTAAAGTGCATAACTTGTCCGGTCTAGTGCATATCATTACATACATAATGAATCCTATAGCTATCGCATATGGGATTCCTTTCATTCTTTCTTGCTCATCCTTTGAGCTTGGACATTGAAAAGCATTCAATATTGTCCCCTCTTTGAATAGGTACCAATCCTTTCATAGAGTTCTGTATCTTGAACCTTTTCAAGACTTTGTCAATGTATGCACTTTGATTTAAACCTATCAAGCGCCTTGATCTATCCCTATAGATCTTTATTCCCAAAATATAGGCGACTTCTCAAAGATCCTTATTGGAAAAACAACTTCCAAGCCAGGATTTTACACCTTCCATGGTTGGAATGTCATTTCCAAATAGTAGAATGTCATCGACATATAATACTAAGAAAGTGATGATGCTCCCACTAGCTTTCTTATACACACAAGCTTCATCGACGTTCTTGATGAATCCATATTCCCTAATCTTTCATCAAAATGGTGATTTCAACTTCTAGATGTTTGTTTCAATCCATAGATTGATTTCTTTAACTTGCATACTTTGTCAGGATGTTTTGGATCGACAAAACCTTCAGGCTTAACTATATAGACATCTTCCTCAAGATATCTATCAAGGAAAGCCGTTTTGACATCCATTTGCCAAATCTCATAATTATATTATGCAGCTATGGCAAATAATATCCTAATCGACTTTAGCATCGCCACGGGCTAGAAGGTCTCATCATAATCAACCCTTTGAGTTTGAGTGAAACCTTTTGCTACAAGTCTCCCTTTATAAGTATCCAAGTTACCATGCATATCCGTTTTCTTCCTGAAAACCCACTTACTTCCAACTACTTTGGAGTTAAGAGGTAACACAACCAATTCCCATACTTGGTTATCATACATGGATGCATCTCTACGTTCATGGCTTCAAGCCACTTGTCACAATTGAATTTTGACATTGCATCATGGTATGTGGTTGATTCACCTGAATCTACCACGTAGCATCCATCCATGAAAAATCCATATATTTCAGGTGGACTACTAATTCTACCAGATCTGCGAACGTTTTGTGTGTAATGATCAACCACTTGATCGTTTTCAACAACCTCTTGTTGAGCGCTAGTATCAACCAAACGTGTATTGGCTTGTGGTTCTTGATCCTCATCAAGTTCCACTGTTCTACTAGCTCCTTCCATAAGGAACTTAGCTTCCAAGAACTTAGCCTTTCGAGCAACAAATACCTTTTGCTCTGTTGGATCGTAGAATTAATATCCTATACCATCTTTAGGATATCCTACGAAGATACGCTTAGTGGATCGGACTTTCAATTTATTTGAGGTGTATAGCTTAACATAAGCTTTACAACCCCTTACCTTTAAATATGATAATGATGGAACCCTGCCATGCCATATTTCAAAAGGGTGTCATATCCACTTTCTTGGTTTTAGGCCATATTCAATATACGAACCACGGAGAGCAAAGCGTAACCCCATATGATAGAGATGATGCGCTCCTAGCCATCATAGATCGAACCATATCCAAATAGAATTTGATTCCTCCTCTATCGAAACGAAGAACTTTGATTGAGTTAATTTTGTACTTCACCATTTGAGGACTTTGAACATTTCAAAACATCAACTTTGTGTCTTAGCAAGTACACATAACCATAACTACTATAGTTGTCGGTAAAAGTAATGAAGTATCTTTCACCATTCCTAGTCATTGGCTTAAAAGGATCACATACATTCGAATGTATGATACCTAATAAATCTTTTGCCCTTTCCCACTAAGGGATTACTTGGTCATTTTACCTTGTAAATAAGATTCGCATGTATCAAATGAACCAATTTCATTTGTTTCGAAAAGACGATTCTTTTCGAAGTGTTTACATGAGACATCTGTTTATGTGACCAAGGTGATAATGCCAAGGATAGGTCTTACTCAAATCCATTTTGAGTTTCTTGGTGATTGATTGGTACATTAAACTATCAAATGATGTTTTATTATGAACCAATTCATAAATACCATTTGAAGGCATAGGTTTAAAGTAAAACATGTCATTCATCGAAATATAAATGTCATTGTTTACAAACTTTAAATCAAAACCATATTGTCTTAGAAGGGAAACTAGAATAATGTTCCTAGTCAAACTAGGAGCACATAAGACATTTTAAAACAATTTCCAAACCATTTGGAAGTTTCAAAACATAGTCTCCTTTCTTGTAATGTTAATTTTTTTTTTGAACCTTTTGCAACGAATTGCAAACATGAGTCCTACATCCGGTATCTGATACCCATGTGTTAGAAGAAATAACATTAAGGTCAATGTGTATCATTAAGATTGTACCTGAGGTTTGTCCTGCATTCCTCTTAGTTTTTTAACTCTTTGAGATAGGTTGGACACTTTCTATTTAAATGCCCTATCTCACCACACTCAAAGCGTGGATCGTTCATGACAACCTTTGCCTTCTTCTCTTTTGGTTTCGGTGGTTTCGCTTTAGTCTTTCTAATCATTTCCCTTTGAATTACCCGTTTCCATTTTCAACATTTGTTTTGGTGTCGGGGTGATGCCCTTTCTAGTTGCCACCCTCATTGATCGTTAGAATGGATAACACCCTTTTATCCATATTGAGCCTTTCTAGGTGACCAATGTGGCTTTTCATCTTAAAGACATAAGATGAGACTGATTGGTTTTCTTCATTCGACATGCATGAAGCGCTCGAACCGTTTCGAAGCGTTCTACCCTTGTATATTGTAGGAACATTTCCTTCAATTGGGTAATCATGTCGTATGCTCATGATGTTCAAAATCCTTTTAAATCTTGGAAATCATAATTCCTAACATGAGGCAAGAGGCTTGCATAGTATCCTCGATATATTTAGTCAATCGTTATAGGCATCCTTATCTTCCATAAGATGTTCATCGGGATTAGGATCGTTCAACACATAGGATATCTTTTACTTGAGAACGATTCTTAAGTTTCGATATTAATCCATGAAGTGTTATGATTGAGACGATCCTTGTCAAGGATTGTTTTTAGTGATAGGTTACGGACGGTTTGGGTAATATTGTTAGCGGCCATCTACAAAATTTAACAAGGTTCAAATTTTAGTATTTTCAATATTATTATATTTTAATCATTAATACCCTTTTATGTCTCATAGACAATTAATAATTAAAATCTAGAATCCAACGTTACATTTAAATATTGGTTAGGTGATCTTTATCCCTCTATTTAAATTAACAAGGTAGTCAACGTTTGACAATTGCAACCCTTTGCAACTTCTAGCCATATGGGATCGGTTAAACATCTTTATGTTTACTTGGCATGTGTAATCCCATCAACACATTTGTTCCCCATGCTTCGGTGACCCTAAGTTCATGGTTTCCAACTCAAGTCGTCCAACTTGCACACACGTGTGAGTTTATACACATAAGTAGTTAGGTGACCTTTATCCCACAAACATGGTAAACCCACCTCGAATATACAAGTTCCCTCAAATGTGGTTAGGTGACCTTTATCCCACAATAAGAGTTCCCAAGTGATTCAAGTGTTGTATAAAAGGATGGTGTTTGACTTGTTTTATAAAAGGGTTTTTTGAGTTTTCAAAAATTCTAGTTTAGAAAACTTTATGTACCATACATTTGCATGCATTCAAATCCTTGGTACTTTTGTGAAAACAAAATTTTAAGGTTCTTTTTAATAAAACCCATTTTATTATAAAATCATTAATTTTTAATAACCTTTTATTAACCATTTTTAATGATCTTTTAAAGAACCAATTTTAAGCTTGTTGTTGATTATTAGTTTGTTAAGCATGCATATCAACATATCATCCAAACAACATAAATAAACAACCACACAAGCACAACACACATATCAATAGGTGCATAACCATAGCCAACTATTTTGACCACACTTGTTAGCCGAAACAAGTGTGCCAAAAGGGTACTTCCTAAAGGGTGAATATTAACACAAATAATGTGTCGTTGAACTCCCATTTGATCCCGCATCCAAATGCTTCAAGTCTCCCTTTTGTGTTGTGATTACTCCACTTTCTTTGAGCTTCCAAAATGTACTTTAATTCAGCTCCAAACTCCTTTGGACTTCAAAAATGTGTTTTGGTTATCGGGCTAAAATCCCGTTAAGAACTATGAAGTCCTTTAGGCCCGAAATTAGCCAAAACCAAAACCACATTTTTGTGTGCATCTTCTTTTACAAAATATATCCTAATACATTTTTTCTAGTAAAATAAAATGCACCTAATATATTTATTTTACATACCAAATGAAAATAAATAAATTACATATTTCACAAATGGAAGAACAAAGATAATTAATTATTAGAACCCATTGAAATAATCAAATATAAATCACAAACACAAATATTCAACATATTCACACAAGGTCATGGCTAGGTTATGAACACCAAAATATATATATCCACATATATAAAATTCAAGAAGCAAAATGGTTTCCTTTTTACAACCTTCTTTTTGGTCAAGAATGAAAAAACCGAAAAAGTGGGTTTTTGTCCAAACAAACAAATCATCCAAATGACATAATTTTTCAAGATACTTTTATGCATGTATTAAAATAATCTTGAAATACAAAAGGATAACCATATATAAAATTTCGGCCATAGGGTTTTAACCAAACCCGAAACCCGAAAATTCCATATCCTTTGAAGCATGCATTCATATAAGCGGCTCTGATACCACTGTTGGGATTTTCACATGTTTATCAAAGTATTTTATCCATATAAATTAAAAACGCAGCGGAAACAATTATTAAAAACATGTTACTTACAAGATATAAAACTCATTTTATATGTAAAACCCAATCTCGGATCCATATATGAACATGCATGCTATCAAAATAAAACACAACCATAGAGTGTTTAGAATACTACCTTCCAAGGAGTAAAGGACATGAAGATGATGATACTTCTTGAATGGTTGCCTTCAAGTGTAAAAGACCTCAAGCTTGTATACCCCAAGCCTTCCAATAAACACCTTAGTTTTAGCTAGGATTTGAACACTTGTGAACTCACTAAAACTTCCTTCTTGGAGCCCACCCTTGGCCGAAAATTCCACTAGGGAATATGAGAGTTCTTTGGCACTTGAATTACAAACTTGAAAACCTCTTGAACCAACACTTGTTGGCCGAAATTTAGAGAAGAAATTCTCTAGTTTTTCTTTCAAGTTCATAAGTCTTGCACCTTCTTACATTTGACATCTTGGTATTTATAGAACCATGAGAGAGAATTGCCACCCACCTTGACTAATCATGTGGCCACTTACACACGCATTTGCATGTAATGCTATTGGACAAAATTGCTTGGGAAGATCACCCAATCACAACCCATCTAACTTGTAAGACATGCATGTAGTGTGATTGGACCAAAATGGTCTTGGTTAGACCACCCAATCAAATCTTCTCTAGCACATGCATTTGCATGCATTTCTATTGGACTAAAATTTTAGGGAAGAACACCATGGGGGGGTGGCGGCCTTGCTTTATTTAAAAAAAAATCTTTTAAATAATATAAGTCTTGTATTTTATAACTTTTATAAAATATAACATCATATGTTCACAAGACTTTATACAACTTCTATTAAGTTATTTAACCCATTAAATAACAAAATAAAAAATTCTCTCAAAATAAATTATCCATATAATTTATTAGTTTGTCAAGTGCAATTATTTAGAAAACCAATTTCTAAATACTCTAAGTGTTAATATTCATTTGTTTGATCATATCACAAATAAGTAATATAAGTGTTTGTCTAGCTTGTATTTAGGTATGATTCGACTTGGATCAGAACGTTCTAGCCACATCAATTTAATATGTGTGTTGGGCATACAGAGTCCAACAGGATCATCCTTGAAAATTGTGACAACTCGTATTTCCAAACCGATCTTTGTACTTGATGCAACGTAAACATTATGTGATTATGTGAGTTAGATGATTTAATGGAATGATATTTTATTGAATTTTATGTGTTATATGTTGTGTTGTATGTATGTGCGTATATGAACGACCCAAACGCACAACACTCACCCGATCGTACAAGCCCATTTGGGCCACCACTTGTATCCGGATCATGGGCGTCCATTGAGGGTTCGGCCCACTTCCCCCCATATCGCATAACACAAAGGAGTTAGGGTAAACTTATCATTTGTTGCAACTCTCATAATACACAAACCCTAGTTCTTTTCTCTCTCTCCCTCACGAACTTGAAAGGCAGCCAAGCATCTCCTTCACCGAAGATTTTTGTGTTCGGATCAATCCCCTACCCTCTTCTTAAATTGGTTAGTGTTTATGATTATGTTCAGTTACTCGATCGTTATGATTTCATGATGTGGATTAAGTGATTGTGGATGTATGTATGATGAACAATGGTATTATGTATTGATGTTTAAACAAGTTGATTTGTATGATTATGATCTAGAACCGAATGCTTGTTAAAAATCGGCTGATATGTGTATACTTCGGATTATTAATCATATGATATTGTGTTGTCAGAAACATGATTCGGTACACACGTTTTGACCTAGGGAATGTGGCTGATGTGATGATGATCGATCTTATTTTAATAGATATTACATGTCATTGTTTGGTCCACTAACCCTTGATGTGATAAACATAGTTGTCGGCTATAGTGTTGTATGGCATGTGATGATAGTATGATAATAGTCAATATTGTCCACTGCATATATATTAAATAAAAATCGGTCCAATACTAGCTTGAGGTGTTATAGATTGTTGGCCATGGTTGATTAATTTAATGATGATGATGATGATCCGATGTGAATGATTGTTGTTTTGTTCGAATAGTGTGTATGTATGATGATGAGCATGTGACTTTGATTGATAGTATATTAAGGATTCATTATGATATTCAGCCATTGTTTTCATAGTTGCATGCAATTGTCAGAAGTCATGTGTGGAGCAATGATTAAATCAAATAGAGGAAACATTATTATAGTATTGTTAGTGATGTATTGATGAATGTATGATCTGATTGTTATTTGATATCACGATGTAAATGAATTTTGGGTCACTGTTATGAACATGATATACATGATTTAGGCCTTTTTAATTGGACCGAACAATTCTAACAGATTATTTATATACTGTTTAAGTTAGTAATGGGTGGAATGAATTATAGAATGATTGGTTGGAAAATGTTGTTTGATCGAATATTGATGAAACTGTGAATTTGTTAACTGACAAAATAAAAGGGAACAATATAACCAATTGGCATGATTGACGGAGAATAAAACAAATCGCACAAGATCAAATCTTATCAAATAAGCTTTCTGATCGCACAAGATTGTCCAGTCGTACAAGCTTGGCTGGATCGCACAAGATTAAAACAAGCTGTTTTGGGTCGCACAAGCTTTGGGCTTATTCACATGTTGGGCCGGGGTATTTAGTGGGTTATGTTAGTGAGTCGCACAAGAAGTTACTAAACCGCACAAGATGAATGATTTCTTAATAGTTGGGCGTTTTATGGAATTGACTGTTTAAGTGTTTATGTGGTTGCCATGATCGATACGTGTTCGTAACTGTTAGTTTATGTGTATAAATATGTACGATACTTGAAACCAAAACCTGACTTGTATAATGACCATGTTAGGACGTGGTTGACCACTAGCTGCTAGACTTGACCTTTCTGTGTTATCTGCCGAGCAAACCAAGGTGAGTTCACACTCCGTTACAAAGCATGGGATTCCCAGGGGTTGGGAATGGGTTAAGGAATAGGGATTCCTCGTCCTGTTGAGACGTAATCAGGAACATAGATTCCTCGTCCTGTTGAGACGTAATCAGGAACGTAGATTCCTCGTCCAGTATGAGACGGATTTAACTATACTAGACTAGAACTCTATCAACGAAGTCCCTCCTTTTATATCGACTTAATCGCCGAGGCCAATGGCGAACGGGTCATTAGTTAAATAGCGCTATTAGGTTTAACAAACCTCACACCGTGCCGCAGAGGACGGGCGTGGACTAATGGACTATGGCACGTCAGTGATGATAGACACAGACGTTAGGGCACTTAAACATGACGAACGTTAGTAGTCGATATGTAACGAGTCTGGTGAATTAAACATGGGGTAGCCCCCACGGCCATAGAGCCGGGCTGGAATAGCCAACGTAAGAACGGGTAAATAATAAACGTTTTTCGAACTATGGGGTAACCCCCACGGCTGGATAGCTGGTAAAGAGCAAACTGTGTTTTCGGAACAACTATAAACTGGACAACCAAACGTGAACTCACTCAACTTGTTGTTGACTCGTTACTACATGCTTTGCAGGTCTATAGGTACTTAGCTGGAGCTTGCACAAGGAAGAGTCGTTGTGGGACATGGACAGCTGTGTGCCATTTTAAACCTTTGAGTATCTAAACTTATGATTTGGTTTTAAAACATTATGCTTCCGCTCATAACTTAACTATGTTTGCTTTGGACACTAATCGTGTTGGTTGGACTTTTACACTTAATTATTTACTTGTTCAATATGATTAGTGGTTTGATCCTGGTCAGTCACGCCTCCAAGCGGTGATACTCCGCGTGTGGATTTTGGGGGTGTGACAGATTGGTATCAGAGCCATTGGTTATAGAGAACTTGGTTTTAATAAAGGAAAACGTTTTTGTTAAAACCAGACTATAACCTGTACAGTGCTCTACGATCCACAACGACGCTTCACTCCACGTGCAGGGCTCGACATTCTAGGTGATATGGTTTACGTTTTATATTGCCTACTTGCTGGATTGCATAGAACTTTGCTCATGGTATGCCTAGATAAACGTAGTAACTATAGTTTGAAAAACACAATTGTGCTTGCTCCCTACTGTCACTCCACACTTACACACATCCACGACACCTTTCCCATTTGTGTTTCCTTCGATGTGAGATCATGAGGGAACGTGTGAACCTAACTCAAGCCAGCTGACGGCTCTTATCAACGAACAAGTTACGGCAGCACTCGCAGCCGCTCAGGCAGGAGGTATAACCTGCTATTACGAATCTACCCTAGGATGTTAGATCCTACTCTCATGATACAGCTCTCGCGCTTAACCCGGTCTTTCTTCCTCGCGTAACAAGGTTAGAACGCTCAGCCGCCTGTATGCACATTCAAGACGTACATGGACTGTCGTCCTAATACTTTCAGTGGCACTAAAGGAGCTGTTGGACTCCTCCATTGGTTCGAAAAGCTCGAGTTTGTCTTAGAGACGTGTGAATGCCTTGAGGCTCATAGGGTGAATTACGTCACTGGTACTCTCGAAGACACTACACTAACTCGGAAGAACGCGCAAGTTCAGATGCTGGGGCTGGCGGCTGCTAATGCCACCCCATAGAAGGATTTTGAGGAACTGATCAAACGTGAATACTGTAGTCGTGATGACATCCACAAACTGGATATGGAGTTCTTTAATCTGATGATGACGGGGTCAGAGATAGAAGCTTACACGAAACGATTCAAAGTCATGTAACTTCGGCCAACCTTGCAACTATTCAGGATATTACTCGTCTTGCTCAACGTCTCTCAGATCAGGCGATAGGACAGAACAAACTGCCGAAGCGTATTAATGCTGCTACAACTACTTCGGATGCTCCCAGTGACAACAAACGCAAGTGTAATGGAAATTCGAGCAAGGGTCCCACTTCGGTTCAGTCTCAGTCGCAGCACAGGAGCCCCAGTCAGCAGTCTTTTGGTAATCGAAGTCAGGGTGGATACAGGGGAAACCACCCTAAGTGCAATCGCTATAATTTGCACCACAGCGGGCAATGCAACAGAGATCGTTGTCAGAGATGCAACAAGCTTGGTCATGGAGCCAAAGATTTTAGAATCTCACGTCCTGCAAACCAGAACCGACAACAACAACCCCAAGCTCCACAGAATCAGCAGCAACAACAGGGTAACAAGGGATGTTATCAGTGTGGAGACGCTGCCCACAGTTGAACCAGAACCAAAATCAGAACCACAATCAAGGAAACAGGAACAATAATGGAGACAACAACGTGGGTAATAACAACGGCAATGGTGCCAGGGGTCGAGTGCTCGTGATTGGTCAGGGTGATGCTAGGAATGACCCCCACGTTGTGATGGTTTCGGCATCGTTATTGGTATGGATTGACTACCTCAACATCGAACAGAAATTCTTTGCAAAGAAAAGAATCGTCCGCATTCCTCGTGCTGGTGAAGAACCTTTGGTAATTCATGGTGACAAGGGTGGTGCTGTTGTGGGCATCATTTCTTTCCTTAAGGCCCAGAAGTGTTTACGTAGCGGCCACGCAGCTATCTTAGCCCTCGTGACGAATGCACCAACGAAGGAGAAGAGAATAGAATTCCAAATCGAGCTAGCTCCTGGAGCAGCGCCCATAGCTCGAGCACCATATCGTTTAGTCCCATCTGAACTGGAAGAACTCTCTACGAAACTACAAGAACTCCTAGATATGGGTTTTATTCGTCCTAGCTCTTCGCCCTGGGGAGCTCCAGTGCGATTTGTGAAGAAGAAAGACGGTACGTTCAGAATATGCATCGACTACCGTGAATTGAACAAGGTGACTGTGAAGAACCGCTACCCTCTTCCACGCAATTGATGACTTGTTCGACCAGCTGCAAGGGTCGAGTTACGATTCAAAGATCGATTTGAGATAAGGATATCACCAGCTAAGAGTCCGAGAAGAGGACGCCTCTAAAACAGCCTTCAGAACCCGTTATGGACACTATGAGTTCTTGGTCATGCCTTCTGGGCTGACAAACGCACCTGCGGTCTTCATGGACTTGATGAATCGAGTGTGCAAGCCTTACCTAGACAAGTTCGTTATTGTATTCATCGACGACATCCTGAACTATTCGAAGGGTCAGGAGGAACACGAACAACATTTATGACTCATTTTGGAACTCCTTCGAGCAGAACAGCTGTACGTCAAGTTTTCAAAATGTGACTTCTGGCTTCGTGAAGTCCATTTCTTAGGCCACGTAGTGAACAAGGATGGGATTCACGTTGATCCATCCAAGGTAGATTCGATCAAGAACTGGCCTGCACCTCGTACGCCAACGAAAATTCGCCAATTCTTGGGATTGGCAGGTTACTACAGGAGGTTTATTAAGGATTTTTCCAAGATTGCGCAGCCTCTTACTTCACTAACGCAGAAGGGCGTTGTTTATCGTTGGGGAAACGCACAGGAGTTAGCGTTTCAGCACTTAAAGGATAGACTTTGTAGTGCACCTATCCTTTCATTGCCAGAGGGCACAGACGACTTCGTGGTTTACTGTGACGCATCCATTCAGGGTCTTGGTTGCGTATTGATGCAGCGGGATAAAGTTATAGCCTACGCCTCACGCCAACTCAAAGTGCATGAAAAGAACTACACTACACACGATCTGGAGCTGGGAGCGGTTGTTTTTGCACTTAAGATATGGAGACACTACCTGTATGGTACCAAATGCGCTATCTACACTGATCACAGGAGCCTTGAGCATATTTTCAAACAGAAGGAACTCAATATGAGACAACGACGATGGGTCGAACTGCTGAACGATTACGAATGCTCGATCAGGTACCACCCAGGCAAGGCCAATGTTGGGGCCGACGCCCTCAGTCGAAAGGACACTACGCCTAAGCGCGTACGAGCTTTACAACTTACTATACAGTCTAACCTTCCTTCTCAAATACGAAATGCTCAGGTAGAAGCATTGAAACAAGAGAATGTCAGGGCTGAAGCCCTACGCGGCTCAAGGCAATGCTTAGAACAGAAGGAAGACGGTGCTTACTACGTAACAGGACGCATTTGGGTCCCACTTTATGGCAACCTACGAGAGCTTGTGATGGATGAGGCACACAAGTCTCGCTACTCAGTGCACCCTGGTTCGGACAAAATGTACCACGACATCAAAACCACATATTGGTGGCCTAGCATGAAGGCCCACATAGCAACATACGTTAGCAAGTGCTTGACTTGTGCGAGAGTCAAGACGGAATATCAAAAACCCTCAGGCCTACTTCAACAACCAGAGATACCACAATGGAAATGGGAGCAAATTTCCATGGATTTTGTTACTGGCCTGCCTAGATCACAACGTGGTAACGATACTATTTGGGTGATCGTGGATCGACTCACAAAGTCTGCTCACTTCTTGGCTATCAAGGAAACAGATAAGTTCTCCACCCTAGCAGAAGTATATCTCAAGGAAGTTGTCTCGAGGCACGGGGTGCCCATCTCTATCATCTCGGATCGAGATGCACGTTTTACATCAGAACTGTGGCAAGCAATGCACAAGTCCTTTGGCTCAAGGCTAGATATGAGCACAGCTTATCACCCACAAACGGATGGGCAGTCGGAACGTACCATCCAGACCCTCGAAGACATGCTTAGGGCATGTGTGATTGACTTTGGCAACGGCTGGGAAAAGCATCTGCCACTTGTGGAATTTTCGTACAACAATAGCTACCACACCAGCATTAAAGCTGCTCCGTTTGAGGCATTGTACGGGCGTAAATGCCGGTCACCTCTTTGTTGGGCAGAGGTGGGGGATAGTCAGATTACTGGTCCAGAACATGTGGTAAACACAACAGAGAAAATTGCCCAGATACGACAACGAATGGCGGCAGCTCGTGACCGTCAGAAAGTCTACGCCGGTCAGGGCAGAAAACCATTAGAGCTCCAGGTTGGGGAGCGTGTACTACTCAAAGTTTCACCCTGGAAGGGTGTGGTTCGTTTTGGTAAACGGGGCAAACTTAACCCACGATACGTTGGACCCTTCGAAGTCATTGAGAAGATAGGCAAGGTGGCCTACAGATTGAACTTACCAGCGGAACTCAGTGCAGTTCACGATGTTTTTCACGTGTCGAATCTGAAGAAATGTCTGTCAGATGAGACCCACGTAGTTCCTTTGAAGGAGCTCACGATCGACGAGCAGTTACGATTCGTCGAGGAACCTGTTGAAATCACGGACCGGGATGTTAAGGTCCTCAAGCGTACTAGAATACCTCTCGTTCGAGTTCGTTGGAACTCACGTCGCGGCCCAGAGTTCACCTGGGAACGCGAAGATCAGATGAAACAAAAGTATCCCCAACTGTTCGCAACCGGTACAACTACTACTGAGGCTGAAGCTACGGAATTTCGGGACGAAATTCCAGATCAACGGGGGGAGGATGTGACACCCCAGGAAAACCAGGAAAACCATGTGACTTAACTAGCTTCCTCAGTGAGTACGTGCTAAATTTCGGGACGAAATTTCTTTCAACTTGGGGATAATGTGACAACTCGTATTTCCAAACCGATCTTTGTACTTGATGCAACGTAAACATTATGTGATTATGTGAGTTAGATGATTTAATGGAATGATATTTTATTGAATTTTATGTGTTATATGTTGTGTTGTATGTATGCGCGTATATGAACGACCCAAACGCACAACACTCACCCGATCGTACAAGCCCATTTGGGCCACCACTTGTATCCGGATCATGGGCGTCCATTGAGGGTTCGGCCCACTTCCCCCCATATCGCATAACACAAAGGAGTTAGGGTAAACTTATCATTTGTTGCAACTCTCATAATACACAAACCCTAGTTCTTTTCTCTCTCTCCCTCACGAACTTGAAAGGCAGCCAAGCATCTCCTTCACCGAAGATTTTTGTGTTCGGATCAATCCCCTACCCTCTTCTTAAATTGGTTAGTGTTTATGATTATGTTCAGTTACTCGATCGTTATGATTTCATGATGTGGATTAAGTGATTGTGGATGTATGTATGATGAACAATGGTATTATGTATTGATGTTTAAACAAGTTGATTTGTATGATTATGATCTAGAACCGAATGCTTGTTAAAAATCGGCTGATATGTGTATACTTCGGATTATTAATCATATGATATTGTGTTGTCAGAAACATGATTCGGTACACACGTTTTGACCTAGGGAATGTGGCTGATGTGATGATGATCGATCTTATTTTAATAGATATTACATGTCATTGTTTGGTCCACTAACCCTTGATGTGATAAACATAGTTGTCGGCTATAGTGTTGTATGGCATGTGATGATAGTATGATAATAGTCAATATTGTCCACTGCATATATATTAAATAAAAATCGGTCCAATACTAGCTTGAGGTGTTATAGATTGTTGGCCATGGTTGATTAATTTAATGATGATGATGATGATCCGATGTGAATGATTGTTGTTTTGTTCGAATAGTGTGTATGTATGATGATGAGCATGTGACTTTGATTGATAGTATATTAAGGATTCATTATGATATTCAGCCATTGTTTTCATAGTTGCATGCAATTGTCAGAAGTCATGTGTGGAGCAATGATTAAATCAAATAGAGGAAACATTATTATAGTATTGTTAGTGATGTATTGATGAATGTATGATCTGATTGTTATTTGATATCACGATGTAAATGAATTTTGGGTCACTGTTATGAACATGATATACATGATTTAGGCCTTTTTAATTGGACCGAACAATTCTAACAGATTATTTATATACTGTTTAAGTTAGTAATGGGTGGAATGAATTATAGAATGATTGGTTGGAAAATGTTGTTTGATCGAATATTGATGAAACTGTGAATTTGTTAACTGACAAAATAAAAGGGAACAATATAACCAATTGGCATGATTGACGGAGAATAAAACAAATCGCACAAGATCAAATCTTATCAAATAAGCTTTCTGATCGCACAAGATTGTCCAGTCGTACAAGCTTGGCTGGATCGCACAAGATTAAAACAAGCTGTTTTGGGTCGCACAAGCTTTGGGCTTATTCACATGTTGGGCCGGGGTATTTAGTGGGTTATGTTAGTGAGTCGCACAAGAAGTTACTAAACCGCACAAGATGAATGATTTCTTAATAGTTGGGCGTTTTATGGAATTGACTGTTTAAGTGTTTATGTGGTTGCCATGATCGATACGTGTTCGTAACTGTTAGTTTATGTGTATAAATATGTACGATACTTGAAACCAAAACCTGACTTGTATAATGACCATGTTAGGACGTGGTTGACCACTAGCTGCTAGACTTGACCTTTCTGTGTTATCTGCCGAGCAAACCAAGGTGAGTTCACACTCCGTTACAAAGCATGGGATTCCCAGGGGTTGGGAATGGGTTAAGGAATAGGGATTCCTCGTCCTGTTGAGACGTAATCAGGAACATAGATTCCTCGTCCTGTTGAGACGTAATCAGGAACGTAGATTCCTCGTCCAGTATGAGACGGATTTAACTATACTAGACTAGAACTCTATCAACGAAGTCCCTCCTTTTATATCGACTTAATCGCCGAGGCCAATGGCGAACGGGTCATTAGTTAAATAGCGCTATTAGGTTTAACAAACCTCACACCGTGCCGCAGAGGACGGGCGTGGACTAATGGACTATGGCACGTCAGTGATGATAGACACAGACGTTAGGGCACTTAAACATGACGAACGTTAGTAGTCGATATGTAACGAGTCTGGTGAATTAAACATGGGGTAGCCCCCACGGCCATAGAGCCGGGCTGGAATAGCCAACGTAAGAACGGGTAACTAATAAACGTTTTTCGAACTATGGGGTAACCCCCACGGCTGGATAGCTGGTAAAGAGCAAACTGTGTTTTCGGAACAACTATAAACTGGACAACCAAACGTGAACTCACTCAACTTGTTGTTGACTCGTTACTACATGCTTTGCAGGTCTATAGGTACTTAGCTGGAGCTTGCACAAGGAAGAGTCGTTGTGGGACATGGACAGCTGTGTGCCATGTTAAACCTTTGAGTATCTAAACTTATGATTTGGTTTTAAAACATTATGCTTCCGCTCATAACTTAACTATGTTTGCTTTGGACACTAATCGTGTTGGTTGGACTTTTACACTTAATTATTTACTTGTTCAATATGATTAGTGGTTTGATCCTGGTCAGTCACGCCTCCAAGCGGTGATACTCCGCGTGTGGATTTTGGGGGTGTGACAAAAATTCCAGAGGATATCAAGATCCCTATCATCCATGTTTTGGCTCCTGCTATTGAGGATCACATAACTATGGAGATAGAGGAGGATTCTGCAATAGTTCCCAGTGATAGTACACAGTCTCATTCAGGATCATGGATCCTCCCAATCATGAGATATATACAACATGGAGAGATTCCTACAGGAGAAAACCCCAGGGATTTCAAAATCAAGGTATCTCAATTTACAATATTGAATAACATGTTATATAAACGATCTCTTGCAGGTTCATATCTAAGATGCATTGAAGATCCTGAAATCCAAGAAGTCCTAAAGGATTTTCATGAAGGAGATTGTGGAAACCACACTGGGGGCAGGGCATTGTTCTCAAGGATCCTTAGGACAGGATACTATTGGCCTACAATGAAGAAGGATGATGTGGATTATGCCAAGAAGTGTGATCCTTGTCAGAGACATAGTAATATCCTTCATCAACCAGCAGAGCTCTTGCATCCTATATCCTCTTCTTGGCCATTCATGAGATGGGGAATGGATATAGTTGGTAAACTTCCCAAAGCACCAGGAGGAAAGGTGTTCATGCTTGCCATGACTGATTACTTCTCTAAGTGGATAGAGGCTGAAGCCTTTGCTCAAGTCAGAGAAAAAGAAGTGATATCCTTTATTAAAAGAAACATTATTACTAGATTTGGTATCCCTTCTGAAATTGTTTGTGATAATGGATCCCAATTTATTGGGAGTAGAACTACTAACTTTTGTGACAGCTGGGGGATTAAGATGATAACATCAACACCAGTCCACCCATAAGCTAATGGTCAAGCATAATCATCCAACAAGATCATCATCAACAACTTGAAGAAGAAGCTTGGATTCAAGAAAGGAAAATGGGCAGAAGAACTACCTTATGTACTATGGACTGATAGGACAACCCCTAAGAATGCCACTGGCCAAACTCCATTTTCTTTGGTATTTGGAGCAGAATCAATAATCCCTACAGAGATGGTGGTTCCTACTGCAAGAACAAGCATTCGTGATCCTGAAGCAAATGCTGAAAACTTGGTTCAAGACTTGGATACTATAGAAGAACTCAGGGATTTGGCAAGGATAAGGATGGCTAGTTATCAACAAAGGATGGCTGGAGCCTACAATAAGAATGTCATGATCAGGAAATTCCAAGTTGGTGTTATGGTATTGAGGAAAGCATTTCAGAATACCACCAATCCTGCTGATGGAAAGTTAGCACCAAAGTGGGAAGGCCCCTACCTGATTGAAGCTGAGGCAGGAAAGGGGACATATCGATTGTTAACAATGGAAGGTGATTTGCTACCAAGAGCTTGGAATGCTGTCCACTTGAAGAAATATTTCATGTAGTAAGGATCTAGGATCCTCAACTACTTTCATGCCCGATATCCTCGAAGGATCCTTACAGGATAGAGGATCCTCATGTTGGTAATGATCTAATCTCAAACTATTTCATTCTTTAATTATCTTATATACAAAGAGAAGGACCCTGGATCCTTTATCCTCCTTTCACTTGATTCTGAGTTTTGCAGAAGGTTCATGTATCCTTAATGAAGGATTAAGTATCCACAGAAGTCTCCAGTTTTTTGGGCTTGACCCCAGTTTTTTGGGCTTGACCCCAGTTTTTTGGGCTTGACCCCAGTTATTTGGGCTTGACCCCAGTTATTTGGGCCTGTCCCTAGTATCGCCAGTAGCGCACGATGATCCTGGTACGGTTCATGGCAATGGGACCAGTACTCGCTTTAGGGGCTGACAATTTCATTGTACTGGCTGTATCTGGGATCCTACGTATAATGGTAGACGTACCATACATCCGTTCCTAAGGTTTCTAATGTTTTCACGTTAGCTAAGGTTTTGACATTTTCATGTCACTAAGTTTGGATAGTCGCCAGTGAGGGCCATACTCCAGTTTACACAAGATCCTTTGGGCTTGTCCCCAGTTTTTTGGGCTTGTGCCCAGTTTTTTGGGCTTGTCCCCAGTATATTGGGCTTGTCCCCAGAATTGTTGGGCTTGTCCCCAGTTGCTAACTCTTCTCTTATATTGGCTTAGTCCCAAGTTGTGTTCCATTTCAGGTTTTTGAAGCCAAATAGCTAAGGATCCTTGATCCTTACCTTTTACTAAGGTTTGTCTTTTGGTTATCCTGATTGTATATGTTAAAGGTTTAGGATCCTAACTTGGATTCTCAGGTATGATCCTTGATCATTTTGATTTTATTCTTTATTTATCTAAGTGACCCTTATTCTTTGACAACAGGACACATGATCCTTAAAATTCACTACCTTTTTCATCGATTATAGGATATTTGATCCTTGATCATATCCTAAATTTTTTAACACAATCTATTAAACTTTTATTCTCAACTTATAAATTCAAGCAAAGTGTATGATAGCAACTGAAAGGTAAGGTATTCACAAATGAAACAACACATAAGAAAGTCAAAAGATTAATATTTTATTTACCAAAAGTTAAACCCTTTAAAGGTTGTCAAAATTGCCAACCCAAGTTTCTACCAGCAAAACGTGGCCCGTCCACTTGGGTTGGCAAAGGGTGTCCATATTTAACAAGGTCTAAGTGCAGGTAACAAAAGGCGGAAGGATAACAAGTGGTTTCATCCCCCAAACAGAGGATCCATCCACCACCCATTATCCTACCTATTGTCCAAAGGATCAGTGATCATCAACCCTAAAAACTATTGTCTAAGTTGAGATCTTTCTCGAGGTTGGAGATGGTTTGATCCTTAGCCAGGAAGATCTTCTGGAAGTCCAGCTCCTTCATCTCAGGTTCTTCAACATATGCATCAAAGAGTATCTGGATCTCAGCAAATTTCTGCAAAGAAAGAAGGGGTCAGTTCAGGATCCGTTATCCTTAAAATGTGCAGGATAGAATTAAGGATCAGGGATCCTTACATCATTGAAGTATTCTTCAAACTGGTGACGGATGAGGGGCATGTAACATCTGTGCTTGTAATCATTGTGAACAGTTCGGTTATCAATAAAACAATGTTATTTGATCCCAATGTTTGTTTGGTTGTGTTTTACATTTTTCATGTTTTGACTTTTGTTCAATTTCAAACTCTACATCGCTTTCTGGAGAGTTATACGCAAACTGATGCGTAAACGTAACCAGTTTAATGCGACAAATACTCTGGAACTTCAACATATACTTAACATACCTTAAATAACCCTTCCATAACTTAGAAATAAGTTTTGAAGGCTTTGGTATGGCAAAAACAAGTTAATTCGCCTACAGGGACTAAACTTGACAAACTGCGAAAGTATGCCAATTTGAACTGTAACAGACATTCCGGAACATGACCATAAGTTAAACATACCATAAATACCCTTTACATAGCTTAGAAATAGGCTTTGAGGGGTTTGGTGTGCTAAAATAAACTTTTGGGTCTTTCAGGGACTAAAAGCGTCAAAAAGTGCATAAGTTTGCATTTTCGCGCATAACTTACGTTCTGAATACATCCGGACATCCAAAAATTTATGTAAGCACTAAAATAATTTATTTTAGTGTTTGGCTTAAGAAAAATCCATTCGTCGCGTCATTTGGATCGTTTTTCGCGCATATGCGCATTCCGTCGTAATTAAGCTAACATCGCGATCGTACGGCCAAACGAACCGACATCAGACATATTTTTGAGCATGTTTCATATCCACAATGTTTAGGCATCATTTTAGGGCCTTAAAGTTGGCTTTACGGGCCTTAGAAGTGTCGGAAATGGCCTTAAACACGTGCAGGGGCTGAAACTGTCACTTTTGAAACTTGTTTTCTGATCAGAAGCTCCAGGCGGCCCGCCTGAGTTTTGTCTGATCCTGAAGCGGGCCGCATCAGACTAACAGACAGCAAAAACATGCAGAAACTTTGAATCTGGTCCATTACACTTATGCACATGGTATTTCTCAATACTATGGGCTCCAATGGTTTTCAAAAACCACTATCTTGATGTGTATGGCCAAGATCAAAGCACAGTTTCCTAGAAACGATCCTAACGGCTAACCGAACACTATAAATACCCCATGCCATCCATTGCTAAACTCACTAGAATTTTGATTTGAGAAACTCTAAGTTGAAACCATTGTTTCATACCTGAGATTCTTGAATCGAGATTAGCATTCGGGGACCCTTCGTAAGTATTCTTTCGTTCTTTTATTGCTTTTCGAGTCTTTTCGAGTCTGAAAGTCAAACTTTGTTTGACTTTCTGCATTGACCAGTTTATGGTCAATGCTAAGTTCGTTTGAACTTCGCAACGTGAGTGTAATCACGTTGGTTATATTCCCTTGGGACTATGCCTACTGATTACCACGTTGTCTAGGGTCGTAGGGTAAGCGATCTAATAAATCGCTTATACCTTCGAACCCGACCCATTTGGTCGATCATTAGGATCCGACCAAACACATTAGGTGACCATAGTATATAGGGAATAACCTTCCGAGGTTATACCCTATGGTCGCTTCGTTTGAATAGTTGTATGATAGGTAGTTTATATGCCTTAGGTAAATTACCAGAATACCCTTTTCATGTATAATTGGTAATAAAGCATATGTAACCTAAAACTTTGTCACATAACTGATTATGTAACATGTTTAGGCATATAACACTTGTCATAGGGCTAGTTAGGCGGTCCGAACGCGTTTCACGCGAAAGACGCGTAAAAGTAGCATAAGCTACCTAAACGGGTCGTAATGGGTCACAAGCACTTATGTTAGGTTTCATTTAGTATGTAGGCTTTGTTGAACCATATTACACGAGTCTCCATACTCGTTTGGTTTACAAACCCTCATGCAACCCGATCTTCCGATTTAGGTCCGGTTTATTAACATAGTTACCTATATTAGGTGCCGTTTGATTCCGAGATCTCTATCATTATTTGATTGTCACTCCAGGACTACTGAGTAATCTCAAGTGAGTACATAGACCCCTCTTTTACTGTTTTCCAAAAATTTTGGGGTGAAACACATGTGCCTACTTGTTACTTTCATGCTTTTCATGCTTTCATATCATATGCCTGCTATGTTCGTTAGTACATTATAGTACATGATTTCATTACATTTCATGCTATGTATGCCCATTGTGTGCGTACTTAGTACATTGTTTTACATTACATTTCATGCTATGTATGTCCATTGTGTGCATACTTAGTACATTGATTTACATTACATTTCATGCTATGTATGCCCATTGTGTGCGTATTTAGTACATTGTTTCACATTACATTTCATGCTACGTATGCCCATTGTGTGCATACTTAGTACAGTGGTTTTCATCACATGCTTACATTTTGGTATGACATTTGGTTTGTTTAACATGGAACAATACATTCATTAACATTGATCACGCCGTTCGTTAGTAGGTAATGGTACCATAGGAATTGACAACTCCCGTTCCTGAAATCCTGGGTTTGTTTGGATTGGAAGGAATGACCGAATTCGATATACATAACTTAGATAAACCTTTAATTTGTTTAAGGGTTTATCGCCACAGTCTCAAGGCTTGGATGTATGCATTATAACAATACCGCATAAATGTTTGTATCAGTATAGCATGCATTTGTTACACAAAACATAACTTTGATTTAAACTGTGTTTTACTTCAATACCTTGTTGTTGTGCATTTTACATATGGTTTAGTTGATACATTTCACTTACCATACATGACATTTCTGGTTACACATTACATGATCTACATTAAACATAAACATTTTGACAGTGATATACACATTTAGTGGTTTACATTGAACATAGACATTTCGATATGGTTTACACATTATCACATGACAATTCATTTATACATAAACAATTTACATTGGTGGTTGGTTTGAGTAAGTGATTTTAATAACGAGGCGTGTGTAATATGATACAAGCATGGTGGATACGCCGCTGGTACTTCCTATAAACAAATGTTTGTATGATATTACATGGCGTAGCGTTACTTAAATCATTTCAATATTTGACATATTACGTTTTACATAAACAACTTATCTTCACAAGACATTGATTTACATAAACAACTTATCTTATACAAACTCATTTTTCTTGGTTATTCATTTAACCTTACAATTATTTATACATATCATCTGATCTTATCGTTTTTCAAATGATTTACAAGACAAAGCAAAGTACGGGGTTCATGACTAAACATTTTCTTAAACATAAGTCATGAACCTTATTTTCACAAACCTATGTATCTCACAGGCATTTTTATGCTGACGTACCAATTTTCACATGTGTTTTCAGGAGCTTTTCCGTAGGATGATGATCGTGACACTAGGGCGGACCTGTGCCTTAGAGACTAAAAATGGAGATAGACTTGTTTAATTATGTTATAAACTATTTGTTCCTGTTTAAGACAATGTAACACTCTTGTTTAATAAATAAAATATAACTTTGTATGCCATGGTTGTGAAACAATAATTCTGTTACAACACTCCCCGACGTTTCCGCCACGTTTTGTATGTTACACGTGGTCGGGGTGTGACAGAAGAGTTGGTATCAGAGCCAATGGTTATAGGGAATTAGGTTATTAGTAATTCTTTGACCTAGACTATAACTTGTCTAGGACCCTAACACAAGTTATCTTGTGTTTAGATCTTAAAACATGTACATCACCTATCCTTAGGTGATTATCAAAACAAGAACCAAATTTTCCGAAACGATTTTTGAAAAACAATCATCTGTTTTTGGATTATTTATTACAAGGTTTTGAACCCTCTATTGTAAGGTTTTGAACCCTATGTTATATGGTTTTGAACCCCTTCAAATTTTCAAAATCTCGTCAAAGTTTTGGGTTCTAAATAGTGTGAACACGTGCAAACTGGAAGGGTGAATGCCTGTATTCTGGGTTTTCTGTCTAGGCAAGCACTTCGTATATATCTCATCAGACGCGAGACCAGTTGTGCTTACCTGGGAATTCTTGGGATGAGTGTTCACTTATAGGCGAGCATGTCTTCGCGATACATTATTTTTAACCCATTTACTTTGATTAGTCACTGTGTGTCATTTGTTTGCTTGGTAATACGGACGAATGACCACCATCTTTGCTTTTGTTGATTTTATTTCATCTCATTCTCTTCATCCAAACATCTCACTCGTTTCCTTTCATGTTTTCCTCTTTTAGAATGCCTCCTCGACGCGAAAACCAGATAGCGACTGCCGAACTGGCAGAAATCATTGCGCAGCAGATGGCTGCTCAATTTCCAAATCTCTTTGCTCAATGGAACCAAGCCAACAACAACAACAATGTTCCATGCAATTACAAGGATTTTAACCAGGCTAAACCACTCAAGTTTAGTGGTTCTGAAAGAGCGACTGGGCTTCTTCAATGGTTCGAGAGCATTGAGAATACTTTTCGCCACGTGCAGTGCCCGGATAATCGCAAGGTCGAGTTCTCTTCGAGTGTGTTTCAGAAGAGGGCTCTCACATGGTGGAACGGGGTTATGAGAGACCGAGGTGCAGAAGTTGCTCTCGCACAGACATGGGCTGAACTTAGAGCCCTTATGATGAGGGAATTCTGTCCTCGTCATGAGCAGCGAGCTTTGGAGAAGGAATTTGATGATTTGAAGCAAGATAGTGGTGAGCACAGGGCATATACTGATAGGTTTGAGGAGTTGAGTCTGCTTTGCCCAACAATGGTTACCCCACTCGACAAGGCTATCGAAAGGTACATCGACGGCCTACCTGACTCAGTGCAAGACATCCTTACTGGTAGTAACCCTACCACACTCCGTCAGGCGATCGAGTTATCGGCGACATTGACTGAGTCGCAGATTCGGAAGAATAAGCTACACAGGAAGGGTGACAAGGGCAAGAAACAGTCGGCTGACAAGGAAGATAGCAAGAAAGGTCAAAACAAGAATGGAAAGAATTCTGGTTCTTCGAGAGGGTCAAGGAAGCGTAAGGCTTCCCAAAACTATGTTGTCACTGCCCAAGCTAACCAGGCAGCTCCCAACCAACCCGCACAGCCTCCAGCGAAGAAACCCTATTCAGGGAATGCACCTTTGTGCAATAGATGCAACAGTCACCATCAGCCACAACATCAGTGTCGTTTCTGTAATAACTGTGGGAAATCGGGTCATCTTGCTGCTACTTGCCGCTTTCCTGCTAACCAGAATCAGGCCGTTCATAACCAAGCTCAACAAGTTGCTCAGCCTCCTGCTCAGCAACAGGGTCAAGCTGCAAGACCACAATACCCACCGGGTGCTTGTTATAACTGTGGGGATCTGACCCACTACAGGAACCGGTGCCCAAGGCTAGCCAACCAGAACCAGAATCAAAATCAGAATCAGGCTCAGGCTCGTGGACGAGCTTTTAACATGAATGCCCAAGAGGCGCAGGCAGACGATAATGTGGTGAACGGTACGTTCTTTATTAATAATCAGCCTGCATCTGTTCTCTTTGATTCGGGTGCCGATAAGAGTTTTGTGTCATTGTCTTTTGAGCAAATGCTTCGCGTGTCTAGAACGAAACTGGGTAAACCTTTGACAGTAGAGGTTGATAGTGGTGAACCCATTATTCTTGATTCTATTCTTCACAACTGCCAGTTGAACCTTAACGACCATCTTTTTCCTATTGACCTCACGCCTATGCAACTTGGAAGCTTCGACGTTATTGTGGGAATGGATTGGTTATCCAAGCATCGCGCAGAGATAGTTTGTTCTGAGAAGATTGTTCGTGTGCCGCTTTCGACAGGCGAGGTCATACAGGTTCAAGGTGAGAAACCGTCTGGTGGCCTCAAGCTCATGTCTTGTTTTAAAGCTCGGAAATATCTGCGGAAGAACTATGTGGCTTTCTTAGCACATGTTACAGCAGATAAAGGCGAGGGTAAGTCTATTTCAGATATTCCTGTCGTTCGGCATTATTCTGAAGTATTCCCTGAAGAGTTACCTGGTCTACCCCCAGCACGCCAAGTCGAGTTCCGCATTGATCTCGTACCTGGTGCAAATCCCATTGCCAGAGCTCCATATCATCTTGCTCCATCTGAGATGCAAGAGTTGTCTAAGCAGCTTCAGGAGCTCTCTGACAAAGGTTTTATCCGTCCTAGCTTTTCACCTTGGGGTGCTCCCGTTCTTTTTGTCAAGAAGAAGGATGGATCCTTTAGGATGTGTATTGATTATCGTGAGCTTAACAAGCTTACCATCAAGAATCGATATCCCCTACCGCGCATAGACGACCTCTTTGATCAGTTACAGGGCGCTTCTTATTTTTCGAAGATTGATCTACGTTCCGGATATCATCAACTTCGTGTGCATGAAGAAGATATTCCCAAGACGGCGTTCCGCACTCGGTATGGGCATTACGAGTTCACAGTCATGCCATTCGGTTTGACTAATGCTCCTGCTGTTTTCATGGACTTAATGAATAGGGTCTGCAAGCCTTATTTGGATCAGTTCGTCATTGTTTTTATTGACGATATCTTGATTTATTCTAAGACGCGAGCTGATCACGAGCAACATCTTCGTCTTACTCTGGAACTCCTGAAGAAAGAGCAACTTTTCGCCAAATTCTCCATGTGTGAATTCTGGCTTAAAGAAGTTCAATTCTTAGGACATATTATCAACGAACAAGGTATTCATGTAGATCCCTCCAAGATCAGTGCGATCAAGGATTGGGATACGCCTACTACTCCTACTGAAGTTCGTTCTTTTCTTGGTCTAGCGGGTTATTATCGCCGCTTCATTGAAAACTTCTCGAAGATTGCAGTTCCTCTAACTGCTCTAACTCAGAAGAACAAGCCCTTTGATTGGGGATTCAAACAAGAGGAAGCTTTTTAAAACTTGAAGCAGAAACTTTGCGACGCGCCTATTCTGACTTTGCCTGAGGGCAATGATGATTTCGTCGTTTATTGCGATGCATCTAAATTGGGTCTTGGCTGTGTCCTGATGCAAAGGAACAAAGTCATAGCCTATGCATCGAGGCAGTTGAAGATACATGAGAAGAACTACACCACTCATGATCTTGAGTTGGGTGCAGTTGTTTTCGCTCTAAAGATCTGGAGACATTATTTGTATGGTACAAAATGTGTGGTTTTCACGGACCACAAAAGTCTTCAGCATATCTTCAACCAGAAAGAACTCAACATGAGGCAACGACGTTGGGTTGAGCTTTTAAACAACTGTGACTGCGAGATTCGCTACCATCCTGGTAAGGCGAATGTCGTAGCCGATGCATTGAGTCATAAGGAACGTACTAAGCTTCATTGTGTACGTGTTCAATCTGTTATTCAAGCTCAATCCGATATCCAAGCATGCATTTCTCAGGCTCAATAATCTTGTGTTTCACAAGGTTTGATGGATAAGGAATTTCCCTATCACATAACACCTGATCTGGAACTGAAGGACAATGGATCGTATTACTTCATGGACCGTTTGTGGGTCCCAAGCCAGGATGATCTTCGTACCTTGCTTATGGATGAAGCCCATAAGTCTCGTTATTCTATTCATCCGGGCTCAGATAAGATGTATAAGGATCTTCGTATTCAGTATTGGTGGCCTGGTATAAAGAAAGACATTGCCTTATACGTATCAAAATGCCTTACTTATCTTAAGGTTAAGGCAGAACATCAGCGTCCTTCGGGTTTATTGGTGCAACCAGAGATCCCAGTTTGGAAATGGGAAAACATTACTATGGATCTCATTACTAAACTTCCGCGTACAAAGAAAGGTCATGATGCCATCTGGGTAGTCGTTGATCGTCTCACTAAGTCAGCACATTTCTTGCCAATCCGTGAGGATTATCCTGCTGACAGACTTGCTAAAATCTATGTGGATGAAATTGTAGCTCGACATGGTGTTCCTTTGAACATCATTTCTGACAGAGATGCTCGTTTCACTTATCATTTTTGGAGAACCATGCAATCTGCTATGGGGACCCAACTTAATCTGAGCACAGCTTATCATCCGCAAACGGATGGTCAATCTGAGAGAACAATCCAGACTCTGGAGGATATGCTTAGAGCTTGTGTGATCGATTTTGGTGGTAGTTGGGATTCACATCTTCAGCTGATTGAATTCTCCTACAACAACAGTTATCACACCAGCATCAAAATGGCTCCTTTCAAGGCTCTCTATGGTCGAAAATGTCATTCACCAGTCTGCTGGAATGAGATCGGCGAGGCTCAACTTACTGGACCTGCCCTCATTTTAGAGACAACTGATAAGGTCAAGAAAGTTCGTGATAACCTTCAGACAGCTAGAAGCCGTCAAAAGAGTTACGCGGATCCAAAACGCAAACCCTTGGAATTTCAAGTCGGTGATCGAGTATTACTTAAGGTCTCACCTTGGAAAGGTGTGATCAGATTTGGAAAGAAAGGAAAACTTGCACCTAGATACGTTGGACCATTCAAGATCGTCGAAAGAATCGGAAAGGTAGCCTACAGACTTGAGTTACCTCCTGAACTTGGAAATGTTCATCCAACCTTTCACGTGTCCAATCTCAAGAGGTGTTTAGCGGATGAGAACCTCCACATACCACTTGACGAAATTCGTGTTGGTAAAACACTGAAATTTGTTGAGAAACCTATGGAGATCATGGAACGTGAAGTCAAGTGGCTTAAACGCAAGTGCATTCCTTTGGTCACAGTTCGCTGGGAAGCAAAACGTGGACCCGAGTTTACTTGGGAACGCGAAGACCAAATGAAGGCGAAATATCCGCATCTTTTCCCACGAGTTTCCTCTAAATAAATTTCGGGACGAAATTTCCACAAGTAGGGGAGACTGTAACATCTGTGCTTGTAATCATTGTGAACAGTTCAGTTATCAATAAAAAAATGTTATTTGATCCCAATGTTTGTTTGGTTGTGTTTTACATTTTTCATGTTTTGACTTTTGTTCAATTTCAAACTCTACATCGCTTTCTGGAGAGTTATACGCAAACTGATGCGTAAACGTAACCAGTTTAATGTGAAAAATACTCCGGAACTTCAACATATACTTAACATACCTTAAATAACCCTTCCATAACTTAGAAATAAGTTTTGAAGGCTTTGGTATGGCAAAAACAAGTTAATTCGCCTACAGGGACTAAACTTGACAAACTGCGAAAGTATGCCAATTTGAACTGTAACAGACATTCCGGAACATGACCATAAGTTAAACATACCATAAATATCCTTTACATAGCTTAGAAATAGGCTTTGAGGGGTTTGGTGTGCTAAAATAAACTTTTGGGTCTTTCAGGGACTAAAAGCGTCAAAAAGTGCATAAGTTTGCATTTTCGCGCATAACTTACGTTCTGAATACATCCGGACATCCAAAAATTTATGTAAGCACTAAAATAATTTATTTTAGTGTTTGGCTTAAGAAAAATCCATTCGTCGCGTCATTTGGATCGTTTTTCGCGCTTATGCGCATTCCGTCGTAATTAAGCTAACATCGCGATCGTACGGCCAAACGAACCGACATCAGACATATTTTTGAGCATGTTTCATATCCACAATGTTTAGGCATCATTTTAGGGCCTTAAAGTTGGCTTTACGGGCCTTAGAAATGTCGGAAATGGCCTTAAACACGTGCAGGGGCTGAAACTGTCACTTTTGAAACTTGTTTTCTGATCAGAAGCTCTAGGCGGCCCGCCTGAGTTTTATCTGATCCTGAAGCGGGCCGCATCAGACTAACAGACAGCAAAAACATGCAGAAACTTTGAATCTGGTCCATTACACTTATGCACATGGTATTTCTCAATACTATGGGCTCCAATGGTTTTCAAAAACCACTATCTTGATGTGTATGGCCAAGATCAAAGCACAGTTTCCTAGAAACGATCCTAACGGCTAACCGAACACTATAAATACCCCATGCCATCCATTGCTAAACTCACTAGAATTTTGATTTGAGAAACTCTAAGTTGAAACCATTGTTTCATACCTGAGATTCTTGAATCGAGATTAGCATTCGGGGACCCTTCGTAAGTATTCTTTCGTTCTTTTATTGCTTTTCGAGTCTTTTCGAGTCTGAAAGTCAAACTTTGTTTGACTTTCTGCATTGACCAGTTTATGGTCAATGCGAAGTTCGTTTGAACTTCGCAACGTGAGTGTAATCACGTTGGTTATATTCCCTTGGGACTATGCCTACTGATTACCACGTTGTCTAGGGTCGTAGGGTAAGCGATCTAATAAATCGCTTATACCTTCGAACCCGACCCATTTGGTCGATCATTAGGATCCGACCAAACACATTAGGTGACCATAGTATATAGGGAATAACCTTCCGAGGATATACCATATGGTCGCTTCGTTTGAATAGTTGTATGATAGGTAGTTTATATGCCTTAGGTAAATTACCAGAATACCCTTTTCATGTATAATTGGTAATAAAGCATATGTAACCTAAAACTTTGTCACATAACTGATTATGTAACATGTTTAGGCATATAACACTTGTCATAGGGCTAGTTAGGCGGTCCGAACGCGTTTCACGCGAAAGACGCGTAAAAGTAGCGTAAGCTACCTAAACGGGTCGTAATGGGTCACAAGCACTTATGTTAGGTTTCATTTAGTATGTAGGCTTTGTTGACCCATATTACACGAGTCTCCATACTCGTTTGGTTTACAAACCCTCATGCTACCCGATCTTCCGATTTAGGTCCGGTTTATTAACATGGTTACCTATATTAGGTGCCGTTTGATTCCGAGATCTCTATCATTATTTTATTGTCACTCCAGGACTACTGAGTAATCTCAAGTGAGTACATAGACCCCTCTTTTACTGTTTTCCAAACATTTTGGGGTGAAACACATGTGCCTACTTGTTACTTTCATGCTTTTCATGCTTTCATATCATATGCCTGCTATGTTCGTTAGTACATTATAGTACATGATTTCATTACATTTCATGCTATGTATGCCCATTGTGTGCGTACTTGGTACATTGTTTTACATTACATTTCATGCTATGTATGTCCATTCTGTGCATACTTAGTACATTGATTTACATTACATTTCATGATATGTATGCCCATTGTGTGCGTATTTAGTACATTGTTTCACATTACATTTCATGCTACGTATGCCCATTGTGTGCATACTTAGTACAGTGGTTTTCATCACATGCTTACATTTTGGTATGACATTTGGTTTGTTTAACATGGAACAATACATTCATTAACATTGATCACGCCGTTCGTTAGTAGGTAGTGGTACCATAGGAATTGACAACTCCCGTTCCTGAAATCCTGGGTTTGTTTGGATTGGAAGGAATGACCGAATTCGATATACATAACTTAGATAAACCTTTAATTTGTTTAAGGGTTTATCGCCACAGTCTCAAGGCTTGGATGTATGCATTATAACAATACCGCATATATGTTTGTATCAGTATAGCATGCATTTGTTACACAAAACATAACTTTGATTTAAACTGTGTTTTACTTCAATACCTTGTTGTTGTGCATTTTACATATGGTTTAGTTGATACATTTCACTTACCATACATGACATTTCTGGTTACATATTACATGATCTACATTAAACATAAACATTTTGACAGTGATATACACATTTAGTGGTTTACATTAAACATAGACATTTCGATATGGTTTACACATTATCACATGACAATTCATTTATACATAAACAATTTACATTGGTGGTTGGTTTGAGTAAGTGATTTGAATAACGAGGCGTGTGTAATATGATACAAGCATGGTGGATACGCCGCTGGTACTTCCTATAAAAAAATGTTTGTATGATATTACATGGCGTAGCGTTACTTAAATCATTTCAATATTTGACATTTTACGTTTTACATAAACAACTTATCTTCACAAGACATTGATTTACATAAACAACTTATCTTATACAAACTCATTTTTCTTGGTTATTCATTTAACCTTACAATTATTTATACATATCATCTGATCTTATCGTTTTTCAAATGATTTACAAGACAAAGCAAAGTACGGGGTTCATGACTAAACATTTTCTTAAACATATGTCATGAACCTTATTTTCACAAACCTATGTATCTCACAGGCATTTTTATGCTGACGTACCTATTTTCACATGTGTTTTCAGGAGCTTTTCCGTAGGATGATGATCGTGACACTAGGGCGGACCTGTGCCTTAGAGACTAAAAATGGAGATAGACTTGTTTAATTATGTTATAAACTATTTGTTCCTATTTAAGACAATGTAACACTCTTGTTTAATAAATAAAATATAACTTTGTATGCCATGGTTGTGAAACAATAATTCTGTTACAACACTCCCCGACGTTTCCGCCACGTTTTGTATGTTACACGTGGTCGGGGTGTGACAGGGCAGGCCTTCAAGGTTGTCAGCTTCAGTAGACTTCCTCTTCATTCCTCCTTTTCCCTTGAAGGTGACAAGCTTGGGAACTAGAACACTTGGGCTAGCAGCGGATTTCTTCTTTCCAGACCGGGGAGCAACAGTGCTAAGATCACTAACGCTGAAACGAGTGGCTGACTTTGAGGATTTTCCAGCGCCTACCAATGCAAAACAACATATAAGTATTCTTGTTTTATTTTCATTTAAACATTTAATCATATACAAACTTGGATACTTACTTGACATTGTGACTGAGCCGGAGGATACTTCTTGAGAATCCTTTGTGTTTGCTGGGAATGATCTTACTGCAGGATCAAGCCTCCAGAAAGCAGCGATCCTCTCTTTTGTTGCAGGTGATGAAATGATATGAGAAACAGAGATAGTTGCACAAAAGGACACAAAAAGGGGCCAGTTCTCCTCAACAGAAACAGGGTTATCCTATGATCCTTCTATAAGGATCCTCTATCCTACCATGGGTTGCCCACTCTCTTGGGAGAACCTTCCCATCCGGGATAGAATCCCTCCTAACGAAAAAAAAAACGCTTCTTCCAGTTGGTGTCATTCTTGGTGGTCTTGAGGATTGGGTGTGCATCACCGGGTTTATGTTTGAGTAAGAAGCGGTATGAACAATGGCTCACAAGGTTATACAGTTCATCCAGTTTCGACATCCCCATCTCTATACCTTCCTGCTCAATGATTCTCTCTAGGGTATATAAAACCCTCCACATCATCGGCATGGCCTGAATGTAGCACATGCCGGTGAGAGAAAAGAAGGATTCAGTGAAGGCAGGGAAAGGATAGAAGTATCCTATCAGGAATGGAGTGGCCGGAAAAGCAACCCAAGTTTCAGAAACAAAATCGCTTTTGGCAGTAGGGTCAAAGGGCTTGAAGACGGTATCCGCTGGAAAACAATGGCGAATCCGGTCGATTTCCGGATCGGTAAAACTGCAGAGTTACTTCGGAGTACTTTTGAAAATCCCTTGGCTTTTCAAAGGACTATCTTTCTGGTGATCCTTGGCGGGGGATGATCGTAACTTCATTGTGATCTAAAGATTCTGAAGAAGAACAGAGTAAAGAAAATGAAGAGAGAAGGAGAAGAGATCTACCTGATTGATCTTTGAATGAGGATTTAAAGGAAGTAACGCACGAATTTAAATGCCTATCGATCCTTATCTCTAACCTATTTATAATGATGATTCTGCAGGATTGTCACTTCAATAACGTAAGACCAGCAACGGTTAGTTCGATCCAAATGGCTATATATCCGTTAGTCAGTTGGAGATAAGATCAAAAATACAACTCGTTAAATTACATTTTACTCCTTATATTTTGGGGGCAATTGTTAGGGGAGGATTTTCCAATCCTAAGGATCACGGATCCTCAAGCACTGCCAGGATCACGGATCCTCAATTCTGTTTGAATTAAGGATCCTCATAAGACATTGCAGGATCAGGATTCAGGATCCTTGTTATTATCCTTATACTAACGGTTGCCTCTATTATGTTTAAGTTTGTTTTGCAGGAGTATACGCATGGACCAAGTCTTACCGACATTCTTGGGGAATATGCCCTCAATATTCCGCACGTGCATGGCTTTGTGAACGTTATGGAGATCGTGGGAAGCTTGCACATTTAGCGGATAGTTAGTTGTTTTAGTTATTTCTAATTTTAAAAGGGGATAACAAGCTTGAATTAGAACAGTTGGCTATTTTTGCTAACACACACACTCTCGCAAGCTCTCAACAGTTCATTTGGCGATTTCATACACATTGCACTCTAGTGATCCTTGTAACAAGCTTGTTATCATCCCGAGTTGTAACAATCATTTGTTTAATTGTAGTTGGTGATCGGTAGTTTCCATCACCCGAGGTTTTTTATGCCGGAGATCAACTCTTGATCAAGGGCTTTTTCCTCGTATAAATCCTTGTGTCACTTGTTCATTTAATTTGCAAGTTTTTCATACAATTGTTCATTGTTTCAAGCATCATTCCTCATAACAAAGATTTGGTTACATTATCCTAGCCTGATTTTTGACCAAAACAATACTAAGAAAATATGTTTTTACTTCCAAAAATGGTATATTTTCTCTTTGTCGAAAATACAATATTACTTTTGTAATATTTACAAAAATCATATTTCATTTCTTGTATCCAAAATAATATTTACCAAAAATATATGTGTAACGGTATTTTCTGGAATATTTCGTAAGTTACGTTCTTGCGTTCGATTCCACAATATTGTGTGTGTAACTTATATATTTATTCCTTGATATTCTTGGTATTATTTTGGATTGTAAATTTCTTGGTATTTTGGTTAAGTTATATTATTTTACCCTAAAATAATATAACTATTTCACAAAGTATACAAATATTCACAAGTGTCTTAATGTATATATGTATTCTAAATATATATTTACCCATTTTTAATTATAAAAACCAACCTCCAATATTTGTATTTTTGTTACAAAAATTATGGCAAAGTTTATATTGAAAACTTATGATCAAAATACACTTGTAAATACTTGTTTAGAAAATATTTTTCTAAGTGTTTATATTTTTAGAAAATTTTACCATAGTTTCCCCTAAAAATGGAGGTGTCCATGCTATCAACGCATATCATTTTTTTTTCAAAAATCATCACAACAATCAACAATTAATCCCTAAACAACTTACACTCACCAAGTGCAAAAACTATACAATTTACATAACAACATGAACTTGATCTTTCACAAAGACTTGTAGTAACTTGGTGGTGTATTTAGTTGGTCTAGTTATCCTTTAAAGTGTGTTTATTTCTTTAAAAATCTCATTCTTAAAGAATTTAGGTGTTTACAACTTGTAAATATATTTTACAAAAATGTTTCTTTGTGAGATCTTCTTGTTTCATGAGTGTTTATACACTTGTTTTACCACTAAAAATAGTGTATATTTAAGTAAAAACCAAGATCTTCTAAGAATCACATTTTAAACTTGGTTCTTTTGGAAAACCATTCATAAATCTTAGATTCATAAGACTACTAGCTTACTTTGTTTATTATTTTTCAAGAAATCATCTTTTTATTCAAGTTCATGCTTATATATGAGGATGATCTTCTTGTGTTAACACATAATCATCCTCTAACTTGCTAGATCATGTGTTTAATCACAATCTAGCAAGCTCCTTATGATGATCAACATCATAATCTTAAGTAAACAACAACAAGTATCATACATATACTTAAACAACACTATTTCATCAAGATTTCATCATATATAAGCTTTATGTTCATGATTCATGTTCATGTCTTTTAGTGTTCTTGTGATTTACAACATAATACATCTTTTAACCAATCAAAATTAGAAGTAACAAAGGTTATGAGAGCCTTACTACTAGCACTATGGCTAGGGATGAACTCTTGATGATGAAGGTGACAAAGATGGTGGATAAAAGCAAGCAAAAGAGGTTCTTGATGATCCACAACCTTCAAGCTCCCTTGAATGAAGTTTAACACCTTTGTGAGGCGTAAGAATGGATGAGAAAGTTTGATGAAGGTGGAGGTGGGTGTGCTTGGGGTCGGCCGAGAATGGAGGAGAGGAGAAGGAGAGTGAAGGTGTTGAGAAGTGTGGTGATTATGGCCCCTCATGTTCTCTTATAATCCAAATTAGAGCTTTTATCCATTGGTTTATATGTTTCCCCCAAGTACATAACAAATATTCCATTAGATCATTAGAGATCACATAGGATCTTAATAAGATTTGAGGAGATCAAGGTGGTGGGGGCCACCTTGAACCGTAAATGAGGGGGGGGGGGTCTTGTGTAAGTTTAGATGATAAGTAGGATAATTAGTTGAAAACTAAGTGTATTAGTTTAGGTGTTATGCATAAGGTATGTTATATAGTGTGTTAAGGTGTTCGGGGATTATAACTAGCCAAGAAATAATAAAACAATGCTGCTAGTATAATTTTGGTGTTTCGGGTAGTGTCCGGTTATTCGGTTAGATACCGTTTTGTTAAAGTGTCAAGCTATTCCGTTTAGTGATCTTTAAGTACCCTTTTGTGACACTTTTAATTCTCGACACTTAGGAAAGCATACGGGACCATTTTGCCATATTTTTGCATGTTACTAGCATGTTAAAATGCTGATTTTTGCTGATTAATGCAGAATTCTACACTTTAAGTGGGTTTTAGGCACTTTTCGGCACTTAAACTATCACCTAGTGACGCAATTTTATGGTCCTTACTTCCCTACACACCATACTAGTGTAGTACCATGTCTCTGGCTCATACTGGGTCTTAAAACACTGTTTGTCTATATACTGAATATTGTCAGCATTTTCTGAGATATCCGCTAACTGTGCTTCGTGCATCGTTTATGTCACTAAAGGTTTGTATGTAGTGATGATGTGACAGTATGAAATGTGATGCACATGTATGTATGATGCAGTAATCAGAAAGCAATTATTTGTAATTCAGCACAGTCATTAAGCACTTAATCATAGTTAATTAATAGTACGGATACCTGTATTTATGAGGGTTGTCACATAATGGTTAGGCAGAATCATCCAACAAGATCATCATCAACAACTTGAAGAAAAAGCTTGGATCCAAGAAAGGGAAATGGGCAGAAGAGTTGCCATATGTATTATGGGTTGATAGAACAACTCCCAAGAATGCTACTGGTTAAACTCCATTCTCTTTAGTCTTTGGAGCTGAATCGGTGATCCCTACAGAATTGGTAGTCTCCACTGCAAGAACAAGCATCCGTGATCCTGAAGGAAATGCTGAAAAGTTAGCTAAAGACCTGGATACCGTAGAAGAACTCAGGGATTTGGCAAGGATAAGGTTGGCTAGCTATCAACAAAGAATGGCTGGAGCTTACAATAAGAATGTCAGGGTCAGGAAGTTTCAAGTTGGTGACATGGTATTAAGGAAGGCATTCCAAAATACCACAAATCCTACTGATGGCTAGCTAGCACCAAAATGGGAAGGCCCCTATCTAATTGAAGCTGAAGTAGGAAAGGGGGCATATCGTTTGTTAACAATGGATGGTGACCTCTTACCAAGAGATTGGAATGCTGTTCATTTAAAGAAGTATTTCATGTAAGAAGGATTGAGGATGCTTAGATGTCTTAATATTCTATTCATGTTTGAGGATCCTCAAAGGATATATGATCCTCATTCTGGTAATGTTTTGTTTATTATTTCATATGTTCTTTATTTCATTTATTATGAGGAAAGGATGTTAGATTTATAACATCCATTTTCATCAAGTTTAAAGTTTTGCAAAATTATTTGCATTTTTGACAAAGGATCAAGGGGTTGGCCACCTCTCCAAAGTTTTTGGGCTTGTCCCCAGTCTAAGGTATCCATTACCTTCTACGGTTTAAAGATCTTCACCTTTCACACGAATTGGGTTTTGACACCCCGCCAGTTGAGCACGTTATCCAAGTATAGTTCGAGGCAATGGGACGAGTTCCCGCTTTAGGGGCTGACAATTTCATTGTTGTTGGCTATATGTAGGATCCTAAGTATAATGGTAGACGTACCATACATCTGTTCCTAAGGTTTCTAACGTTTTCACGTTAGCTAAGGTTTTGGCATTTTCATGTCACTCACGTTGGGATAGTCGCCAGTTTGGGCCATACTCCAGTTTACACAAGTTTATTTGGGCTTGTCCCCAATATATTTGGGCTTGTCCCTAGTTTGATGGGCTTGTCCCCAGTTTGTTGGGCTTGTCCCCAGTTTATTTGGGCTTGTCCCCAGTATATTTGGGCTTATCCCCAGTTTGTTGGGCTTGTCCCCAGTTTGTTGGGCTGGTCGCAAGTTTATTGGGCTTGTCCCCAGTCTATTTGGGCTTGTCCCCAGCTTGTTGGGCTTGTCCCCAGTTACTAATGATTCTTCATTTGATATTTGGCTTAGTCCCAAGTTATATACTATGACATGTTTATGAAGTTTAACAGCTAAGGATCCTGAATCCTAAAGTTCTATTGATTTTTATGCTTTGTTGACATAACTGTAAGTGTTAAGGATATAGAATCCTAACTTGGATTCACTTGTATGATCCTTCATTTGCCATTGTTTTATTTCTGGCTTATTAATGTTATCCTTAACCTTTGACAACAGGATATGTGATCCTTGATCATATAATGTTCAGCCCTTCAAGGAATTTGTTATGATAAACACTTAGTATTCTTTTTAACAACTTAAGATTTTCCAAGTTTTATGGAACAAGGTTAATCAATAGGAATTCAACATAACAAAATCTCAAACATAAAACAAATATGTAACACCAAAGATAGTCAAAAGCTTAAAGTTTTATTTATTTATTAAAAAAACCCTTTGAAAGGTTGTCAAAATTGTCGACCCAAGTTTCTACCAGCAAAACGCCCGTCACTTGGGTTGGCAAAGGGTGTCCATACTAACGGTTCATAAAGTGCAAGAAATTAAAGGCGAGGGGCACCAAAGGCTTCATCCTCCACAAACAGAAGGATCCATCCACCTTTGCTACCCCCTATTGATCAAAGGATCTGTGATCCTTAACCCTAAAAACTACTGTTTAGTTACAGACCATCATTGTTTGAATAAAAACACCATAAAGCAATAACAACCGCAAATCCTAAAAAATTTGCTCCGGCCCCGTCTATATTATCCATCATCGTCCATTGTTGCAGCCTACACCTTCGCTGCCTCATCCACCTTAGCTTCACCAGCCTCAGCAGTCAGCACCTCCTTTGGCTCCTCATCATCCCCAAGCTCATGTTGCCTTTGCCTCCAAGCAGCACTGTCCCACTCAGCCCTGTTGAAGGAAGGATCAGCAGCCTCTCTAGCCATTCGTAGCTTGGTCTTAAGGATCACAATAACATCAGATTGTTTGGCCTCTTCTGTGATCTCCAGTCGCTCTATAGTAGCATTCAGTTCAGCAACAAGGACCTGCTTCTCCAAGCCCTTGTTCTCCTTCTCCAGGTGGGAGATCCTCTTGTCCTTAGCAGCTGCAATGGTTTGGAGGTCCAGGATACGCTCCTCTGCATTAGCTAGGTATTGGCCTTGGAGGATTTGGATCTCAGCAAATTTCTGCAAGCATGGGATACATTATTCAGAATCAATGATCCTTGGACAGGGATGCAGAATTTAGGATCCATGATCCTTACCTCGGAGATGGCGTCATGGAGTTGTTGCTCAATCAGGGGAAGGTCACCGGAGGGCTCACTGGGTTTCTTCCTTTTGCTTCCTACCTTGGCTCTGGTGGGCGTACCTTTGACCTCGGGGAGGCTTTGGCCTACGGCCATCTCCTTTTTGATGGACTTGGGGGAGATGATGCCATCAATGTCACTCATTCCGAACCGGGAGGCAGACTTGGATGATTTAGCAGCATCTACAAGCACACCAAATAGATAAGTATTCATAATTTATTCTTTACCAAATATTTACATATATCTGTAGATACTTACTCGACATGGTGTAGGAGGCTGATGAAGCTTCTTCTGTATCCTTGATCCTTGGTTGTTATGTCCTGACAGTTGAGTCCAGGTTCAAGAAAGCGGTGAGTCTTTCAGACATGGCAGAAGTATCTTGCAAGGTTGATAAGGTGATAGCTGCATAAACAGGAAAAACAAGTATCAGTAATCCTCTTCAGAAAAGAAAGGAACTCTCTATGTCCTAGCCTAAGGATCCTATATCCTACCCTGGGTGTTCCATTTTTTGGGAAGATGATTTCCATTGGGAATGGAATCTCTCCTCACAAAAAAGAACTGATTTCTCCCGTTGGTATCGTTCTTGGTAACTTTGAGGAGTGGATGGGGATGTTGTTGCTTGGCTTTGAAGAGGAAACGGTAAGACCCATGGCTGACCAGATTGTACATATGGTTCAGTTCAGAGAGCCCTAAATCTATACCCTCGTGCTCAATGATCTGCTCGAGTGTGAAGAGGACTCTCCACAGCATCGGCATGGCCTGTATGTAGCACAGGCCGGTCAGGGTGAAGAAGCTCTTTGTGAACGCCGGAAAAGGGTAACTGAAATCAATCTAGACCGGGGCAGCAGGAAAGGAAATCCAGGTGTCGGATTTACAATCACTCTTCATTGAAGAGTCAAAGGGCTTGAATATTGTTCCCTCCGGAAAGCAATGACGTAACAGATCAATTTTTGGATCAGTGAAGCAGCAAAGTTCCAGGGAAGGATTTTTGAGGAGACCTTGACTACTCGGTGGGCTATTGTTCTCAGGATCCTTGACTGGTGAGGACCGGGTGACCATCTTCGCCATGGATTTTGGGAGAGGAAGAAGAAGAGTAGATAAAGGATGAAATAGTAGAGAAGAGAGAATACCTTGAGACCTCTGGCTTGCGTTTTAAATTGCAAAGATCAGGTTTTAAATGAAGATTTCATCCCTATCTATTCCCTATATATTTGTTGTAGGAGGAGTCTTATCGGTGATGTCATTTCTGTAACGGCTAGTCCGCATGTAACGGCTAGTCCGCATGTAACGGCTAATTTCCTAGCAACGAGTAATCCAGAATCAACTAAAATATGACTCATCTAGTCACAATTAATTCCTCATATTTTGGGGGCAATTGTTAGGGCATGGATTTTATACTAAGGATCATCCATCCTTAGACTGGACCTGGATCACGGATCCTTAATGGATAATGCAGGGAGTCTGAGGATCAAGGATCCTTACTAATGTTTATTTTTTTAACAATTGTTCCTTGGGTGTTAGGTTTACGTTTACAGTTATTATTTGAGTTGAGTCAACACGGGAATATCAGAGGAATATGTTATTTTTGGCACGTGCAAGGGAGACATGACAGTTAAAGGGATCGTGTGAAGACTTGCATGATTTTCGGATAGTTAGTTACTAGGATATTTTCTAATTTTAAAGGGGTTAATAAGCTCTAAATAGAAACATATCAGCTTACACTCGAACTCTCTGATATTCATTGGCGAAACACACACACTCACATTAACAATTCGTTGTATTGAGCTTGTTATCTTCCAAAGTTGTAACCTTTCTTATGCAATATAGTTGATAGTGATAGTTTTCACTATCTGAGGTTTTTTATGCCAGAGATCATTCATTGATCAAGGGCTTTTTCCTCGTATAAATCCTTTTGTTCATTGTCTTTTCCTTTTGATAATTGTTCATACATTTGTTCATCAAATCAAGCACTCAACCTCACAAAAATCAGATTTGGTTACATTATCCTTGTTGTGATTTTTGACCAAAACACATATGATGTCGTGTCACTAGATAGTTCTATAGGATGCAGATTTGTCCCAGATGATTGTCAAAAATCATCTTGTTGATTTTGATTTTGGCTTAAAGGGTTGTTGATTTTGGCTAGGATGGTGTGAATTTATGTAAAGGGTTGGGTTAAAGGAATCATGATGAGAATGAGAACGGGAATGGTGGGACTGATATGAGTGAGACGAATGGTGTGAGATCGAGTGTCTCGCGGGTTATGATGAATGTGATGCACTCGAATGTTGGGGAGATTCCGAATGATGTGAAGGTGATGGTAATAGTCGTGACGGTCCTCCCCGCATAGGACCCTTTCCCGTTCCCCATCGTCTTGGCGACATAATTTACCTGTTAAATATCTAAATCAATAACTAAATAGATATGAGTGGCCCTAGGTTAATGCCTAGACTCAGAATAGTCTAAGGATTATGCTATTGTGATATTTGAGCTTAGACACAAAAGGCTAGTGTCTAATTCGCTCAAACGTTGGCTTGATACCAACCTGTCACACCCTGATTTCCCGATGGCCCCGGACTTCGGGTTTATGCGTGACGATTGATACAGATATTCACATATGGCAAATCGGAAGTCTTGGTATTATAAAATAATATTACAAAGTATGAACGTCCGAAATGTTCAAAATAAATATACAGACGGAAAATGTACTAAAGATCCACAGAAGGATCGAAAATAATAAAAATGAATATTAAGACTACTAGGCCTTGCGTGGAGTCGCAAATTCCAATATGCATATACTGAGCAGCTCCAGCTTATTCCGTATTTGCTAACCTGTGCTTAGTCTTTTGAAAATACATCAGCTTTCGCTGGTAAATACAATTAACCGACACGCTTGAAAATCTTTTCAAAATCATTTTATACCATAAGGTATATCATTTTATACATAACTTGGGACAAAGTGATATCTCTTGTTACCAGTATTACATGCTAGTTAATACATATGGGGTCCGGAACTAAACTCTGATACATGATTAACCGACACACCACTTTTCAATAAAAATATAATAGTATTAGCGTCTGTTAGGTGTATGCCTACACCCTGCACTTAGGTCATGGCCACTTGCAATTAAGTGAGCCGTGGATATCTAGGACAAGGTCACATTAACCCCGAATGTATAAGTTATCAAGCATAACGGATTAAAACGTGTTATTTGGATTTTGGACATCATTCATCATTGATCCCATACCCGACCAAGCGGCTAATGTCGTATCCCAAGCCCCTATAGGGAAAATAGGCTAAGAGTATTTACCTGAGCTTATCTTTACAAATCAAAGATATTTAAGCATAGCCGTTAATCGAAACAACTAATGCAGGTGCAATTTACTGGAGGCTCCTAGTCTGGAATAGACGGAACTATGATCCGTTAGAATGTTAACAGGTCTTTTTTAAGTCATAAGACTTGGACCGGTTAACTTATAATAAATAGGTACAGTTCGCTAATGTGAATTCATGATCTGGATCGATTCCTTTAACCGTTAAATGCGTACAAACACATGAACTATGTGGAATCCAATCACGTGTGTGGATAGAACACGAAGAAGTAATTATAAAATGATTTCTATTACTGATATAACAATGTTTACACCACGAAATCAAATGGGCAGAGCTTCGCCTCAAGAATACCCAAAAGTTACAAATGATCAAGACCTCTACTAGTATTTATCGGCAATGCCGGATGACTGTATGCAGCGGATGACCTCCATCCGTATGAATGGGCTTCCATCCGGACGGATGGACTCTAACATAACATATCCAGATGAACCTGATGATGCATTCATTTGGATGGACACAACAGCTCTTTATGATGTGTTGACAACTTTAGCACCACAGACTCTCCCTTTTACTTTAACAGCTCTATCTGCTCCCCTATCAATTAGCTCAGGCTCCCCCTTGCTTTAAGCTTCTGTGCTTTCAGCTACTAGGATCGACAGTGTCTCCAATTCTACAAGCTCTTCCAGGAAATTTACCTGGCTCTTTGCCTCAGCTATCATCAGGATCGTTGTCTGGCTCTTTTATCTGCAAATCTCAAACCATTTATAAGATATTTGACAATCCAAGTTCAGAATCAAGAATCTATCTCTAAACATATAACAAGGATAAGCTGAAGCATTTCAAATATGTGACTGCACAGTACATTGTTTGTTCATAGAAATCTGGATTTTTCATCTAACAGTGAAAGATTTTTTTTTTCAAGAATTGATGACCTGGCTTAATATATTCTAAAATCAAGAACCTGGCTCAAATTTAGCAATCTGTACTTTCCAGGAACAATTTAGCTCTCTTCCCCTATCAAATAACTATATTTTTGACAGTTTTAGTTTAAGATTGTAACCTGACTCCATTTAAAGTATCCAAAACCTTCTCAGATAATCTTCCAAGTCCAAATTAATGACCTTGGAGATTTTCACAAACTATTTTTGATTTTTCATGAAAAACTTTCAAGTTTCAGACTAATGAAATTGTTTATTTTTAGAAACATGATCAGCTTACTTAGATTTTGAAATTCAGCTTTCAGACATCGGTTGTCGAAAATAAAGTAGAATCAAAATCTTTTTGTACTTTTTCTTTATCATAAAGCAGTAAAGACATATTTACAGACAATATTTCTGTTTGAGTTCGTGTTAGAGGATCATATCAGATTTTGACAAATCACTAGCACTGTTTGAGCTATAACCATTTTAAGTTCTAAACGATTCACTTAGATTGTCAGTATACCGGTCCAATTAAATTTTCACACAAAGTTCAACTAATTCGAGATACGAAATTAAGTGTTTTAAGAACTTAGCTTATTCGCGTGTCCCACCTCAGAATATACTCCCGTATCAAGATTCCTTAGATTCAGTCTTACAGGTGAATATACTATAATGATATCTGTACTCTGGGTTAGTGGGAGACCTTGAGAGCTCAGGTATGAACTACTGTTCAGTTAAAGAGATGAAGGCTCGACTTTAGGTGTGTCCCACTTGGGGATCTTCTTTACAACTGCACTTGATTTATATTTTTTGATATTTTCTCAATTTTTATGCAGGGGGAAAGCCTTTTAAAGCGCATAAAGTATTACATGAGGTCTAGGCCATTGCTGACGCAAAATTAGAAGACCATGTATAATACCCCAGATATCAAACAGTATAAAAACCTAGTATCTCAGAATCAGGCAACCTCTCAACCAAGATTTCAGGGGTTACCCATATATCCGAAAGATGTTCCTCACGAGATAAGAAAGTTATTGATATTTAGGTTTATATCTCGAAATCAATCTATTGAATGTGTAAAAAGCTACTGGCATATCATCAGTGAGACCGTTTATCACATTTAACATTCCATTTCTTTAGCATGCTGTGATTTTCTACTGATGTACTATCATTTCCTCTTTTTACACAAAACTCTTTTTCATTTTCTCATGTTTTTTACTTTTTCAAATTTTCAAATATTTTTTTATTTCAAAATTTTTACTCCCCCTAAAATTCAAAACATTTAAAGAAAATTTAACAACCCGATGCAGATTGCTTTATCTCGCCATTCATTTTCTGCTGCACGTGCTCTATTTTGTAGAAAATATCCCCATGATTTACAACACATTGATATCTAACAATGTTAATACCATTTTTAATCACTTGTGAAATTAATCATGTTGGTTCAGCAGTGAGGGTTTCGGCAAATTCAATCAAAACATCTTTTTATAAAAATTTTGATTTTTGACAAATTTAAAAAACAAACACATTTTTTCATTTTCAATTTTTGACAAAATAAAATCATATTTTTGTTTTTTTTTTTTAATTTTCAATTTTTGAAATATGGTTTATTTATGTACAAAAACGAACAAACTCACTGTTTCAGTTGCATGGACCTGCAGCCTCCTGTGCCAGGCTGCTCCTCTCCTTGATTTGACATTCTGTTGTCTTCAGGAGCACCTGCACATTCAAACAATTCAATTACTTGAACAAAGCAACCCAGGCCTGTTTTGACTCAGGTAGCTTAACATATATTTTTCCAGGTAAAACTGGATAGTTTCGTTCATTTTTCTCAAAAACATTCTCTTTAATTTCCTCATCAACAAAAGCCTTTTGTTGTTTGACCACCCAGATTTGACCTTTTGAAACATTCCTTTTATAAAATCTTGATTCATTTTGAATGTTTTGATTTTGAACAACAACTTTTGGTTTCAAAAACTTTTTTGGTTTTGTTGCATCAACCTTTGTTTTCCAACTATGTGTTGTCCTAAATCCGGGTGTCACTAGTTTCCTAGTTTGTTGAGATTCAGCCTTTGATCTTTTTGGCTTCCAAATTTGTTTTGATTCAAACCTGGCTAACTTCTGATTCACAACATCATATTTCTTTTTCTCAACACCAATAGGTTTAAGATTTTGACACTTACGACCAAGATGTCCAGTTTGATCACACTTAAAGCATGTTCTCTTTGATACATATTTAACCTGTTGTTGTTGTTTCTTCTGAGTATAGAACTCTTCATTAGACTATCGTCTAAATTTGAATTCTTTTTCTTCTTCTGAACTTGTTCCATGAACAAAGCTCATCTTTTTCTGATAATTTTTCTTTTCAAAACTTTTCTGATTTTGTTTCTTTTTATAACCCAACCCAGCCTTCATGTTTTTCTTCTTGTAACTAGGTTTGTTATTAAAAGTTTTCTTGCTCTTACCAGCAAATTTTGAAATTTTAGACTTCTCAATTTCTACCAGTTTGAAAACTTTGTTGATTTTATCTGAAATCACATTTTGAATTGGAAATTCACCTTCCAAGAATAGTTTGTCTGATCCAATCATGGTATATACCAATTCTTTTGAATCACCATTCACAACTTTCTCAGATTTAGAATTTTTCAAATAACTTTCATGAAAACTTCCCACATTTTCATTTTGTGATTCAGACTTATCTGTGTTGGTAGACTCCTCTATGAGAACACTTTCAACAACCTTACCTACCACATCTGAATCATCAAGATCATCAGATTTGGTGTAAGTCACATCGATGTTGTCAGGTAATTGGTCAACCATGTTTATTGCTTTTTCCACCTTTTCGCCATCATAGAATGTATAATTATTCTTCAACGGTGGTGGAACCTGATGTTATTCTGACCCAATTCCCTTTTTGTTCTTTTTTGACTCTTTACCATCGGGTGGGATGTTGAAAATACGTTCTAGAATGTATGAAGAAGCATGATAATTTGAAGTTTATTAACCAATTTTTCTTTTTCAGCCAGTTCTTTTTTGAGTTTAGCAACATCATCAATATAATTATTTAAAACCATTTGTTTTCCTCATATCTAGCTTCAAGAAATTTGGTTGTTTTCTTGCATGCAGACAATCTATCATCCAGACTTTTAACTCTACTTTTCGAAGTTTCATAAGCTTCTTTTACAGTATGGTATGACACTTTCATTCCATCATACTCTTTTTGCAACTCTTGAATCATTTTATCTTTTAGAACACATTCGTTGCAATCAGCTGAGCACTGTTGTTTCAAAACTTTATTTTCTTTTTCAAGATTTTCACATTTTTGTGTCAGCATTTCTTTTTCTTGTTTCAAAAATCTTTCATTTTCAAGAATTTCATTACATTTTTGTTTTAAAATTCTTTCTATTTTAGTAAACTCAAAGTCTCTGGATCTTAGATTGTTATCCTTTTCAGTACAAGCACTGCACTTTTCCATGCATTTCTTGCACTGTTTATCAGTTTTATGATCAGTTTTATTTAACATTTCAGAAGATTCAGTTTGAATCATTACCTCAGTATTTGGCACTGTGGCTTCTTTCACCATCTGCTTCTGATCTTCTTCAACCTCATGCTGTTTCTCAACAACTTCTTCATCAACTAGCTTTTCCAGCTTCTCATCAGCTTTCTTCACCTCATCCACCATCTTCTTACTCACATCAACGATTTCCTCTACCATCTTCTTCTTATTTTCTAGACTGGCATATATCACCTTCCTTATGCCTTCCTCTACCTTTTCTCTGTATCTCGGAATCTCTTCGAGACCTTTACACCAAACCCCCACAGTTGGTATAACAGCAACAAGTGCTTTGAAATCTACCTCGTCAGGATCAATTGTTGGGTTTCCCTTAGGATCAACATAACATTCATGCTCTTCACTGCATCTATTTTCCCATCTTGCTTCCCTGTACTTCTTATACTCTATACTTAAATATGCTCGTGCATGATTTTCTTCTCGACTCTATTTAACCTCAGCAACCAACGCCCGTTTTTCTGTTCTCTCATCTTTAATATATTTTCCCCAACTAAACCCTTCATCATCATGAAACGTACTGGTCCAGAACTACCATCACGAATCGTCAACATAGCTTATTTCTTCTCTTTTGATGATGACCCTTCCTCAATCTGCTTTTGGTTTGTTCTGGATGGTTCCTCATTGTTGCGATGATAGATAACTTTCTTCTAGTAGTCTTCGTGAAACGGATTCACACTATCATCCCCTTTGTTGTTGGTACATTCTCTTTTGAAGTGCCCCTTTTGTTTACATTTTAAACATGTAACTTTCGTTTTATCAAAACCTATCTTCATGTCAGGGCCTTCCAGACACTTCCTACAGGTGATCCCCATGAACCATTGGGCTTTCCTGATAACGCTCGCCATACACCAGTGAATATCCATGAGCTCTATCTCTTCTGGGTCTACTTGATCGTAATCTTCTTTGGTCATGTTTGGATTACCGATCTTTCCTGCAATTAAACCTTCATAAGAATCCAGAATAGAAGCTAAGAAACTCATATGTTGTTTAGCGAAATCAGTGTTCAAATGCGGAGAATCTTTCCAGTTCTGATTTGAAGAAGATTTAGATGATGCAGGCGATGAATGATATACTGAATCATAGCTCAGAGATTTGTTGTTTTATGATTCACCAGCATTGTCAGTACTGAAAGCTGTACCAACCTTTGGTGACTGATTATTCAACAGCATACTCTTCCGATAATACAGGTCAACATTCTGCTAATAACTCGAACTGGACATTTTGTTTTGTTTTTGTAATTCTAGATCATATCCTTCGAGTTTTTCAATCAGACCATCCAACGTGATCTCATCAAACTTAGCATCATTCTTTAAAACAATCACAAATGTTTTCTAATCATCAACATGTGGTAATGCCTCAATCAGTTTATCAACAATCTTTTCTCTGTCTTTGTTGATTCCAAACCTCTCCAGCTCGATCTTCAAATGACAAAATCTTTCTATCATTTGTCTAACTGTTTCACCCTTCATGCTCCCGAACAGATCAAATTCCTTTTTCAACAGTTAATTTTTTTTTCTTTTTGACATCTTTACCGCATTCGGATTTCAGTTTTAAAGCTTCCCACATTGACTTGGAAGTTTCACCATGTTGGAGTAAAAACAGAATTTCCTCTCTAACAGATTGTCGTAACATTTTTAGTTCATTAGAGTGGTTAGTTTTATCAATTTCTGAAAATTGTGGAATTGTAAGTAATACATTTTGATCGTTCATAGGTTTTTTATATCCGAATGTCATCATAATCCAACTCTCATAGGCATAAGCCTTTACCCAATTCTCAAACCTAGTGATCCACCAATGATAATCTTCTATGTTCATGAGCTTCGATGGTCGTTGATGATTTCCGTACACACTGTCATATTTCAAACTCTCTGAAATAGCACTCGAAACTGTTTTTGTTGTAACTGGGGTTGATTCAGTTGTTGTTTCGAATGTAAATGCATTGTAAAACATGTTGTAGAATTCTTCAGCCATAATTCCTGCAAACACATAAACAAACACTTGATCGAATTTGAAAAACAATACAATGTATTTGATCCGGATGAACTGGTCCGAAAGGACTACGGTCCGGATGAGGACTTTGGTCCGGATGAGTTTTGTAGGTCCGGATGAGCTTTGGTCCGGATGGACTCTTCCGAATGAACTAAACTCCAAATGAACAACAAATAAGCCTATACGTCCGGATGAACAAGTCTATCCGTCCGGATGGACAATGACGTCAGCAAACTTAGTTCCGAAGTTAATGATTTTTACCGATTTGAGTATGATTTTGTTTAAATTTTGATCTGAAATTTTGTAGGATTGTTCAAAAGTGTTTTTTCACACAACATATCCAAAATTTGGTCAATTTTAACCGTGAAAATGTTGTAGATCTGAGATTTAAGTTCAAAGAAGAAGAAGTATAGAAGATGAGTAGAAGAAGATGAAGAGATTTCTCTCTGAGTCTGATGTAGTTGCTTGAATCTTCATGTCTTCAATCCGTGCAATCAAACACCCGCTCTGATACCACTTGTGAATTCAGGATCTGGATCGATTCATTTAACCGTTGAATGCGTACAAACACGTGAACTGTGCTGAAACCAATCACGTGTGTGGATAGAACACGAATAAGTAATTATAAAATGATTTCTATTACTGATATAATAGTGTTTACACTACGAAATAAAACGGGCAGAGCTTCGCCTCAAGAATACCCAAAAGTTACAAATGATCAAGACCTCTACTAGTTTATAGGCAATGCCCATCCGAATGACTGTATGCGGCGGATGACCTCCATCCGGATGAATAGGCTTTCATCCGGACGGATGGACTCTAACATAACATATCCGGATGAACCTGATGATGCATTCGTTCGGATTGACTTTATGTCCATCCGTCCAAATGGACTTTAATACACATCAACTTTGTCTTTTGCTCTGATTAGCACCGGTCTTGTATCATCTGATTAAACTACAATACGTGATTGACGCAAGCGATAGACATATGCACTCAAAGCTAGATTAAGCGGAGACCGGATAGAATGTGGTTTGCACCCTCACGAGTATTATGACTTGTATAATATGGTTCAAACAGCCATACATTCTGATTAGAACTGATTTGGAAAGGATTTGACCCGATTCGACTGACTTGTATAAACTATGTTATATAAGTCACCCGTACGCGCATAGGCGGTATCGGGTGATCAGATGGGTCTATGGTAAGTCCAGTATGCAAAAACAAGTTTATTGTGTTACCACATTAGTTTATAACTCAGATTATATGTTCATCAAGTTTCAAAATTAATTTATGCGCAAAAGGGCATTTTAGGCATTATTTAGGCATAATATAAGGACTTTGCATAAAAACTCAACAAATGATATGATCAGAAGGTATAACCCTTAGGGGTTATTCCCTACAATAATACGATCATTTAACAAATTCAAATCATTATCTAAACTATCCTAAACGGATAAGAATCGAAAGTCAAATTAGAAGTCAAACTGTTTGACTTTCGGTTGCGAACCGAGCTTTAAGCAGGAAATGATGGGTTGGACATGATCTAACATGTCCTAATATGTTATATAAATTTATATAGTGTCAAAAATTAAGGTTTCAATACTTAGAAATTTATTAACATTAGTTATGAAAATCAGCGTTTTTGACTTTATTTAATAAAACTTTGACCCGTCATTTGACCAACTTAACATGATCTTCAGAGTGTGCCCTCTTAGGGGATTAACACCTACATTATTACGATCACATAGCCATGTTCAATTTGAACATTCACTTGACCAAAATGGTCATAACCGAAAGTCAAAGCAAAAGTCAATTTGCTCGACTTTCGGCTAATAACTAGCCTATAAAATAAAAAGAGACTAGGGAGAACACTTATAAGTGTTCAAGGGAAAGATTGAACTTCAGAGAAGGAGGTGTCTAGGTCCAGAAGTTGCCTCAAATGATAGAGAGAAAGAATGTGAAAGGTGCAAGTTTAAGTGGTGAACTTGATCACCTATTTATACTAAGATTCAAGCTCCTAAACCTTGCCAAGTGTAACCAGGAGCTCTAGGAGGGTGATAAGTGTCCTAGCAAGTTTTCAAAGGAGGTTAAATGTGGAAAGAAACGAAGCAAGGTGGCATGGAGAGAAGCCTGCAGCTGCCAGCTCATTTTGGACTGCCAGCGAACCTCATGAGCTTCTAGCGCCCACAAGTTTTAAAAGCCTTGCGGACCATAAGACTTAAGGCTTGAGGTCCGCGAGAGATGTCTAGAAGCCAAAAATTTGGCATTTTCCCATATTTGACCCCTCCACATCCATACTTCCACATACTTACGTATTTGGTCTGTCTTGTCCAACTTACTGGGAATATCTGAGAGTTGGTTGGACACGTGTTGCCATATTATTCGTTTTGAAATCTCGTGGTGTTATATGCACATAGAACCAAACTTGAACTTAATGATACTTGTCATCCATATATGCCAATGTGAGAAAATATGCCATTCTAAAACTTATTGACGAATATGATATGAAATTATTATATATTATACTATATATTAAAAAATATCATGGTGCTACGGTACGTATTTTAACCTCTATTTTGCTATTCAAAAGAGGGTAGCGGCGTAACTTGTTGCTCGTCTACCTGCCATTAGTCTGTAATCGTCTCTGTTTTTATAATATTAATATTTTTTTATTGCAAAGATGTCATCCATACTCACATGGTTGATGTCACACCCCCAAAATCCACACGCGGAGTATCACCGCTTGGAGGCGTGACATGACCAGGATCAAGCCACCAATCATATTGAACATAACAAGTAAGTAAGATTCAACCACACAATATGAAAGGTGTTTCAAATCAAAAACGTAGTTAAGTTTTTAGCGGAAGCATAATTGTAAAACCCAATGTAAGTATTAAGTACGAAATAAAGTAATGTTTTTAGCATGGCACACACTGCCATGTTCCACAATGACCGCGCCTCCCTGTGCAAGCTCCATGAGTACCTAATGACCTGTAAGGCATGTAACAATGAATCAACAACAAAGTTGAGCGAGTTCACAGTTGGTTGTTCAGTTAATAAGTTCGTATCAGAAATCGTAAGTTTGTTTCATCACCATGTATTACCCATTATCCTTGATTCCCAACCTTTACGATGTTTAGTGGGGGCTTCCAATTTTGTATGTACTAGACTGGTCGTATCCATAAGTGTCCTTCCCAATCCGAGGACAGTGGTAAGTATGAGTTTACGTAGGTTTTACGTAAGTGCCCTTCCCAATCCGAGGACAGTAAGTATGAATTTACGTAGGTTTTATGTAAGTGCCCTTCCCAATCCGAGGACAGTAAGTATGAATTTACGTAGGTTTTACGTAAGTGCCCTTCCCAATCCGAGGTCAGTAGTAAGCAGTCTAGTAGTGTTGATAGTATAAGAAGTTATTCAATCCCATTCCCAATCACCAGGAATCCCATGCCTTAGTAAGGGTGTGAACTCACCTCGGTTGCTCGGTTTAACTCTCAAAAATAGCTAACAGTCAAGGTCGGTCAATCACGTCTACTAGCTTAAAGCTAGGGATGATTCTTAGTGAAGAAGATGGAGGAGATGATGGTGAAAAGCTAGTGAAAGAAGCTCCTTAGAAAGCCCTTCAACTTGCAACCTCCATAGATCACCTTCAAGCTTTAATGAAACTTGGAACTTGGATGAAGATGGTGGTTATGTGGTGGTGAGGGTGGCGGTTTTGGGGACGCTGAAAGTGAGAGAGAGAGGGTGAGGTGAGAGAAGTGAAATCTTGAAAATGATATGGTGTAAGTAGGAACCATACTTTATAATCTTCCTTGTATATTTTGTTTAGTGGATAAAGCAACAATCACAAAAAAATATGGACAAGATATTATAGAAGATATGTTGGTGATCTTGTAGGTCCATGGTGACCAATTTTCGGTTATATGGGGGGGGGGGGGTTAGATGTAACTTTGTGACTAATGTGTCAGTATAAGTTAGAATCCAAGAAACTAGATTACATATGTTAGTTAGTTTATTTGTGGTGGGTGTTAGGGTAAACCGGGACCATGACTAGCTCAAAATAATTAATTAATATGTTTGACAAATATTTGGTGTCCCGGGTAATGTCCGGTTGTTTGGTCGGATACTGTTCCGCTAAATTGTTTAATTGTTCCGTAAGGCGTCTTATATATATTTTTTTGTAACCCAATTAATTCCTAACACATAGGAAAATATACCGGACTATTTAGTAACTTTTCTGTGTACTACTAGTATGTTAACACGCACATGTAAGTATTACACAGTAATCAGAGAGCAGTTAAATAATTCCACACAGTCATCAAGTACTTTAATTATCATTAATAAATTGTACGAAATACATGTAATTTTGAGGGTTGTCACATTCTCCCCCTGTTAAGAAAATTTCGTCCCGAAATTTAGTGCGTAGTTACTGAGGAAGCTAGTTAAGTTGCGGTGTTTACTGGTTTTCCTGGGGTGTCACATCATCCCCCTGTTGATTTGGAATTTCGTCCCGAAATTCTGCAGTAGCTTCAGCCTCAGTAGTGGTTGCACTGTTTCCGAACAACTGGGGATATTTGAGTTTCATCTGATCTTCTCGTTCCCAGGTAAACTCTGGGCCACGACGGGAGTTCCAACGAACTCGAACAAAAGGTATTCTGGTGCGCTTGAGGACCTTAACGTCTCGGTCCGTGATTTCAACTGGTTCCTCGACGAATCGCAACTGATCATCGATAGTGAGCTCCTTCAAAGGAACTACGAGGGTCTCATCTGACAGACACTTCTTCAGATTTGACACGTGAAAAAAAAAACGTTGTGAACTACATTGAGTTCTGCTGGTAGATTCCAGTTTGTAGGCCACTTTGCCTATTTTCTCTATGATTTCGAATGGTCCGACATAACGCGGATTGAGTTTGCCTCGTTTGCCAAAACGGACTACAACTTTCCAAGGTGAGACTTTGAGTAGCACCCGGTCCCCAACTTGGAACTCAAGTGGCTTTCTTCCCTTATCAGCATAGCTTTTCTGACGGTCACGCGCTGCCGCCATTCGCTTTCGTATCTGAGCAATTCTCTCGGTTGTATCTACTACAACTTCTGGGCCAGTGATTTGACTGTCACCCACCTCTGCCCAACAAAGAGGTGATCGGCATTTACGCCCGTATAATGCCTCAAATGGAGCGGCTTGAATGCTGGTGTGGTAACTGTTGTTATACGAAAACTCCACTAATGGGAGATGTTTTTCCCAGCTGTTGTCGAAATCAATTACACATGCCCGAAGCATGTCTTCTAGGGTTTGGATGTTGCGTTCAGACTGCCCATCCGTTTGCGGGTGGTAAGCTGTGCTCATGTCTAATCGTGAGCCAAAAGATTTGTGCATCGCTTGCCACAGTTTTGAAGTAAAACGTGCATCACGATCAGAGATAATAGAGGTTGGCACTCCGTGCCTTGATACTACTTCCTTTAGGTAGACGTCTGCTAGAGTGGAGAACTTATCCGTTTCCTTGATAGCTAAAAAAAAGTGTGCAGATTTTGTGAGTCGATCCACGATCACCCAAATAGTATCATTTCCACGTTGAGATCTAGGCAGACCAGTAACGAAATCCATGGAAATTTGCTCCCATTTCCATTGTGGTATCTCTGGTTGTTGGAGTAGGCCCGATGGTTTCTGATATTCAGTCTTGACTCTCGCACAAGTCAAACATTTGCTAACGTAAGTTGCTATGTGAGCTTTCATGCTAGGCCACCAATACGTAGTTCTGAGATCGTGGTACATCTTATCCGAACCAGGATGTACTGAGTAGCGAGACTTATGTGCTTCATCCATTACAAGTTCTCGTAAATTGCCATAGAGTGGGACCCAGATGCGTCCTGTTACGTAGTAGGCGCCGTCTTCCTTTTGTTCTAACCGTTGCCTCGAACCGCGTAGGGCTTCAGCCCTGACGTTTTCTGGTTTCAATGCTTCTACCTGAGGATCTCGTATCAGTGAAGGAAGACTAGATTGGATGGTGAGTTGTAGTGCTCGCACACGCCAAGGTGGGGTATCTTTCCGACTTAGGGCGTCGGCCACGACATTGGCTTTGCCTGGATGGTACTTGATGGCGCATTCATAATCGTTCAAGAGTTCGACCCATCGGCGTTGTCGCATGTTTAACTCCTTTTGCTTGAAGATATGCTCGAGACTCCTGTGATCGGTGTAAATGGTGCACTTGGTACCGTACAGGTAATGCCTCCATATCTTAAGCGCGAAAACGACTGCTCCCAGTTCCAGGTCGTGAGTAGTGTAGTTCCTTTCGTGAACCTTAAGTTGGCGCGATGCGTAGGCAATGACCTTGTCACGTTGCATCAACACGCAACCAAGTCCTTGAATGGAAGCGTCGCAATAAACCACAAAATCATCTGTGCCTTCAGGCACTGAGAGGATAGGCGCGCTACAAAGCCTGTCTTTTAAGTGCTGAAACGCAGATTCCTGTGCATCACCTCAACGATAGGTAACGCTCTTTTGTGTTAGTGAAGTGAGAGGTTGCGCAATCTTTGAGAAATCCTTGATAAACCTTCTATAATATCCTGCTAAACCCAAGAATTGGCGGATTTCTGTTGGTGTACGGGGTGCAGGCCAGTTCTTGATCGAGTCAACCTTGGATGGATCCACATGAATCCCATCCTTGTTTACTACGTGGCCTAGAAAGTGGACTTCGCGAAGCCAGAAGTCACATTTCGAAAATTTGGCATACAATTGCTCTGCTCGAAGAAGTTCCAGCATAAGTCGTAGATGCTACTCGTGTTCCTCCTGATTCTTAGAATAGATCAGGACATCGTCGATGAAAACAATAACGAACTTATCCAGGTAAGGTTTGCATACTCGGTTCATGAGATCCATGAAGACCGCTGGTGCGTTCGTCAATCCGAAAGGCATAACTAGAAACTCATAATGGCCGTAATGAGTTCTGAACGCTGTTTTGGAGACGTCCTCATCTCGGACTCTCAGCTGATGGTATCCCGATCCCAAATCAATCTTAGAGTAATAGCTCGACCCTTGCAGCTGGTCGAATAGGTCATCAATACGTGGGAGAGGATAGTGATTCTTCACAGTCACCTTGTTGAGTTCGCGGTAATCGATGCACATACGGAAGGTACCGTCTTTCTTCTTTACAAATAACACTGGAGCTCCCCAAGGCGAAGAGCTACGACGAATGAAACCCTTATCCAAGAGTTCTTGCAATTGTTTGGATAGTTCTTCCAGTTCGGTTGGAGCTAAGCGATACGGTGCTCGAGCTATGGGCGCTGCTCCAGGAGCTAGCTCGATTTGGAATTCGACTTGTCGATGAGGCGGAAGACCAGGTAAATCTTCAGGAAACACTTGAGGAAAATCACGTACTACTGGAATATCCTCTATTCTCTTCTCTTCCGTTGATATGTCAGTAACGAGTGCTAGAATGGCAGTGTGGCCCTTTCGCAAACACTTATGGGCCTTAAGGAAAGAGATGATGCCTTCGATAGCACCACTCTTGTTGCCACGAATCACGAGAGGTTCTTCACCAGAACGAGGAATGCGGACGATTTTCTCCTTGCAAACAATCTCCGCTTGATGATGAGATAGCCAATCCATCCCAATAACGATGTCAAAACTACCCAGTACGATGGGAATAAGATCGATAGAGAAAGTCTGACCAGCTAAGACAAGGTTACAACCCTTAACTATGTGTGTGGCCTCAAGACTTTTACCGTTTTCCAGCTCTACCATGAGTTTGGTGTTCAAAAGCGTTGGGGTGCGCTAACTTTTAAGGACACATAACTAGCATCAGCACATGAATCGAATAAAACAGTAACAAAGAAGTCATCCAGAAGAAACTTACCCATCACAACGTTGGGATCGTTCCTCGCGTCACCCTCAAGGTTTCCAGGAGTGATCACCAAGGATCGAGAGTCGAGCCTTCCAAACTCTCTATGCTAGAGGGTGTTCGTTTCAGTGTCTTCGCATGGAGAAGCGAGAACGAAATGTCACTGTGGTAAGAGAATGACGGTTTGGTCTAAGCAAATGGTAGAATTTAGACCTAACATAAATCAACAATCATGTGTCGGTACAAAAGCTAGTGCAAAGATTCCGCATGTTTAAGAAAAACTATCATGAAATTAAAGTACGTTTCTTGTAGTCAGGTAAACGTATAAATTATCGTGTTCGCCGGTGGGTTGAGTGATCCATATCTCCATCCCCAAATGTCCTGAAGACTATTTCACCAGTAATGGTATTCATTCGCTGAGTTGGGTATACGAGAGAGTTAATAAACCAACCAACAGGGTAGTAAGGTAGTCTTGTGATCGGTGAAAATCGTAGTATGGTTGTTGGCGTTTCGTTAAATCAGTTGCCAATCAAAGAAACAGGGAATTAATGAGGTTCATGCGAAGAATCGAGCGAAAACCGGGGTCTACCATTAACAGAAGAATTCAACCAAGTAATCTGTTGCTTAGAAGCAATTCTAGTAGTGAGGTGTGGCGGCATGACACAAAAAGGGAAGTTTGTTGTATCACGATCACGGAAGTATATCACTTGTCCAAAACAGAGTTTGGTTGGTAGGGTTGCGAGTTACAAAGCGACGAACGTGTGTAACTGTGGCTGCTTCGTTTCTGGTAACGACGACCAGTGGGGATGATGAGGTTCGTCAGCAGGGATACGTGGGTATAGTTCTCCTAAACCCGAGTTCGTTTGAGCCAGGTCTGGTCTTCGTGAATGTTGACGTACAAGCCGAATGTACGGAGGGTCAGATGGTGACGTCATGTCGAGATAAGCGTGTAAATAGATAGAATGCATAAACGGTTGTCGTAGCGGGGTGACGAGAAATCAGAAAAGAATTTGACCACCACTTGTCAAATTTCAAGTAAACAATTGCGTGTCATAAAGAACGCAGTAGGGCTAATAGACAACATGCTACTACCCAAAATAAACACACAATAAACACCACTCCAGACAAAAGTAATCTAGCAAGTAAGAAATATAAACTTAAATCATGCCACCTAGTGTGTTGAGCCTTGCACGTGGAGCGAAGCGTCATTGTGGATCGTTGAGCACTGTACAGGTTATAGTCTGGTTTTGTCAAAAAGCTTTTCCCTTTTTAAAACCAAGTTCACTATAACCAATGGCTCTGATACCAATCTGTCACACCCCCAAAATCCACACGCGGAGTATCACCGCTTGGAGGCGTGACATGACCAGGATCAAGCCACCAATCATATTGAACATAACAAGTAAGTAAGATTCAACCACACAATATGAAAGGTGTTTCAAATCAAAAACGTAGTTAAGTTTTTAGCGGAAGCATAATTGTAAAACCCAATGTAAGTATTAAGTACGAAATAAAGTAATGTTTTTAGCATGGCACACACTGCCATGTTCCACAATGACCGCGCCTCCCTGTGCAAGCTCCATGAGTACCTAATGACCTGTAAGGCATGTAACAATGAATCAACAACAAAGTTGAGCGAGTTCACAGTTGGTTGTTCAGTTAATAAGTTCGTATCAGAAATCGTAAGTTCGTTTCATCACCATGTATTACCCATTATCCTTGATTCCCAACCTTTACGATGTTTAGTGGGGGCTTCCAATTTTGTATGTACTAGACTGGTCGTATCCATAAGTGTCCTTCCCAATCCGAGGATAGTAGTAAGTATGAGTTTACGTAGGTTTTACGTAAGTGCCCTTCCCAATCCGAGGACAGTAAGTATGAATTTACGTAGGTTTTATGTAAGTGCCCTTCCCAATCCGAGGACAGTAAGTATGAATTTACGTAGGTTTTACGTAAGTGCCCTTCCCAATCCGAGGTCAGTAGTAAGCAGTCTAGTAGTGTTGATAGTATAAGAAGTTATTCAATCCCATTCCCAATCACCAGGAATCCCATGCCTTAATAAGGGTGTGAACTCACCTCGGTTGCTCGGTTTAACTCTAAAAAATAGCTAACAGTCAAGGTCGGTCAATCACGTCTACTAGCTTAAAGCTAGGGATGATTCTTAGTGAAGAAGATGGAGGAGATGATGGTGAAAAGCTAGTGAAAGAAGCTCCTTAGAAAGACCTTCAACTTGCAACCTCCATAGATCACCTTCAAGCTTTAATGAAACTTGGAACTTGGATGAAGATGGTGGTTATGTGGTGGTGAGGGTGGCGGTTTTGGGGAAGCTGAAAGTGAGAGAGAGAGGGTGAGGTGAGAGAAGTGAAATCTTGAAAATGATATGGTGTAAGTAGGAACCATACTTTATAATCTTCCTTGTATATTTTGTTTAGTGGATCAAGCAACAATCACAAAAAAATATGGACAAGATATTATAGAAGATATGTTGGTGATCTTGTCGGTCCATGGTGACCAATTTTCGGTTATATGGGGGGGGGGGTTAGATGTAACTTTGTGACTAATGTGTCAGTATAAGTTAGAATCCAAGAAACTAGTTTACATATGTTAGTTAGTTTATTTGTGGTGGGTGTTAGGGTAAACCGGGACCATGACTAGCTCAAAATAATTAATTAATATGTTTGACAAATATTTGGTGTCCCGGGTAATGTCCGGTTGTTTGGTCGGATACTGTTCCGCTAAATTGTTTAATTGTTCCGTAAGGCGTCTTATATATATATTTTTGTAACCCAATTAATTCCTAACACATAGGAAAATATACCGGACTATTTAGTAACTTTTCTGTGTACTACTAGTATGTTAACACGCACATGTAAGTATTACACAGTAATCAGAGAGCAGTTAAATAATTCCACACAGTCATCAAGTACTTTAATTATCATTAATAAATTGTACGAAATACATGTAATTTTGAGGGTTGTCACAGTTGAGTTTTCTCTTTGATGACATTTAGGTAATTCACTCATTTTTAGTGACATTTTTAAGCATTGGATAAGACAAATAATTTTTTCTTTTATGTTTTAACCACAAAGGTTTTATTTTTTACACTTTTGCCCCCCTCAAATTTTATTAGTTTTTTAAAACCAATTTAGATTCTTACCTCTTGGATTTTAATAAGTTTATCATATAAAAATATAAATAACAATAATAATAATAATATAAAAATATAAATATTATATAAATATAATAATAAGAATTATGATATTTTTTAAAATTCCAGTTTCACCCTTGTACTGTAAAAAAATATACGTCTTTAACACATCTACTGTTCATTTAATTTGATTTTCCTCCAATAACTTGCGTTAGTTAAGGTTTTTAATTTCGACATTCTGCAATAAACTTTTTTTGAAGAACGAAGTTGTACTTATAATATAGTGTTTTTTTTGTATTGTATGCTATACGAGTGTTAGTTCCTTGAAGAACTGAACTAAGTTTTGACTGAAAATCATCGGCAACATTATCGGTATAATCTGCACCAATACGTGTAATAGTTTTTATGCTTCTCGAACAATACAAAATACACTTTGTTACCCTTTTTGGGCATATAACGACCTTAGTTTTTGGATTTGTTTCTGTCGGCTGCTATAGCGAATGCCGTATTTTAGTGAACCAAACCAATACTTATTGAATTCTCGTTGTGTAGCGCGGAGAAAATCTCAGTAGTTGGGTTAATTTTTAGTCAGATAAAATATTGTAAAAAACAAAGATACAATATCATATAACCTAACTCAATTTGATTCAGTCCTAAAGATTTAGCACTAAAATATTTTTGTTTTTCTAAATTGTATTATTATAAATAATTGTAAAGTTTTGCTTTTCCTAATAACAAGGGAATATATACGTGGGTCAAGTTGATCATATGAAATGAAACTATTTTGGTCAACTAGTGCTTGAAATGCTCCATACGCTGCTTTCTATAATGAAACTATTTTGGTCAACTACGACATGATCTTACCCCTCCATCTTATCATCCACTTTGTTTTTATCAACCCACTCATTCTTTCTCCTCCACACTCTCTCGCGTAATCTAAGAATTTTATGCAAGTAAAGAGCATTGACAATAAATTTATTATATTTTTATGAGTGGGTTAGTTATATATTATAAGAAATAATTATGAATGATTTTGAGTGATTGTAAGTGAAGGGGAGAGAAAATGTTACTGTCCGCAGTGGCGAAGCTTGAAAATTTTCACCGGATGGTCGGAAGTCACCGAATCTAAAAATTCTATATAAGTAAATTTTTTTTTTATAAAACTGGGGGGTCGAAAACGTAAATACCTAAAAAATTCTACACGAAACGTACATACATAACACTACTGAGCGAAAAGTTCGGGGGGTCGGACGCCCCTCCCGGCCCCTTGAAAGCTACGCCCTTGACTGTCCGCCTGTAAATATATAGAAACATTGTTAACCCCTTATAATTTTTTTAATATTTTAAAAAATGGTTATGTGTGGAAGAGAGAGAAAATATAATGATAAATGTATGAAGAAATATTATTTAATTAAAAAAATAAAGAAAAAATAGTTATTTCTAATATAATTATATAGATATACATAAAAAATCCACTGTTGTAAATGCTACACATTTTTCTTCTCTCTCTACCCTCCATCTCCTCTCTTTCAACTCTACCTATCTCCTAGGGCTGTAAATGAACCGACCGTTCAGCGAACAGTTCGTGAACCGTTTGGCAGGAAGTTCGTTTATATTCGTTCGTTTAATAAACGAACGAACATGAACAAGAAATTCCGTTCGATTAGTTAAATGAACGAACATGAACAAATGTCTCGTTCGTTCAATTGTGTTCGTGAACGTTCGGTAAGGTGTTCATGAACATTCGTTCATTTGCGTTCGTTTATGTTCATATGTTCGTGTTTTAATTAAAGATTTTTATACTTTCATATATTTTATCTATATTTTTATACTATTAAACTTTTATTTATATTATTACCCTAATAATTAAACTAGGAAACCCTCTTTCACCTTGTTTTTGCACCATTTTCCTTTCTTTTTTTCTCATTATTTACATCGACGAATATGATCAACCTCCGTTCCACAATAAGGGATTCAAGTTTTAGTGCTACTCTCTGGGCCATCCACCTTTATCCTTCATCGCGTTCGCCAAATTTATTTGTGTTCGCTTGTGTTCGTGAACCGTTCGTGAACACGCTCATTTCCTTAATGAACGAACACGAACATAAAATCTCGTTCGGTAAGTGTTCATGAACCGTTCGTGAACACATTTATTTCCTTAACGAACGAACACGAACAAGGCCTCGTTTGTGTTCGTTCAATTCGTTTACTGCCCTACTATCTCCACTTTTTTTTTTGGAAGGTGACTTTCTATGTACTGGACCTATTGGTCACCGGGTTCATGTCGAGGATATTCCCCCGTCAGCCCCGCACTCTCGGACGCGATGTTCGATCGGGCCACGGCCGCCGGGCAAGCTGACTTCCGCCCGGAAACCATACTGCCCCCACACGAGAGACTCGCTGGGGTAACAGCTGGGTAAAACCGGGTTGCCCTCAAGACCGCACCATGCCTCGGTAGGATACGTTCCATCATTAGGACGTCCCCCCTAAGACCACAGTAGAAATCGAACCGGTGACCTCCCAAAAGAGTAGCCGGCCAACATAACCCAAGTGGGGATACCACTGGGCCACGGGGAAGGGATCTACCTATGTCCACTTCAAAGAATTTAATCTTCTCAACCAATAAAGAATACATAAGTTCTAAATGCATAGTTTCGTCTTCTTCTCACAAAAGTCGCACCATTTTTTATATAAAAAACTAACATGTTTTATGTTTCTTTCTCATAAAAGTCCCTCCATTTTTTATATATTAAAGTCTCTCTTACTTGATAATTTAGAACATAATTATGAAATTTTTATATAAGAACCATTTATATTTATGACCACTTTAAGTTCTATTTTTTTTCAATGCATTATAAAGATACATAATAATAATAATAATAATAATAATAATAATAATAATAATACTTAACAAGATATGATAAATTAGATTGAAAAAATCCTACATTATTTGATCATCCTAGAGGTGTCCAAAAAGTTCGAGATACGGAGTCGCTCAAAAAAAATATCAAAGGAAGCCCATCTAAAGTTGTTTGATTTGAAACTGAACCGAACTAGTTTGGTTTATAACCGACCCATGCCGAGCCTGAGCCAAGGTGGAAGTGGAGCTTTCATTATCTTCCAATTCTTGGTAGTTATCAACAAATATTTATTCTATATGTACACATTAGAAGATTATATTATGTCGTTTTTAAGAGACGTTAATTGTAGATAGAATTCTTAGTAAATATTTATTCTATTGACCAATATTTATTCAATTATTTATAGAAGGTTTATCTATAATGTGTGGTTTTAATTGTAGATTTTATGCATTGTATCACTTCTAATTGCCATGTAGTTAAAATTTACATGAATGTGCTTTAATAAAGTTATATATATAGGATGATGATTATTTAGGAACCATCGTTTATGGTTTATGGCAAAAACTACGAGAACTGGTGTGAACACAATCAAAACTATTTAAAAAAGGCTTAAAACACAGAAAGGTTTTTGGTGGGGTATAGTTTTTTTTTTTTTTTTGGGGGGGGGGGGGGGGGGTTAGGTTTTTGGTGGTGGTGGGGTGGAGTGGGGGGTTCATTGTTTGTTTTGAGTTTATTTTGGTTGTGTTCACAAGTGGTTCTCACGATAAATTGTGGTTCCCGAATGAACCCTACCATATCTATACTATATTATAATGCATGAGGGAGGAATATTTTAAGATACCCAAAAAATAAGAAATTCTTCCCTCTTTATTTATAAAAACACCCCTGAAATGAGGGTAACTTGGTCTTTTAAACACTAGTTATATTTTAGTCCCTCATATTATTACACTTAAATCCCTTTATTTTAATAAAATTATGGCTAATTAGTTAAACTTATCCCTTTCCACAACAAACTTATAACTATTTTACGTATTCTTGTCATATTTTATAAACTATATTGTTTTAAGAAAATCCAAAGGTACCGTGATGACCTACTCATTTTTGTCGACATTTCGATAGTTGTCTTGGTTAGTATTATTGTGCGGATTAAAATCTACAAGTAGATGATGCATTATCTATATTATATTATAATACATGAGTCAAACTGGAAGGGTTCAAAACCTAATAACAGAGGGTTCAAAACCTAGTAATTAATCATCCTAGAACGGATGATTAATTTTCGAAGCAGATTCGGATTTTGTGTTCTCGTTGTGGTTATCACCTAAGGGTAGGTGACGGTTTTTTTTTTTTTTTTTTTTAAATCTAAACGCAGAAAACTTGCGTTGGGGTCCTAGAAAGTTATACTCTAGGTCAAAGCATTACTAATAACCTAATTCCCTATAACCATTGGCTCTGATACCAACTCTTCTGTCACACCCGACCACGTAAAACAACAAATCGTGGCGGAAACGTCGGGGAGTGTTGTAACAGAATTATCGTTTCACAACCATGGATACAAAAAGAGTTTCATTTTATTTATTCATTAAGTAATTTACATTGTTTTAACACGAAACAAACAAGTTACATATCGACTATCATTGTTATTATGTCACTAAGGCCTCATCCAGATCCTATGTGATTCATGCAACCTAGCAATCAACATCAAGCAACATCACCTGAAACATATGTAAAAACAAAGTCAGCAAAGAAATGCTGGCGAGCACATAGGTTTTATAGGAGTGTCGGATTCATGGCTAGTTTACATGTTGCAATACCTTATTAAAAACCTCGTTTTGAAAAGTACATAGTATTGCAGCATAATTTAACCAACTCAAATCAAGTGGGTTATTATTTATAAAACCTCGTAGCCATGATTCTTAGCCCAAAAATATTTGTTTTAGTAAACCAAATTGTAAAACATTTCGTATTAACTTGTTTAATAAAACTCGTATGGCTTATATCCTTTCGAAAACATCGTTAAGTGACATTGTTTCAAAATCGTTTACCAAAGTGAACTAAATAACTCTACGGTATGTAACATGTTGAAAACACTTATATATAAGAAGTACCAGCGGTGTATCTACCATGTTTTCACCATATTACACCCGTCCCGTTATCTAAACACTTAACCAAAAACCAATCATTTATTCAATTCGTTTAACTTGTTCAAATCGTTTCCAAATCGTTAACTCGTTTAAATCATCCTCGTTTTACTTGTGAAAACTATTTTTGGTCGTCTCGCTAATAACATTCAAACCTTCGTGACTCGACTATCTCGCTTCTCGCATTAACAAACCACCAAAGGGTAAGTTAACAATCAGATTCAGTCATTACCCACCTAACCCACACATAACCATGGGTGCAGTACGATAACGGGATTTGTCAGATCTCTATGGTACCATAACCTAATACTGGTCGGCTTGATCAATGCTAATGAATGTAATTCGTTATGTAACTACAACCAACAAGTTCGTTCACTTTATCGAAATCGTTATTAGTTTAGTATAAACCATCATAATCGTTTATGAAATCATCGTTATAATATCGAAAATCATTTTGATACATATGAATCACCCCAAAACAATTGAAAACAGTAAAATAGGGGAACTATGTACTCACATGAAGTGCAAAGTATCCTCAATCAATAGAACTTCAACAAACTCAAGTAAACTAGAGAAATCAAGCAGCACCTAGTAATCGAATCACTAGTCAAACAATCGACACCTAAATCGGAAGATCGGACATAATGAGGTCTTGTAAACCAAATGAGTGTTGGAACTCATGTGGTATGGTTTAACAAAGCCTACATCCTAAATCGGAACCTAACCTAAGTGCTTTCGACCCATTGCGACCCATTAAGGTAGCTTACGCTACTTTAACGCGTCGTTCGCGCAATTGCGCGTTCGAGACGTCTAACTAGTCCTATGACAAGTATTATATGCCTAAACATGTTGCATAATCGATTAAGTGAATAAAGTTTATGTTACATATGCTTAATTACCAATTATGCATGAAAAGGGCATTTTGGTCATTTACCTAAGACATATAAACTACCTATCATACAACTAATTAAACCTAAGTGACCATAAGGTATAACCTCGGAAGGTTATTCCTTATGCAACTATGGTCACTAAACATGTTTGGTCGGATCCTAATGATCGACCAAACGGGTCGAGTTCGAAAGTCTAAGCGGGTGTTTAGTCCACTTGACTTATGACTCTATACAAGCACTAATCTAAAAGTGACGAGCTAAACATGTTAAAACATGTTTAGTTAAGTTAGAAAACAGGTTTTGGTATCAAAACAAACGGTTTTGATACCCAAGAGTAGTTTGGTTACAAAATACGCATAAATACGCATTTTGGCCGAAACTACGACTCGTCACTACGCCTAGTCAACGTGGTAATCAGTAGGTATAGTCACAAGGGACTATAACCATCGTGATTACGCTCACGTTGCAAAGTTCAAATGAACTTTGTGTTGACCATTGACTGGTCAAAGCTGAAAGTCAAACTCTGTTTGACTTTCATGCTTGAAAAACGAAACAAGAACGAAATATGACTTACCAAGGGTTCAAGAATGGAAAATCTAGATCAACTTGCTCAGGTATGAGGTGCTAAGCCTCAACTTAGAGCAATAGATCAGATTTGTGTGAAGATGAGAGTGAAGTGGGTGTTGCTATTTATAGAGAATCAAGAACCGTTAAGATCGTTCCTCGATAAACGAGCATCAATCTGGACCGTACACATATGGCCCATGGTTTTGGGATACTAGGGGTGCCCTAAAACTAGCAAACGGTTTTGAAAATGTTACAAAATAGCCCCTAAACTTCAAGTCAAGTGCTGAAAATGGACCTTCAAGTGCAAAAATGGAGTTTCTGCCCAGATAGGTCGCTCGCGTCGCGCCACGGCCATGGCAGGAGGTGGTGGTGCAGCGCCACCAGGTGACAGTTCCAGCAAAGTTTCAAAAAATGGCAGAAATGGTCCCTGCAGCACGTTTAAGCCATTTTTGATGCGTTTAAACCCCGTTAACCTCATTTCAAGGCTCTAAAATGAAGTTAAAGTATAGGGAACTCAAAAAATGCTCAAAAACATCTCGGATGTCGGCTCGTTTGGTCGTATGGTTGCGTTGTTCGGTTAATTACGACGAAAGTCGTAACGGACGCAAAAACGATCCAAATTAAGCGACGAATGGAATTTAACATGCCAATCACTAAAATAAAATATTTTAACGATTACATAAATTTTTGGATGTCCGAATATATTCAGAATGTAAGATATACGCGGAAATGCAAACTTATGCACTTTTTGACGCTTTTAGTCCCTGAATGACCAATAAAGTTTGTTTTAGCATACCGAACCCCTCAAAGCCTATTTCTAAGCTATTTAAAGGATATTTAGGGTATGTTTAACTTATGATCAAGTTTCGGAATGTTCGTTACTATACAAATCGATATAGTTTCACAGTTTGACACAATTAGTCCCTACGATCGAACAAACTTGATTTCAACACACCAAACCATCCAAAACTTATTTCTAAGTTATGTGGAAGTTATTTAAGGTATGTTAAGCCTATGTCACTATTCCGGAGTGTTTGTTGTGTTAAACTGACTGCGTTTACGCAGCAGTTTGCGTATAACCTTCCAGAAAGCGATTTAAAGCTTGAAATCGGAATCGAATCAAATTGTAAAATCATCAAACACAATTACACACATGATAACACCAAAACACATATAATAACAATAATTAACATTTTTTTACATTGTACATCGATTACAGAGCACAGTTGTCAAAATTACAAAGGCAACAACTGCAAATGATAGATGTTTGCTTGGTGTAGAGGCTGTTGAGGAAATACAGAATCTAGATTGGTGCTCATATCTACTTGACACTTTGCGTCGTACACGAGCGGGCTAGAAGAACTATAAAATACAGTTCGTGGGACCTGTTGCCTTTCTTACGGTATGCATTACTACATTTGATAACATATTTAAAAGACTAGTTTGTTTTGTTATATAATTAAATGATACATACGATTTTAAAAATAATTTTGTTTGATCTTGCGATTTATACAGCTTCTATACACGCATGAGTACAACAAGTGGCTTAAACTGTTTGAGAAAGTCGTGGAGATACTAGTTATTCGTTATATCAAATCTTCGGAGATTGATAAAGTCAAAGAGCATATTTCCGATAACGGACCTGTATGGACATCAAGTGAGAGTGAAAATGAAGAAGAAGAGGGTCGTTCAACGGAGGAGTATACACTACGACCACCGGTTGACACCACAATTAGCTATAGAAGAAGAACTGCACGTGCAGTACCAAACGTAGAAACCGAGGAAGACCCAGAAAATGATGATATGATGGATTTCAGTGTTGAACTCAATGAAATGTCTCAGTTAAACCTTGAGATGGAAGTTGGGACACAGACACAGAAAATGATGGACTATTGCAACACTCCTTCTCAACTTTCACCATCGGTATTCTACGATTCAGCTCAACAACGAGAACAAGAGGCTTCAAACGTCAACAAAAAGGTAAGCACAAAAAATATTAATTTCAATTAATCCATTTATATTTAACATCTGGATTAATAGTATCTTTGTGACAACTGTCAAAAATCCAGGTATCCGTACAATTAATTAATCTTGATTAAGTGCTTAATGACTGTGCTGAATTACAATTAAATGCTTTCTGATTATTGCTTTATACACACATGTGCATCACATATTGCAAATGACATATCATTGATTGCATGAGAACTTTATTGACTAAAATTATGCGCGAAACACAGTTAGCACAGTTAACAGACAAACCGGGAAAATGCTGATGAAGTTCAGTACATAGACAGACAGTGTTTCGAGACCCAGTATGAGTCAGAAATTAAGTATTACACTAGTGTAAAGTGTAGGGAAGTAAGGATCACAAAACTGCTTTTCTAGGTGATAGTTTAAGTGCCGGAAAGTGCCTGAAACTCACCCAAAGTGCTGAATTTAGCGAAATTCAGCATAAATTAGCATTTAAACACACTAATTTTATGCAGAAACATGGTTAAATGGTCCTGAATGCTTTCCTAAGTGTCGGGAATTAAAAGTGTCACAAAAGGGTACATAAAGAACACTAAACTGCAAGTTTAGCATTTTAACGAATCAGTATCTAACCGAACAACCGGACACTACCCGAAACACCAAATTTACACTAGAAGCATTGTTTTAATGCTTCCAAGCTAGTTGTGATCCCCGAACATCATAACACCTCCTAAAAATATATAATAACTGAAACACCTAACGAATACTTGAACTTGAACTAGATTGCAACTAAAGGATTAAAGCCTACTCTACTACCCCCCCCCCCCTATGGATGGCCATACCCCCATCCATACCTTCAAGATTTTATTTCTATATTATATTGGATCTTGCTTTACTTTTTAAAGCATATTACACATGAGTTATAAGAAGAACATGGTTATAAGTATGTTATGGAAGATCATTCTGCCATAATTCTCACATACTAACACACACTCATCTCTCTCCGTCTCTTGCTCTCACTCTCGGCCGAACACTAGCCACACCACCACCACCACCATCATCATCCAACTTTCTTCATCCATTCCAAGCATTCACAAAGGTGTTAGAGTCTATACAAGGAAGCTTAGTGGCTTTGGATCTTGAAGGACCTTCTCTATTTGCTTCTACCCACTCATTTTCTTCACTTGATTCATCCCTAGCCTTGAGCTAGTGGTAAGATCTTTGTACACTCTATTTTACATCTATTATTAGTGGTTAAAATATGTTACATGATTGATTAATATGAAGAACACTAAGAATCAGAAGAAAGAAACATGAACATAAGCTTAAACTATAAGAAATCATGAAGAAATCATGTTATTATGTGTTGTTATACTTGATGATTGTTGTTAGCTTGTGTAAATGATGTAGATCATCATATGATCTTGCTAGATCATGATTAAAAACATGATAGGGCAAGATGAGAGGATGATTGTGTTAAGAAATCAATAGATCATCCTTATGTAGTCATGAACTTGAAATACAAATTGTTTTCTTGTAAAAAGATGATCAAAGTAAGTTGTGATACTTGTGGATCTAGAAATTTTATGGATGATTTCTAAAGAAACCGGGTTAAAAATATAAGTTTCGTTAAAACTTGGTTCTTACATGAACAAACACTATTTTTGGTGGTTAAACAAGTGTAGAAACACTTGTGTAACAAGAAAATTTCACAAAGAAACATTTTTGTAAAATATGATTGCAAGTTGTAAACATCCAAGTCTTTCAAGAATGATATTTTTAAATAAACAACCCCACTTTAAAGGGTAACTAAACTCACTAAACGCACTACTAAGTTACTACAAGTTTTCATAAACTTTCAAGTTCATGAAGTAGTAGAATATGCATGATTTTGGCAAGATTGGTAAGTATAAGTTGTGTAGAGTTGATTGTAAATTGATGGTGATGATTTTACAAAAGAAAATGATATGCTTGAAAGCATGGAAACCTCCAATTTTAGGGGAAACTATGGCAAAATTTTCTAAAAATACAAACACTTAGAAAAATATTTTCAAATAAATATTAACCAAGTGTATTTTAAACCATACATGGTTACATAAACTTTGCCATAAATTTTGGTTACAAAATATAAATATTGGAGGTTGGTTTTTACAAATAAAAGTAGCTAAAAATATATTTAGAATATATATATATAGGGCCAGGATCATTTCAGAACCATAAATATTTACAGAACTTGCAGAACTCCTAATAAACAATCTTTTTATTTATATATTTTTATGTTTAGGATAATTTTATCATTTATTATGTGTATTTTTACGATTACATACATGGTAAGAGTAATTTTATCATTTTTTATATGTAATTTTATAATTATAGAAATGTAAACTAGTTTTTTACATATATGTAATTAGTTTTGACACATATATAATTTTGGCAATTAAACATATGTAAACTACTTTTAACAAGTATGTAATCAAAGAAATACATATAATAGATGATAAAAAGATCCTAAATACAAAAACTTATATATAAAATGATTGTTTATTAAGAGTTCTGAAAGTTCTGTAGTTATTTAGAGTTCTGAAATGAACTCAACCCTATATATATATATATATATATACACACATTAATGACACATATGTGTGATTATTTGTAAACTTTGTGTAATAGTTATATTATTTTAGGACTTGGAATAATATAACACATTAAAACACCAAGAATTACGATCCAAAATATTACCAAAATCTCAAGGAATAAATATACAAGTGACACACAAAATATTGGCAAAACCGAACAAGAAATGTAACTTACAAAATATTCCGGAAAATATATTGGCAAGTATATTTTTGTAAATAATATTTTGGACACAAGGAAACGAAAATATGATTTTTATGATTATCACAAAGTTATATCATATTATGACAAAGGAAAAATATAGCATTTTTGACAACTATAAATATATATACTTTCCTTGGAATTATTAGAAAATATGTTATTTTTGGGAAAGACATATATTTTCTTGAGTACACTTGAAATACATTATTTTTGGATAAAAATAAGTTTATATATATTTTCTAAGTTAGACTTGAAAATATATTATTTTGGAACTATAAATATTTTGCCAAGAGAAAAATTATAAATAATTTTTCTAAGTAATATTTCTTAAATATATATATATATTTTGGAAATATATATATTGGTGGACTTTTATTAGAAATAATATTCCGGAAGGTTTAATATAAATTTAAGTATATGAATACTTAATGAATACCATAAAATACGTATTCTCACGCGTATAAAATACACACCGGAATACGACACCAATACATGGCAAAATATACAAATACAAGAATACGAATACACATGTATAAGATACCCCCAACCTTGGGAAGGAAATACAAGAACCAATACTTGGGAAGTATTAAGTTAATATATATTATTCAACAAATATTCCAAAATTTAATAAATATAATTTAAGTTGAAATATTAATTATTTTGACAAAAATTATATAACTTGGAATAATATCAGAAGCGTAAAAGAAATGTAACTCAGAAACGTTAACACTAAGTCAAGGCACGACCCGTTCGTCTAATAGACATTAGTACGTTGTAGGTAGTCGTGTTCACCGGAGAAGTACGAGTTACGATTGTAGAAGACGCAAGACTGTGAGTTCATGTCCCCCTTTTCTTTTAACTGTTTTCAGTTTTATAAGTTCGGGGGTGAAATACATGTTACAACTATTTACAAACGTTTTATACATGGTATGGTTAGCTAAGGAAGGGTACTACTTGATCATGTGAGTGGTGGGTACAACACTTAAGGCCACTAATCCTCGTTGTAGGACCGAGGGGGATGAGTGATAGATCTATTTGGGTGTAGCGAGCCCACACCCATGCGGACCAGGGTGGCCCATGTGGTGACTATGTCTTATTCCCAGAGACAAATCTGCTAGGTTTGAGTTTTCCTGCATCACTTCACACATATCAATGGCCTTGCAAACCATTGGTGATCTGTTTTCCTTGTTTCTTTCATACAAGGACTTACATACATACAGACATACATTCAAAGGTTTACTCATACACACAAATAAACACATGAACTCGCTCAACTTTTGTTGATGTTTTCAAAAGACATGTATTTCAGGGAATTAGTAAGTGGATCTGGCGGGCGTTGGAAGTTTCATGCTGCGTTGTGAATAAAGATGTCATCCATGGTTTTGAGGTTTGGGTTGGATGTCTTATTCCTGGACGAGACACGTCTTCTAAACCTTGGTTTTATTTAGTGTTTTAGCTGAGTCCTTAGTGAACTCTTAAAAGAATTCGTATGGTTTATAAAACTGGTGTTTGAAGTCTACGTTTTAAGACAATGTTGTTAAGTTTTAAACTTATTTATGGATGACAAAACTATGGTTTTATCATATAGTTGTTGTTATGATTGAATGCAATGGTATTAAGAAAGTCACACCATAATCACGCTTCCGCAAAAGTCAGGGTGTGACAGCTTGGTATCAGAGCTTCGATTGTAGCGAACTAGGATTCCTTCTCTAGTCTAGACTACAATCATTAGGGCTCTCACGAAAATGTTTTTACAAATATGTTTTCATTGCATACACAAAACGCCCAGATCCAGGAAGACAAACATTTTTGCAAACAAAAGACACGAAACACATTTCAAAATCTATGTTTATGGTTCAGTCTAAGAGACTGGGTGGTTCAGTCTGAGAGACTGGGTAGTTCAGTTTGAGAAACAGGGAGGTTTAGTCTGAGAGACTACGTAGTTCAGTCTGAGAGACTGGGTAGTTCAGTTTGAGAAACTGGGAGGTTTAGTCTGAGAGACTAGGTAGTTCAGTCTAAGAGACTGGGTGGGATAGTCTGGGAAGACTAGGATGGATACGTGAATACATTGGTGTTAATTACATACTTATTGATGATTGTTGGTATATGTGCATATGTTGTGATTGTTTTGTTACAGACACTATGTCTTCTTCTGAGAGTGGACTATCTGATACTATCATCCCCATGGCCATTGTCTCTGATGATGAGATTGTCCCAGAGCCTGAGATTTTTACCTTCGACACTGAGAGTGACCCAGAGATGATGTCAGATGACAATGACGATTTCCAGCCTTTTGCACTACCCGACTTTGGCGGCGATGTACCGCATGCTGATGGTTTACCCGACGAGGATCCCGTTCTTATTCCTATTCCTGACCAGGACCACCTCATCCTCAGATATTCTGATGGTGAGCATGTCGTGGTTCCGATCCTCGCCCCTTTGCCTCTTGCGACTTTTCCTCTCGAGGATTTTCCTTTTGATGACGTATCTGATGATGATATCGATCTTTTCATTGATGGTCCCCCTGATGATGACCAGGGTGACGGAGTTCCAGCTGACGATGCCATTGTTGTTCCACTCGTTGAGGTTCCTGTTATTGAGGTTTCCTCTGATCATTCTGTTCCAGATTCTTTTGAGTCTGTGTCATCCACCACTTTGCATGCATTGGGATTACAGCGTTACCCCACTGATTCCGATACTGACACGGCCATGTCTGTTGCACATGTTCCTCCACACGACTTTGATCTTGACCTTGAGCTAGACATTGCCCCTGAAGATCAGCCTGTTGATGCACCCGCTGATCCTGAGCCGATGCCAGCACCCGAGCCTTTACCTGATCATGATCCTGTACCATTTGGCATACCTGATGTTGCACCGCTCATACCAGACCCGATTCCTGCATCCGCTGACCCTGCTGCTTTTGCAAGTCATGTAGACCCCCGTTACGCCTTCACCAGCAATGGGTGGATAGACGATGATGATGATGTACCTCCTTTTGTTGAGCCAGTCACTCCCCCACGTACATATGCACCTGTTGATGTCGTCCCTTTTCACCCGATTGTGTCCGATGTTCACCGCACAGACCTGCCTGTCACTTTCTTACAGGACATTCCCGCACCCTGACCAGGGGAAGGTCCATCTAGCCAGCAACCTAGCCATCTTCCACACGTGTCAGCATCTTTTTCTCACATGCCTCAGTATACACCTACTACTCATTTTACTTCTGTACCACCAGGCGAGACACTCATATGGTTTCCGCCGAACACTATGCCAGTTTCTGATCCATACCATCTCTCCCACTTTATTGGTTACACGAGGGATGGGCTACTCTTTTCATTGCAGCTTCAGCAGGAGATCTTGTGTCGTAGAGTTATAGAGCTTGAGAGGATTCAATGTCCTCCACCTTGTTCAGGTCAGTCACCTTTTACGACTCCACCTGCTCCTCTTTTGCCTTATCCAGATTTTGATATTCGATTTCTCACTATTGAGCAGCAGATCAGTTATCTGTTGCGTCACGTTTATGATCTTGAGGAGGAGATCACGCATGTGCGCAGCTTGCTTCCTGTTCCTCCACCTCCTCCTCCACCGCCATCAGCATAGCTGGTTTTTGGTTTTATGTGGTAGCTTGCTTTTGATGAGAGTATCGCTATTGAGCCTAGCCTGCACAGCCTTTTGGAGACCACTTTTGAGTACATGACTATTGTAGATTGATAAACATTTTGGACAAGGGTGATGTGACCCTGTAGTCCCTTTTGATGTGATACGATACATTTGTAGAATATGTAACTGTATTCGTGGTCGATGATTTATGAAAGCTCAATCGCAATGTTCTCATTATATACATTGTTGAATTACACATTGAATGTAATATTATATGCTTACTTGCGTTGATAAATGCTATTACATTCCCGTACTACATACTTATTATATGCATAAGACCTGACCTATACAATCTTCTTTAGAAGATGCCTCCTCGTAGGAACAACCAGTTGCCAACAACAGAGGTGGAACTACAAGAACGGATTTCACAAGCAATCGCACAACACGAGGCCTTGCGCTCTGAACACAGCGGAGGTACCTCAGGAAATAACCTACCTCATGGTAATGTTTAAGTCACTAAAGACACATTACGTTACAATTGGATATTCCATGTGCGTTTGCTAATGCTTTCTGTGAATGATGTTGCTTGTACAGGCTGTACCTACAAGCAGTTCCTTGACTGCAAGCCTCTGAATTTCGACGGCACTGGAGGTGCTGTAGCTTTCGTTAGATGGGTTGAGAAAACTGATTCTGTGTTGAGAATGAGCAAGTGTACGCCGGAGCACTAGGTCACCTACATTTCTGGACTTTTCCTAGACGAAGCTCTATCATGGTGGAACCTCCAAGTTCAGACTTTGGGAGAAGAGGCTGCATATGCTATGACTTGGGATGAGATGAAGGAACTCATGCGCAAGAAGTACTGTTCAAGGGCTGAGATCCAGAAATTGGAAACCAAATTTTGGAATCTTAAGATGGATGGTCCTAAGATCGTTGAATATGTGCAAAGATTCCATGACTTATCTCGCGTTGTTCCCTACATGGTTGATCTGGAGTTCAAGCGAATCGAGCATTTTATTTAGGGATTGGCACCCCAAATCATGAGCATGGTGACGACGTCAAAGCCTTCAACGATCACTGAGGCTATTGATTTGAGCATGGAATTGACGGAAGAAGCGATTAGGCTGAACAAGTTTACAATCTCTGATGGAAAGAAGAAGGAGAGTCATGTCGAGTCGTCTGGAGAGAACAAGCGGAAATTCTCCAACTTCAAGAAGGGTACTCGTGCGAGCAATGCCAACAAGCGTAAGGATACTAACCCGCTAGTTGAAGCACAAGTTGCTGCTACTGGTGCTGCTGCTGGGATTGAGATCAAAGGAAAAGGATACTTGGGCACCTTGCCCAAATGTAATGCATGTCAGTATCATCATGCCGGCTAGTGCAGAGTTAGGAAGTGTGAAACTTTTGGAAAGAATGGTCATTCGAAGGAGACGTGTTGGGTTGGTACTGGTCGTGGGAATAGTGGCCAAAGAGGAAATGGCAATGGAAACCGTGGTGGAAACGACGATGGTAATAGAAATAACCAGGGAGGATATGGAAATCGTGGTGATTTTGGAAACCAAGCTGGAAATGAAACCGCAACCAAAACAACAACCAAGGTGGTACTGGAAACAAGCAAGGATGATTTAGTTGCAGAGATATTGGGCATTTCAAGAGAGATTGCCCAAAGAACAACCAAGCTTAGGGGAGAGTTTTTAACATTGGAGCTAGGGAAGCTCGCCAAGATCCGAATGTAGTCACGGGTGCGTTCCCTATCAACCAACACTTTGCATCTGTACTGTTTGATACTGGTTCCGATTATAGTTTTGTATCCTTAGAATTTAAGAAAATGCTTGGGTTAGTAGCTAGTAAGCTAGATATTCCATATTTAATAGAACTAGCTAATGGAAAGCTAGTAGAAGCGAACGAAGTAATTAGAGGATGTGTAATAGAGCTTGGAGAGTGTGAGTTTACGCTTGATCTTCTGCCAGTCGAGTTGGGAAGCTTTGATGTGGTAGTTGGAATGGATTGGTTATCAAGTAACCGAGCTGAGATCATATGCCACGAGCAGATAATTCGTATCTCGATGGCGAATGGAGAGATGATTGTAGTGCATGGAGAGAAGCATGATACGCCCCTAAGGATTATCAGTTGTTTGAAGGCCCGAAGATGTCTGCAGAAAGGATGTGTTGCCTTCTTGGCACACGTTGTGGATAAAGAGGTCGAAGAGCCGAAGCTGGAAGATATCCCAGTTGTAAGGGAATATCCTGAAGTCTTCCCCGAAGACTTGCCAGGATTGCCGCCTCAACAACAAGTCGAATTTTATATTGACTTGGTTCCAGGCGCCGCGCCTGTAGCCAAGGCTCCTTATCGACTTGCGCCTTCCGAGATGCAAGAATTGTCGACGCAACTTCAAGAGTTTTTGGACAAGGGATTTATCAGACCAAGCTTCTCGCCTTGGGGAGCTCCAGTGCTGTTTGTCAAGAAGAAGGACGGTAGTTTTCGCATGTGTGTTGACTACCGTGAGCTAAACAAGTTAACCATCAAGAATCGGTATCCTTTGCCGAGAATTGATGATCTCTTCGATCAACTTCAAGGTTCAAGTTACTACTCCAAGATTGATCTTCGATCAGGTTATCACTAGCTGCGAATTCAAGAGGAGAGTATTCCGAAGACTACCTTTAGAACTCGTTATGGACATTACAAGTTTCTAGTAATGCCGTTTGGGTTGACAAACGTGCCAGCAGTATTTATGGATTTGATGAATAAAGTTTGCAAGCCATATCTCGATAAATTCGTAATTGTATTTATCGATGATATTTTGATTTATTGAAGGACAAAGGAAGAGCATGAGCAACACCTTAGAGCCATCTTAGAACTACTCAAGAAAGAGAAATTATACGCAAAGTTCTCAAATTACGAGTTCTGGTTGTGTGAGGTTCAGTTCCTTGGTCACGTGGTAAACGAAGATGGAATTCATGTGGATCCCACCAAGATCGAGGCGATTAAGAATTGGGAAACTCCGAAGACACCAACCGAGATCCGTCAGTTTCTAGGTTTAGCTGGGTATTATCGCAGATTCATTGAGGATTTTTCTAAAATCGCTCAACCGCTAACCTCCCTTACTCAAAAGGATAAGAAGTACGAATGGGGAGATAAGCAAGAAGAAGCTTTTCAGCTGCTCAAGAACAAGCTTTGCGATGCACCTATTTTATCCCTACCAGAAGGCACCGATGACTTCGTGGTGTACTGTGATGCCTCACGTCAGGGATTAGGTTGCATGCTGATGCAGCGACAGAAGGTTATCGCTTATGCTTCGCGTCAGTTAAAGGTCCATGAGACGAACTACACCACACATGATCTGGAATTAGGCGCAGTGGTGTTTGCATTAAAGATTTGGTGACATTATCTGTATAGCACCCGATGCACGATCTTTACCGATCACAAGAGCCTACAACATATATTTGATCAGAAGGAGCTTAACATGAGACAACGATGATGGGTTGAGTTGCTAAACGATTATGATTGTGAAATCAAATATCACCCAGGAAAGGCGAATGTAGTGGCAGACGCCTTGAGTCGAAAAGAGAGGATTAAGCCCATAAGGGTTAGGGCTTTGGAGATGATTATACAGACAGACCTCTCGTGGCGCATTCGTGCTGCGCAGAGATAAGCTCTTAAAAAGGAGAATCTTGAGGATGAATATCTCCGTTGGATGGAGAAATAGTTGGTACCCAGTGGGGAAGGAACATTGTGTTTTATGGGAAGAATTTGGGTTCCCCTCTTTGGTGGTATTAGAGACGTGATTTTTGATGAAGCACATAAGTCAAGGTACTCGATCTACCCAGGATCGGACAAGATGTACTAGTATTTGAAAGATTTCTACTGGTGGCCAAGATTTAAAGGTGATGTTGCAACGTACGTTGGAAAGTGCTTAACCTGTGCCAAGGTAAAGGCTGAATATCAGAAGCCTTCAGGACTTCTGCAGCAACCTGAGATACCCATGTGGAAATGGGAGCAAATCTCAATGGATTTTATAACCAAGTTGCCAAAGACACCCAGAGGTCATGATACGATTTGGGTAATCGTAGACTGCTTGACAAAATCTGCGCACTTTTTGCCAATCAGAGAAAAGGATAACACTGGTAAGCCAGCTGAGCTGTACCTAAGGGAGATAGTTGCACGTCCTGGAGTGCCTATCTTGATTGTATCTGACAGAGATGGAAGGTTTGTGTCAAGGATTTGGCAATCTTTTCAAGAAGCATTTGGTTCTCAGTTGAATTTGAGCACGACATTTCACCCACAGACAGACGGTCAAAGCGAGAGAACAATTCAGACGCTTGAAGACATGCTGCGAGCTTGTGTAATGGACTTGGGTGGCAGTTGGGACACTCACCTACCTTTGGTTGAGTTCTCCTATAACAACAGCTACCATACAAGCATTCAAGCTGCACTGTTTGAAGCTCTTTACGAACGCAAGTGTCGATCACCGTTATGCTGGGCAGATGCGAGTGATAGATAGCTAGTTGGTCCCGAATTGGTTCAAGAAACGACAGATAAGATAATACAGATCCGAGAGCGCATTAAGGCCGCTCCTGATCGACAAAAGAGCTATGCGGACCAAAGAAGGAAACCTTTGGAGTTTGAAGTAGGAGATATGGTTTTTTTTTAAGTCTCACCTTGGAAAGGTGTGGCACGCTTTGGGAAGCGTGGAAAGTTAAACCCATGATTCATTGGACTGTTTAGAATCCTGGAAAGGATTGGTCTTGTGGCTTACAAGTTGGACCTACCTACGGAACTTAATGGTGTTCATGATACATTCCATGTATCCAACCTGAAAAAGAGTCTAACCCAGGAAACGGTTGTTATTCTTGCCGACGAAGTTCACATTGACGACACACTCCATTTTACAGAAGAACCCGTTGAGGTTATGGATTGGAAAGTTAACAAAACTAGAAGGAGTAGTGTTAAACTTGTTAAGGTTCGATGGAATGCACGTCACGGCCCAGAGTTTACTTGGGAGCGTGAAGACCGCATGAAAGCAAAATACCCGCATTTATTACCTAACACCCCTGCAGCTAGTAGTAGAGCTTAAAGACTTCAGGATGAAATTTTCTTAAAAGGGGGAGAATGTGACAACTGTCAAAAATCCAGGTATCCATACAATTAATTAATCTTGATTAAGTGCTTAATGACTGTGCTGAATTACAATTAACTGCTTTCTGATTATTGCTTTATACACACATGTGCATCACATATTGCAAATGACATATCATTGATTGCATGAAAACTTTATTGACTCAAATGATGCGCGAAACACGGTTAGCACAGTTAACAGACAAACCGTGAAAATGCTGATGAAGTTCAGTACATAGACAGACAGTGTTTTGAGACCCAGTATGAGTCAGAAATTAAGTACTACACTAGTGTAAAGTGTAGGGAAGTAAGGATCACAAAACTGCTTTTCTAGGTGATAGTTTAAGTGCCGAAGATTGCCTAAAACTCACCCTAAGTGCCGAATTTAGCAAAATTGAGCATAAATCAGCATTTAAACACACTAATTTTATGCAGAAACATGGTTAATTGGTCCTGAATGCTTTCCTAAGTGTCGGGAATTAAAAGTTTCACAAAAGGGTACATAAAGAACACTAAACTGCAAGTTTAGCACTTTAACGAATCAGTATCTAACCGAACAACTGGACACTACCCGAAACACCAAATTTACACTAGAAGCATTGTTTTAATGCTTCCAAGCTAGTTGTGATCCCGAACATCATAATCTCTCCTAAAAATATCTAATAACTGAAACACGTAATGAATACTTGAACTAGATTGCAACTAAAGGGTTAAAGCCTACTTTACTACCCCCCCCCCTCACCTATGGACAACCATACCCCCTCCATACCTTCAAGATTTTATTTCTATATTATATTGGATCTTGTTTTTACTTTTTAAAGCATATTACACATGAGTTATAAGAAGAACATGGTTATAAGTATGTTATGGAAGATCATTCTCTCATAATTCTCACACACTAACACACACTCATCTCTCTCCCTCTCTTGCCCTCACTCTCGGCTGAACACTAGCCACACCACCACCATCATCATCCAACTTCCTTCATCCATTCCAAGCATTCACAAAGGTGTTAGAGTCTATACAAGGAAGCTTGGTGGCTTTAGATCGTGAAGGACCTTCTCTATTTGCTTTTACCCACTCATTTTCTTCACTTGATTCATCCTTAGCCTTGAGCTAGTGGTAAGATCTTTGTACACTCTATTTTACATCTATTATTAGTGGTTAAAAGATGTTACATGATTGATTATTATGAAGAACACTAAGAATCACAAGAAAGAAACATGAACATAAGCTTAAACTATAAGAAATCATGTTATTATGTGTTGTTATACTTGATGATTGTTGTTAGCTTGTGTAAATGATGTAGATCATCATATGATCTTGCTAGATCATGATTAAAAACATGATATGGCAAGATGAGAGGATGATTGTGTTAAGAAATCAATAGATCATCCTTATGTAGTCATGAACTTGAAATACAAATTGTTTTCTTGTAAAAAGACGATTAAAGTAAGTTGTGATACTTGTAGATCTATAAATTTTATGGATGATTTCTAAAGAAACCGGGTTAAAAATATGAGTTTCGTTAAAACTTGGTTCTTACATGAACAAACACTATCTTTGGTAGTTAAAGAAGTGTAGAAACACTTGTGTAACAAGAAAATTTCACAAAGAAACATTTTTGTAAAATATGATTGCAAGTTGTAAACATCTAAGTCTTTCAAGAATGATGTTTTTAAATAAACAACCCCACTTTAAAGGGTAACTAAACTCACTAAATGCACTACTTAGTTACTACAAGTTTTCATAAACTTTCAAGTTCATGAAGTAGTAGAATATGCATGATTTTGGCAAGATTGGTAAGTATAAGTTGTGTAGAGTTGATAGTAAATTGATGGTGATGATTTTACAAAAGAAAATAATATGCTTGAAAGCATGGAAACCTTCAATTTTAGGGGAAACTATGGCAAAATTTTCTAAAAATACAAACACTTAGAAAAATATTTTCAAATAAATATTAACCAAGTGTATTTTAAACCATACATGGTTACATAAACTTTGCCATAAATTTTGGTTACAAAATACAAATATTGGAGGTTGGTTTTTACAAATGAAAGTGGCTAAAAATATATTTAGAATATATATATACATTAAAGACACATATTTGTGATTATTTGTATACTTTGTGTAATAGTTATATTATTTTAGGACTTGAAATAATATAACACATTAAAACACCAAGAATTACGATCCAAAATATTACCAAAATCTCAAGGAATAAATATACAAGTTACACACAAAATATTGGCAAGACCGAACAAGAAATGTAACTTACAAAATATTCCGGAAAATATATTCGCAAGTATATTTTGGTAAATAATATTTTGGACACAAGGAAATGAATATATGATTTTTATGATTATCACAAAGTTATATCATATTTTGACAAAGGAAAAATATAGCATTTTTGACAACTATAAATATATATATTTTCCTTGGAATTATTAGAAAATATGTTATTTTTGGGAAAGACATATATTTTCTTGAGTACACTTGAAATACATTATTTTTGGATAAAAATAAGTTTATATATATTTTCTAAGTTAGACTTGAAAATATATTATTTTGGAACTATAAATATTTTGCCAAGAAAAAACTTATAAATAATTTTTCTAAGTAATATTTCTTAAATATATATATTTTGGAAATATATATAGGTGGACTTTTATTAGAAATAATATTCCGGAAGGTTTAATATAAATTTAAGTATATGAATACTTAATGAATACCATAAAATACGTATTCTCATGCGTATAAAATACACACCGGAATACGACACCAATACATGGTAAAATATACAAATACAAGAATACGAATACACATGTATAAGATACCCCCATCCTTGGGAAGGAAATACAAGAACCAATACTTGGGAAGTATTAAGTTAATATATATTATTCAACAAATATTCCAAAATTTAATAAATATAATTTAAGTTGAAATATTATTATTTTGACAAAAATTATATAACTTGGAATAATATCATAAGCGTAAAAGAAATGTAACTCAGAAACGTTAACACTAAGTCAAGGCACGACCCGTTCGTCTAATAGACATTAGTACGTTGTAGGTAGTCGTGTTCACCGGAGAAGTACGAGTTACGATTGTAGAAGACGCAAGATTGTGAGTTCATGTCCCCCTTTTCTTTTAACTGTTTTCAGTTTTATAACTTCGGGGGTAAAATACATGTTACAACTGTTTACAAACGTTTTATACATGGCATGGTTAGCTAAGGAAGGGTACTACTTGATCATGTGAGTGGTGGGTACAACACTTAAGGCCATTAATCCTCGTTGTAGGACCAAGGGACATGAGTGATAGATCTATTTGGGTGTAGCGAGCCCACACCCATGCAGACCAGGGAGGCCCATGTGGTGACTATGTCTTATTCCAGGAGACAAATCTGCTAGGTTTGAGTTTTCCTGCATCACTTTACACATATCAATGGCCTTGCAAACCATTGATGATTTGTTTTCCTTGTTGCTATCATACCAGGACTTACATACATACAGACATACATTCAAAGGTTTACTCATACACACAAACAAACACATGAACTCGCTCAACTTTTGTTGATGTTTTCAAAATACATGTATTTCAGGGAATTAGTAAGTAGATCTGGCGGGCGTTGGAAGTTTCATGCTGCGTTGTGAATAAAGATGTCATCCATGGTTTTGAGGTTTGGGTTAGGTGTCTTATTCCTGGACGAGACACGTCTTCCAAACCTTGGTTTTATTTTATGTTTTAGCTGAGTCCTTAGTGAACTCTTAAAACAATTTGTATGGTTTGTAAAACTGGTGTTTGAAGTCTACGTTTTAAGACAATGTTGTTAAGTTTTAAACTTATTTATGGATGACAAAACTATGGTTTTATCATATAGTTGTTGTTATGATTGAATTCAATGGTATTAAGAAAATCACACCATAATCACGCTTCCGCAAAAGTCAGGGTGTGACAATCTTAACTCGAAAAATATTACAGAACCTACTGAAAAAAATGAAAGCCAATGTCAAAAAATACATTAAAATGGTTCAAGATGTTCAAAGGATGAACAACTTAGTTTCAGAAGCAAACACTAAGAGTTTTTGGGATCCAGAGATTATGGAGGCCTGTAAGCAGTGGGATGAGACGCTTCGGAATAATCCCATTTCTGTGCCACCTGATTCGGTTCAAGAGCATGAAACTGCACCCTCTCATGTTCATCAACAGCCTGAAAATGCAGCTTCTGAAGTTCATCATGAAGTTAATACAAACGAAGAAAGTACACAGAATGAAGAAGCTCAACAAGTAATATCCAATGTTTTGGTACAAATGGTACCAGAAGGTAAAACATGCGATTTCAAATTAACACATGCGAATTTATGTAAAAAATCACCATTTCCTATACACATGCGATACCTTAAAAAAACACATGCGATTTCATACAAACACTTCACATTTGATTTCGCATGCAATGTCATGTATACAATGCGATTTTGATTCTGATGTATTAAAATTCAATAATTTGTATATATTGGGGTACTGCAGCCAGATGATGAAGGATTGACAAATAAAGATGATGGAGGAGTGACAGACACCCTTATTGCAAACATTCAAACTGTCGAAACGGGTGTATACGCTTACAAACCACCTGTCAAAGGTAAAAAATACTTTATATTAGAAAAAATTAAAAAGAACAAAATATTATATTTCTTAACTTACTCTGGCCTGCAGAAAGTGGTGAAAACTAAACTGTTATCAAAGAAACAGTGAACTTGGCAGAATCTACACAAAACATTCAAGAAAAAGTTCAAGAAAAAGAGCCAGAAGTGGAAGCAGTTTCTTTAGGAGAAACTAAACAAAAAGACCCTCAACAAACCGATTCGGGTATCGAAGTTGAGAAGGAACCGGAAGTTGAATGCCCTCAGGTGACGACTGAGGAATTGCAGTCAGTTGAGTTGCTTTTGAGCCTGGGACCCAGCCTGGAAGAAAATAAGGAAAAAAACCAGCTAGGGGGAGAAAAAACTGAAAGCCAAAGCAAGTTCCAAAACAAGTTCTACCAAAGGGGTTAAATGAACTCCTTTATAAGACAATAGAAGCAGCCAAAATTCGAGCTGAGAAAAGATGTGCAGAGCTTGGAGACGCATTTTGTTCCCCTTACTGCAACAGAGTGGTAAACATGCCCGAAGCACTCTTGAATCAAGAATTGAGTGTGATCCGATATACATTTGCTGTCACACCCCTTTCTAAGGCGGAAGCACGAGGTGTGATCTTGAAAGGTTCTCATTGCATACGAATGGTAAACATACTACATGCTCGTAAAAATAACTCCAAATACCAAAAACATTACATAACTAAAAACATATGTTAAGTGTTTACATCACAAGACAACATATTGTCTGAAAAGTTTACAACTTTATTTGAAAGATGAACATTGAGAACTTGGTTCTTATATCCCACATAGGATGAAATATAATAACCATTCCCCACAAAACAGGCATCGGAGTCTTGACACAAGATAGTAAAAACATAAACAGCAACCAGGAGCAAGAGTATGACCGCGCGCACAATCACTTTAGTTACCTGAAATACATGTGAGTTTTTGGAAAATTGTCAACATAATGTTGGTGTGAATTCATGCAGTTTTTGTATTGAACGTTTGTATACTTGAATGAAAACATGGTATGTAATTTGTATGAAACAAGTATCTCTGTAAATATAAGGAAACCGAGATCGCTAATGGTTTGTAAGGCCATTAACTTGTGACACGACATAGGAAGCATCCAAACCATAGGCATTTTTAGCTGTCGAATCCACGACTGTCGATTCACGACTAGAGACACAAAAGCACTGCTTGGTACTAGAGTGACCAAGAGTGTGGCTGCCTGAAACCCATTAGATCTAACCTTTTGTTCCGCAGTCTTGGTATGTAACTGATTAATGGTGCTTATGACACCCTGTTCGTGACATGATCTAAAGTATCATTCCTTAGCTTTTGTATTCAACATACCATAGCACATGTATTTTCCCAAAGTTAGAAAACAAGTAAAAGTTTAAAAGTGGGGACATGAACTCACAACTTTGCGTATCCTGCGCCGTAAACTTCACCGGTTGATTTTATAGCGTCGTGACCTATACGTGTTTTATTAACGTTAGTCACTAGACTTGTATTGCACAAGTACAAGTCACCATCTTTTATGTATGTGTTCCTTGTTGTTAAAAATAATTTATATTTTTAACTATGTATCTTACTTATATTATTTTTCCAATAAATATAAGTATCTTGTATTTTTCACCTGAGTTATGTATTTTTGTCCAAACCTATATTTTAAGTTCATAACTTGTCCAAGTTACATAATCTATTAAGAAATATATTTTCATAAATATATTCTCTTGTATTTGTCTATAAATGTTGTATGTGTATTTTTGTATTTTTACTCTTTAGGAGTATTTAGTGTATTTTCAAGTCCTAATACACTATTACATACAATACATATTACATACACTTAGCACAACATTTGGTGACCAATATATATATATATATATATATTCTCAAAAATATACATACTTAATATCACTTTTTATCTTGAAGAAATCATCATATCTTAATCTTGAAATTTACACGAAAATTAGGGAAACCTTGGTAAATATTTTTAGGTACATTTTTAGGGAATAAGTTTCACCAAAACTTATATTCCTCTAAGTGTCAAAATTTTATAAAAATTTTGACATGGTTTCCCCTAAAAATGGAGGTTTCCCATGTTTTCAAAACATGTGTTTATTTTATTTTTAAAATCATCACAAACAATCAACAATCTACCCTAAGCAACTTACACTTACCAAGTGCCAAAACAATGCTATTTATATAGCAATCATGAACTTGAACTTTCATAAAAACTTGTAGTATCTTGGTAGTGTGCTTAGTAGGTTTAGTTATCCTTAAAAACATGGTTATTTGTTTGTAAATCACATTATTAAAAGATTTAGTCATTTACAACTTGTAAAATGATTTTCCAAAAATAATTCCTTGGTATTTTTCTTGTTACAAACATGTTTCTAGTCTTGTTTAAACACTAAATATATGATTAGTTTACTTAGAAACCATGACTTTGTAAATCTTGTGTATGACTTTAGTTTCTTAAGAGACCTAGTTTTCAAATCATCCAAGTTTATGACTAGTAACATATTACATATTTCATCATTCACAAAATCATTTTCATTTTCAAGTTCATGAGAAACATGGAGTATGATCATCTTGGTCTTTCACAAGATCATCACCTTAACTTACTAGATCATGTGTTTAATCACAATCTAGTAGGTTTCATATGATGTCTAACATCACAAACACAAATCATCAATCATCAAGAAGCAAATCAACACTATTCAACATGTATTCTTATGTTATTAAGCTTATGTTAATGTTTCATGATTATGTTCTTTAGTGTTCATCAAGATTAACAATGTTCTTCATTTTTAACCATCAAAATATGAAGTAACAAGAGATCATAAGGGCCTTACTACTAGCTCTATGGCTAGGGATGAACACAAGATGATGGAGGTGACAAATGTGTTGGATAAAAGCAAATGGGAAAGGTCCTTTAATCACCAAGAGCTCCAAACTTCCTTAGACACCTTCTTGCACCTTAGGATGAGCTTGGAATGGATGAACAATGGATGAAGGTGGTGGTGTTGTTGTTGTTTACGGCCGAGAGAGGGGAAGGGAGGGAGGAGAAAGATGGAGGTGATTAAGTGTGGGTGATTATGAGAGCTCATGACTTCTTATAACCATGTTTAGCTATTACCCATTGGTTATTATGTCCCATTTGTACACAACACAATCTTTAAGCAATCTAAGGAAGATCAAGAGAGGATTTTGGCGGGGCACTCTTGTGACTGTCGACTTACATGGGGGGGGGGGGGGTATTGGTTGTGATTAAATGGTAAGTTAGATAATCTAGTTAGATCTTAAGTGTATTGATTAGTGTTCATGCATATGATGTGTTATATAGTGTGTTAGGGTGTTCGGTGATCATAACTAGCCCAGAAACATTAAAACAATGCTTCTAGTATAATTTTGGTGTTTCGAGTAGTGTCCGGTTGTTCGGTTAGATACCGGTTCGTTAAAGTGTCAAACTATTCCGTTTAGTGATCTTTAAGTACTCTTTTGTGACACTTTTAATTCCCGACACTTAGGAGAGCATTCAGGACCACTTAGTCATGTTTTTGCATGGTACAAACTTGTTAAAATGCTGAATTTTGCTGAAATATGCTGAATTCAGCACTTTAAGTGTATTTCGGGTGCTTTTTAATGCATAATTTAGCTTCCGGAAAGTTTATATGTTAACCCTTGTATCCATACTTGGGTTTTAATGTATTTTAGACGTTGGACCTACTCCTAGGCCCTAATTCCATTATCTGACTGCTTTTTGCAGAGTTGCTGACACAGTGTGTCTTACCGGTGAGTTTACTAGTATTTCTGACGCAACGCTAACAGTAATGCATAAAGCAATATTTGAAGTATAAAACGTGCATGAATTCATAAGTTAGCATGTAATCAAACAATGTTGACATTTAAGCACATAACTGCAGATATTAAATAATAATTAAATTGTACGGAAATTACCGGTTTTGTGCCAGTTGTCACATTTGCTACATTTGCAGACATAGAGTAAGTAAAATGGTTATATCAACAAACAAACATCTAAATATATACACTCAAAATATTAATTATTTATTTTTTGCCTAGCAGAAATGAACTTTACCGATCAAAAACTGGGGTTTACACATTGAAAGGTATCTTTGAAAGCTTCTACAGGGGTCAGTACGTAGCATCAAACGTAATAGATGCATTTGTGGATGTTCTAAACCTTGAAGAGAAGAAGAGGGATAGAAAATCATCACCATACATACTCTACTTGTTTAGCACAATGATGGTATGATTTTCTAAACATATTGGCATTTGAAATTAAAACAGAAAATGAATAATCAATGATTTCGCATACTATTTATATTTAAATCGCATATAGAATATTAGATAGTTTTACTATGAAAACAAAAATAACATTTCGCATACTATTGTAATTTCGCATACGGAATACATACTATTCGCATGTGAAAATTTTCACACATTATTTTGCATGTACTAATTTCCCATGTTTAAATACCTTTTAATACATTACTTAACTTTGATTCTAATTACATAACATACAACCGAATATCATGTACGACGTGAAGAAATACACAGACGACAAACGTCTAAACGTATTTGCCTCAAATTTAGAAGACATAATACTGAAATATGAGGTAAAAAAACTTGAGTCGGTTGACTTGGTGTTTATTCCCGTACTTCAAGGTGACCACTTCTATGTCTTGTGCTTCCACTTGAAAACTGGCAAAATTGAGCTGATTGACAATTCAGCAGCTGAACAAGAGTTTGAGGAAAGATACAAGGGGCTTCCAGACACACTGGTAATACAAAAACTTATTCATATACATGTTATATTTTATGTAAAAGCTACTAACACAATGTTGCTATGTTTCAGAGAAGGGTATTGGTTTTATACCTATGAAAGGCTTTAAAACCAACACCGGCTATAGAAGAACTTGGAACATCAGTGATAGAAAGAAAAGAGATGGATTCGAGGACAGAGAATAACAGCGTAGACTGTGGAGTGTTTATGATGCGTCAAATGGAAACATACAAAGGAGAGAAAACACCATGGGTGACTGGGTTTGTGAAAGAAGATGAAGTAAACAACAGACAGAATTCACAACTTCATCTCCTGAGGCACAGATATCTAAGTAAAATCATTCTATCGAAACACAATGTGCATCGTGAACTAGTAATTAAAAAGGAAAATGCTTTCGATAAAAGGCCAGACAAAGAAAAGTATATGAAAGATTTGGAGAAAATAATCCCAGCTAGGTTGAGTCCATTTATTGGAAAGGACTAGTAAACTTGTTTGATGTTGGATTTCTGTTGAATATTTAGACTTGTTATAACATTAATGTTTTTAATTTCGCAAATATTATGTATAAAATCGCATGTTTGACATTGAATTGCTTAAAATATGAAAAAATGGGGGAATATACACATGCGAAATCAAAAATCCATTCCATAACACAACATGCGAATTTACTGAAAACATGCAAAACTTGAATGTTTTATTAAAACAAAGCACTAAAATAAACAAAGTTCATTCAAAAGATGAAAGAAACTCCATTTTCATCTTCATCGAGCATCTTAAGATAGTTATTGCATCTGCCAACTCTTTCAACTGCTTCTCATCCCTCTCACCCAGATCAACCATGAACATAACAGCAATTTCTTGAAGACTACTCACTTGCATCTGAGATTGCAAGTTCAGAATTTCTTGTCTTGTCTTCTCTTCATGTTTTCTGTTACACGAGAAATGTTGGTCTCCAACATCTCTTGACATGATCGATCCTCTTGAATTTGTTCCTGAATCCTTTTTCTCAAAGCCTGCTTAATACTTGATTCAGAAGAAGAGGATGTTGGTAGGTCTTCCATTTTTAATAGGATGTTTGAAATGTTGATAAAAAGATAAACTATATAATAAAAGAAAAATAATTTAAATGAATTATTGAAATCAATTATTGAACTGAATTATTTGATTTGAATTATTTAACTGAATTATAAAACACACTATGCGAAAATAAATAAAATTACTTTTAAAGCGTGCGAAATATAGAGCTATATATGTTAAATACTTTCTAGTCTGCGAAATGTCCAACTTAAAAATGCGAAATTAAATATTAAACTTCATTGTGTGCGAAATGTCCAACTTAAACATGCGAAATTATTCATATGATCCAATCTTAAATACCCGAGATATGTTAAAAACACAACATGCGATATATAAAACAACACATGCGATATGATAAACTCAACAAATAAAACCAGAAACAACTTATCTTCAACCTCGTTACAATCTAATAAAATGAAAATACCTTCAAATCAAATAAAACCCAAACCTCAACCGTAACCCTATGATGAAAAACCAAAAACAAACATCCTAAATGACGAATCCAGCATTTTCGGAAATCGCCAATCTGTGTTCGGTACAAGAATCAATCAAAAAACCTACAAATCGAATTGATACGAACAATAATTAGATGGACGATTATGAAACGAACTCGTAATCTGCTTCCTTGTTGACGGAATTCCCTGATTAGCCCTCAGATGTTTGAACAGGATGTCTGATATACCCTGATCTAATTAAATTGAATCAAGACACGTGTATGGCTATGGGCATCGTGTACATAATGTACGATAAGGGGATTTGTATCCTACACTTTACCCATATATATATATATATATATGGGAAGGTTCATTGGGGAACACTAAAAAAGTGGGGAACAGCGGGGAACCGACTCAAACGAACTCCGATTGGAGTCATTCCAGCGGCGTTGGAACCGGCTCGTCAAACCCTAACTAAGATCTCTTAACCCTAAACCCTAACTCCTAAACTCTAAATCCAAAAGCTAAAAAATAAGGCTAAAACCTAAGCTAAACCGTAAAATCTAAACTATAAACCCTAAAAGCTAAACCCTAAAGGCTAAACCTAAAGCTAAATCCTAAAGCGAAACCCTAAAGCTAAACCCTAAAACTAAACTCTAATGCTAAACCCTAAAGCTAAAAGTCAAACCCCAATATATTTAGGGTTTAGTGGTTATGATTTAGGGTTTAGGGTGAAGAGATCATAGTTAGAGTTCGACGAGCCGGTTCCAACGCCGCTGGAATGAGTCCAATCGGAGTTCGTTTGAGTCGGTTCCCCACTTTTTTAGTGTTTCCCAATGAACCTCACACTATATATATATATATATATATAGGGAGAAGATCATGCGAGAACCACCTCTTATTGCGAGAACCGCGAGAACCAATGTGAACACAACAAAAAATGCCTAAAAATAGCTAAAAATCACACAATTTTTTTTTAATATTTTTTATATAAAAATCGCTACTTTTTGAAGCCAAAAAAAGAAAAAAAAATTAATTTTTTTTTTATTTATAAAAAAAAAAAAAAATTTTTGGCCATTAAAAGTAGCGATTTGAGCATAAAAAAAAAATTTATATTTTTTTTTTGATTTTTTTAGATTTGTTTTAGATTTTTTTAGGTTTTTTGGGGGTTTAGTTTTTAGCATTTTAGCTTGGGGGGGGGGGGAGGGGGGTTTAGGTTTTTTTTTGGGGGGGGGGGGGGTTAGGTTTTTTTTAGGTTTTTTGGGGTTTTTAGTTTTTAGCATTTAGCTTGGGGGGGGGGGGGTGGGGGTTAGGTTTTTTTAAGTTTTTTTAAGGTTTTTTTTTAGCTATTTTAGGTTGTGTTCACATTGGTTCTCGCGGTTCTCGCAATAAGGGTGGTTCTCACATGAACTCCTCCCTATATATATATATTGGTAAAATGAAAACTCATACGAGTTATGAGAACTTAACAACTTGGTCTTACAAAAGATTTTTTCAAAAATAGTATTTACCAAAAATCTTAATGAAAAAACAACTTTTCAAAAAAATAAATCATTTTTTTAATTACAACAGTCATAGGGGATATCCCTTGATCTTGATCATATATATATATATATATATATAGTAAAGTTATTGTAAAAAGGGTGTGTTTTGTGAGAAGTGTAAGGAGGAATCTACACCCTTTGATCTATAATCTAATGGTTGAGATTATAATGGCAAAATTGTAAATAGTGTTTACCATTAAAGTAATTAATTTTCTATAGTAAGGGTATAAAGGTAAATTTAACATTTTTAAATTCAAAAACTCGCATGCAAGTTTCCCCCGTCTTCTTTAAACGTCAATAACTTTTTATATGTAACTTTTTTTTTCAAAAAAAGAAAAAAATTACACCATAATAACGACTGTTTTTTATCTTTAATATGAGTACAATATTGCTATACTTATATAGAGAAAAAAATTTACGTTTCGATCGTATGTTTTAGTCCATGGTGTTTTGTCTATGTTGTTTAATTGTATAGCGATTCAAGGCGTTGTGTTTTACAGTAAAACACCATGAATGTATATAAGACACCATAACATTGCAAATACCATTTACATTCAATCTTGTTTTCTATGGTGTTTTATTTTACAAGACACCATAATCTGTTTTAAATTACTAAAATAAAACACCATAGAAAACAAGACTGAAAGATTGAATGTAAATGGTATTTGCGATGTTATGGTATCTTATATACGTCCATGGTGTTTTACTGTAAAACACAACGCCTTGAATCACTATACAATTAAAACAACATAGAGAAAACAGCATGGACTAAAACATCCGATTGAAACGTAATTTTTATCTCTATATAAGTATAGCAATATGGTGCTTATATTAATTAGTTTTTTTTATTAAATTACTTAATTACCCTTATCCTAATAAGTTAAATAATGACATGTGTCCTCATTATGTTCTTTCTTATACATCTCACAAATTTCATATTTTTTTACAGGATCCTAAACATATATATATATATATATATATGGTAGGAGTTGGCTACAAAGTCAACTTTTCCTACAAAGTGTAGGAAGCCATATCCTTGTGACATGTGACAATTAATTATTTTAATCAAAAGAGCATGATGGTATTTGATAGTCATTTTAATTATGGAATATATTATATCCTAAACTAACTAATGAGAATTTTAAGGAAACGAAATATCTCTTTGATTTCCAATGTGACGGTTATAAGTGATTATAATATGATCGCTACAACATAATTCACATTCAATTAGTATTTCATCTGGCTTGTCACATTGTGTTTTGTCACTAAAACACACTACTATGAACTCATCTACGTTGTGTTTTAGCAGTTAGTAACTGGTTCATTGCGTTGTGTTTTAGCAGTCACTAACTGTAAGTTATTCGTCACATTGTGTTTTATCGTAAACAAATTTTTGACGTTGTGTTTTAGGAGTCAGTCACTAGTTCGTCACATTGTGTTTTATGACTAAAACACACAACATGAAATAAACATCTTTGATCTCAAAAAAAAAAAGAAGAAATAATGAAACCCTAGATCTGATTTATCGCTATTTTTGGTATGATTTTGTGTTTTTAGAGGTGGGAAATTAGAGAGAGAGAGGGGGAGAGAGAAAATCGCGACAATTATGGAGGTGGTTTTATGATTGATAGTTATCTCCTTATTTAAAACAAGTTAAATGACCCATTTACCCCTAATAAATTAATTTAGCCTATTTTTAAGACACTCATCTTACCAAAATGCCACCAAAATGATCTCAACCATCAAACACACTCATCCAATGGTCAAGATCACTTCATACACTTTGTAGGAAAAACACACTTTGTAGAGGAACCTTAACACACACACACACACACACACATATATATATATATATATGAGAAGGATCCGTTAGGAACCACCCTTTATTGCGAGAACCGCGAGAACCAATGGAAAATCGCTATATTTCGTCAATAATAAAAAAAAATTCGAGTAACAGTTAGCCATGCACATGTGCATTTGTATCATTTCTTTTACAAATTATGTAATTCATTACAAAAATCAGACAATTGCACTTTCATTTACACTACCATTCATAATACACTACTTTTTACATTAACAATAATAGAAATGCACATGTGCATCTATATGTATGAACTTGTTATAACATTAACAACACTAGAAATGCACATGCACATCTATATATATGAACATGTTATGACGTGTTTTAGTACACCACTTTGAATACACATTCTCTTTCATCTATCATACCAGCCATACTACACTACCATTACCTCCTACCATCCGTAATACAATACCATTGATTTTTACCATCCATAATACAATATTATAACCAATATTTCACTTTATTATATGTACATCAACACCCTTTATACCAACCAAACAACATATTACATCATAAAGTGACAAATATAATCAAACAATCAACCACTAGATATAACTAACCAAAACACATGTATATGGGCCTCCTTCATCATTTAAAATCACAAACTTTTTGTACCAAAACACCTTATTTCATGTTGATACATATAGATGCACATGTGCATTTCTAATATTGGTAATGTAAAAAGTAGTGTATTACATATGGTAGTGTAAATGAAAGTGTATTTTTCTACTACTGGTAATATATTATGGAATTTGTCCAAGAAATGATACATATGCACATGTGCATCCATAACTGTTACTCGAAAAAAAAAATTTGTAACAAAATATAGCGATTTTTATTAGAAAAATATTTAAAAAAAATTGTGGGTTTTTTTGGATTTTTAGGTATTTTTTTGTGTTCACATTGGTTCTCGTGATTCTCGCAATAGGGTAAGGTTCATTTGAGAACCACCCTTATTGAGAGAACCGCGAGAACCAATGTGAACACAAAAAAAATACCTAAAGAAATCCAAAAAATCCACAATTTTTTTAAAATATTTTTCTAATAAAAATCGCTATATTTTGTTACAAAAAAAGACGTTTTTTTTTTCTAGTAACAATTATGGATGCACATGTGCATATGTATTATTTCTTGGACAAATTCCATAATATGTTACCAGTAGTAGAAAAATGCACTTTCATTTAAACTACCATGTGTAATACATTACTTTTTACATTACCAATATTAGAAATGCACATGTGTATCTATATGTATCATCATGAAATAAGGTGTTTTGGTACAAAAAGTTTGTGATTTTAAATGATGAAGTAGGCCCATATACATGTGTTTTGGTTAGTTATATCTAGTGGTTGATGGTTTGATTATATTTGTCACTTTATGATGTAATATGTTGTTTGGATGGTATAAAGGGTGTTTATGTACATATAATAAAGTGAAATATGGGTAATAATATTGTATTATGGATGGTAAAAAGCAATGGTATTGTATTACGGATGGTAGGAGGTAATGGTAGTGTAGTATGGATGGTATGATAGATGAAAGGGGATGTGTATTCAAAGTGGTGTACTAAAACACGTTATAACATGTTCATATATATAGATGCACATGTGCATTTCTAGTGTTGTTAATGTTATAACAAGTTCATACGTATAGATGCACATGTGGATTTCTAGTGTTGTTAATGTAAAAAGTAGTGTATTATGAATGGTAGTGTAAATGAAAGTGCAATTGTCTGATATTTGTAATGAATTACGGAATTTGTCAAAGAAATGATACAAATGCACATGTGTATGGATAACTGTTACTCGATTTTTTTTTTGAATTTTCTTTTTGTTATTGACGAAATATAGCGATTTTTTCAAAAAAATAGTAAATTTTTTTTGGTGTTTTTTAGATTTTTTAGGTATTTTTTGGTTGTGTTCACATTGGTTCTCGCGGTTCTCGCAATAAAGGGTGGTTCCTAACGGATCCTTCTCCTTGGTTAACGTACAATTTGTGTTAACGTACTCGGGGTACGAGATTGAGTTACAACATGCGAACTTCATTTTCACCATGCGATTTTTTATAACATGTTATTTTCTCATTTATACAACATGTTATTTTTTCATCTTTAAACATGCTATTTTTTTTATCTTTCAACATTCGACTTTTTTGTTTTCAACTTGCGAGTTTTTATATTTTACAACATGCGAGATTTTAATTCTGGAGTTTATAACGTGCGAACTTCAAATCTCGTACGCTCGTACGATAAGACATATTGTACATTACATTTTCACTATATATATAAGAGAGGGTTATCTTGAGAACGCTAAATATTGCGAGAACCGTGAAAACGAATGAAAAAACAATCAAAACCAATTTTTTTTAATACAAAGTTCATTGTAATTAAGATACAACATTAAAAAAAGAATTTACAACAACAAATAATTCGTCTCTGCTCTAAAAAACACTCTTATTAGATTTTTTACACATAAGTGTAAATTTCTTTTTTGAATTTCAATTGTTTTTTACTAAGTTCTCGTGGTTTTTTCATTCGTTCTCACGGTTCTCACAATATTTAGCGTTCTCATTTGAACCTTATATATATATATATATATGTATACATATATATAGGGGTGGGATTTAGGGAAAACGCCTAAAATTGTGAAAACAGTGAGAATGATTTTGGTGTTGACATGGGGCGTTGATGCTAACTTACACTAAGGGTAATATTGTCAAAAAACTCATGCACATACAACTCACATGTCAAAGACCATGCACATGCCACTCACATGCATATTCCACCATCTTTTTTAAAGTCTCGTAAATTTTCTATACGTGATTATTTAAAAAAAAAAATACATCATAAAATCGAGTGTTTATTTAATCTCTCTAAGGGAGTATACTTTTGCTATACTTTTGAAATTTAAAAAAAAACATGAACTGGGTGTTCAAATAAAAATGCCATAAAATGTCATAGCCCGACCACGTAAAACAACAAATCGTGGCGGAAACGTCGGGGAGTGTTGTAACAGAATTATTGTTTCGCAACCATGGATACAAAAGGGTTTCGTTTTATTTAAATATTAAACATTAACATTGTCTTTGAAACTGAACAAGCAAGTTATATATCGACTATCATTATTATTATGTCACTAAGACCTCGTCCAGATCCTATGTGACTCATACATCCTAGCAATCAACATTAAGCAACTTCACCTGAAACATATGTAAAAACAAAGTCAGCAAAGAAATGCTGGCGAGCACATAGGTTTTGTGTGAGTGTCAGATTCATGGCTCGTTTATTTGTTTAAATAACTCGTACAACCTCGTTAATCGATATTAGAAAACTTTATTTTGTAAACCATTTGTATTGTAAAATGAATAACCAAGTCAAAACAGAATGGTTATAATTTATAAACCTCGATGCCATGAATCTTAACCCAAAAAATTTGTTTACGTAAACCAAATCATAAATCGTTCTCGTAATAAAACTCGTATGGTTTATATAGTTTCGTAAACATCGTTGTGTGACATCGTTTAACTCGTTCTCGTTATAGATCATCGTTCATTTGTTTAAATCATTCATAATCGTTCCATCGTTCAAAATCGTTCTCGTTTTAATTGTGAAAACTATTTTTGGTCGTCTCGCTAATAACATTCAAACCTTCGTGACTCGTTCATCGTCCAACTTGTTCAACTCGTATTAACAAACCACCAAAGGGTAAGTTAACAATCATCAGGTTCAGTCGTTACCCACATAACCCACACATAACCATGGGTGCAGTCTGATAACGAGACTTGTCAGATCCTATGGTACCATAACCTAATACTGGTCGGTTTGGCCAAAATTAATGAATGTCATTCGTTATGTAACTACAACCAACAAGTTCGTTCACATTGTCAAAATCGTTATTAGTTTAGTATAAACCATCTTAATCGTTTCGAAACCATCGTTGAAATATCGAAATCGTTTTGATACATATGAATCACCCCAAAATAATCGAAAACAGTAAAAGAGGGGATCTATGTACTCACCTTTGGGGGCGTTTTTATATGTTAATACAATCCCTCGAATTATTTATTCGTCCTATATTAAATAAGAGCGATTTAATAATCAAAACTCACAAAAATACATAAGTTTCTCCGATACTTAGAATTTTCACATAACTTTGAGATTTCTCGAAAAGTTATTATTTTTTATTATTTTGGTGTATTTATATATATATATATATATGAAATATCGTAACACACATAATATTGTCAACACTAACACATCATCATACACATATTGTAAAACACATAACACATTGTAACACATAAAACTTTACCATGAACAACCCATTCTAGTATATGTCGAAAAACACTTATTTTAGCAATTCGGTAACATTTTTGGGCGTCGGAAGTTATGTATGACTAACCAAACACCAAGTAAACTTAATATAAGTTAAAATACTTATTTTTATATCAAAAATATCAGTTCACTTACTGATCTAAAACTGTTTTATAAAAATCCTCCGAAAAGCCGATTTTTAACCGTTTTACCGCATAGTTTTGCATAAAACGTTACCCGAACCATCCCAAATTTAAATGACTTGATATTTTAACATAACCCATGTTATTTACTGAATAAAATAATGGTTATACTCATTATAGTGCAGGTCTCATATAAAGCACATAATTCATGCAAATTTCACATATTTTACCACTTTTTAAGCTATATGTACAACATGCAAAGCTATCAAACTTATGTCAAAGTTTCATGCCATTATAATATAACAAATAATGTTATTTTTAGTGTTTATAATCTGATCTAAAACATTTTTGTCATATAGCCATTTTTCATCATTTATTGAGCTTTAAATCAACATGTATTCTCATGTACAAGTGCCTAAAGCACACTATCATAGCATCATCATTTTATATTGATCTAAATGCATCCAATATGCAACTTATTCATGCTTATTTGCTAATGTATTTGAAGTATTATCATATCTTACACAAATCAACAAACACTTACATTTTAACTATTATCCAAGAACAAGCAGCAACTTAAACAAGTATTTACCAAAGATCAAGCTCAAAACTCATACACCCATATATATATCACAATTTTTATTTGTATCAAGACCCATTTCATTTTAGATTTCAAGTTTGCGAAAATTCCAAGATTCAAGAGAAACTTCAAATCATCAAGAACAACCAAGAATCAAGAGTATGATTTAAACATAAATGTTATACCTTCAAGATTCAAGTAAGTTGTTGGATGAGGTTTTGATGATATGGAGCTTGAAATCACTTGAAAGCACCTTGGAAACTCCTTTGGATCTTCACATCAACTTGAAACTAGTTTGGAAAGGGGTTTAATCTTCAAGAACAAGGTTGAAGAATGAAAATGGAGATGGTGGTGAGGGGTTACGGTTATGGAGGGGAGAGAGAGGAGAAGTTTGAGTGTTGTGTGAGTGAGAAATGATCTTTGAACAATTATATAGAAGATATATGAAGGGATATGGAGATCTATGAAGGATTACTTGCATCAACAAGTGGCAAAGATGAGTGAGAAGTTGAAAGGGGAGGCTGCCACCTCTACCCCCACTCACATACACATGCAAATTTTTATAATAAGATGTTATATGTAGGCTAAAGCGGGTGTTTAACTGGATACCGGGTATTTTATCTAGCGTTTAAATCCCGGTTTATGGCGTTCTAAATTATTTTTATTATTCTATAAAAATAAACTCGCCAAAATATTACTGAAATAAATTTCAGTTGCCGAGACTGGCTGTGTTATCTGCATTTTGCAGTAGAAGCACTGTGTTGCGTAGAAACACGCGGTACGCGCTTAAACTTGAAAAATAATGTTTTAAGCGTTTTAATTTATTTTTTAACACGAACCTGATTAAAATAAAATTTTAATCATAACATAATATTTTTAGGATTTAAATATTATCCGGGCGGTCACCAACGTTCGTTTCGCAGTCTTGTCGAAAATAGTTCTTTAGTTCAAATAAACACGTTTTTGCCATACCAAATCCTTCGAAACTTATTTCTAAGTTATGTAAAGGGTATTTAGGGTATTTTTGGTTTATGTCACAGTTCCAGAGTGTACGTCGCGTTAAACTGATTGCGTTTACGCACCAGTTTGCGTATAACCTTACAGAAAGCGATTTAAAGCTTGAAATCGGAATCGAATCAAATTGTAAAATCATCAAACACAATAACACATATAATAACACCAAAGCACATTGTTTTATTGATAATCAACATTGTTTTACATTATACGATGATTACAGAACACATTTGTCACAGTCTCCCCTACTTTAGGAAATTTCGTCCCGAAATTTTATTTAGAGGAAACATGTGAAAAAAAATGCGGATATTTTGTCTTCATCTGGTCCTCACGTTCCCAAGTAAACTCGGGGCCACGTTTGGATTCCCAGCGAACTTTGACCAATCGAATCCGTTTGTTCTTCAACTGTTTGAATGTACGGTCCACTATCTCCACTGGTTTCTCGACAAAGTGCATTGTTTCATCGATTTGAATCTCGTCGAGAGGAATGTGAAGATCAGCATCAGCTAAACACTTTCGCAAATTGGACACGTGAAAAATCAGATGAATATTTCCAAGCTCTGGAGGTAGCTCTAGTCGATAGGCAACATTTCCAATTCTTTCAACAATCTTAAATGGTCCAACATATCGGGGTGCAAGTTTTCCTTTCTTTCCAAATCTCACCACTCCCTTCCAAGGTGACACCTTGAGTAGGACACGGTCTCCGATTTGAAATTCTAAGGGCTTGCGTCGCATATCCGCATAACTCTTTTGACAGCTTCGAGCTATCACAAGATTATCGCGGATTTTCTTGATTTTGTCTGTTGTTTCCAGAATGAGCTCAGGTCCTGTAAGCTGAGCTTCACCGATCTCATTCCAACAGACAGGTGAACGACATTTTCGACCGTAGAGAGCTTCGAATGGTACCATATTAATACTAGCATGATAACTGTTGTTGTAAGAGAACTCGATCAGTGGAAGATGAGAATCCCAATTACCACCAAAGTCTATTAACCATGCTCTAAGCATATCCTCCAAAGTTTGAATCGTTCTCTCAGATTGTCCATCTGTTTGGGGATGATAAGCAGTGCTTAGATTCAGTTGGGTTCCCAAAGCAGATTGCATGGTCTTCCAAAAATGAGATGAAAACCGAGCATCACGATCGGAAATGATATCCAAAGGAACACCATGCCGTGATACAATCTCATCAACATAAATCTTTGCAAGTTTATCAGCAGATAGATCCTCGTGAATCGGTATAAAATGAGCCGATTTCGTTAATCGACCGATAACAACCCAAATAGCATCGTGACCTTTAGATGTACGCGGTAACTTAGTGATGAGATCCATTGCAATGTTCTCCCACTTCCAAACCGGTATCTCTGGTTGTACAAGCAAACCAGAAGGTCGTTGATGTTCAGCCTTGACTTTGAGACAAGTTAGGCATTTCGATACATATAAGGCAACATCTTTCTTCATACTAGGCTACCAGAACTGAGTACGAAGATCCTTGTACATTTTATCAGCACCAGGATGGATAGAATATCGAGACTTGTGAGATTCGTCCATTACCAAGGTGCGAAGATCGTCTTTTTTTGGAATCCACAAACGATCCTTGAAATATAGCAACCCATCATCCTTCGTTTCGAGTTTAAGTTCGAGTTGAAGCGGTAGCTCATATTTCAATAAGTCCTTGATCACACAAGATCGTTGAGCTTGAAGGACACGAGATTGAATATCAGATAGAGTTCGAACAGAATGAAGCTTGACTCATTCCTTTCGACTAAGCGCATCGGCTACGACATTCGCCTTACCAGGATGGTAGCGGATCTCGCAATCAAAATCGTTTAAGAGTTCAACCCAACGTCGTTGCCTCATGTTCAGCTCTTTCTGATTGAGAATATGATGGAGACTTTTGTGGTCTGTGAAAACCACACACTTCGTTCCATAGAGGTAGTGTCTCCAGATTTTAAGTGCGAAAACCACAGCTCCTAAGTCAAGATCATGAGTCGTATAGTTCTTCTCGTGAATTTTCAGCTGTCTAGACGCATAAGCTATGACTTTACCTCGTTGCATAAGAACGCAACCAAGTCCTAGATTCGACGCGTCACAATAGACAACAAAATCATCGTTTCCCTTAGGTAGGGATAAAACAGGAGCATCACAAAGCTTCCATTTCAGCATTTGGAACGCTTCTTCTTGCTTAGGTCCCCACTCAAAAGGCTTATTTTTCTGAGTCAAAGCAGTGAGTGGAACCGCGATCTTTGAGAAATTAGAAATGAATCGACGATAATAACCAGCAAGACCAAGAAATGATCTAGTCTCTGTAGGTGTCGTCGGTGTATTCCAATCCTTAATAGCTGCTATTTTGCAAGGATACACATGAATACCCTGCTTGTTGACTATATGTCCCAAAAATTGAACTTCTTTAAGCCAGAATTTACACTTGGAGAATTTGGCAAAAAGTTGTTCTTTCTTTAGGAGTTCCAATGTCAAACGAAGGTGTTGTTCGTGGTCGGCTTGAGACTTTGAATAAATGACACAATGATGAACTTATCTAAATAAAGTTTACAAACCCTATTCATTAAGTCCATGAAGATAGCTGGGGCATTTGTCAAACCAAAACGCATGACAGTGAACTCGTAGTACCCATATCTCATATGGAATGCAGTTTTTGGAATATCTTCTTCGAGTACACGAAGTTGATGATACCCAGATCGCAGATCGATCTTGGAAAAGCATGAAGCACCTTGCAGCTAGTCGAAGAGATCATCAATTCTAGGTAGGGGATATCGATTCTTGATGGTAAGCTTATTAAGCTCACGATAATCGATACACATTTGAAAAGATCCATCTTTCTTTTTCACAAAGAGGACAGGAGCTCCCCAAGGAGAAAAGCTCGGATGGATGAATCCTTTATCAGACAACTCTTGAAGCTGTTTCGATAACTCTTGCATCTCCGACGGTGCAAGACGATAAGGTGCTTTCGCAATCGGGTTGGCATTGGGTACAAGGTCAATATGAAACTCGACTTGACGAACTGGAGGCAAACCAGGCAGTTCATCGGGAAACACCTCTGGATAATCCTGAACAATCAGAATATCCTGAATACTCTTGCTCTTGCCTTCTCCTCGGTGACATGTGCCAGGAAAGCAACATATCCTTTTCGCAAATAACTTTGGGCCTTTGTACACGACATAAGCTTCAAATCACCAGATGGCTTCTCGCCACGAACTTCCAGAACATCGCCAGACGGAAGAGGAATACGGACACGAACAATCTTATCGAAAGAAACTACCTCAGCGTGATGTTTGGTTAACCAATCCATCCCCATGATAATATCGAAACTCCCAAGTTGCATCGGTGTGAGGTCAATGGGAAAAAGATGGTTATCAAGGTTTAACTGAAAATCACGAATAACAGAATCGAGAACAAGAGGTTTACCAGTAGCAACTTCGACAGATAAGGGTTTCCTCAGTTTAGTTCTAGGTATCGCAAGCAAAGGTTCAAAAGATAATGAAACAAAACTTCTATCGGCACCAGAATAAAAAAGAATAGATGCAGGTTGATTGTTAACAAGAAACGTACCATTAACCACCTCGTTGTCAGCCCTCGCTTCGTTAGCATTCAGATTATACGCTCGCCCACGAGCGGGATTCACATTTGCGTTGACATTCGCATTCGGGTTCGCATTAGCGTTAACGTTTGCATTCACCTGCCTCGGGCAGTTGTTGCGGAAGTGACCAAACTCTCCACAATTAAAACATGAACCCGGTGGGAATCTAGCAGCATTCCCCTAAACCAGAGCTTGATTCTGAACAATCTGATTCTGGCCCAAACAACAGACATTGGCCAGATGCCCAAACTTACCACACGTTGTGCATTGCCTACAAGCTTGTTGTGCAACATGATGACCGTTGCAGCGAGTACAATGAGGTGCGGTACCAGCAAACGCTTTCTTCATAGGCGGTTGAGCTGGTGGGTTCTGAGGGTTCTGAGCAGTAACTGCAAAGTTCTGAGCACCCTTTCGCTTTCTTGACTTCTTCGACGACTCACCCTTCTTACCCTTACCCTTTTCCTTGACCGATTCGGTCGACTTCTTCTTATCACCCTTGCAGATAAGTTTACCCTTCCTAACTTGCGACTCAGTCAGGGTAGTAGATAACTCGATCGCGTGACGAACAGTAGTAGGATTAACGCAAGTCACAATATCCTGTATGGAATCGGGTAAACCATCGATATACCTCTCTATCGCTTTCTCCAACGGGGTAACCATAGTAGGACACAAAAGACTGAGTTCCTCAAATCGATCTATATACGCACGGTGTTCTCCCCCATCTTGTTTTAGATCGTCAAACTCTCATTCCAAAGCTCGAATTTCGTGACGGGGACAAAACTCTTTCATCATGAGAGCTCGAAGCTCTTCCCATGTTTGTGCCAAAGCCACTTCGGCACCCCTATCGCGCATCACTCTGTTCCACCATGTAAGAGCACGCTTCTCGAACACACTTGATGCAAATTCAACCTTACGCCCATCCGGACATTGCACATGTCTGAATGTGATCTCGATACTTTCGAACCATTGAAGGAGCGCAGTTTCTCCTTGCGACCCAGAAAACTTTAGCGGCTTAGCAGAATTGAAATTCTTGAAATTACATTGTGCATTGTTATTATTATTGTTGTTGTATAGTGTAGGATCGAATTTGGACCCAATTGAGTCTAACAGAAGAACTATTTCTGATTTGAATGGCGGAAACAGACAAATCAGGTTCAATTCACCGAGTATTCACTTTCAACTGTTGATTCTATTGATTTGGATGACGTTTGCAATCGACTCAACACTTCGGCAGCACTTCGTGGCTCACCGGAAGACAACACACACAACTAACTACTGATTTCGCTCCTGAATAACCTATATATAGTGTCCTGATTCCGCCCGAAGCTTACAAGAACCATTTGGAGCGGAATCTGAATCTTGTGATTCCGCTCGTAGAGACACAATGACAGTTGGAGCGGAATCAGCCTTTATGAGCGAAATCAGCTTCTAAACTCACTAAATCTTCCTATTTTCTCCATCTACGAACCCTGATCTATACAATATTGTCTAAGACTCGATACAAGATGTAGACGACAGACAGATGCACCAACATATAGCTCGTGGATTTGGGTCACAACGCCTGGAAGCACAGCAACCATTTGCTGAGAGACAAGGGCTGCGACTTCTTCGGCAGTAAAAGATTGTGCATCACATCGAGGAGGCATTGTCTAACAAGGAAATATGAGAAACGAGTGAGGTCGACAATTAGGAAAAACAAAAGAGGTGTTGAAAATATCGACGAAACATAAGGAAGGCGATCATTTGTTCGTTAACTTGAACAAACAAACGACACACAGTGGCTAATCAAAGTAATGTATCATGAAGACATGCTCGCCTATAAGTGAACACTCACCCCAAGAGTTCCCACGTAAGAGTGACTGGTCCGATTATGTGGATTTTTACGAACACTCTAGCCTTAGACAGAAAACTAAGGGTACAGGCATTCAGTCTTCCATTTGCACGTGTTCACATTATTTAGACCCAAACTTTGACGAGATTTTGAAAACTCAGAAGGAACTAAGCCAAAAATGAGTCAAACTAGAAGGGTTCAAAACCTTACAACAGAGGGTTCAAAACCTAGTAATCAATCATCCTAGAACGGATGATTAATTTTCGAAGCAGATTCGGATTTTGTGTTCTCGTTGTGGTTATCACCTATGGGTAGGTGACGGTTTTGTTTTTAAAAATCTAAACACAAATCAACTTGCGTTGGGGTCCTAGAAAGTTATTGTCTAGGTCAAAGTATTACTAATAACCTAATTCCCTATAACCCTTGGCTCTGATACCAACTCTTCTGTCACACCCCGACCACGTAAAACAACAAATCATGGCGGAAACGTCGGGGAGTGTTGTAACAGAATTATTGTTTCGCAACCATGGATACAAAAGAGTTTCGTTTTATTTAAATATTAAACGTTAACATTGTCTTTGAAACTGAACAAGCAAGTTATATATCGACTATCATTATTATTATGTCACTAAGACCTCGTCCAGATCCTATGTGACTCATACATCCTAGTAATCATCATCAAGCAACTTCACCTGAAACATATGTAAAAACAAAGTCAGCAAAGAAATGCTGGCGAGCACATAGGTTTTGTGTGAGTGTCAGATTCATGGCTCGTTTATTTGTTTAAATAACTCGTACAACCTCGTTAATCGATATTAGAAAACTTTATTTTGTAAACCATTTGTATTGTAAAATGAATAACCAAGTCAAAACAAATTGGTTATAATTTATAAACCTCGATGCCATGAATCTTAACCCAAAACATTTGTTTATGTAAACCAAATCATAAATCATTTTCGTAATAAAACTCGTATGGTTTATATAGTTTCGTAAACATAGTTGTGTGACATCGTTTAACTCGTTCTCGTTATAGATCATCGTTCATTTGTTTAAACCGTTCATAATAGTTCCATCATTCAAAATCGTTCTCGTTTTAACTGTGAAAACTATTTTTGGTCGTCTCGCTAATAACATCCAAACCTCCATGACTCGTTCATCGTCCAACTTGTTCAACTCGTATTAACAAACCACCAAAGGGTAAGTTAACAATCATCAGGTTCAGTCGTTACCCACATAACCCACACATAACCATGGGTGCAGTCTGATAACGGGACTTGTCAGATCCTTTGGTACCATAACCTAATACTGGTCGGTTTGGCCAAAATTAATGAATGTCATTCGTTATGTAACTACAACCAACAAGTTCGTTCACATTATCGAAATCGTTATTAGTTTAGTATAAACCATCTTAATCGTTTCGAAACCATCGTTGAAAATATCGAAATCCTTTTGATACATATGAATCACCCCAAAACAATCGAAAACAGTAAAAGAGGGGATCTATGTAATCACCTTTGGGTGCGTTTTTATATGTTAACACAATACCTCAAATTGTTTATTCGTCCTAAATCAAATAAGAGCGATTTAATAATCAAAACTCACAAAAATACATAAGTTTCTCCGATACTTGGAATTTTCACATAACTTTGAGATTTCTCGAAAAGTTATTATTTTTGATTATTTTGGTGTATTTATATATATATATGAAATATCGTAACACACATAATCTTGTCAACACTAACACATCATCATACACTTATTGTAAAACACATAGCACATTGTAACACATAAAATTTACCCATGAACAACCCATTCTAGTGTATGTCGAAAAACACTTATTTTAGCGATTCGGTAACATTTTTGATCGTCGGAAGTTACGTGTCACACCCCTTTCTGCGGCAGAAGCACGAGGTGTGAACATGAAAGGTTCTCATTGCATACGAAGAGTAAACATACTACATGCTCGAAAGTAACTTCAAAACATTACATTACTGAAAACATAAGTCAGTGTTTACAATCACGAGATAGCATATTGTTTTAAAAGTTACAACTTTATTTAATGATAAACATAGCGACATCCACGAGCATGAGTAAGACCACGCGCACATCCATCCTAGTTACCTGAAATGCATGTGAGTTTTGGAAAAACGTCAACATAATGTTGGTGTGAATTCATGCAGTTTTTGTATTTCACGTTTGTATCATTTGTATGAAAACATAGTTTGTGTCACGTAAAATCAAGTTTTCATATATAAATCAAGTATTCATGTGTACACCACGTACCCATGTATAATTCAAGTTTTTCTTGAGTACCCCACGTACTCAAATATAATTCCCATTTTCTTGAGTACCCCACGTACTCAAGTATAATTCAAGTTTTCTTGAGTACCCCACGTACTTCAAGTATAAATCAAGTTTTAGTATGGTATGAATTTTATGTAAATAAAGTATTCCTGTAAGTATCAGGATTGTTAATGGGTTGCATGGCCATTAACATGTGACACGACATAGGAAGTCACCAAACCTTAGGCATTTTTCTAGTTGGCATATTCTGAGACACAAAAGTACTACTCGATACTCGCCCTCACCGAGAGTGTGGCTGCCCGGCACCCGTTAGATCTAACCTTTTGTTCTGCGGTCTAGGTATATAGTTGATTAATGGTGCTTATGTACCCTATTCGTGACACGATTTCTCATATCACATCATACTTGGTTCTCGTCCTCACCAAGTGTGTTTCTTGTTATCATACCATTTATAAACATTGTAACATGTATTTCACCCCCGAAGTTATAAAACTGAAAACAGTTAAAAGAAAAGGGGGAACATGAACTCACAACTTTGAGTTCCTTGCGTCGTAAACTTCACCGGATTTGCTTAAATAACGTCGTGACCTATACGCGTTTTCTCAACGTTAGTCACTAGACTTGCGTCGCACAAGTATAGTCACTCTCTGTTGTATTTGTATTGTTGTGTTAAAAATATTTTATATTTTTAACTAAGTATCTTACTTATATTATTTTCTCAAAAATTAATATAAGTATCTCGTGTTTTGCACTTTGCACCCGAATTATGTATCTTGTATGTTGTATGTGTATTTTTGTGTTTATACTTCTCATGAGTATTTAGTGTATTTTTAAGTCTTAATACACTAGCACGTATAACACATACTATATACACTTACACAAAAGTTGGTGATCAAATAATATATATTTTTCTCTAAAAAATATACATACTTAACATAAATTTTAATCTTGAAGAAATCATCATTTCTTATCACCAAAAATTAGGGAAACCTTGGTAATATTTTTAAATACATTTTTAGGGAATAAGTTTCTCAAAAACTTATATTTTTCTAAGTGTCAAAATTTATAAAAATTTTGACAGAGTTTCCCCTAAAAATGGAGGTTTCCCATGTTTTCAAAACATGTGTTTATTTTCTTTTAAAGCATCAACAATATCAACAACACAATCTTTAATTACCAACTTGTCAAAACACGCATATACCACAAACTTATGAATTTGAAAGTTTGTAAAAATATGTAGTAAATCACTAGCGGATTTAGTAGGTTTTGTTATCTTTAAAAATAAAATTAGTTTCTTAAAAACTTTATTTTTAAAGAACATTAAGTTTCACAACTTCTAGTCAAGATTTACAAAACATTTCTTTGTTAAATTTTTCTTGTTACACAAGTGTTTACACACTTGTTTATTTGCTAAAAATACTTCTAGTTCATAAAATATCCGGGTTTTAACGAGACTTGCATCTTTCATTTGGTTCTTCCGAAAAACCACTTGTAGATCTTTAGATCTACTAGTTTAGAACCTTATTTTACAAGAAAAATTACATTTACTCAAGTTCAAGTTTCATGAGTGGAAGGGTTCATCATCTTTTATAATTTTAACACTAACTTACTACTAGTTCATGTTCTTGTACATAATCTAGTATGGTTAGATGATGATCCATCCCACTTCTAGTAACAATCAACATCAAATAATCACAACTAGAGAAGTTTCACAAGATTTACACAACTAGTTTCTCTTTATCCAACTTATTCATCATATGATCAAGACTTTATGTCATGTTCTTGTGTGTTTTGATTTTTAACCATTACATCTACTATTAACCACTTTAAACAAGAGCAAGATGAAGTTTTTAAGCACTTACTACTAGCTCGAGGCTAGGGAAGAATCAAGACGTAAACAAGGTGGATAAAAGAAATATAGAGAGGTTCTTGAGTTTCCGAAAGCACCGGGTCTCCTTGTGTGTCACCTTTCACCTTCGTGTGTATGTAGAATAGCAAGAACAAAACTTGATGATGATGATGATGATGGTGGTTATGGTTGTGATCTCGGCCGTGAGTTTCAAAGAGAGGGAGAGAGAGCAATTTTTGGTGAAGTGTTTAATGAATGAAAGTGCTTACCCCTCATGCTTACTTATAACCCATCACATACTAAAGTCCATTGTGCAAAGTGTAATCTAGATATTGGACAAGATTAATATAATAATCAACAAATGGGTGGTGTGTCACCACATGGGGGACCGATCGGATTTAGGGGGGGGGGGTATATGGTTGATTTTCAAATGTATAGTTAAGTGTCTAGTTAGTTTAGTTTGGGATTTAAATAGGTTATTAGTGTGTAAAGTAATATAACGGGTGTTAGGGTGTTCGGGGACCCTAACTAGCTCAGAAAAGTCAAAACAATGTATTTGACAAAATTCTTGTGTTCCGGGTAAAGTCCGGTTGTTCGGTTGGATATTAATCCATTAAAGTGCTAAATTACACTTTTTAGTGTCTATTAAGTATCTTTTTGTACCCAGTTGTCACAGTCTCCCCCTGTTAAAAGAATTTCGTCCCGAAATTCAGGCTGAACTAACTCTCGTAGGAGTCTTCTTGAATAGGTGGGGATACTTTTCTTTGAACTGGTGTTCGCGTTCCCATGTGTACTCGGGTCCGTGCTTAGAGCTCCAACGTACTTTGACAAGTTTAACAGTGCTCCTCCTGGTCTTGTTGACTTTCCAGTTGGTAACCTCAACGGGTTGTTCTGTAAATCGGAGGGCGTCATCAATACGCACTTCATCCACCGGGATGATCACGTTTTCTTGTGTTGGACTCTTCTTGAGATTGGATACATGGAACGTATCATGTATTCCATTAAGTTCTTCCGGTAATTCCAGCTTGTATGCCACGGTACCAATTCTTTCCAATATTCTGAATGGTCTGATGTATCGTGGATTCAGCTTTCCACGTTTTCCAAATCTTACTACGCCCTTCCAAGGTGAGACTGTCACACCCCCAAAACCCACATGCGGAATACCACCGCTTGGAGGCGTGACTAACCAGGATCCAGCCACCAATTATACTGAGCATTGGTTAATAGTAAAAATGTTCTCCAGCCACAATAGTTAGCAAACATCATAGTTTAAAGTTTTAAAAGTTTAAGTTCAAATAACAGTTTAAGTAAGCCGTAGAAGCATAAACCAAACAGTTTCAAAACAAAGTTCATAGTTCAAGATTATTTAGAACCCAATACATGGGTTAGACGACCACTACACATCCCCAAGCTGCAAGCTCCTGAGTCACTGTGTACCTGCAAAACATGCAGTAGGGTATCAACAAAAATGTTGGCGAGTCCACGAGTTGTCCAGTTTTTAATTACCAAAAACTTGTTTCACCAGTTAATTTTATCCGTTTATACATGCCATGGGGAGCTACCCCATAAGTAAGCTACTAAACTGTTTTACAATACCGAATACTTACTTAACCGTACGTTTTCGCAGTGCCCCGTTTGTCAATGTTCTATCATCATTGACGGTTTGCCTGCGTACATTAGTTCACTCCCGTTCCCAGTAACAAGGGTCAGTGTGAGGCTGGTTAGACCTAAATAGCGCTATTAACTAATAACCCGTTCGCCAGGCCCTGGCGACTAATCGGTATTAAATGGTAGGGACTTGAGTGATAGAGTTTCGTTTAGTGTTGCTCATTGCATTCCGTATAAACAGTAATTAACTAAGAGTCCCATTTAAGGGGAAGAAAGTAGGTTTGTATCCCTTACGAGGGGATAGCGTTGTTTAAGTTTCCGTTTCCCAAAACCACCGGGAACGCATGCTTTAATAGTTGTGAACTCACCTTGGGTTGCTCGGCAGTTTAGTTTACTTGGATAAGTATGCTGGTCACCACGTCCTAATATGATTACCAGTATGGGTCAGGCTCGGATACAAGTAATCACATTTATCTTACACGTATCTAACACATAGCGTGCATAAAATACATATATATATATATCCTCTAAGTTGTTGGGCCTGTCCAATTTCTTAAACAGTAACAGTTAACACACAGTCCACTTAAACAGTAACGAGCACGAATAATCCATACACTTCGGCCCAATAACAAAGACAAGCAGCCCAGTCGAGACAAGGTGGTCTCGACTCGAGAACACGCGGTCTCGAGTCGCAACCGGGAGGTCTCGAGTCGTGGACTTCTGGTCTCGAGTAGTGCAGGTACGAGTCGCAACCTCAGAGGTCTCGAGTCCCGTCTCGAGTCGAGACCATGATGATTTTGAGTCCCTGAAGTCTGTTTTGAGTGGTTTGGTCGAGATCTCGAGTCGCAATCAACGCGGTCTCGAGTTGAACTCAATGGTTTCTAGTCGAGACCAAGGGTTTCGACTCCAACACCTGCTGTTTCTAGAATGTTGCACAAATCATACTATTCGATAGAATTCCCATTTCATGATCCTATGTACTATCCAATGATAATGCACAAACATGTTTCTTTGTCTAACAATTAACCAAAGTGGATCAAACAACAAGTTTTTCAAATATTCAAGGCACCTTCAACTCATATCTATGTTGTTCATCATACATTCAAATTATTCATCATGCATAATCATTCAAACTGACCCGAAACATGTTATCCTAGATCTATACTTGCAACTTTGGAAGCATTTTCAGCAATTATTTACCATCACTAATTCATAAATCATGTTTGCCTCATATAACACCCTAGTCATGTATCAAACCTTATTAACAACTTTAACACATCACTTTTATTATCATACTTCTACCAAACCGTTCACATAATATCATGAAGGAACCTTTTCATCACTTAAATTAAGCAAAACATATACTCATATCATCAAGCAAACACCTTCATCATAGATAAACAACAATTTTTCCATGTATTTTGTCAATAGAAACTAAAAGAGACACTAACCGGCTGGATACTCTAAGTGTGAGAGTATAAAGGGTTGATGGGTGAACTTCCGAATGATTCCAAGCTTGAGCTGAGAGTTCTAGTGTTGTTACCGGTTTGGTGTAAGAGAAAGGAGAGGAGGGGTGATGCTTGATTGTTAGGGTTTAAGGTTTTCTAGAGAGAGAGAGAGAGGGAGAGAGGATGAAGTTAGAGAGAGTGTAAAGGAGAGTGTGTGAGGGTTTTAGGTTTATATGTAGAAGGTGATGCACCCTAAGTGGGTTTCCGAGTGGGCTAAGGGAGGTTGCGGCCCATCCGGCCCATCTGTCACTGTTTACTCGAGACCGAGTGGTCTCGAGTCGGGTCCTTGTGTTGTTGGGCTGGGTAGGTAGGTTGGCAGCCCATAGTGTGCAAGGGAGGGGTCTCGGCTCGGCTCACTAATATACATACTACATATACATCACTATACATTATACGTACAGATTATCGACACATAGCACATTAAGATAAATCACAAACTTTCATATAATAATATGTACACGCAATACTGGAACAAGAAGGTCGCTCGGGAAAGTCCAGAGTGTCACATTATCCCCAAGTTTTAAGAACTTTCGTCCTGAAAGTTAAGGCAGCCACTGTCAAGCTGGTGAGAACGTTTCAACGGGGTGTCACATTATCCCCCCGTTAGTTTGGAATTTCGTCCCGAAATTCGGTTGTAGCTTCAGTGCTGTGAGTTTCATTAGGGAACAACTGGGGAGACTTGCGCTTCATCTGGTCCTCCCGCTCCCAGGTAAACTCTGGGCCACGTCGCGAGTTCCAGCGAACTCGCACGAGAGGTATCTGGCTACGTTTGAGGGTTTTGATCTCTCGATCCGTGATATCAATCGGTTCCTCAGTGAAGTGTAGCTGTTCGTCAATAGTGAGTTCCTTGAAAGGAATGATGAGTGTTTCATCTGACAGACACTTCTTCAGATTAGACACATGAAAGACGTTGTGCACCGCACTCAGTTCTTCAGGTAGATTCAATCTGTAAGCAAACTTACCGATCTTTTCGGTAATTTCGAAGGGTCCGACATATCGCGGATTAAGCTTGCCCCATTTTCCAAAACGAACCACACCCTTCCAAGGTGAGACTTTAAGTAGAGCCCGGTCACCGACATGGAATTCTAGCGGTTTCCTACCCTTGTCAGCGTATCTTTTCTGTCGGTCACGAGCTGCCGCCATGCGTTGTCTGATCTGAGCAATCCTTTCCGTAGTCTCGACTACAAGTTCCGGGCCGGTAATTTGGCTTTCGCCAATTTCTGCCCAACATAAGGGTGATCGGCATTTACGACCGTACAATGCCTCAAAGGGTGCTGCCTGAATGCTGGTGTGGTAGCTGTTGTTGTAGGAGAATTCTACTAACGGTAGATGTTTCTCCCAGCCTTTGCCAAAATCGATTACACATGCCCTAAGCATGTCTTCAACTGTTTGGATGGTGCGTTCAGACTGTCCATCCGTTTGTGGATGATAAGCGGTGCTCATGTCTAAACACGAGCCAAAGGATTTTTGCATAGCTTGCCACAACTCAGAAGTAAAACGCGCGTCTCGATCGGAAATAATAGAGGTTGGAACTCCGTGAAGTACACCTCTGCTAAGGTAGAGAACTTGTCTGTTTCTTTAATAGCCAAAAAGTGTGCAGACTTAGTTAATCGATCCACTATCACCCAAATGGTGTCATTTCCGCGTTGAGACCTAGGCAGGCCAGTAACAAAATCCATGGAAATTTGCTCCCATTTCCATTTCGGGATCTCTGGTTGTTGGAGTAGGCCCGATGGTTTCTGATACTCCGTCTTGACTCTCGCACAAGTCAAACATTTGCTGACATAGGTTGCTATGTGGGCTTTCATGCTAGGCCACCAGTATGTAGTTTTTAGGTCGTGGTACATCTTATCCAAACCAGGATGTACCGAGTAGCGAGATTTGTGTGCTTCGTCCATCACAAGTTCACGTAGATTTCCATAAAGTGGGACCCATATACATCCTGTCACATAGTAAGCGTCGTCTTCCCTTTGTTCTAGCCATTTCCTCGATCCTCGCAGGGACTTAGCCCTGATGTTCTCGGCTTTCAATGCTTCAACCTGAGCATTTCGGATCTGCTTAGGGAGGTTCGAGTGGATGGTGAGCTGTAAGGCACGAACACGCTTAGGTTTGGTTTCCTTTCTGCTGAGGGCATCGGCTACCACATTAGCCTTGCCTGGATGATATTTAATTGCACACTCGTAGTCATTTAGGAGTTCGACCCATCGCGTTGCCGCATATTCAACTCCTTTTGTTCCATTATGTGCTGGAGACTTTTGTGATCGGTGTAAATCGTGCACTTGGTACCGTACAAGTAATGTCTCCAATTCTTGAGCGCGAAGACCACAGCTCCGAATTCTAAGTCATGTGTCGTGTAGTTCCGTTCGTGGATCTTGAGTTGTCGCGAAGCGTAAGCAATAACCTTCTCGCGTTGCATCAACACGCAACCAAGTCCTTGAATGGAAGCGTCGCAGTAAACAACAAAATCGTCGGTACCTTCAGGTAAGGAAAGAATAGGAGCACTACAAAGGTTCTTCTTTAGTTCCTGAAAGGCAGAGTCCTGAGCATCATTCCATTTGTAAGCAACACCCTTCTGAGTGAGGGTCGTAAGTGGTTGAGCGATCTTTGAAAATCCCTTGATAAATCTTCGATAGTATCCTGCCAATCCCAAGAATTGGCGAACTTCGGTCGGAGTCTTAGGTATAGGCCAATTCTTAATGGATTCGATCTTAGCGAGGTCGACGTGAATCCCATCCTGATTGACTATGTGCCCAAGGAAATGGACTTCTCTAAGCCAGAAATCACATTTCGAGAATTTGGCGTACAGTTGCTCATTGCGAAGGAGTTCGAGAATAAGACGCAGGTGTTGTTCATGCTCCTCTTGACTCTTCGAGTAAATTAGGATGTCGTCAATAAACACAATCACGAACTTGTCGAGGTAGGGTTTGCACACTCGGTTCATGAGATCCATGAAGATCGCAGGTGCGTTGGTCATTCCAAAAGGCATAACAAGGAATTCGTAGTGACCATAGCGGGTTATGAAAGCAGTCTTAGAGACGTCCTCATCGCGGACTCTCAGCTGGTGATAGCCCGATCGCAGATCGATCTTGGAATAATAGCTCGACCCTTGCAGCTGGTCGAACAGATCGTCGATACGGGGAATTGGATAACGATTCTTGATGGTAACCTTGTTCAGTTCGCGGTAGTCAATGCACATTCAGAATGTGCCATCCTTCTTTTTAACAAAGAGCACTGGGGCTCCCCAGGGTGATGAGCTAGGATGGATAAAACCTTTGTCCAATAGTTCCTGTAGTTGAGTAGAAAGTTCCTTTAGTTCTGTGGGAGCTAGTCGAAAAGGTGCACGAGCTATAGGTGCTGCTCCGGGAGCTAGTTTGATTTGAAATTCGACCTGACGGTGAGGAGGGAGTCCAGGTAGTTCTTCAGGAAATACCTAATGATAGTCGCGTACAACGGGAAAATCTTCAATCCTGTTTTCCTTTTTCTGCGTGTCGGCGACAAGTGCTAAGATAGCGGTGTGCCCCTTTCGTAAACACTTCTGGGCTTTTAAGAATGAGATGATACTTGTAACAGCTCCACTTCTGTCACCTTGAACGATAAGGGGTTCACCAGAGGGGCGGGGAATACGAACAACTTTCTCTTGGCAGAGGATTTCAGCTCGATGCTTGGATAGCCAATCCATACCAATGACGACGTCGAAGCTTCCGAGAACGATGGGGAAGAGATCGATACGGAAGGTCTGACCAGACAATTCTAGTTTGCAGGTACAAATAACGTGTGAGGCCTCGAGGTTTCTACCATTAGCTATTTCAACGATGCGCTTAGAGCTTAACGGCGTAAGAGTGGACTTAAGCTTCTTACTAATACGTAGGGATACATAACTAGCATCTGCTCCAGAATCAAATAATATGGAAACATAACGATCATTAAGTAGGAACTTACCCGCCACCACGTTGGGGTCGTTCCTTGCTTCACCAGCCCCAATCACGAATACCCTTGCATTGTTTCCAGCTCCCTGGTTGTTGTTGTTGTTTCCAGCACCTAGATTATTGTTGTTGCGGTTCTGGTTCAGCTGAGGGCAATCCTTTCGCATGTGCCCTATTGCCCCACATTTGTAGCATTCACGGTTGTTTCCTTGCTGCTGCTGTTGCTGTGGTTGATGCTGATTCTGCCTAGCTGGGAACTGTCTCCTGCAGTCTTTGGCTTCATGCCCCATTTTGTTGCATCGTAGGCACTGACCCTTGCTACACGCCCCATTGTGGTGTCGATTACACTTGTTACACTTAGGGTGGTTTCCCCGATAGCCACCCTATTGCTGAGGGCCTTTGTTGTTTTCAGTTTTCCTTTGTTGAGTCGGGGTCTGAGTGGGGTTAGCTTCCTTGCTCTGATTTCCTTCCCATTTACGCTTGTTATCACCAGAGGTTCCAGCAGTAGCATTTATCCTTTTGGGCAACTTGCCCTCCTCCACAGCCTGATCAGTGAGTTTGTGAGCAAGATGGACCACTGGCTGGATGGTATTGAGGTTGGCTGAGGTCACATGGCTCCGGATTTCTGGGGCCAAACCTTTGATGTACAATTCGATCCTTCGATACATAGGTCGAGACATGTTTGGGCAAAGTGCAGCATAGTCGTTGGACTGCTTGGTGTAGGTCTCAATCTCTGATCCAACCATCTTGAGCTCAAAGTATTCGTTTTCGAGCTTATGAATGTCATCCCTGTGACAGTATTCTTCCTTGATCATGTCCTTGAAATCTTCCCACGCAGTAGCATTAGCAGTTTCCAAACCAAGCATCTGAATCTGTGCCTTCCACCATGAAAGCGCGTTTCCTTCAAGCGTACCAGTCGTAAACTTTACCCAGTTAGCAGGGGGACACTCGCAGACAGCAAAGACTGCTTCGGCCTTTTCAATCCAGTGTAGAAGTGTAAGTCCGGATTCGTCTCCGATTCGATTGCGTAACGAACGTTCGACGTGCGGAATCCGCGAACGTCCGTGATCGAACACACAAGAACGTACAATTTTAACGTGATTCTATTGAAAAGATATCGTGTACAATGCCGAGAATCAAACGAGAGAACTTTCTCTCTCTATACTTTCTCTCTCTAAGATTATCTCTCTAAACCACCAAAATGAGCAAAAGTCTTAAATCTAACACTATAACTCCCTATTTATAGGCACATGGTTATAAGGGATTTCCCCTTATTTACAAGATTGCCACCTTGCCCTTTTAGCTACATCATGTAACACAAAGTCTAGATCTCTTCTATTTCTGCTATGGTTAAGATTGACGGAGGCGATAGACATACTGCACTAACAGACTCCCCCTAGGATATTGCCGCAGTCAATCCGTAGTCAAACTCGTAGCGACTTGTTTCTCTCTCTCTCTCTAAGTCTTCTTGAAAGTTTGATGTCTTCAGCAAACACAGACTCCCTCTTTCTCGAACAGAATCCCGGTGGATCTGTCTTGAGCTTCAGCTCCCCCTTTCAGCAAACTCTTTCTTCAGGCTCCCCCTTTCGTCAAGCTTCTGTGCTCTGGGATCGACACCTGGCTTTCCGTATACAAGCTCCTTCAGGATAGTTTCCTGGCTTCTTGAATCCACGCTTCCTCTTGCGTTGAGCTCGTCTTCAGACTCCCCCTTAGACTCGGCTGTCGGGATCGTAATCTGGCTTTCACATGTTCACAAGTTCAGGATCAATTCCTGGCTCTATTCTGCATATGCTCAGGATTTGAAACCTGGTTAACCTGCACATCCTCTACCTCAACATAAGTTTCATAAATTTTAGATTTAAGAAACTTACTGGTAGAAATCATTCATTCATCATCTGTATAGTTACATCAAGTTCAAGTGAATGACCTTGATTAACTAAACCCACAATCTTTCAAAACATTTGTATATAACATTCAAATTTTTCAACATATTCTCCCAACCCTCTAGTTCATCATGTTTAGCACTTGGAATTTTGAAAATCCGCTTTCCAACATCAGTTGTCGAAAATCTTTTTGCATTTTTCAAAACTTTATGCTAAAACACACTAAAATCTTTTTGGGTTTTTGTTTTTAGAGAAATGCAGTAAAGAAATATATACAAACAATATTTTTGTGAGTTTGTGTAAGAGGATCATATCAGTTTTTGAGACCAATCACTAGCACCGTTGAGCTTTTAACACTTTAAGTTCTAAACGATTCACGTTGATTGACGATATGGTTGTCCTCTTAAACTCAATCTAAAAACTTTCGAAATGCTTACCGATACGTTAAGGTATATTAATTTTGCACTAAATTCTTATGGACCCCACGATCTCAGCATATCCCCTCATCATGCAATACACTAACTCAACTAATGCCTTTAAACTTTCATCAACTGTGATATGTGCGAAAATAATGCAGAATGTTTAAACATTAACAATCAGGTCGATACTTTCGTATACGCAGAGAAAGTCCAATGTTTAAACAAAATAAGAAAATAAAACAAGATGAAGTTGTTTAGGCTTTACCACCAGGTCGATACTCCCGTATACGCAGAGGTGATCCAAAGCTTAAACGAAACACCAAAGAAAATAAAGCAGAACGTTTAGGCAATAACATCCAGGTCGATACTCACGTATACGCAGAGGATGTCCAATGCTTACACAAAATAAAGAAATCAAACAAGTTTAAATCTTTGCAAAATGAAATGCACAATCACAGCGATTTTTCAGCAAAGTTGTGAAAGCTCACAGACTTAACCGGTTTTATGTCTTTCGACAATCAGCGATTACCGAGCAGGCACACAGTCAAGAAGGACGAAACTAAGTACTATGCTTTCAACCATGTTTTCCACTAGAACTAGGCTTTTTCATTTATGTTTGTATCGTTATCACAAATCTACTAGTCTAGCTGAGCCTATCGTCACATCGTTAGTGAGACCGTTTATCACATTTGACATTTCATTTCTTTAGCATGCTGTGATAGTCAACTGATTTACTATCATTTCCTATTATTCTCAACAAAACTCATTTTAGCTTTTTCAATGTTTTTGGCATTTTCAAATTTTCTATTTTTTTTTTAAAATTTTTCTCCCCCTAAAATCAAAATATGTTTCAATTTTGATTTTCAAGGAAAATTTGAAAACAAACTTTACAAATAAAGTGACAAACTGATATCGAATCACTTCAATTCGCCAATCACTCGGCATAAACAATCAGAACTCCCCCTGACAACAAACTATTTTCCCATTTAGATTTCAAAACACTTAAGTTTGTTTTAATCAAAATGGTTTTTCCGGAAAATTAGTTTTGTTTGTCTTTTTACAAACTCGGGGTTTCATCACATTGTTTACCTTTATCCACTTATCGGAAAGATAAATCAAGTACAACTTAATGTCCTTGATTAGTCTTTTGTGATTCGAAATATCACAGTTACCAACCTGTGAGTTTCTCAAGAAATATGCCGATTCCTGTTCCACACTTACCAACCTGGGAACTCCGGTAAGTCAGGTTTTTCATTTAAAAAGATCTACCCAAGCCTGACCATTCTTGGGTTTGACAATTTTTACCTCAACAGATGGCTCTTCTGGTTTCGTCAAACCAGAATCATTGCCTGAATGTGGCTTGTCTGACTTTGAGGAGTCAGATTCATCGCCGACATGTGGCTCATTTGTATCTGAAGAAACAGATTCATTGCCACAAACTTTCTTCTTCTTCTTTCCCTCTTTCGTCCTCAGATTTGTATCTGATGAATCCGTTTTGCTTGCCTTTTTAGTTGAGGAAATCGATTCATCAGAACTTTTTATCGGATTACCAGTTGTATCCGAGGACAAAATCCTCTCTAGATATTCTCTCGCCTTCTTTCTTTTCTTCCTCAGTTTGTCTTTCTGCCCTTGTGAAAGTTTTACTTTCTTTTCTTGAACTTTCTGTTCTTGAACTTTTGGTTCTTGAACTTTCTGTTCTTTGGGCTTGACATTGACTGGTTTCTTTGCCATTTTCTGAGATTCAGCCCTCGATCTTCCCTTTGATCTCATTGGGCAATCTCTGGCAATATGACCTCTGATTTGGCATTCATAGCATCTTCCCGTTTCGAGTCTCTGACTTTGGCAGTTAACAGCAATGTGTCCTTGATAGCCACAAGTGTAACACACTCTGTTATCATACCTCTCTCTGCCTTCATACCAAACACCGTCTTCATACCACACACTTAGATCATAGCATTGATTTGCCTTGTGGTACTCATGTCTCCTCTTGTATCCTTGATTTAGCATTTGAGCACTGTGGTCAAACCTGCACCACTGATTACCAACTTTTTGTGAGTTTTTATTTTCAGATTTTTGTGGTTTTTTATTGTGATTGGATGATTGATCTGATGAGCTTTTATTTTCTTTTTGAAAATTTTTTGATTTTTTATCTTTTTGTTTTTGTTTCACATTCTTCTTTACAGGTTTTTGCGTTGAGCATTCACCTTTCTCAGTAGAATGTAAAACAATATTTTTAAACATTTCATTTAATGTCAAAAATGTTTTTCTTTTTTCTTCTTTTTCTTTTTCATCATCAGATTTATCATCACAATCTTCAATTTTGACTTTGTCAAAATTTGTGACATTGTCACTTATTGGAACTGAATTGATCGGTTTTGGACAAACATATGATGCAGAAGTCACAAAACTTTTCAATTTATTCTCTAAATTTTTGATTTTCTTTCTATCACATTCAGCTTCTTTTTCAAGTCGAATAATCGTCTGACGATGAGAATTTATTACCTTTTGCTTTTCAATATTGTTCTTGCTAAAAACAGATCTCCCATCTTCAAGAATCTTTATTTGACTTTGAAAATCTTTTTCAATTTTTAATTTTTCATTTTCAAAACTTTTGATTTTATCTTCAAAAACAGAATTTTCATTTTCCAAAACTTTTATTCTATTTTCAAAAACTGTTTCTCTATCTTTTAAAGCCTTATTTTCTAATTTTGCCCAAAACACTTTTTCATGTTCTAAAGTATTTAGCTTATTCTCAAAATCTTTTTCAATTTCCAATTTTTCATTTTCAAAACCTTTTTCTTTTTCTTTCAAAACCTTGTTTTCTAATGTCAAACTGTTCAAGTCATTTAACAGTTTAACATTCTCATATTTCTGCTTTTTGATTTCCAATGTCAAACTCTCCACATCTTTTAAGAGTTTGACATTTTCAGCTTCGAATTTTTCGCATTTTGAGCACACAACTTCACATTTTGAAGTTTCATCTTTTTCTTTCTCTTCTCCACTTCCCCACCATTTTCTCTGCCAACCCTCTTCTTCTTCTTCAGTATATTGCTTGATGAACATATCCATTATAATATCATTTGGATCAACTGCAATGTTTCCATCTTGATCAATATAACATTGTCTAGTAGCATTCCATCTCTTTGCTTGTTTAGCTTCTTTGATTATACGATTGATTCTGATCAACTTGGTTTGAGCTTTCATCTTTCTGTTGATATACTTCTCTTCTTCATTTCTGTTATCTTTAAAAGGAACAGGTTCTGATTTTGCCATGATTTTATATCCTTGAATTACCTGCAAGCAAACAAACACTCAGTTCGTAACAGTGTGCGTTGATGAAATCAATCTAAGACCCGTGTCGAAGATTTTGGACTTTTTCAATGTAGTTCGGGTGAATTATTTGACCGGATTACTTTCTCGTTTGATGGCACAAAAATACAAAATTGTTTGACTAATCGGATAGACTTCAACGATGAGCTTTGAACTTCACAAAAAATCACGTGTAAACCGTCAAAACTAATGCAATTGCAGAATTAATGGTTGACAAAGTGTATTAACACAAATCTTCATTGGACCGTTCAATTAAGGCACATGCTCATGCTATATGACAGATATCATTTAATGATTTTTTATTCAAATAGATTGAACTTATCAACAATGTGGCCGACAACTTTGATAACTTTCAAATTCTTATAGGACCTTTGCTTTAGAGATCAGTTTGAAGTTAGATTTGATTAGGCCGAGATATAAGAATCACATGGGACGATAAAGTTGACTGACAATGTTGACTAAATGACAGACACGGATTGTTATCCATACGGATGGTGATACGGATGATGTTATCCGCACGGGTGGTGATACGCACGGGTGGGGAAGTTATCCGCGCGGGTGGTGATACGCACGGGTGGGGATGTTATCCGCGCGGGTGGTGATACGCACGGGTGGGGATGTTATCCGCGCGGACAAGTTGTCCGTGCGTATGGCAAGTCAACAAGTCAACACGGATGGCTAAAAGTAATCCGTGCGTATGATGCTATACGTGCGTATGACTTGTACGTACGGGTGACACAACTCTTTGTTTCAATTGGACCTCTTCAAGTTATAACCACGTGATCACATGCTCACCGAATTCAGAATGGTCACGTGATTTGCTGATAATCAATCAATATCCGACAAGTCCTGAAATCTTATCACAATCACATGCAATTTTATAAATTCACATGTTCATCACCGAAGTCATTAAATGATTCACTCAAATCGAATTTTTGCTGAAGGATCACGTGATTTACCGAAACTTCACATGCTCACCGCTTGAATTAATCACTCATTTGGAAACACGTGACAAGCTTAAGTGAATTATTGTGACACGGATTAAGAGGTCAACTTCGGTCAACCCGGATAAGTTGTGTGCACGAAGATGCTATCCGTGCGTACAAGTGTTCATGCGGATAGGTCAACGAAGGTCAAAGCGGATTGGTTATCCGTGCGTGCGACTTATCCGCACGTAGAAGTCATCCGTGCGTGTGACATCAAGAACAACAGCAACAGTTTACGACTTTTACGAACTTTCGAACCACAAAATTCTCGATTTCTCCTAAATGGCTTTGAATTTCGAACTGAAAATTTGTATGATTATAGATCAGGTACTTTCGCTTATCATATCCAAAATTCAGCAATTTTCGACCGTAAAAACCTGTTCAAATTGACAAAAATCAGATAAGAACGTGAAGAAGAAGAAAAATATGAAAAATTTGACAAATCTGGATGATTTAGGCTCTGAATCTGATCAAATCTTGAACGAAATCGTGCGTTTGATCCTCGCAACCGAGCTCCTGCTCTGATACCAATTGTAGGTCCGGATTCGTCTCCGATTCGATTGCGTAACGAACGTTCGACGTGCGGAATCCGCGAACGTGCGTGATCGAACACACAAGAACGTACAATTTTAACGTGATTCTATTGAAAAGATATCGTGTACAATGCCGAGAATCACACGAGAGAACTTTCTCTCTCTAGACTTTCTCTCTCTAAGATTATCTCTCTAAACCACCAAAATGAGCAAAAGTCTTAAATCTAACACTATAACTTCCTATTTATAGGCACAAGGTTATAAGGGATTTCCCCTTATTTACAAGATTGCCACCTTGCCCTTTTAGCTACATCATGTAACACAAAGTCTAGATCTCTTCTATTTCTGCTACGGTTAAGATTGACGGAGGCGATAGACATACTGCACTAACAAGAAGGCCGATGGAACCCTCAGTGCCGTTGAAGGGAAGAAGCTTGCAATCCATGAAGGTTTTGAAAGTACAAACACGTGGTTGCGCAGGTGCTTGCTGACCTGTTGTGAGAAGCAAAGCGAATAGGCTTAGAGGTGAAAAGACGATGCGGGGGTAGGATCTAAACATCCTAAAATAACGAGTTTACCTCCAGGGTGAGCTGCGAAAGCTGCAGCCACCGTGTTGAGCAAGTTAGTGAATTGAGCCTGAGTCATGTTAACGTTTCCACTTCCGCGTCCGCTCATTTTCTTCACACCCAGAGAACACGTTATGAGTGTGATGTAGCAATGTAGCGAGAATGAGATAGAAGTGGGGTGTATCTATCTAACTAGGCACACTAGTACGTATAGTGGAGCATAAAGCATAAGGTAGACAAACAGGTAAACACAAGTCCGAGCTATGGGGTCTAGTGCGTTGAGTCTTGCCCTTGGAGTGTAGTGTCGTCACGAGTCACGGGTTATAGTCTGGTTTTTCTCAAAAAGACTTTCTTTTTAAAACCGAGTTCACTATAACCAATGGCTCTGATACCAATCTGTCACACCCCCATAACCCACATGCGGAATACCACCGCATGAAGGCGTGACTAACCAGGATCCAGCCACCAATTATACTGAGCATTGGTTAATAGTAAAAATGTTCACCAGCCACAATAGTTAGCAAACATCATAGTTTAAAGTTTTAAAAGTTTAAGTTCAAATAACAGTTTAAGTAAGCCGCGGAAGCATAAACCAAACAGTTTCAAAACAAAGTTCATAGTTCAAGATTATTTAGAACCCAATACATGGGTTAGACGACCACTACACATCCCCAAGCTGCAAGCTCCTGAGTCACTGTGTACCTGCAAAGCATGCAGTAGGGTATCAACAAAAATGTTGGCGAGTCCACGAGTTGTCCAGTTTTTAATTACCAAAAACTTGTTTCACCAGTTAATTTTATCCGTTTATACATGCCATGGGGAGCTACCCCATAAGTAAGCTACTAAACTGTTTTACAATACCGAATACTTACTTAACTGTACATTTCCGCAGTGCCCCGTTTGTTAATGTTCTATCATCATTGACGGTTTTCCTGAGTACATTAGTTCACTCCCGTTCCCAGTAACAAGGGTCGGTGTGAGGCTGGTTAGACCTAAATAGCGCTATTAACTAATAACCCGTTCGCCAGGCCCTGGCGACTAATTGGTATTAAATGGTAGGGACTTGAGTGATAGAGTTTCGTTTAGTGTTGCTCGTTGCATTCCGTATAAACAGTAATTAACTAAGAGTCCCATTTAAGGGGAAGAAAGTAGGTTTGTATCCCTTACGAAGGGATAGAGTTGTTTAAGTTTCCGTTTCCCAAAACCACCGGGAACGCATGCTTTAATAGTTGTGAACTCACCTTGGGTTGCTCGGAAATTTAGTTTACTTGGTTAAGTATGCTGGTCACCACGTCCTAATATGGTTACACGTATCTAACACATAGCGTGCATAAAATACATATATATATATATATATATCCTCTAAGTTGTTGGGCCTGTCCAAGTTCTTAAACAGTAACAGTTAACACACAGTCCACTTAAACAGTAACGAGCACGAATAATCCATACACTCCGGCCCAATAACAAAGACAAGCAGCCCAGTCGAGACAAGGTGGTCTCGACTCGAGAACACGCGGTCTCGAGTCGCAACCGGGAGGTCTCGAGTCGTGGACTTCTGGTCTCGAGTAGTGCAGATACGAGTCGCAACCTCAGAGGTCTCGAGTCCCGTCTCGAGTCGAGACCATGATGATTTTGAGTCCCTGAAGTCTGTTTTGAGTGGTTTGGTCGAGATCTCGAGTCGCAATCAACGCGGTCTCGAGTTGAACTCAATGGTTTCTAGTCGAGACCAAGGGTTTCGACTCCAACACCTGCTGTTTCTAGAATGTTGCACAAATCATACTATCCAATAGAATTTCCATTTCATGATCCTATGTACTATCCAATGATAATGCACAAACATGTTTCTTTGTCTAACAATTAACCAAAATGGATCAAACAACAAGTTTTTCAAATATTCAAGGCACCTTCAACTCATATCCATGTTGTTCATCATACATTCAAATTATTCATCATGCATAATCATTCAAACTGACCCAAAACATGTTATCCTAGATCTATACTTGCAACTTTGGAAGCATTTTCAGCAATTATTTACCATCACTAATTCATAAATCATGTTTGCCTCATATAACACCCTAGTCATGTATCAAACCTTATTAACAACTTTAACACATCACTTTTATTATCATACTTCTACCAAACCGTTCACATATCATCATGAAGGAACCTTTTCATCACTTAAATTAAGCAAAACATAATACTCATATCATCAAGCAAACACCTTCATCATAGATAAACAACAATTTTTCCATGTATTTTGTCAATAGAAACTAAAAGAAACACTAACCGGCTGGATACTCTAAGTGTGAGAGTATAAAGGGTTGATGGGTGAACTTCCGAATGATTCCAAGCTTGAGCTGAGAGTTCTAGTGTTGTCACCGGTTTGGTCCGAGAGAAAGGAGAGGAGGGGTGATGCTTGATTGTTAGGGTTTAAGGTTTTCTAGAGAGAGAGAGAGGGAGAGAGGATGAAGTGAGAGAGAGTGTAAAGGAGAGTGTGTGAGGGTTTTAGGTTTATATGTAGAAGGTGATGCACCCTAAGTGGGTTTCCGAGTGGGCTAAGGGAGGTTGCGGCCCATCCGACCCATCTGTCACTGTTTACTCGAGACCGAGTGGTCTCGAGTCGGGTCCTTGTGTTGTTGGGCTGGGTAGGTAGGTTGGCAGCCCATAGTGTACAAGGGAGGGGTCTCGGCTCGGCTCACTAATATACATACTACATATACATCACTATACATTATACGTACACATTATCGACACATAGCACATTAAGATAAATCACAAACTTTCATATAATAATATGTACACGCAATACTGGAACAAGAAGGTCGCTCGGGAAAGTCCAGAGTGTCACAGAGACCTTTAACAACACTTTGTCTCCCACCTCGAATTCTACTGGTTTTCTTTTCAAATCAGCGTAGCTCTTTTGTCGATCTCGAGCCGCCTTAATGCGCTCTCGGATCTACGCAATCTTGTCGGTTGTCTCTTGTACAAGTTGAGGACCAACCATACGTTTATCTCCAGCATCTGCCCAACATAAGGGAGATTGGCACTTGCGGCCATACAGAGCTTCGAACGGTGCGGCTTTTATGCTCGTATGATAGCTGTTATTGTAGGAAAACTCAACCAGAGGTAGGTGAGTATCCCAGCTGCCGCCCAGATCCATGACACATGCGCGAAGCATATCTTCTAACGTCTGTATAGTCCGTTCGCTCTGGTCGTCTGTTTGTGGATGGAAGGCCGTGCTTAGATCTAATTGGGATCCAAAGGCTTCCTGAAAGGATTGCCAGATTCTTGAGACAAATCGTCCATCTCTGTCTGAAATAATCAAGATCGGCACTCCATGACGTGCCACGATTTCCTTTAAGTATATCTCAGCAAGCTTTCCAGTGCTGTCTTTTTCTCGGATCGGTAGGAAGTGTGCAGACTTCGTTAATCGATCGACTATTACCCATATCATGTCGTGCCCTCTCGGGGTCCTGGGTAATTTTGTTATGAAGTCCATCGAGATTTGTTCCCACTTCCACTGGGGAATCTCTGGTTATTGTAGGAGGCCGGACAGTTTCTGATATTCAGCCTTAACCTTAGCACAGGTTAGGCATTTTCCAACATAGACAGTAACGTCGCTTTTGAGTCTCGGCCACCAATAGTACTCTTTCAAGTCTTGATACATCTTGTCCGATCCTGGGTGGATCGAGTATCTCGATTTATGCGCTTCGTCAAGGATGACTTCTCGTATGCCACCATAGAGCGGAACCCAAATACGCTTCTTGAAGTATAAGGCTCCCTCTTCATTTGGCACCATGTATTTTAACATAACCTGGAGGTATTCAGCTTTACGGTTTTCTCCTTTAAGAGCTTCTTGTTGTGCATCACGAATGCGTGTAGTGAGGTTCGTTCGAATGGTCATTTCCAATGCTCGAACCCTTAGGGTCTTAACCCTTTCTTTTCGGCTTAAAGCGTCTGCTACAACATTTGCCTTTCCAGGGTGGTACTTGATCTCACAGTCGTAATCATTTAGCAGCTCGACCCATCGCCACTGGCGCATATTCAATTCCTTCTGATCAAATATGTGTTGTAAGCTTTTGTGATCTGTGAAAATTGTACATCGAGTACCATATAAATAATGTCGCCAGATCTTCAAGGCGAAAACCACCGCTCCCAGCTCCAGGTCGTGAGTGGTGTAGTTTCTTTCATGTACCTTCAGTTGTCTCGAAGCGTATGCGATGACTTTCTGGCGTTGCATGAGCACGCAACCCAAGCCTTGTCGTGAAGCGTCACAGTATACCACGAAGTCTTCCGTGCCTTCGGGTAATGATAGTATTGGTGCATCGCATAGCTTGTTTTTAAGTAGCTGAAAGGCTTCTTCTTGTTTGTAACCCCAGTCGTATTTCTTGTCTTTTTTAGTAAGGGTCATCAATGGTTGGGCTATCTTTGAGAAATTCTTAATGAATCGCCGATAATAGCCCGCTAGGCCCAAAAATTGTCGAACTTCAGTTGGGGTTTTGGGAGCTTCCCAATTCTTTATTTCTTCGATCTTGGATGGGTCCACATGAATGCCCTTTTCGTTCACAACGTGACCCAGAAATTGTACTTCGCGAATCCAGGATTCGTACTTCGAGAACTTCGCATAAAGTTTATCTTTCTTCAGTAGTTCCAAGATGGTTCTGAGATGTTGCTCGTGCTCTTCTTTCGTTTGCGAGTAAATCGAGATATCATCGATAAATACAATCACGAATTTATCGAGATATGGTTTGCATACACGGTTCATCAGATCCATAAAGACCGCTGGTGCATTCGTCAGCCCAAATGGCATCACAAGAAATTCGTAATGCCCATATCGCGTTCTGAAAGCAGTCTTTGGCACGCTTTCTTCTTGGATTCTTAGCTGATGGTATCCAGATCGAAGGTCGATCTTGGAATAGTAGCTTGATCCTTGCAATTGATCAAATAAGTCATCAATCCTCGGTAGTGGATACCGATTCTTGATCGTGAGCTTGTTCAGTTCTCTGTAATCGATACACATCTGCAGAGTTCCATCCTTTTTCTCTACGAACAATACTGGAGCTCCCCAAGGCGAGAAGCTTTGCCTTATAAATCCTTTATCCAACAACTCTTGGAGTTGTGTAGATAATTCTTGCATTTCGGATGGCGCAAGTCGATAGGGCGCCTTGGCTACAGGAGCGGCTCCTGGAACCAAGTCTATACGGAATTCGACTTGTCGTTGCGGAGGTAGTCCTGGCAGGTCTTCGGGAAAAACATCAGGGAATTCCTTTACCACAGGAATGTCTTCGAGTTTCGGCTCCTCAGCCTTCTTGTCTACTACGTGTGCTAGGAAGGCAACATATCCTTTCCTTAAGCACTTCTGTACCTTCATACAACTGATGATTCGAAGAGGTGCGTCTCGTTTTTCTCCATGCACGATGAGAGTTTCATCATTCGCCAAAGGGATGCGAACGATTTTCTCGTGACAAATAACCTCAGCTTTATTCTTGGACAACCAGTCCATTCCGACTACTACATCGAAGCTACCCAATTGAATAGGTAAGAGGTCGATGTTAAATCTTCGTTTACCAAGTTCTAGTGTGCAGCCTCTAACGACTTCGCCCGATTCAACAAGTTTACCATTGGGTAGTTCTATGGAATAAGGAATTTCTAATCTACTAGATTCTATTCCAAGTATGCGTTTAAATTCCACAGACATGAAGCTATAATCGGCGCCAGTGTCAAATAATATGGATGCAAAGTGATTGTTAATGAGAAACGTACCGGTGACCACGTTAGGGTCCTCGCGTGTATCCTTTGCTCCAATCACAAATGCTCGAGCCTGAACATTGTTTCCCTCTGGGTAGTCCTTCATGAAATTATCATTGCTTCCACATCTAAAACATCCTTGGTTCCGCCCCTTCCCGTTACCATTCTTGTTACCAGCACCATTTCCATTCCGGTTCTTACCTTTTCCCCAACAGTCTTCTGTTTGATGACCCAACCTACCACATTTGTCGCACCTTGGAATACGACAAGCTCCTTCATGATGATGCTTACATTTTTGGCATTTAGGCATGGTGCCTTGGTAACCTTTGGTTGCAAGGGTTTTCGCCTCCTGAGGCGGGTTAGCGTCACGCTTCTTGTTGAAACCCTTGTTGTTGTGAGTTGCTTGATTCAAACTTGTATGCTTTCTCTTTTTGTCACCGGACGACTCAGCATGCGTCTCGGTCTTTTCTGTTGGGTTCAGTGATAATTTCTTCATACGAACACAATCTTCAGTAAGGCTGACAGCCAGAGTTACAGCCTCGGTGATTGTTTGTGGTTTGGCCGACGTTACCATGCCACGAAACTCTGGGACAAGTCCCCAAATGTAGCGTTCAACGCGCTTGAATTCGGGAGTCACCATGTAGGGAAGCACTCTAGACAGATCGTGAAACCTTCGAGTATAACCATTAATGTCAGCACCTTCCATAGTCAAGTGCCAGAACTTCGTTTCCAGTCTCTGGAGTTCAGCACGAGAGCAATACATCTCTCTCATTCTTTCCTTCAGTTCGTCCCAAGTTAGGCCATATGCGGCATCATCGCCCAAGGTTTGGACTTGCAAGTTCCACCAAGTCAGAGCTTCATCGACAAACAGCCCAGTAGCAAAGGTGACTTACTGATCTGCGGTACACTTGCTCATGCGGATAGTAGCTTCAGTCTTCTCCGTTCAGCGTACAAAGGCTACTGCACCTCCTGTGACGTCATAGTTCATCGGCTTGCAGTCGAGGAACTGCTTGAAAGTGCAGCCTGGAATTGATTCAACCAATTCACATGTGAGCAATCGAAGAAATAATGAAACAAAGACCGTTCATAAATTTCTCCATGCTTAACACATTGTCTCAAGGTTACCTTGAGCAGCGTATCCTCCAGACGATTCTCCATGCCCGTTACGTCTAGCATAGCTTGGTCCTCCACTGTCTTGAGTACGGTTCGCCTCGTACTGGGCGATAGCAGCGGAGATCCTTTCTTCCAGTAGAGCGTTCAGCTCTTCAGTAGTTCTTGGCACTGGGGGAGGAGGAGGTTGATCATCATTGCGAGCATTCACAGCTTTCCTGGGTGCCATGTTCTGACAGAACATAACACAACAGGGTTTAGTATTTGCTTGATATCGTCATACTAGACAGTAGTAGTATATATATTCACAGGTATATACCACATAAGTGACATCAAACAATTATTACTCTAGCAGAGTACTTAGTAGGCTTGCACTGAGGGAATCTATACGTGACAAAACTTGCTGTGGGTTCTGTGCACTGAATTCCATAATTATGAATGCATCCATAATTATGTAACTCCTTGCATAGTCCGCACAGTTCGTTTCATCCTCGTATTTCTTCCTTCAGATGGGTCATCGCTTTCAAATAAAGTCACGTATACTTGTGACCTTCTACTTCTAGTATATGCTAATTATCACACATAATTGCAAGTAATTTCTAGTCAACGATAGGTGCTACTCAAGTGCACTCTAAGTCTCGTAGTGTCTTTTCTAGACTCATGTAGACAGTTTCAGGGAGTGGATGTCGCGGGACGCTTTATGCAATGAAAACTCTTTGAAAAAAAAATTGTTTTCGTGAAAGGATCCTAGAGATTGTAGACTAGACTCGAGAAGGAATCCTGGTTCACTACAATCGCAACTCTGATACCAATCTGTCACACCCCTTTCTGCGGCGGAAGCACGAGGTGTGATCATGAAAGGTTCTCATTGCATACGAAGAGTAAACATACTACATGCTCGAAAGTAACTTCAAAACATTACATTACTAAAAACATAAGTCAGTGTTTACAATCACGAGATAGCATATTGTTTTAAAAGTTACAACTTTATTTAATGATAAACATAGCGACATCCACGAGCATGAGTAAGACCACGCGCACATCCATCCTAGTTACCTGAAATACATGTGAGTTCTGGAAAAACGTCAACATAATGTTGGTGTGAATTCATGCAGTTTTTGTATTTCACGTTTGTATACTTTGTATGAAAACATAGTTTGTGTCACGTAAAATCAAGTTTTCATATATAAATCAAGTATTCATGTGTACACCACGTACCCATGTATAATTCAAGTTTTTCTTGAGTACCCCACGTACTCAAATATAATTCCCATTTTCTTGAGTACCCCACGTACTCAAGTATAATTCAAGTTGTCTTGAGTACCCCACGTACTTCAAGTATAAATCAAGTTTTAGTATGGTATGAATTTTATGTAAATAAAGTATTCCTGTAAGTATCAGGATTGTTAATGGGTTGCAAGGCCATTAACATGTGACACGACATAGGAAGTCACCAAACCTTAGGCATTTTTCTAGTTGGCATATTCTGAGACACAAAAGCACTACTCGATACTCGCCCTCACCGAGAGTGTGGCTGCCCGGCACCCGTTAGATCTACCCTTTTGTTCTGCGGTCTAGGTATATAGTTGATTAATGGTGCTTATGTACCCTATTCGTGACACGATTTCTCGTATCATTTCTCATATCACATCATACTTGGTTCTCGTCCTCACCAAGTGTGTTTCTTGTTATCATACCATTTATAAACATTGTAAAAATTGTAACATGTATTTCACCCCCGAAGTTATAAAACTGAAAACAGTTAAAAGAAAAGGGGGAGCATGAACTCACAACTTTGTGTTCCTTGCGTCGTAAACTTCACCAGATTTGCTTAAATAACGTCGTGACCTATACGCGTTTTCTTGACGTTAGTCACTAGACTTGCGTCGCACAAGTACAGTCACTCTCTTTTGTATTTGTATTGTTGTGTTAAAAATATTTTATATTTTTAACTAAGTATCTTACTTATATTATTTTCTCAAAAATTAATATAAGTATCTCGTGTTTTGCACTTTGCACCCGAATTATGTATCTTGTATGTTGTATGTGTATTTTTGTGTTTATACTTCTCATGAGTATTTAGTGTATTTTTAAGTCTTAATACACTAGCACGTATAACACATACTATATACACTTAGCACAAAAGTTGGTGATCAAATAATATATATTTTTCTCTCAAAAATATACTTACTTAACATAAATTTTAATCTTGAAGAAATCATCATTTCTTATCACCAAAAATTAGGGAAACCTTGGTAATATTTTTAAATACATTTTTAGGGAATAAGTTTCTCAAAAACTTATATTTTTCTAAGTGTCAAAATTTATAAAAATTTTGACAGAGTTTCCCCTAAAAATGGAGGTTTTCCATGTTTTCAAAATATGTGTTTATTTTCTTTTAAAGCATCAACAATATCAACAACACAATCTTTAATTACCAACTTGTCAAAACAAGCATATACCACAAACTTATGAACTTGAAAGTTTGTAAAAATATGTAGTAAATCACTAGCGGATTTAGTAGGTTTTGTTATCTTTAAAAATAAAACTAGTTTCTTAAAAACTTTATTTTTAAAGAACATGAAGTTTCACAACTTCTAGTCAAGATTTACAAAACATTTCTTTGTTAAATTTTTCTTGTTACACAAGTGTTTACACACTTGTTTATTTGCTAAAAATACTTCTAGTTCAAAAAATATCCGGGTTTTAACGAGACTTGCATCTTTCACTTGGTTCTTCCGAAAAACCACTTGTAGATCTTTAGATCTACTAGTTTAGAACCTTATTTTACAAGAAAAATTACATTTACTCAAGTTCAAGTTTCTTGAGTGGAAGGGTTTATCATCTTTTATAATTTTAACACTAACTTACTACTAGTTCATGTTCTTGTACATAATCTAGTATGGTTAGATGATGATCCATCCCACTTCGAGTAACAATCAACATCAAATAATCACAACTAGACAAGTTTCACAAGATTTACACAACTAGTTTCTCTTTATCCAACTTATTCATCATATGATCAAGACTTTATGTCATGTTCTTGTGTGTGTTTGATTTTTAACCATTACATCTACTACTAGCTCGAGGCTAGGGAAGAATCAAGACGTAAACAAGGTGGATAAAAGAAATATAGAGAGGTTCTTGAGTTTCCGAAAGCACCGGGTCTCCTTGTGTGTCACCTTTCACCTTCGTGTATATGTAGAATAGCAAGAACAAAACTTGATGATGATGGTGGTTATGGTTGTGATCTCGGCCGTGAGTTTCAAAGAGAGGGAGAGAGAGCAATTTTTGGTGAAGTGTTTAATGAATGAAAGTGCTTACCCCTCATGCTTACTTATAACCCATCACATACTAAAGTCCATTGTGCAAAGTGTAATCTAGATATTGGACAAGATTAATATAATAATCAACAAATGGGTGGTGTGTCACCACATGGGGGACCGATCGGATTTAGGGGGGGGGGGGTATATGGTTGATTTTCAAATGTATAGTTAAGTGTCTAGTTAGTTTAGTTAGGGATTTAAATAGGTTATTAGTATGTAAAGTAATATAACGGGTGTTAGGGTGTTCGGGGACCCTAACTAGCTCAGAAAAGTCAAAACAATGTATTTGACAAAATTCTTGTGTTCTGGGTAAAGTCCGGTTGTTCGGTTGGATATTAATCCGTTAAAGTGCTAAATTACACTTTTTAGTGTCTATTAAGTATCTTTTTATACCCTTTTCAATTCCCAACACTTCGGGAAGTATTCTGGATAATAAAACAAAATTTATGCATAATATTTATACGTTTAAAAGCTTTTTAGAGCTGAATTTACTAAAATTCTGCACTTAAAGTGCGTTTCGGGTGCTTTTTAGTGCTTATTTTTCTTCCAGAGAGTATATATATTAAACCCTTGTATGTACTCTTGGGTTTTAATGTATTCTTGTTGTTGGACCTACACCTAGGCTCCAATTTTATTGTCTGACTGCTTTCTGCAGTTCTGTTGACACAGAGTGTCTTACCGGTGAGTTTACTTAGTATTACTGACGCAACACTCTCGTTTATGTATAAAGCAATATTTTGTTGTATACAACGTGCATGAATTCACTTGTTTAGTATGTGTTCAGACATTGCTGACAATTAAGCACATAATTGCAGTCATTAACTAATAGTTAAAGTGTACGGAAATTACCGGTTTCGTGCCATTTGTCACATTACGTATGACTAATCAAACACCAAGTAAACTTAATATAAGTTAAAATACTTATTTTTATATCAAAAATATCAGTTTACTTACTGATCTAAAACAGTTTTATAAAAATCCTCCGAAAAGCCGATTTTTAACCGTTTTACTGCATAGTTTTGCATCAAACGTTACCCGAACCATCCCAAATTGAAATGACTTGATATTTTAACATAACCCATGTTATTTACTGAATAAAATAATGGTTATACTCATGATAGTGCAGGTCTCACATAAAGCACATAATTCATGCAAATTTCACATATTTTACCACTTTTTAAGCTATATGTACAACATGCAAAGCTATCAAACCTATGTCAAAGTTTCATGCCATTATAATATACCAAATAATGTTATTTTTAGTGTTTATAATATGATATAAAACATTTTTGTCATATAGCCATTTTTCATCATTTCTTGAGCTTTAAATCAACATGTATTCTCATGTACAAGTGCCTAAAGCACACTATCATAGCATCATCATTTTATATTGATCTAAATGCATCCAATATGCAACTTATTCATGCTTATTTGCTAATGTATTTGAAGAATTATCATATCTTACACAAATCAACAAACACTTGCATTTTAACTATTATCCAAGAACAAGCAGCAACTTAAACAAGTATTTACCAAAGATCAAGCTCAAAACTCATACACCCATATATATATATATATATATATATATGTACGGTCATACACACACATATATATATATATCACAATTTTTATTTGTATCAAGACCCATTTCATTTTAGATTTCAAGTTTGCGAAAATTCCAAGACTCAAGAGAAACTTCAAATCATCAAGAACAACCAAGAATCAAGAGTATGATTTAAACATAAATGTTATACCTTCAAGATTCAAGTAAGTTGTTGGATGAGGTTTTGATGATATGGAGCTTGAAATCACTTGAAATCACCTTGGAAACTCCTTTGGATCTTCACATCAACTTGAAACTAGTTTGGAAAGGGGTTTAATCTTCAAGAACAAGGTTGAAGAATGAAAATGGAAATGGTGGTGAGGGGTTACGGTTATGGAGGGGAGAGAGAGGAGAAGTTTGAGTGTTGTGTGAGTGAGAAATGATCTTTGAACGATTATATAGAAGATATATAAAGGGATATGGAGATCTATGAAGGATTACTTGCATCAACAAGTGTCACACCCCGACCACGTATAGCATACAAGACGTGGCGGAAAACGTCGGGGAGTGTTGTAACAGAATTAATTGTTTCATAACCATGGCATACAAAGTTGTATTTATTTATCAACACAAGAGTTTCATTGTTTTAAACAGGAATCAAAGAGTTTTTAACATAATTAAACATAGCCTATCTTCGTTTTAAATCTCTAAGGCACAGGTCCGCCCTAGTGTCATGATCGTCATCCTACGGAAAAGCTCCTGAAAACACATGTGAAAATAGGTACGTCAGCATAAAAATGCCTGTGAGATACATAGGTTTGTGAAAATAGGATTCATGACTTATGTTTACGAAAATGTTTAGTCATGAACCTTGTAAATTGTTTTGTCTTGTAAATCATTTGAAAAACGATAAGATCAGATGATATGTATAAATAAGATCATAAAGTATGGTTAAATAAATAACCAAGTAAAATGAGTTTGTATACGATAAGTTGTTTTGTAAAACAATGTCTTGTGACAAGTATGTTATTTGTATAAAATGTCATATGTCCAAATTGAAATGATTTAAATAACGCTACAATATGTAATACCATACAAACACTTATATATAGGAAGTACTAGCGGCGTATCCACCATGCTTGTATCATATTACACATGCCTCGTTACTTAAATCACTTAAACAAACCACCAATGTATAAAGTCTATGTTTAAACCAATAGTCAAAAGTCCTTGTATAAGCCACGTCAAATGTTTATAAGTCCAAGAGTAGTCAAGTAATGTATAAAAAATGTTATGTCTTGTAAGTAAAGTATTGTCAAATAGTCCAAATGTAGAAATGTACAAAACAAAGTAATTTGAATATATCAAAAAGTTATGTTTTGTAAAGTAATGCATGTTACATTGATACAAACATTTATGTGGTAAGTTAACGCATACATTCAAGCCTTGAGACAGTCGGACAACCCTTTCAGTCAAGGTTATCAAAAGTAATGTTTTCGGATTCAGTCATTCCTTTCATCCAAACAAACCCGGGATGTCAGGAATGGGATTTGTCAAGTCCTATGATACCAGTACTTACTACCGAGCGGCGTAGCTAATGTTAATGAACGTATAATAGTCTCGTTTGTGCAAACCAAATGTCATAGCAAAAGTGAACATGTTATATGAAAACAATGTACTAAGTATGCTAAGTTAACATACAAAGCAGAAAAGTCATGTAAATCAATGTGCTAGCATGCTATCAGTTAACATACATAGCAGAAATGTAATGTAAAACAATGTACTAAGTATGCACACAATGGACATACATAGCATGAAATGTAATGAAATCATGTACTATAATGTACTAACAAACATAGCATGTATATGATGTGAAAACAGGAAAGCACGAAAGTAACAAGTAGGCACATGTGTTCCACCCCAAAACAGTTTGGAAAATAGTAAAAGAGGGGTTCTATGTACTCACTTGAGATTGCTCAGAAGTCCTAAGATAACTACCAAGCAATTCTAGAGATCTCGGAATATCAAACGGCACCTAATATAGGTAACTACATTAATAAACCGGACCTAAATCGGAAGATCGGATAGAATGAGGGTTCGTAAACCAAATGAGTATGGGAACTCATGTAGTATGGTTTAACAAAGCCTACATACTAAATGAAACCTAACCTAAGTGCTTGTGACCCATTACGACCCGTTTAGGTAGCTTATGCTACTTTAACGCGTCGTTCGCGTGAAACGCGTTCGGACCGCCTAACTAGTCCTATGACAAGTAATATATGCCTTAACATGTCTAATATGGTTGTCAAATCAGTTTAGATGTCAAAAGTTATGTTACATATGTTTAAAATGAATTTTGGCATCATAGGGGTATTTTGGTAATTTACCTAAGGCATATAAACTACCTATCAAACAACTACTTAAACGAAGCGACCATAAGGTATAACCTCATAAGGTTATTCCCTATATACTATGGTCACCTAATGTGCTTGGTCGGATCCTAATGATCGACCAAACGGGTCGGGTTCGAAAGTATAAGCGATTGTTTAGATCGCTTACCTTACGACCCTATATAAGCACTAAACTAAAAGTGACGAGCTAAGCATGCTAAAACATGCTTAACTAAGTTTAGAAAACAGGTTTGGTATCAAAACAAACGGTTTTGATACCCTTAAGTAGTTTGGTTACAAAATACGCAAGAATACGTATTCTGACCGAAACTACGGCTCGTCACTGAGCCTAGATAACGTGGTAATCTGTAGGTATAGTCACTAGGGACTATAACCATCGTGATCACGGTCACGTTATGAAGTTCAAACGAACTTCGCATCGACCATAAACTGGTCAATGCAGAAAGTCAAACAAAGTTTGACTTTCGGACTCGAAAAGCAATAAAAGAACGAAGGAACACTTACGAAGGGTCTCCGAATGCTAATCTAGATCAAAATAGCTCAGGTATGAAACAAAGGTTTCAACTTAGAGCACAAATGATCAGATTCTTGTGAGAAATGTGTGCAAATGTGATGGGTATTTATAGATTTCGGGTAACCGTTAAGATCGTTTCTTGAATAACGTGATTTAATCTAGTGCGTACATTTGTCAAAATGTTATGGTAACTGAAAATGGCCTATTATGAGCTGAAAGGGCAAGTTTAGAATGTGTGGATGAGGTTTAATCAGCTGAAATCTGCTGACTGTTTAATCTAATCTGATCTGTAGACCCCTTGCGCATCGTAGCCATGGGAGTGCTACGGTGCGCAAGCATACAACTTTGGCAGATTTACATATTTGGTCCCTGTTGTGTAATAAGCTCATTTCTGACACGTTTAAGGCCCGTTAACCCCATTTCAAAGCTCTAAAATGAAGTTAAAGTATAGGGAACTTAAAATGTGCCCAAAAATATCTCGGATGTCGGTTCGTTTGGTCGTACGAACGCGATGTTCGCTTAATTACGACGGAATGCGCACAAGCGCGTAAAACGATCCAAATGACGCAACGAACGAATTTTTCTCATGCCAAAAACTAAAATAAAATATTATAGTGCTTACATAAATTTTTGGATGTCCGGATGTATTCAGAACGTGAGTTATGCGCAAAAGTGCAAACTTGTGCACTTTTTGACACTTTTAGTCCCTGAATGACCCAAAAGTTTATTTTAGCGCACCGAACCCCTTAAAGCCTATTTCTAAGCTATGTAAAGGATATTTAAGGTGTGTTTAACTTATGGTCATGTTCCAGAATGTTCGTTACAGTTCAAATTGGCATACTTTCGTAGTTTGTCAAGTTTAGTCCCTGTAAGCGAATTAACTTGTTTTTGCCATACCAAAGCCTTCAAAACTTATTTCTAAGTTATGTACAGGTTATTTAAGGTATGTTGAGTATATGTTGATGTTCCGGAGTATTTTTCGCATTAAACTGATTACGTTTACGCATCAGTTTGCGTATAACTCTCCAGAAAGCGATATAGAGTTTGAAATTACACAAAAGTCGAAACATGAAAAATGTAAAACACAACCAAACAAACATTGGGATCAAATAACATTGTTTTATTGATAATATAATTGTTCACAATGATTACAAGCACGGATGTTACAGTCTCCCCTACTTGTGGAAATTTCGTCCCGAAATTTATTTAGAGGAAACTCGTGGGAAAAGATGCGGATATTTTGCCTTCATTTGATCTTCGCGTTCCCAAGTAAACTCGGGTCCACGTTTAGCTTCCCATCGAACTTTACCAAAGGAATGCGCTTGCGTTTAAGCCACTTGACTTCACGTTCCATGATTTCCACTGGTTTCTCAACAAATTTCAGTGTTTTGCCAACACGAATTTCGTCAAGCGGTATGTGGAGGTTCTCATCAGCTAAACACCTCTTGAGATTGGACACGTGAAAAGTTGGATGAACATTTCCAAGTTCAGGAGGTAACTCAAGTCTGTAGGCTACCTTTCCGATTCTTTCGACGATCTTGAATGGTCCAACGTATCTAGGTGCAAGTTTTCCTTTCTTTCCAAATCTGATCACACCTTTCCAAGGTGAGACCTTAAGTAATACTCGATCACCGACTTGAAATTCCAAGGCCTTGCGTTTTGGGTCCGTGTAACTCTTTTGACGGCTTCTAGCTGTCTGAAGGTTATCACGAACTTTCTTGATCTTGTCAGTAGTTTCTAAAATGAGGGCAGGTCCAGTAAGTTGAGCCTCGCCGATCTCATTCCAGCAGACTGGTGAACAACACTTTCGGCCATAGAGAGCCTCGAAAGGAGCCATTTTGATGCTGGTGTGATAACTGTTGTTGTAGGAGAATTCAATTAACTTAAGATGTGAATCCCAACTACCACCAAAATCGATCACACAAGCTCTAAGCATATCCTCCAGAGTCTGGATTGTTCTTTCAGATTGACCATCCGTTTGCGGATGATAAGCTGTGCTCAGATTAAGTTGGGTCCCCATAGCAGATTGCATGGTTCTCCAAAAATGAGAAGTGAAACGAGCATCTCTGTCAGAAATGATGTTCAAAGGAACACCATGTCGAGCTACAATTTCATCCACATAGATTTGAGCAAGTCTGTCAGCAGGAAAATCCTCACGGATTGGCAAGAAATGCGCTGACTTAGTAAGACGATCAACAACTACCCAGATGGCATCATGACCTTTCTTTGTGCGCGGAAGTTTAGTAACAAGATCCATAGTAATGTTTTCCCATTTCCAAACTGGGATCTCTGGTTGCTCCAATAAACCAGAAGGACGCTGATGTTCAGCCTTAACCTTAAGACAAGTAAGGCATTTTGATACGTATAAGGCAATGTCTTTCTTCATACCAGGCCACCAATAATGAATACGAAGATCCTTATACATCTTATCTGAGCCCGGATGAATAGAATAACGAGACTTATGGGCTTCATCCATAAGCAAGGTACGAAGATCATCCTGGCTTGGGACCCACAAACGGTCCATGAAGTAATACGATCAATTGTCCTTCAGTTCCAGATCAGGTGTTATGTGATAAGGAAATTCCTTATCCATCAAACCTTGTGAAACACAAGATTGTTGCGCCTGAGAAATGCGTGTTTGGATATCGGATCGAGCTTGAATAACAGATTGAATGCGTACACAATGAAGCTTAGTACGTTCCTTACGACTCAATGCATCGGCTACGACATTCGCCTTACCAGGATGGTAGCGAATTTCGCAGTCATAGTCGTTTAAAAGCTCAACCCAACGTCGTTGCCTCATGTTGAGTTCTTTCTGGTTGAAGATATGCTGAAGACTTTTGTGGTCCGTGAAAACCACACATTTTGTACCGTACAAATAGTGTCTCCAGATCTTTAGAGCGAAAACAACTGCACCCAACTCAAGATCATGAGTGGTGTAGTTCTTCTCATGTATCTTCAACTGCCTCGATGCATATGCTATGACTTTGTTCCTTTGCATTAGAACACAGCCAAGACCCAATTTTGATGCATCACAATACACGACAAAATCATCATCACCCTCAGGCAATGATAGAACAGGCGCGTTGCAAAGCTTCCGCTTCAAGTGTTGAAAAGCTTCCTCTTGTTTAAATCCCCAATCAAAGGGTTTGTTCTTTTGAGTTAGAGCAGTTAGAGGAACTGCAATCTTTGAGAAGTTCTCAATGAAGCGGCGGTAATAACCCGCTAGACCAAGAAAAGAACGAACTTCAGTGGGAGTAGTAGGCGTATCCCAATCCTTAATCGCACTGACCTTGGAGGGATCTACATGGATACCTTGTTCGTTGATGATATGCCCCAAAAATTGAACTTCTTTAAGCCAGAATTCACACTTGGAGAATTTGGCAAACAGTTGCTCTTTCTTTAGGAGTTCCAAAGTAAGACGAAGATGTTGCTCGTGATCAGCTCGCGTCTTAGAATAAATCAAGATGTCGTCAATAAAAACAATGACGAACTGATCCAAATAAGGTTTGCAGACCCTATTCATTAAGTCCATGAAAACAGCAGGAGCATTAGTCAAACCGAATGGCATGACTGTGAATTCATAATGCCCATAACGAGTTCGGAACGCTGTCTTGGGAATGTCTTCTTCATGCACCCGAAGTTAATGATATCCGGAACGTAGATCAATCTTCGAAAAATAAGAAGCGCCCTGTAACTGATCAAAGAGATCGTCTATGCGCGGTAGGGGATATCGATTCTTGATGGTAAGCTTGTTAAGCTCACGATAATCGATACACATCCTAAAAGATCCATCCTTCTTCTTGACAAAAAGAACGGGAGCACCCCAAGGTGAAAATCTAGGACGGATAAAACCTTTGTCAGAGAGCTCCTGAAGCTGCTTAGACAACTCTTGCATCTCAGATGGTGCAAGACGATATGGGGCTCTGGCAATGGGATTTGCACCAGGTACGAGATCAATACGGAACTCGACTTGGCGTGCTGGAGGTAGACCAGGTAACTCTTCAGGGAAAACTTCAGAATAATCCCGAACGACAGGAATATCTGAAATAGACTTACCCTTGCCTTTATCTGCTATAACATGTGCTAAGAAAGCCACATAGTTCTTCCGTAGATACTTCCGAGCCTTAAAACAAGACATGAGTTTGAGACCACCGACAGGTTTCTCACCTTGAACCTGTAGGATCTTGCCTGTCGAAAGCGGCACACGAACAATCTTCTCAGAACAAACTATCTCTGCGCGATGCTTAGATAACCAATCCATACCCACTATGACGTCGAAGCTTCCAAGTTGCATAGGCGTGAGGTCGATTGGAAGAAGATGATCGTTAAGATTCAACCGGCAGTTGTGAAGAACAGAATCAAGAACAATGGGTTCACCACTAGCAACTTCTACTGTCAAAGGTTTACCTAGTTTTGTTCTAGACACGCGAAGTAATGGCTTAAAAGACAATGACACAAAACTCTTGTCGGCACCCGAATCAAAAAGAACAGATGCAGGCTGATTATTAATAAAGAACGTACCGTTCACCACATTATCGTCCGCCTGCGCCTCTTGGGCATTCAAGTTAAAAGCTCACCCTCGAGCCTGAGCCTGATTTTGGTTCTGATTCTAATTTTGGTTGGCTAACCTTGGGCACCGGTTCCTGTAGTGGGTCAGATCCCCACAATTGTAGCACGGACCAGGAGGAAAATGAGGTCGTGCAGCTTGGCCTTGTTGCTGAGCAAGAGGCTGAGCAACTTGTTGAGCTTGGTTCTGAACTGCCTGGTTCTGGTTAACAGGAATGCGGCAGGTGGCAGCAAGATGACCAGGTCTTCCGCAGTTAGTGCACTGACGACACTGGAGGTGTGGTTGATGATGGCCGTTACACCTGTTGCACAAAGGTGCATTGCCAAGATAAGGCTTCTTGGCTAGTGGTTGCGCAGGCTGATTGGGTGCAGCTTGAGCCTGTGCAGTAACAACATAGTTTTGGGAAGCCTTCCGCTTCCTAGACCCTCCAGAATTCTTTCCCTTCTTGTTTTGCCCTTTCTTGCTATCTTCCTTATCAGCCATCTGCTTCTTACCCTTATCACCCTTTTTGTGCAGCTTCCCCTTTCGAATCTGTGACTCAGTCAATGTCGCTGATAACTCGATCTCCTGACGGAGTGTGGTAGGGTTGCTACCAGTAATAATGTCTTGTACCGAGTCAGGTAGGCCGTCGATGTATCTTTCGATAGCCTTGTCGAGTGGGGTAACCATAGTTGGGCAAAGCAGACTCAACTCCTCAAACCTGTCAGTATATGCCATGTGCTCACCACTATCTTGTTTGAAGTTATCAAACTCTTTCTCCAACGCTCGCTGTTCAAAGCGAGGACAGAATTCCCTCATCATAAGGGCCCTAAGTTTAGCCCAAGTTTGTGCGAGAGCAACTTCTGCACCTCGGTCTCTCATAACACCATTCCACCATGTGAGAGCCCTCTTTTGAAACACGGCCGAAGAAAACTCGACCTTGCGATTATCCGGACACTGCACGTGGCGGAAAGTATTCTCAATGCTCTCAAACCATTGAAGAAGCCCAGTCGCTCCCTCAGAACCACTAAACTTGAGTGGTTTAGCCGAGTTAAAATCCTTGTATTTGCATGGAGCATTGTTGTTGTTGTTGGCTTGTTGCCATTGAGCAAAGAGATTTGGGAATTGAGCAGCCATCTGCTGCGCAATAATTTCTGCCAGTTCGGCAGTCGCAATCAGATTGTCGCGTCGAGGAGGCATTCTAAAAGAGGAAACATGAAAGGAAACGAGTGAGATGATTGGATGAAGAGAATGAGATGAAACAAAATTAACAAACGCAAAGATGGTGGTCATTTGTCCGCATTACCAAGCAAACAAACGACGCACAGTGACTAATCAAAGTAAATGGATCAAAATAATGTATCGCGAAGACATGCTCGCCTATAAGTGAACACTCATCCCAAGAATTCCCAGGTAAGCACAACTGGTCTCGCGTCTGATGAGATATATACGAAGTGCTTGCCTAGACAGAAAACCCAGAATACAGGCATTCACTCTTCCAGTTTGCACGTGTTCACATTATTTAAAACCCAAAACATTGACGAGATTTTGGAAATTTGAAGGCACAAGACCAAAAATTTAGTCAAACTGGAAGGGTTCAAAACCTTACAATAGAGGGTTCAAAACCTTGTAATAAATCATTCAAAAACAGAAGATTGTTTTTCAAAAATCGTTTCGGAAAAATTTGGTTTTTGTTTTGCTAATCACCTAAGGATAGGTGATGTACATGTTTTAAAATCTAAACACAAGATAACTTGTGTTAGGGTCCTAGAAAGGTTATAGTCTAGGTCAAAGCATTACTAATAACCTAATTCCCTATAACCATTGGCTCTGATACCAACTCTTCTGTCACACCCCGACCACGTATAGCATACAAGACGTGGCGGAAAACGTCGGGGAGTGTTGTAACAGAATTAATTGTTTCATAACCATGGCATACAAAGTTGTATTTATTTATCAACACAAGAGTTTCATTGTTTTAAACAGGAATCAAAGAGTTTTTAACATAATTAAACATAGCCTATCTTCGTTTTAAATCTCTAAGGCACAGGTCCGCCCTAGTGTCATGATCGTCATCCTACGGAAAAGCTCCTGAAAACACATGTGAAAATAGGTACGTCAGCATAAAAATGCCTGTGAGATACATAGGTTTGTGAAAATAGGATTCATGACTTAAGTTTAAGAAAATGTTTAGTCATGAACCTTGTAAATTGTTTTGTCTTGTAAATCATTTGAAAAACGATAAGATCAGATGATATGTATAAATAAGATCATAAAGTATGGTTAAATAAATAACCAAGTAAAATGAGTTTGTATACGATAAGTTGTTTTGTAAAACAATGTCTTGTGAAAAGTATGTTATTTGTATAAAATGTCATATGTCCAAATTGAAATGATTTAAATAACGCTACAATATGTAATACCATACAAACACTTATATATAGGAAGTACTAGCGGCGTATCCACCATGCTTGTATCATATTACACATGCCTCGTTACTTAAATCACTTAAACAAACCACCAATGTATAAAGTCTATGTTTAAACCAATAGTCAAAAGTCCTTGTATAAGCCATGTCAAATGTTTATAAGTCCAAGAGTAGTCAAGTAATGTATAAAAAATGTTATGTCTTGTAAGTAAAGTATTGTCAAATAGTCCAAATGTAGAAATGTACAAAACAAAGTAATTTGAATATATCAAAAAGTTATGTTTTGTAAAGTAATGCATGTTACATTGATACAAACATTTATGTGGTAAGTTAACGCATACATTCAAGCCTTGAGACAGTCGGACAACCCTTTCAGTCAAGGTTATCAAAATTAATGTTTTCGGATTCAGTCATTCCTTTCATCCAAACAAACCCGGGATGTCAGGAATGGGATTTGTCAAGTCCTATGGTACCAGTACTTACTACCGAGCGGCGTAGCTAATGTTAATGAACGTATAATAGTCTCGTTTGTGCAAACCAAATGTCATAGCAAAAGTGAACATGTTATATGAAAACAATGTACTAAGTATGCTAAGTTAACATACAAAGCAGAAAAGTCATGTAAATCAATGTGCTAGCATGCTATCAGTTAACATACATAGCAGAAATGTAATGTAAAACAATGTACTAAGTATGCACACAATGGACATACATAGCATGAAATGTAATGAAATCATGTACTATAATGTACTAACAAACATAGCATGTATATGATGTGAAAACAGGAAAGCACGAAAGTAACAAGTAGGCACATGTGTTCCACCCCAAAACAGTTTGGAAAATAGTAAAAGAGGGGTTCTATGTACTCACTTGAGATTGCTCAGAAGTCCTAAGATAACTACCAAGCAATTCTAGAGATCTCGGAATATCAAACGGCACCTACTATAGGTAACTACATTAATAAACCGGACCTAAATCGGAAGATCGGATAGAATGAGGGTTCGTAAACCAAATGAGTATGGAAACTCATGTAGTATGGTTTAACAAAGCCTACATACTAAATGAAACCTAACCTAAGTGCTTGTGACCCATTACGACCCGTTTAGGTAGCTTATGCTACTTTAACGCGTCGTTCGCGTGAAACGCGTTCGGACCGCCTAACTAGTCCTATGACAAGTAATATATGCCTTAACATGTCTAATATGGTTGTAAAATCAGTTTAGATGTCAAAAGTTATGTTACATATGTTTAAAATGAATTTTGGCATCATAGGGGTATTTTGGTAATTTACCTAAGGCATATAAACTACCTATCAAACAACTACTTAAACGAAGCGACCATAAGGTATAACCTCATAAGGTTATTCCCTATATACTATGGTCACCTAATGTGCTTGGTCGGATCCTAATGATCGACCAAACGGGTCGGGTTCGAAAGTATAAGCGATTGTTTAGATCGCTTACCTTACGACCCTATATAAGCACTAAACTAAAAGTGACGAGCTAAGCATGCTAAAACATGCTTAACTAAGTTTATAATACAGGTTTGGTATCAAAACAAACGGTTTTGATACCCTTAAGTAGTTTGGTTACAAAATACGCAAGAATACGTATTCTGACCGAAACTACGGCTCGTCACTAAGCCTAGATAACGTGGAAATCAGTAGGTATAGTCACTAGGGACTATAACCATCGTGATCACGCTCACGTTATGAAGTTCAAACGAACTTCGCATCGACCATAAACTGGTCAATGCAGAAAGTCAAACAAAGTTTGACTTTCGGACTCGAAAAGCAATAAAAGAACGAAGGAACACTTACGAAGGGTCCCCGAATGCTAATCTAGATCAAAATAGCTCAGGTATGAAACAAAGGTTTCAACTTAGAGCACAAATGATCAGATTCTTGTGAGAAATGTGTGCAAATGTGATGGGTATTTATAGATTTCGGGTAACCGTTAAGATCGTTTCTTGAATAACGTGATTTAATCTAGTGCGTACATTTGTCAAAATGTTATCGTAACTGAAAATGGCCTATTATGAGCTGAAAGGGCAAGTTTAGAATGTGTGGATGAGGTTTAATCAGCTGAAATCTGTTGACTGTTTAATCTAATCTGATCTGCAGACCTCTTGCGCATCGTAGCCATGGGAGTGCTACGGTGCGCAAGCATACAACTTTGGCAGATTTACATATTTGGTCCCTGTTGTGTAATAAGCTCATTTCTGACATGTTTTAAGGCCCGTTAACCCCATTTCAAAGCTCTAAAATGAAGTTAAAGTTTAGGGAACTTAAAATGTGCCAAAAAATATCTCGGATGTCGGTTCGTTTGGTCGTACGAACGCGATGTTCGCTTAATTACGACGGAATGCGCACAAGCGCGTAAAACGATCCAAATGACGCAACGAACGAATTTTTCTCATGCCAAACACTAAAATAAAATATTATAGTGCTTACATAAATTTTTGGATGTCCGGATGTATTCAGAACGTGAGTTATGCGCAAAAGTGCAAACTTGTGCACTTTTTGACACTTTTAGTCCCTGAATGACCCAAAAGTTTATTTTAGCGCACCGAACCCCTTAAAGCCTATTTCTAAGCTATGTAAAGGATATTTAAGGTGTGTTTAACTTATGGTCATGTTCCAGAATGTTCGTTACAGTTCAAATTGGCATACTTTCGTAGTTTGTCAAGTTTAGTCCCTGTAAGCGAATTAACTTGTTTTTGCCATACCAAAGTCTTCAAAACTTATTTCTAAGTTATGTACAGGTTATTTAAGGTATGTTGAGTATATGTTGATGTTCCGGAGTATTTGTCGCATTAAACTGATTACGTTTACGCATCAGTTTGCGTATAACTCTCCAGAAAGCGATATAGAGTTTGAAATTACACAAAAGTCGAAACATGAAAAATGTAAAACACAACCAAACAAACATTGGGATCAAATAACATTGTTTTATTGATAATATAATTGTTCACAATGATTACAAGAACGGATGTTACAACAAGTGGCAAAGATGAGTGGCAAGTGGCAAGGGGAGGCTGCCACCTCTACCCCCACTCACATACACATGCAAATTTTTATAATAATATGTTATATGTAGGCTAAAGCGGGTGTTTAACTGGATACCGGGTATTTTATCTAGCGTTTAAATCCCGGTTTATGGCGTTCTAAATTATTTTTATTATTCTATAAAAATAAACTCTTCAAAATATTACTAAAATAAATTTCAGTTGACGAGACTGGCTGTGTTGTCTGCGTTTTGCAGTAGAAGCACTGTGTTGCGCAGAAACACGCGGTACGCGCTTAAACTTGAAAAATATTGTTTTTAAGCGTTTTAATTTATTTTTCAACACGAACCTGATTAAAATAAAATTTTAATCATAACATAATATTTTTATGATTTAAATATTATCCGGGCGGTCACCAACGTTCGTTTCGCAGTCTTGTCGTAAATAGTTCTTTAGTTCAAATAAACACGTTTTTGCCATACCAAATCCTTTGAAACTTATTTCTAAGTTATGTAAAGGGTATTTAGGGTATGTTTGGTTTATGTCACAGTTCCAGAGTGTACGTCGCGTTAAACTGATTGCGTTTACGCACCAGTTTGCGTATAACCTTCCATAAAACACCCAGTTCAGAAAAACGCTATGAAAATACCCAGTTGAAAACTCCATAAAACACTCAGTTCAGAAAAACACCATGAAAACTCAGTTGAAACCGCCATAAAAACACTTAGTTTAGAAAACACCATAAAAAACTGGTTGAAAAACGTCATAAAAACACTCACTTCAGAAAAACGCCATAAAAACTCAGTTGAAAACGCCTTAAAAACAAAGTTTAAAACGCCATAAAAAACCCTCTTCATTTTTTTAGAAAAAAATATATCAATAGTATACTCGTTGGAAAGATAAAAACACTTAATTTTATGGTGTGATTTTTTTTGAAAAAATAATCGCGTATAAAAATGTTATTGGTGTTTATATATGATCGGGGAAAATGGCATGTGATTAGCATGTGCACCCTTGTTTGGATCTTCCTATTTTACCCCTCCTGGTAGTTCCAAGGCCCCTACTATTTACAAAAATGTCACCGCATCAATCTCAGCCACGAACCACTAAGATCTTGTGGTTGAGAGTCGTTCTCACTGTTTTCACACTTTGAGGCGTTTTCTCATGATACTGTTCCTATATATATATATATATATATATATATATATATATATATATATATATATATGTGTGTGTGTGTAGGGGAAGGATAAAATGAAAACCTTGCTGAGTTAAGAAAACCAGGGAAACCTCATCTCCATCATCCATCCATTTAATCTATGGAGTAGATTAAATAAGTATAAAAAAGGTTACTTTTTCAGAAAAAAGATAAAGCTTGTTAAAACTTGTTGGACCGTGTTCCGACCCTGAAAAGTCAGTCAAGGCAGTTCATCTTCACGTATAAAGGCGGAATCAGTATACACGAAGTTACACAGCTTTTCTCTTTCAATTTCCTTCTCTATTGATGTTTTTTTATTACAATTTGACAGAGTTTCGTTGCCTAGCACATGATCAGGTTTTGCTCCAATGGTTACCGAATGAGAACACATGATAGGTATTTATAGGCTAGCTGGTTCGCTCATAAGACATGCCTTATGAGCGAAACCCCATTTATGTATAAGCGAAACCCACCAGGAACCTTATAAGCGAAACCACCCTAAGACCTATAAGCGAAACCTCATAACATGTACATAAAAGCGAAATACCTTTATATCCTATTTCGCTTTTAATGACTAACATGTCATTATAAGTGAAATTAACATCTTTAAACCCTAATTTCACTTTCAAACTCTAATCTTGACTATCTTGATCTAAGACTTAACGTAGACGTAGTTAATAGACATTTCATGCACCAACAGACTCCCCCTTGGATGTTGACGAAGTCTTCAGCTCCGAGTCTTCAGTCTTGGTCTTTTCTCCAACTCTCTGTCTTCACATCATAAGCATTCTATCTTCATAGGTTCAGGATCTTGTCCTAACTTCATCTTCAGACTTCCCTTTGACTGTTGATCCAGACTCCCCCTTTCACAGACTCCCCCTCTCAATATGCTAGAATCTGAGGTCTTGATCTGGTTCAAGCTTTGACATTTAGCTTCCGTGGGAATAATGAAGTCCAAAACCTGTTTCTCAAACATCAAACATTATAAACTATCTTTTCAACAATAAATCACAAACTCAGTCAGTTTTAGAAATCCACTCAAGTATTCAGGTCCAAGTTAATGACCCTGATCACTTGATTAATCTACCAAGTTCAATTTAATGACCTTGGTTGATTATTTGACGAAACAAACTGATTTTAAAAACAACAATTTACACATTTTCTGAAAATAACAAGTATCAAGTTAATGAACTTGTATTTGACTTTTCAATAAATCAAACTCCATCAAGATAAGCTCTCCTCATTCTTCAGTCCAGAATCTCCTGCATCTGCTTCAATCATCTGAGAATCCAACAATCAACTCTCCACTTTGGTTTGTCTAAAATAAAGCAGAAATGAAAAATCTTTTTGGATTTTATAAAGTGTTCTAAACTAAGAAATGAAATACAGAAAACTTAAATTGCAGAAAGTAAACAAAATAAACTATTTACAAACTTATTTTTTGTTTTGGCGAGCGTGTCAGAGAATCATATCAGCTTTTCAGACAAATTACAAGTACCGTTAAGCTTCATTTCATACTCAGACTTAAACAATTCACCTCGATTGTCGATATACTGATCCATCTTAAATTCCCACACAAATTTCAATCTGTCCAGGATACGGATTTATTGTTTTAGAGACTTAAACTTATACGTGTGTCCCACCTCTTGAATATACTCCCGTATCCAGATCCCGATATTCAGTCTTACAGGTAATTATAACACAAATGATATCTGTAAGGGGTTAATAAATTATGAAGAATCATGAGAGCTCAGGTCAGAACTACCGTTCAGCAGAGAGATCATGACTCAACTTGTGGGTGTGTCCCCTTTAGAGGATCTTTTAGCTACAACAGCAGTGACTATCAATTTTATTGTTTCATCTGCATGCTGAGGGTTTATGCTATGTTTCAAGCATTTACGAAAAGTATTATTCAAGGACTAGGTCAGAACTTCCATTCAGCAGAAGTTCTGGAATAATACCCCAGATATCACTGAGTATAAAGCCTAGTATATCAGAAAAATGAATCTTTCAAACGAGATTTCAGGGGTTACCTATATATCCAAGTAGTGTTCCCCACGAAATAAGCAAGTAAGATTTAAGTTTATATCCAGAACAAATCTACTAAATGTGCGAAAACCTATCGACACATCATTAGTGAGACTGTTTAACTCATTTAAACTTTACAAATCTTTAGCATACTGTAATTGTCTAGCCGAAGTACTATCATTTTCCCTATATACACAAGCTCTTTTTCAGATTTTATCATGTTTTTGTATTTTTTTCATTTTTTACTGTTTTTGTATTTTCTGAAAATATATCTATATACATCTATCTACTCCCCCTAAATACCAAAACAAGTAAAAAACCGACAAACCATTGCAGATTGTTTCTCGTCTTCATCCGCAACAGTACTCTTATCAACGCCTACAATTCCATCCAACACCGAAAGAAGCTTCATACCGTTCAGTTTTAACAAATATTGAAACCGATTTTTATCAAAAGCTTTGGTATGTAAATCAGCTTTCTGTTCGTCAGTGTGGATTTTCTCAATTCGTATAAACTTTTTCTCGAAACAATCACGAATAAAGTGATGACGAATTTCTATGTGTTTAGTTTTAGCGTGATGTACTGGATTCTTTGTTATATTTATTGCGGCCTCATTATCAACAAAAAGAGGTGTGTTAAGAAACTGCAAACCGTAGTCGCGCATCTGTTGCTGTATCCACAGGATCTGAGAGCAGCAACTGCTAGCAGAAACGTACTCCGCTTCACATGTAGATAGCGCCACAGACGTTTGTTTCTTACACTGCCAGGTAACCAATCTAGATCCAAAGAACTGGCATCCTGCAGTTGTTGATTTGGAATTGACTTTGCAGTATCCGAAATCTGAATCGGAATACCCTTCGAGCGTAAAGTCGCCTTTCCTAGGATACCACAACCCCAATGAAGGAGTTCCTTTCAGGTAGCGTAATATCCTCTTCACAATGATCATATGCGATGCTCTCAGGTTAGATTGATATCTTGCTGTGAGGCACGTTGGGTACATGATATCAGGACGTGAAGCAGTTAAGTACATCAAAGAACCTATCATGGAACGGTAGAATGTTTCATCAGCCCTGTCTCCGGTGAGATCTGGGTGAATCCCATGATTTGTTGCAAGTGGGGTAGCAGCTGGAGTAGAACTTGACATCCCAAATTTCTCTAGAATATCATGAACGTACTTCGTCTGATGAATGAAAATTCCCTCAGGAAGTTGTTCAACTTGTAGACCCAGAAAGAATTTCATCTCCCCCATTGATGACATTTCGAACTTTTGCTTCATCACTGATTCAAAATCTTTGCATAGATTTTCATTCGTTGACCCAAAAATTATATCGTCCACATAAATCTGAACTATCAGAAGATGACCGTCGACCTCTTTAGTGAAGAGAGTGGCATCCACTTTTCCACGAATGAACTTGTTGGCTAGTAGGTGATTAGACAAAGTCTCGTACCAAGCTCTCGGAGCCTGGTGTAAACCATTCAGCGCTTTGTCCAATAAGTAAACCTTGTTTTTGTGGATTGGATCGGTGAAGGCCGGCGGCTGTCCGACATAAACCTCCTTTTTGACCTTCCCATAGAGAAAAGCCGATTTTAAATCTAGCTGATATAGTTTGAAATTCTTCCAAGACGCAAATGCAAGGAAAATTCTGATTGCCTCTAGTCGTGCCACAGGAGCATAGACTTCTGTAAAATCAATCCCCTCCTGTTGACTAAAGCCCTGAACAACGAGTCGAGCTTTGTTACAAACCACAACTCCTCTATCGTCTCTCTTGCACTTAAACACCCACTTCGTATTGATTTTTGTATAACCATCCGACAAATCAACTAACTTCCACACTCCCAACTTCTCGAATTGACTAAGTTCCTCCTGCATTGCATTGACCCAAGAATCTTCAGTAAGCGCCTCTTTGTAAGTTCTTGGTTCAACCTGCGAAATAAAACAACTCAATGAGAGTTCAGTTTGCAAAGGAGCAACTTTTGTATAAAAACATGTAAGCCCTTTATCAATCTGTCTTCGAGTGCGAACGCCTGTCTGCAATTCTCCTATGATCAACTCCTCTGGATGATATGAAAAAGTTCGCGGCATCACTTCGCTTGGAACATCTACATTGCCGTCCAGATTAGTAACATTCTGATCTGCATCTTGTTCACCAACTTGGTTTGTTTGACTTGAAATCTAAATTTGCTCCCCCTCAGAATCTGAATCACCATGATAAAAAACTGGCATGTTTTCAGCTTCTTGATTATCATCCTGAACCGACTGATTATCCTGAGCAACTTCATTCTGTTGGACATCATCATGTTCACCAGCATTACTCGGACCTGCTTCATCGTCATTTGAAGTTTCCCGAGGTCGTATAGAATACTCAGCTGGGAACCTTTGCTGTGACTCATATTCGCGCAAAATATCCAACTCATCAAAGAAATCTTCATCATCCTCTGATTCTTCTCTCATGTCAAACGAATCCCACAATTTTTCATAATGATAACGCCATGAATCACCAGGATTCTGCGGCGGCATAGTATAACCTTGACATTCAACATTTCCAGCTTCAATAATCCACTTCTCACTTGGAACGAAGACACGTCGCATCAGATTTGCATAACCAACAAATATTCCCTCAATGCACTTCGAACCAAACTTTCCGTAAGGCTCTATAACTGTACAGGGTGACCCGAACGGTTCTAGATACTTCAAATTTGGTTTGCGGTTATTGATTAGCTCAAAGCATGTTTTGTTGAACTTCTTGACAGTGAGAACCCTGTTGAGCGTATAGCATGCGGCGGAAACAGCTTCAGCCCAAAAATTTGGTAACTTTGAATCTGCGAGCATAGTTCTGGCCATCTCGATTAGTGTCCGGTTTTTGCATTCTGCGACTCCATTCTGCTGCGGAGTGTACGGAGCACTAAACTCATGCAATATACCTCTTTCATCACAAAATTCTTCCATCTTGCTGTTCTTGAATTCAGTACCATTGTCACTACGAATTCTTTTGATACGCCTTTGGTACAAATTCTCAATCTTTTTGAACAACGCCATCAAACTGTCAAATGTTTCGTCTTTCGTTTTCAAGAAAGAAACCCACGAAAATATGGAATAATCATCAGTAACGACAAAACAGTAGTAATCTCCTGTAATACTTTTGACATTCACAGGACCAAACAAATCCATGTGAAGTCTTTCTAGAGGTCTCGAAACTGAATTGACTTGCTTTGTAGGGTGTGACTTTTTCTTCTGCTTGCCTTTGACACAGCTAATGCACTCCCCTTCCAGATGAAAACCTTTGACATGAACTCCCAAAACTAAATCATTGTGCACCAAGTGATTCATCTTCCTTAGGTGAATATGCCCCATCTTGCGGTGCCACAATCTCGATTCTTTCTCAGTTGCTCTAGACACAAAACAATGTGCTTGACCAGTAGATGTAGTTGCTACACTCTTGTCCAACACATATAAATCATTCACTCTAGGTGCCCGCATGATAATCCATTCTTCAGGGATAACAAATCCTGGTTTCAAGATCAAACATTCTTTATCAGTGAAGTGAGTGGTATACATATTGTCACAAATCTGCGAGATACTAAGCAGATTATTCTCCAGCTCAGTAATGTAGTTAACTCTCTCAAACGTTACAATCCCATTGGATAACGTTCCTTCACCAATAATTCTACCACCTTCATGACCATCAAATCCCACATAACCACCATTAATATTTCTAACATCATACAACAATGCAGTCTTCCCTGTCATATGTCTTGAAGCACCACTATCCATGATCCATCTGGATACAAATTTTGGAAGATCCTGCACAAAAAAAACTTTGACTTAAACTTTAATAAAGATGCCGATTCATGCTTCGCGATCAAGGAAGCTCCGGCAATTCAAACTGTTTAGTCGAACATGGAGTCCACCCAGGCCTCATCAGCCTTAGGTGTAACCTTGACTCTCGCAATTTGAATTTTGAAGTTTCCAGCCTTTAAAGGTGGAAAATTTGCATCATAATCAATTTGAATTGAATCCTCAGAAGGTGAAATCTTTTTCTCAGTTTTTGGTTTCCAAACTTGTTGAGATAATGCAACCCGCTTGTAAAATTTTTCATTTTTAGTTACCACTTTCTTTATGGGTTCATTTTTCACTTTGGTGTTGTCATTTTTCACACTCTTTTTCTCAACAACGATTGGTGCTTTACCCTTTTCGTCAACTTTCTTCTTTTGAATCTTCACAGTTTCATTCTTAGGCTTCACATTAGTACACTATCGTGCAATGTGACCAACTTGATTACATCTAAAACATGTTCGAGTATCAACAACTCGACTTGTGCCTTCAGGCTGAGACTGTGAAGCTCTTTTCTTAAAGAACTCTTCATTCGATTTTGAAAAAATCTCTTTCTCTTCATCAGCAAGTGAACTCGAACTGTTCACAAACTTTTTCTTTTCAGCAAACCTCTTGTTTGGAACATTTCTTTTCTGATAAGACTTGCCCCCCTGATAAACACCCGACCAATTGTTTCGATTGTTATTATAAAAACGCGGTGGAACTACAGATTTCTTGTAGTAAGCTTTATTTCTCTCAAAACTCATTTTTTCTCTTTGTTTGACTTAGATTGTTCACTTCTGACAACTCAACTTCGACCAACTTGAAAACATTTGTCAATTTGTTCACATTTGCATTCTCAATCGGAAACTCAGAATCCGAAAACAAGTTATCTGAACCCAACATCTTGTACATGACAAGATTTGATTCTTCATTTAAGTTGTCCAAGAAACACCCATCTTCCTCAGTAGTGTCACTATCCGTTTTTAGCACATTTTCAACAACACCTTTTACAATATCATTTTGGACACTATCGTCATTAGAAGATGTGAACGTGACATCAATTGAATCCGAAAGATTCATTTCACTTTCTTCTTCAATTTCAACCAACCCTGATTGCTTTTTCGTGTAGTTATCAAGAACAGGTGGTGGAACTTGATGAAAACCCACCCCAGTTCCATCAGAGTACACATCTACGCCTTCTTTGTCTTTCCCGATGGGTTTGGGAATAATGTGTTGCAAAACAAAGCTTGCGGAGCTATAACTGTTAAGCTTCAACTGGATTCGCTCGTTTTCAATTTCAGCCTCTTGAAATTTAAGTTTCAGTTTAGCGATTTCATCCAGTTGTTGGTTGATTGATTCTTCTTTTACTCTAAGCACAGCTTTTAGGTGAACATTTTCTTTATGAGTTTTACCATTTCGATCATCATTATCTTTCATTGTACTTTTTAGTTTTTCAAACTTTTCAGAAATCTGACGGTTTTCAAGAATTAACTTTTAATTTTCCTTTTTAACTTTTTCATGATTAATTTTATCATTTTCAATTTGGCTAGTTAATTCTCTTATCCGTTCAGTTGAAGCTTTAACTGTTTTGTCACGATCAAGAATCTGATTCTCAACGCTTCTGACCTTTGCTGTCAGATCATCAACTTTCTTCCCGTTGAGATACGTGACTGTGTTACAAAATTTGCACTCTTTGTTGCAATTTTTGCAATCAGCATTTCCATCAATTTGTTTACCTGACGCATTTGTTGACAAGTTTGAACTGACCTGGCTTTTTGACTCAGACACGGAGTTAGAGTCTACCTCAAGTGCCTTAGCAGCCAGCACTTTGTCAGTCATTTCAGCAGTCAACTCCTGCGTTCTGTCAATAACTCCAGTATCAACTTTCTTTGATTTCTCTGTCTCTTCTTTCTCCTTTTTCTCTTTCTCTTCTTTCTCCTTCCTCTCTTTTTCTTATTTCTCTTTCTCGTCTCCAGTTCCCCACCATTTATTCTGCCAATACTCATCCTCTTCTTTGTACTCCTTGATTATGGCTTCGATATCAAGCGTTTTGTTATCGATTGCAATATTTCCATATGGGTCAAGATAAAACTCCCTATCCGGATCCCATCTTCTCGCTTTCCTCGCTTCCAGATAGATACCAGACATTCTAATGATTATGTTTTCAGCCAACATTTTTCTGTATCTATACTTCTGCTCTTCAGTTCGGTTATCTTTCCAAGGAATAGGTTCGTCGTTTTTCGCCATGAATGCGTAACCAACCGCATCTTCCTCAGGTAGAACCTCTTGACTCCAATCATACCCCTCATCATCATAAATCACCGCAAGAGCTCTAGATTTTTCTTTGTTGTCTTCAACCTGCTTCAATCTAGGCGGCTCGGATTTATTCTGATGATATATTGCCTTCTTGTAGTAATCATCTCTGAAAGGGTTCTCCGACTCATCAGCATATGCGTTTCTGCATTCACGTTTGAAGTGACCTTTCTGCTTACACTTGAAGCATGTCACATTGGACTTATCAAACCCCAATTTGGTAGATGGACCACCAATTGTCTTCCTGCCAGTAATTTCCATGAAACACTGTGCTCGACGAACAGCACCGGCCATAGCCCAACGAATATCGATCAGCTCCATTTCTTCAGGATCTATCTGATCATAATCTTCTTTCGTTAAGTTTGTGTTGCCTATCTTCGCAGCTACTAACCCTTCATACGATTCCAACACTGATGCTAGGAAGATCATCTGCTGTTTGGCCGACTCTTCATCAAAATTCTGAGCATTCTTCAAGTCTATTGCAATGTTGCATTGAAAACGATTCTTTGCATCAGAATGACTTGCAGATGATGAAGATCCACTGTGATAACCACTGTGACTTCCACTGCTTTGAACACTTTGACTTTCTTTGCTAGCTGTGGACCGGTTTGCTATAGACACATTCTCAGCAGAAAATGCAGTTTTTGGAGAAGTTGCTTTTGGCATCATGCTTTTTGGATAATACAAATCCAAATTCTGCTGGTAAGATGAGTGATTGACTTTGTACGTCTTCTTCAGTTCCAACTCGTGACTCTCGAGTTTCTCAATCAGCAAATCTAGGGTTAACACTTCTGGTGCCTTGATAGTATTTTTCAGCATCAGCGCATAATATCTCCAATCCATCTCGTCAGGCAACGAATCGAACAATTTGTCGATAAGATCCTCATCAGGATACTTAATACCATGTCTAGTTAGTTCCAACTTCAAGTTTCCAAACCTCTCAATCATTTTTGACACTGATTCATTTTTTAAGCACCCAAACATATCAAACTCTTTTCAAAGTAGTTTTATCTTGTTTTTCTTGATTTCTTCACTACCTATACATTTCTTTTCTAACTTTTTCCAAAGATCTTTTGCATTTGAATAATCGATCAAAGAGATTATGTCTTCCCGGACGGACTGGAACAACAAAGCCACACACTTTTGTTCAGCTACAAACGAATCAATCTCCTCAGCTGATCTTAAAGTTTCACCGTTTTTGTTTCCATTTTCATAGCCGTTTTTCAAACTCTTCCAGTTGGGAAATGCGAATGCCATTAACCAATCTTCAAACTTTCTTGACCACCGACTGTATTCCTCGATAGCCATTAGCTTTGGAGGTTTATTGAAGGTTCCAAAAGCACTTTCAGATTCCCAAGCTTCCTTTTTCCTCTCTTTCGGCGAATTCTCATTCGTATTGCTAGACGAAGAATCATCGTTTCCGGAATTTCCAGCGAATGCGTACATGTTGCTAAACGGGTTCAGAAATATATCATCCATCTTGAATGTACCTGCAAGATTAGCAAACACTTAGAAAAACTTTTGAGATTTTGAAAAAATAGTGACTGATAAGCGAAATGTCTTGTTTTGATGTCACAAAAGCGAAATCAAAACTTATTACAAAAGCGAAATCAGTTTTGATGACAAATGAGCGAAATCAACAAAATGTACACTCGAGCGAAATCAGTTTTTGGCTGATAAGCTAAATCAGTAGTGTCTTATGAGCGAAACTAGTAATGTCACTTCGAGCGAAACTAGTAATGTCACTATAAGCGAAACCACTCTTTATCACAAGAGCGAAACCTAAGATGTCCGAATAAGCGAAACTGGTATGTTCGAAAAAGTGAAATCACATTTTAGTCCAATACTATGTCTGAATAAGCGAAACATGTATGTTTAAAAAAGCGAAATCACATTTTAGTCAAATTTCATCATGTTTTAGTCCGAATTTTAACCTGAATCTTTCTAGGGTTTGTTATTACTGTATTTAACACGTTATACTCGAATTTCAGACCATTTCAACCGTAGGAACCAGTTTAAATCGAAAAAGTATAAGAGAAAGTGAGTAGAAATGAGAGAATTTTGTCGAATTAGCTGTAGTAGTATGAACTCCTCGTCCTGAAGCTCTGATACCACTTGTTGGACCGTGTTCCGACCCTGAAAAGTCAGTCAAGGTAGTTCATCTTCACGTATAAAGGCGGAATCAGTATACACGAAGTTACATAGCTTTTCTCTTTCAATTTCCTTCTCTATTGATGCTTTTTTATTACAATTTGACAGAGTTTCGTTGCCTAGCACATGATCAGGTTTCGCTCCAATGGTTACCGAATGAGAACACATGATAGGTATTTATAGGCTAGCTGGTTCGCTCATAAGACATGCCTTATGAGCGAAACCCCATGTATGTATAAGCGAAACTCACCAGGAACCTTATAAGCGAAACCACCCTAAGACCTATAAGCGAAACCTCCTAAGATGTACATAAAAGCGAAATACCTTTATATCCTATTTCGCTTTTAATGACTAACATGTCATTATAAGCGAAATTAACATCTTTAAACCCTAATTTCACTTTCAAACTCTAATCTTGACTATCTTGACCTAAGACTTAACGTAGACGTAGTTAACAGACATTTCATGCACCAACAAAAATGTTTTTCAGAATTGTTAAATTCTGACACAAAAGTGTGCATGTCTGAAAATGTTACAAAAAAACTTACTAAAAATGTAAAATATTGTTACGTGCACTACATAACTAAAAACCTTTGTAAATTCTGAAAATTTTAACAATTGAAGTTCAAAATTTTTGAAAAAAACTACTATATTAACCCATTAAATGTGTAACATGTGAAGTTCAAGAAAATGTAACGTTCAAAAAGTGTAACACATTCACACATTCTCTCTCCTCTCCCTCTCCTTAGAAAAAGCGTACACAGATTCAGAAAAAGTTGACTGTCAAAAAGTGTAACACTTGATATTTTTGTGTCTACACAAATGGGTTTCTTAAGTTTCTTTACTAGAGTGAGATTTCTCTATATAATTCACCTATATATATATAGGGTTAGGTTCAAGAGTGAACACTAGTGTAGCTTGCAAACTGAGTGAAGTAATCCTGGGCATACACGTGTGTAGATCAATGGCCAGGATTTGATGTTGAAATACACTAGTGTATTTTACGATTTGATGATGAGATCCTGGCCATACACGTGTGTAGATCAATGGCCAGGATTCGTTCACTCAGTTTGCAAATACACTAGTGCACCCTAGAACCCCACCCTATATATATATATATATATATATATAGGGGATGGATCATGAAAAAACTAGTTTAATAAGAAAACTAAAGGACTAAAAAACAACCATTGATCAAACAAGATCAACGGCTAACATAAAACATTATATCAATAATGGAGTAAGTGCTTTCATTTATACACGGGAGGGTATTTTGGGAAATAAACAAATAAAAATTACACCGCCTCTTCTCACCAACATTCCGTCAGACCTGAGAAAAGAATTCTCCATCTCTCTCGGCGATATTCTAGGGTTTCATACAAACAGAGATCGCTACACAATCAAACCATCAAAACAGCAAATATATCGAAGATCTACCAGGTACGAACTCGTATCACACTAATTTGCCTATAAATCATCACACATTTTGATGTATCACTCGCACAACACATCGATTATAACTATGTTAGCACCGATCACTGTTCTTATATACAAAATTACTAAAATCGTCACATATTTCATGTTTCAGTCGTTAATTGTGGATGAGAACTAACGTTTATCAACTGTAATATACTAATATCGAATTAGATACATATAATCGCCCAAATAATTGGATATATATGAAATCGTACTCCACATATGTGATATATGTGTGAGATTCATGACTATAATATTAAATGATAATTTGGATGTGTGTAATGTGTCTCACATGTGTGGTACTCGTGTATACGGTTCACACATGCAATACAAATGAAATATATGTATTCGTATGATGCTACGGCCATATATACTACATTACAATACACTTGTGATAAATTTGTGTATTCTGTTCACATGTGTAATATAAACGTTAAGGATATTATTGATATATGATGATTGTATGTGTTATAATTGTGAATTATATCCACTACTTGTGTATTCTTTTCACACGTATAATTGTAGTATAATACACACGTGTTATATTCATGTATTCAATTATTGTGTGTATCATAAAATGATACAGAAAGTTGTCGTATGATTATACGATTATATCTACTCTAGTGCACACATGTTATATTATGTTTGTGGTTCACATGTGTAATGTAAATGATACGGAAATTGTTAAACGATGATAATAAAATTATATGTAATTCATTGCACGCGTGTTGTATTTGCGTATTCTATTCACATGTCTATTATAAATGTTAATGATATTTGTTACACGTATTATAATACACACGTGTAGTATAAATGTCAATTGTATTGTTGCACATAGTGTAATACACATGTATTATATTTCCGTATTAAGTTCATATACTGCGATTATACATATTGCAATGCACAAGTGTTGTATGTGTGTTTGGGTTCACATGTGTAATTGTACATGATATGTTAATCATTAAACGATGATAACACGATTAAATATAATTCATTGCACGTGTGTTATATTTGTGTATTATGTTCACATGTGTAATATAAAAAAAAAGTCAATGATAACGTTATATGTAGTGTAATACACATGTGTTATACTCGTGTATCCAGTCTACGTTTGTATCATAAATGATACGTTAATTGTCATATGACATATACTGAAATTCGCATGTGTTATATATGTGTTGAGGTTCACATATGTAATTTAAATTATACGGAAATTGTTAACCGATGATACCACAGTTATATGTAATTCATTACACGTGTGTTATATTTGTATATTTCTATCCACATGCGTAGTATAAATGTCAAAGATATCATTACACATAGTGTTATACAGGTGTATGCAATTCACGTGCGTAACATAAATGATACGGAAACTGTCATATTATAATACGATTATATGTATTGCAATGCACATGTGTTAAATACGTGTTTGGGGTTCACATGTGTAATGTAAATGATACTAAAATTATTAAACAATCACACGGTTATATGTAAATCATTGCACATGTGTTATATTTTGTGTTTGTTGTTCACATGTGTTATAAATGTCAACGATATTGTTATATGTATTGTAATACACATGTGTTATACTTATGTATACGGTTCAGATGTGTAGCATAATTGATACGGAACCTGTCATATAGTAATACAGTTATACATTCTGCAATTCACATGTGTTACAAATGTGTTTAGGGTTTACATGTGTATTGTACGTAATACGGGAGTTATTAAACGATAATAACATAGTTACATATAATTAATTGCATGTGTGTTATATTTGTGTAGTTTGTTCACGTTTTGCTTCTGATTCATACCGTTATATTGTCTTCCATTTAGTAGCTACGGCAAGAAAAAAAAGAATGGTGAACCTCAACAAGGATGAAAGTACCAACAATATCGAAACTAAACAAGCAAAACCTGGTATTGTTAAAAAATATTATTATTCTTAATATTACTGCTATTATTTATTTATTTATTTGTTTATTCACTTATTCAGTAATTATTGTTATTATTTACTTTTAATACGACATTCAAGATTCACAGTTTGCAAAAAAAAGTTAGATTTGTATATAAATTGAACAACAAGAAAAAAGTTGAAGTTCAAAGTAGTGGAATTAAGGACATGTACAACAACATGAGCAATGATGAAGGCCATAACAAAGAAAATAAAGTTGTAAAGAACAACAACGACAAAGTTCAAGACAATAAAAGTAACATTGCGAATGTCGAAGAATTTGGTAAGTTATAATATATAACAATAAAAGGAAATACATATGTTCGTTTGGAAACATTACATAACATTCTAATGCTCACACACATGTATATACACATCTACATCGTGTATTTTATTTATTTATTTATTATTATTATTTTGTTTATAAAACATACAGCAATATGAAGCAATCATTGGCATATAAAAGGAAAAGGCCGAAAGCATCTGACACGGACGATCCTATTACAGGTATGTAATTAATACGTAAATACATGTGATTAAGCGTATATGTACTGCACACGTGCACCACGAGTATGATACATGATAATGACATATATACCAACCTGTTCTATAAATGTATTGTAATGTATATACGTGTGAGTAAATGCATATTTGTTGAACACATGCAACACAAGTATGGTTTATAAGCGTTAACATTTGATTATATGTTTGTGCGTGTTGTATTTGTGAGTGGAGTATGTCTATCACTTCCGTCAATCACATATCGTAGCTTAATCAGATGATACAAGACTGGTGCTGAACAGAGCAAAATGTAAAGTTCATATGTGGTTTGGGCAGTTCGTACGAAGGGACCATATAGCTTCGTACGAAGGGATCATAGCAGCTTCTTACGAAGGGAGAGCTAGCTTCGTATGAACCCACAAAGCGTATATATAGAGTTGTAGGGTCTTGGTCATTTGTATCTTTGAGCATTAGAGAGGCGAAGCTCTGCTCGTTTGTTTTTGTGGTTGTAAACTGTTAAATCAGTAATAGAAAACAACTTATAATTACTTCTTTGTGTCTGATCCACACACGTACTTGGATTCCGCACAAGATACGTGTTCATCGCATTCATCGGTCAAGGAATCGATCCTCGGAGCGAATCCACAAGTGGTATCAGAGCGGGTGATTGTTTGCACTGATTGAAGACATGAAGATTCAAGCATCTTCTTCAGATTCAGAGACAAATTTCTTCATCTTCTTCATATATTCTTCTACACATTCTTTTTGAACTTAAAACTCAGATCTACAAAGTTTCCATGGTTAAAATTGGCTAAATTTTGAATATGTTGTGTGAAAACTAGTTTTAATCAATGCTACAAAGTTTCAGTTCAAAATTCAACCTAAATCTCATAAAATCTGATAAAAACCATGAAAACCACAACTTGGTTCTTCGCAGAGTAGCTTCGTACGAAGGCACATCTCAGCTTCGTACGAACCCACTTCATTAGTTGAGAGTTCACCGAGTTTGGCTTCGTACGAACCCAGTTTTATCGCTTCATACGAACCGGGGTCATTTGTTTTAAATAGTTTCGTACGAACCCGATAGCTTCGTACGAACTGGGGTTTGAAGAATTAATTTGTTTTTAGTGCTGCTTCGTACGAACCCACCATTTCACCTTCGTACGAATATAGTGTTTGTGTTTGTTTAATTTTCAAGTTTGATTGTGTGTTTGCAGGTAATCATGGCTTAAGAATTTTACAACGAATTTTATAACGCGTTCACTTCCGAGTCATCCGAAACAACAACGGTTGCACCGAAAAGTATTTCGAAAGCAATAACCATTAATATAAAACATGAAAACTTTTATGGAACTCACTCAAAACCACCAAAACTTGATAATATTGAAGATTATTCTTGGTTGAAAGAGAGGTTTATTAACTGGGCAAAAGCGTATGCTCATGAAAGTTGGTTTTGTATGGAAATTTGGTATAAAAGGCCAATAAATGATAAAAATGAAGAAATTCCACTTGCAAGCTTACAAACTGAAGACATAAAGGAATTTTTTATGAACAATGGATGATCGCGTTAATTCAACAATCGATCAGAGATGATATCTTTGCATTACTTAATCTGGATGGATCATCAAAGTCTATGTGGGAAGCATTGCGAGTGAAAGCAGAGGGAGGAAAACAAATTAAAAAGAATAAAATATCATTGTCAAAAAAGGAATTTGATTTGTTTGAGTGTATGAAAGATGAAAATGTGAGGCAAATGATTGAAAGATTTTGTCACTTAAAAATTGAACTTGAGAGATTTGGAATCACAAAAACTAGGGAAGAAATCATTGACAAAGTGATCGAAGCTTTACCACGTGCAGATCACTGGCAAACATTTGTCATAATTTTGAAAAATGATTCACAGTTTCATGAGATTACATTGGATACATTGATTGAGAAGCTTGAGAGTCATGAACTGGAGTTGCAAAAACATAACAAAATGAGCAGTTCTACCTATCAGCAAAATGTGGGTCTTTATTACAGAGGAAGTTTACCTTCAACCAATCAATCATCAAAGATTGGTAATGCTTTCAGTGTTGAAAAGTCAATCATCAAAGATTGGTAATGCTTTCAGTGTTGAAAAGTCAAAGGATTCACCGAAAGGTAGTTCATCAAGTCATAATCCAGGTTATCATTCCTCCTTAACAACATCAAATACAGAAGAACCCGATGAGATTCATTAAAGTTAAAAAATTCTCCAAAAATGAGTATCAATGCTACTAAACAACAGATGAGTTTCTTAGCATCAATTCTGGAGTCATATGAGAGTCTGGTAGCAGGGAGAATCACAAAAAGAAAAATCACAAAAAGATTTTAGGCGTGTTTTAGCATGAACTTTGAAAAACTTAAAAAGATTTTGTTTCTACTTTATTTTTGACAACCGATGTCTGAAAGCTAAGTTTCAAAATCTAACTATGCTGAACATGTTTCTAATAATAAAAATGTTCATTAATTTGAAACTTGAAGTTTTACATGAAAAATTGAAAACAGTTTGTGAAATCTTCAAGGTCAATAATTTGGACTTGGATGATTATCGGTGAGGATTTTGGATGCTTAATTGTCAAATACATGAGGTTATTTGATAATGGGAAGAGTCAGGAAATCCTGGGTAATTACATATTGTTACATTTATGCTTAGAGCCAGGTTATCAATTCTGGAAAACCAAAAAGTTTTCACTGTTAAATATGTATATTTCAAATGATTGTACCAGATTACGATCCAGATAGCTGGGGCTAAGGGGGAGTCTGAAGACGAGCTCAAAGCAAGGGGGAGCTTGTAATCAATGACCCAGGTGTCGACTCTAGAAGCTAAAAGCCCGGGAGCTTAAAGTAAGGGGGAGCCTGAAGGTAGAATCAACAGAAAGGGGAAGCTGAAGTTGTGAGCAGATCCAAGGGGAGTCTGTTAGAGTAAAAGGGAGAGTCCGTGGTGCTGAAGATGTCAACACTTCTGGAAGACTCAGTAAGAGATAGAAAGCTATGAGATTGACTGTAGTAATATCCAAGGGGGAGTCTGTGAGTGCAGTATGTCTATCACTTTTGTCAATCACGTATCGTAGCTTAATCAGATGATACAAGATTGGTGCTGAACAAGGCAAACTGTAAAGTTCATATGTGGTTTGGTCAGTTCGTATGAAAGGACCATATAGCTTCGTACGAAGGGATCATATCAGCTTTGTACGAAGGGAGAGCTAGCTTCGTACGAACCCACAAAGCCTATATATAGTGTTGTAGGGTCTTGGTCGTTTGTATCTTTGAGCATTAGAGAGGCGAAGCTCTGCTCGTTTGTTTTCATGGTTGTAAATTGTTAAATCAATAATGGAAAACAACTAATAATTACTTCTTTGTGTTTGATCCACACATGTACTTGGATTTCGCAGAAGATACGTGTTCATCGCATTCATCGGTAAAGGAATTGATCCTCGGAGCGAATCCACAGTATTACACGTATGTGATTAAATGTGGATGTAATGCACATGTGCACCATCAATATAATTTGATATATGCACTACACGTGTACACCAATAATACAACCTATAAATGTATTGTAATGTATATACGTGTGAATAAATGAATATTTGTTAAACACATGCAACATGAGTATGTTTTTTAAAGCGTTAACATGTGATTATGTGTTTGTACGTGTTGTATTACACATATGTGATTGAATGTGCATTCACTGCACATATGCACCATTAATATAACGTTGTAATGTGTTACATGCACTGGACATGTGTACCATTTAACATAATATTATAATATGTTATGAATATGTATTGCACACGTCTGATGTTTTGCAGGTGTGCATATTAAAGCCAGAAAAACAAGTGTCCCTCCAATAAATGTTGATCAACAGATGAGCCCGCTTGAATTCTGGACAATCGAAAAGTTGTGAACGAGGGAGAAAATCGAGTTGAAAATGGAGGTTTTGGTATGGGCGAGTTAAGAGATCAATATGTTTATCCAAAAAGTGAGACATCTGAACATGTCACAGAAAACAATTTAAATGAGATAAAGCTTTATGAGGATCTAAATAATCCAACTGATTTGACGGTGTTCTAAATATTTATCAGAACCTTATATATTATATATATTTAATATATATATATATACTCCAAACGTGTGTTACATACTTATCATGTAATATCAATAGGTACATGTTGCAAAATTGGAAGCTCTGTTCGATCGCATCACGAGGGACAAAAAAATATATTAGAAAAAGCGTTGTGTGATGCATGTTTGGCTTTTCCGAACGTACTTGAGATACAAAACTGCATAAAAAGTACAAATCAATATACAAAGAAGTGATGGATATTGATGAACATGTAACTCAATCTGGATGGACACAATTTTTTGAAGAAAATCGTGGAGAACTCATTGCAAACATGAGCAAAGTTGAACATGTGCTGAAGAAAAAAGAACGTGATAACTCAGTACCAAATTTGATCTCAGCATCAGTTCACAAGAGTCTGGGAGCATATCTGGTGAAGTAAACTTAAAATCTGCTGAATATAAACAAAACGCATATATTAATCAGCCGATTGACATCAATGAAAAACTGAATGATGACGAACAAATGGTATGGTCATATATGTAGGCATCGCCCATGACAAAAATGTTGAACAAAAAACGACAAACTCAAGAAAAAAATGCAACGAAAAAGAAAACGAGAGCAATGTCAGAAGAAGATGCAAAAGCAGAACAAAAACAAATGGAAAAGGAACTGAAGGCAGCAAAAATAGAAGCAGAAAAGAAAGAAATCGAAAGACTGTTCTTGTAAGTTTTATTACATTTATGTATTATGAAGTTTGCAAACTATTATTATGATTCACATGTGTAACTGTTGTGAAAGTATGTATACAAGAAAGATATTTTCGCAACTACATACGGACTAGAAACAAGAGCGTTTTTGTTGGCACACTTTATGCCAGGCAAATATCTATACACATGTGATATAGATTGTTGGGCGGGTGTTTTGAATTATCAAGAAGGTTTAAAAAATAAAGATGGACCTAAACGTTTGTTTTGTTACACGTCAACAATTGTAAGCATTATATGATAAATTAATATTTAACATTACTGTTAAATATATAAATTCAAACGTGATATGTTTTTAATAAAAACAGAACGGATGGATGCTAAACAAAAGGCATACCGTAGATGCAAGGACAACATCATTCAAAAAGAACCTGTTAATAGTGCTTGAACGTAACGCCGATAGACTTGATCTGAAATCGTATGATGTAATTGTGATTCCTGTAATGGAAAGTCACCACTATTATCTTGTATGCTTTGACTTGATGGAGCCTTCAATTGAAGTGATTGACAATATGCATCCAAAATTTGGTTGGGTGTCGATGAAAGACGGTAACAGCTTCACGTCAAAGGGCACACATAACAAAATTGTAAGTTATTAACTATAATGACAATGACAATAAATAGTGATACACATATGCATTATTTGAATGTGGATGTTGATATCATCTAACAGATGGTTTATTATTGGCAGAAACATATCGTATGTGCTTATATGCGTAGTGTCAAACACCCAATTACACAAGCATTATCAAGTGAAACACTGTCAAAGAAAGAGATTGGTTGGCCAATAAGAGACAACTTCATTGATTGCGGGATTTTCGCTATGCGGCACATGGAGTTATACTATGGAAAGAAAAACCATTTGAATGTGGATTCAACAATAGGGAATCTATAACACCTGCGTCCCTATACTTTTAGATTTTGTCAATTTTGGCCCCTAAACTATGTAATACTTGACACTTTTGATGCTTGTGATGCTTGAATCTAGATTCTTGATTCTTAATACTATGATGCTTAATTCTTGATTCTAGAGACTTGATTCTTGATGATTAACACAAGGAGACTTGATTCTTAATACTAGACTCTTGATACTTGAATCTTGATTCTTGATACTACGATTCTTGAGACTTAATGCTATGATTCTATGATTCTTGATACTTGATACTTGGAAACTATGATTCTTGACACTTGAAAGCTATGATTCTTGATACTTGGAATCTAGATTCTTGACTCTTGATACTTTGGTTCTTGAATCTTGAGACTCGTGAAACTTGAGACTTGGTTGAACGAGAGACTGGAGTCTTGTCACTGGCGGAATCTATGAAACTTGGAAACTTTGGTATTAATAATGTAATCTAGTTATGTGATGCTAATACCCAAAATAATACGCAACGCAACGCTTAACCTAACTTTCAAAATGAATCAAAGACGGTGAAACGAAAAGGATGGGATTGACCGAATAGCAATCCGATCGGATGACCATCCGATCGGATGGCCATTCGACCAAACTACCATCCGATCCGTGCACACTGCCTCACTCCCTCTCTCTGACACTATAAATAGGCCTGTCACATCATTCTCACTGATGTGAAAGCCTCACTCGATCCAAATGCACGCAATCCTCTTTTTTTCCATTTCTCGGCGATTTCGGTACGTTTTACACTGGATTCTTGTACATCCTTGATCTATACGCTATTATCTACAAGATTCTCCCTTGAAATCTCACTTTTCACAGTGAAATATCTGGGATTTGAGCTCTTAAGGGCGACGTCATTATGGCGGTTTGTACAGACTGTTGAGTGATGTCATCCGTTCAAGATCTAGCTCAGATCTAAGGAATTTCATGCGTTTTTCATTGAATCATAACTAAATCTGGACTTTTTCAGCTAAAACTTATGTTTATCTCCTTCATCTTTGATTCTTAAATTTTTTCCACTTCAAACGGTGGAATCTGGATCTGAACGGACTGAAGACTTGATGATTAGTCTTGAGTCGGCTTGGAAATGGATTATCGCCGGAGGAGATGACCAGAGTACGGATTCCAACATAAGCACCGTCATGAACAGGAAACGGATCGGACTGGGGTGTTTCCCATCCGACCAGACCGGTTGAACGGTGATGTGTTTACCGTTGTCTCAAGACGTACTGTGTCGCATCGTCAAACCAGAAACTTAGAAAATTTTACAAGATTGTGAACAGGACAAGGACAACTTAAATCGAATGGTAATCCGATCGGATAGCCATCCGATCGAACTGTCATCCGATCGGGTGACACTTGCCTCTTAACCTTAAGCACTTCTTGATCGTCGAATGGCAATCTGATCAGATAGCCATCCGATCGAACTGCCATCCGATCGAGGTGACAATGTGTCTGGGAATCTTTCAACACTTAGAAACATTTCAGAAACTTGAAAACTTGGTAATAATTTGGAATCTTGACACTTGGATAGAATGACCATTCAATCGAATGGCCATCCGAACGGATGACCATCCGATCAGATGGCAATCCATCCCTCACTCACAACAGTCATATCAATCGAATGGCAATCCGATCGGATAGCCATCCGATCGAACTGCCATCCGATCCAGTGACTGATCTGACACTCTGCGCAATCTCGTAATTCTGTTCGACACTTACCTGCTGTAATCTAATCAGGCTAAACCTAAAGAGCTCCCTTTGATCCAATAACAGTTAATCTGTTAAGCAATCAATTTGAGTATACTCTATCCCTTTTTGTTTTAAACTTTGGGATGCAACATGTATTCTATTAAACTATGATACTTGAAACTTTTGGAATCTAAACTCTATCCTATGTGTACGTGGAACTTGTGATTCTTGATTCTTTGTGCTCTGTGAACGTTTAATCCGGAGTGTGTAGTTCCGCCTTAACAATAGTAGCGCTATAGGAGATGCACCTCCCCATTATTCTCGGGGGTATTGTATTGTTAGGAGGAACCTATTTTTCCTTGATTCTTGGGAAAACACTAAATCATCAGGACACTTGGGCTATCACTTGGACTGCGAACACTAGCACGGCTGAAACTATTTTGTTATCATTTACATTGTGGATATGAGTGTTTTATTCTATATGGTATATATTCAAACTTGTATACTCGCCAGTACGTTTTTGTACTGACTTTATTTTAATACATGTTGCAGGCTGACAGGATGCTAGGATTCTTGGAACAAGCTAGGATGAAGCTTAGAAACTACACTTAGCTAATCTAGAAACTTTTGAAACTATGATGATGTTTGATGTTACGTGATTTTGGATTTATGTTGTTTAGACAATCTTGCATGGAATCAATTTAATTACTACTAAAACTATTAGTGTTATGGAAAGTCATGAGCAATCTGAACGCTTAGTGCTCGCACCCCGATGTTTCCGCCATCGGTTGGGGTGTGACAGATTGGTATTAGAGCCATAACTATAGGGAATTAGGATAAGTAGGAATACTTTCCCTGGTCTATAGTTCTAGGAATCTTGATTCTTATCTGTTGTTTAAGACTTATGCATTCTACCGTATCTACTTCCTAGCAGCACCTTTCCTATAAAACTTACATGCCTTTCCTAAGGCTGACACAATATACACTTGATACTTTCAAAACACTGTTAACCAGTGTTTGTATTTTGCACGAGATTTGCCCTCAAGTCAGGAGTGACCCAAACCTTGATGGGAAATTTCCTTATAAAATTCTAGTAGGTCTTATCTGTTGATAAGTACCGACGCTATTAGGGAACGACGTTGTCAAGATAGAGGTGAAACTCAGACCTTGATAACTAGTCCCACTCCTTGATATTTTTATGTCTCGCCAAGGCCTCGAAATTCCCAATCAATTAGGAACGTGAAATGACCAAAAGGACGAATATCGTAGGCCTAACATCGATGATGTATTTGTCGAGGTAAGTCAAGACACGTTGCCTTAATTCGAAAGGGGTTCGAATCACTTTGGTTAGTCACCGTTCCTCTACCCGGAACAATCCTATTTTTTATGAGCATATCATTTATGATATCTCGATTTTATGTGTGGTTTTAAACTTGACTCTTCGTTTATTTTGAGGCTTTTACACAAATTGCACGAATGTCCGTAATCTAAAACATTAACTCTAATCTCAGGATCAAACTAAATTTATGAAGCTATTTGATGAGTCTATGTGTTATTGTGTTTGTGAAACACTAAACGGAACGTGGCATAGAAATACGAGAGGAAAGTGGCGTGTCTGAAACATGGTGGATACGCCGCTGGTACTTCCTATATATATAAGTGTTTCAGGCTTGTTACCAACTTTCGTACCACGTGCCATGCGAATGTGACAACCCTCACATTTACATGTATCCGTACAATTAATTAATATTTAATTTGTGCTTAATGACTGTGCTTGATTACAACTGTGATTTAACTGCTTACTGAATTCTGTTACATACATACATATGCATTACTTTTCATACTGTCACTCCATTTATTTCACACAAACTTTAGTGACAACCTTGATGCACAAAGCACAGTTAGCACACTGAGCGGATAACCCAGATAACATGCTGACAATGCCAGCACCTAGACAGACAATATTTTGGAGGCCAGTATGAGCCAGAGATAGAGTACTACACTAGTAGGGAGTGTAGGGAAGTGAGGACCATAAAACTACGTCACTAGGTGATAGTTATAGTGCCCGGAAGTGCCTAAAACATACTTAAAGTGCAGAATTCTGCACTAGTTAACCAAAATTCAGCATTTAACAATGCTAGTAAAGTGCAAAAACTTGGTAAAATAGTCCTAGACACTTTCCAAAGTGTTGGGAATTTAATGTGTCACTAAAAGTAATATAAAAGACACTTTAAAGCTTTATTTAGCACTTTAACGGATCAACGTCCAACCGAACAACCGGACTTTACCCGGAACATAAAAATATTGCCAAATACATTGTTTTTACTTTTCTGAGCTAGTTAGGGTCCCCGAACACCCTAACACACTTTATATTATATAACACACTAAATCACTAACTATATCGTTCAATCCTAACTAAACAAGTAACTAGTTCCATCACAACCCAACCCCCCTACCCCCCTACTCGACGGTCATGAGGGTGGTACACCCTCACCCCAGTCTTTTGATTATTAAATTGCTAATTGTTGGACATTAAGAAACACAATGTATGTTGGTTAATAGAGAAATATGGTTTATAAATATGTATGAGAGATAACCATCTAATTTCATCAAACACTCAACATCAACAAGCTTCTCTCTTCCTCTCCTTCCCCACCTTCGGCTGCCAACACCCTCCACCATATCACCACCATCAACTCTCATTCAAGACATTTTCCATACAACCAATGGTGCAAGAGGTCCAACAAGCAAGCTTGGTGCACTCGGAAGTTCAAGGACCACTCTAGTTTTCTTTTATCCACCACTTTTACGTTTTGAACCTCCCCTAGCCTTGTGCTAGTAGTAATTGCTTCAAATCTTCATCTTGTTCTTATTTTTAGTGGTTAATAGTTGATTGAATGATACAATGTTAAGAAACTCTAAAGAACTTAAACAAGTCTTGAACATAATGGATGAAGAATGGATAAAGAGATGAAGTAGTGTTAAATGATGTTGAAATCATGTTGATCTTGTGTTGTTATGCTTAATACATGTTGTTTGTTAGTAGAAGTAAGATGGTTCATCACCTAGATGTCACACCCCGAAATTATCAGAGCTGGCGTGACTGGACTGGTATTTTCATTGCACAGCGGAAGCAAATAAGCTAAGTCTTTTAGAAATTGAACGCCCACTAAGTACTCGACTCTTCATGGTTCTCCTATTCCAACCGTGCCTTGTCTTAGAACTGCAACCAGAGAAAGAAACATGCGAAAAATCAACATAAAGTTGAGCGAGTTCGTAGTTTGTTTGTAAAAGATTTGAAATAAATCTTTTGAGTTGTGAAAGATTTGAAATAAATCTTTGGAGTAACCGGTTTTTCAAATAGTATTGAGAAAACGAATTTAAAAATCATTTTCTTGCCAAGTTATATGGAAACGTTGTGTTTGTAACACAATATGTTCATAAAAACCATGTATTTGTAAAGTCTTGTATTTGTAATGTACGTATAACCGTCAATGCCCACCCTGACTTTGACTCCATACCCGCATAATCCTATGCTTTGAATTTTGTACAAAACATGGTATTTAATTTGTATGAACAGGTATTTTTGTAAGTATGAAATCCCTGGTATGTAGCAAATAAGGAAAAAGAGATCACCAATGGTTTGCAAGGCCATTGATATGTGTGAAGTGCCGTAGGAAGACTCAAACCTAGCAGATTTTTGCGTCGGGCACAAAGTCACCCCGAGGTCCGTACTGTTGGGCCTGGGGCTGGGCTCGCTACACCCAGATAGATCTACCGCTACTGTCCCTCGGTCCTACAATGAGGATTAATGGCCTCAAGTTGCGCCTACCCACTCACATGATCTAAGTAGTAAACCCTCCTTAAGCTAACCATACCATGTATAAAAAATGTCTGTAAGTGTCTGTAATCATTGTACAGGTATTTTACCCCAGTCTCTAAGACTGATCCTCCCTCAGTCTCTAAGACTGATCCTTCCTCAATATTATCACCAGATGATCCCATCCCTAGTCATGAAAATCATTCACCTTCCGATAATACGCATTTGTTTTGTAAAAACCGGTATGTTTAGTATAAACCTTTCGTAGATCATTTGAGTTCCTCGAAATCCATTCGTAATATGATTTAGGAATGTGAGTTTTGCGTTCATTTAAAAGTTTTGTATATTCTTGCAAAACGTGCTTTGTCTAAAAGTATGCAGTCTTTGTTTATCGAGAACTTTGTATGTTTCTGAAAAACGTGCATGTCTTTCCACCCCGAAAACATTCATAAAAATGTAAAGCCGTAAAAAGTGGGGTTATGAACTCACCTGAATTTCCACGTGCAAAGCTAGCTAATTACGACTCCGTGATGTCGTTTCCAAAATGAGACTCGCAAGCGTGCATTCTACAATATTCCTAACACGGAATATCTAATAAGTTTCTAAATAAAAGCGGTAACTAAACTACGTGTCACCGAGCTCTACCGAATCATTAACCGAACGATTCGACGGTAAGTGTTATCGTCTTGACTTGTAATAACCAATCAATGGTTGCTTTAATCCCACTAATAGCAGGGATAAATACTAATTCTAGGAAACAAATTAGTTTCCGAGTGACTTAGAGTATATATGTTTATATATAAATATAAATATATTTATGAAATCGTGTTAGTTGGCCCGAATGGTCGTACGTGTATGTAATCAAATATTCGTATAAAATAATACACGTTATAAACTCATATAATGTATTCCCGCGTTTCCCGAATAGTCGTCTTATACGTTGAAAGGTTACAACCTCGTTAGTAAGTTATAGGTGTCGTCGAGAATCGAGAATGAACGTACACTTATATTGACTTTAGAAAAAAAATAAATGCTTGGATTTCGGATATGTTTTCTTTGGTTTTAAAATAATGTATATATTTTAACGAAAAACGGGCAGAGTTTCCTCTGTTTTTAGGATAACCCGACAAGTCAAGTTGTCGATATTTGCCAAAACGCAACATTTTCAAAACTCTACAATTTAATGTAACGACAATATTAATATTTCCATCAAATATTCCAAAAATGCCAATTCCCTTTTATCCGTAAAAAAAAAATCTAACATATATATAGCTATTATGTCACGTGTCGGTTCGCTTTTTAGCTATTATATGAAATTTTGTATACACACGTTTGGATACGACTTCAAGTAGTTAGTAGTTCTCTCGTATAATATTTGTCGTTTTCATTAGTCTGGTCGGTTTGAGCTCGGTTTCGCGTCAAATTAGTATTTATATAAATAATATAACAAAACTCGCATCGTTTAAATTTTACCGAGCCTCGTGTTGACTGAGTTGACTGCGTTGACCAGCAGTTGACTGAGTTTGACCAGCTTTGACCACGTTTGACCAGCTTTGACCAGCTTTGACCCGTGTTGACCAGGGTTGACCGGACCCGAAACTGAACCGAGGCACTAAAAATGACCCAAAACTGCCTCTTGACCCGTGTTTGACCTGTTGACCGCGTTGACCCGAGCCCGAGAGCGTCCCGAACTTAAATTTTCACCCGAGACGAAAGTGTTTCGTATGGACTCTACGGGTCACTAGGAGCCCAAAAATATAATTTTCGTCAAAAACGGACGGCCGGAACCTCGCCAAAACCATGTCAGAAGTCGGAATTTCGCCGGAGAATAAAATTTCTTGAAAATTTGCAGAAATGCTCCTCAAGTCCCGATCTAAGCATCTGCAAAGTCAAAAGTTCAAAACGGACTCGCCGGAATTTGACCGGAATTTCACCGGAGTTGCCATTGAGCTCAAACCGCTAAGAATTAGCTAAAACTAACCTCACCACGCGATCCGGAACGTCGGATATAGTCGAAAAAGTGTACTCTTGGCCGGAAAACGGCCGCCGGAAAAGTCGCTGGAAAAATCGTCGGTCGCCGGAACTCCGCCGGAAGTCGGCCGGAATCCTCGCCGGACTTGTCTCTAGAGAGAGAGAGTAGAGAGAATTATGAGGGTTAGAGAGAGAAAGTGTAGGTGAAAATGATAGATTTTGGGGGTGAAGTCCTTTATATAGTGAGGGTTTTGTGGGCTTGGGCCCAAGGCCCACAAGCCTGTTTCTAGCATTTTGAACCGTCCGATCTCGTTTCTAAAGCCCGTTTTGCACCCCGAACGTCGTGTAATGTCGTACAATGTCATTTTAGGATCAAGGATATGTAAAATAGCGTCGGAAGTTGACGGTTGACGTGTTCGTTCGTCGGTTGCGTTAAAATCGTGAAATTTGCTCAGGAGGTCGTTTCTAAACCGTTTTTCGATCCGATTTCGACTGTAGCTACTAAAATTTCATTACAGAGCTAAATATAGCGTAAAATGTAAGTTCTGAAGGTGACAAATTCCTCCGTCGCTTCCGTTTCGTTGCCGATGCGTTTCCTGCTATCGCGTTTTTAGTTCCTGTTTGCGTTTGTGTCGCACGGAAGCCCAATAAATTCACAAAAATTTAACTCATAAATATAAAATACTCGTAGAAAATCCGTATTTGTCGGCGTTGTCAGTATTTCGTATGGTTTCGTTTCGTTATCGCTTAACGTTTAGCATGTTTCTCCGCAAATCACCATTCGCGCACTGTAAAGTCGGATAGACGTTCCTAGGCACTCCAAAGGCCTAATTAGGTTAAGTTGTGCTGTAAACACTATTTATTATCACGTTAATTACTTGTTAATCACGTAATTAGGTGCCGTAAATCACCGGTTGTCACATTCTCCCCCTGTTACAAAAATTTCGTCCTCGAAATTTAGACTATGTTATCCCCTCAGAATTGTGTTGTTTGCAGGTAAGTCCGAATCATAATAAAGTGAATGACCGCATAATCGAAACAAGACTTATTCGAGTCATGTGAATTTAATGACATTCCTCCACAATGGGAATCCCAACGGTTTAAAAGAAATGTGTCTCAGTAATTGATGTCAAAGGAAACGAGACGTAATGAAACAGTCACCAGTGCGACTAAGTTAACAAGGATCCAACAATGAACAGGAACTTCGACCAATCGAATTCCATATGAACGTTTATAACATGTGAATGAGTTCTAGAAGAAATAACATCCACTGGATGAACTTAGAATCAACAATCTCAAATAGTTTGCATGAAACGCTCGATCGTGATCAGCACAAGCTGCAAGTTATACCGACGCCACAAGGTGTCTTAGTGAATGAAGCAATTCGAATATAGCGGTGATCGAACAAGTATCACCTGTTGTTTTACATGAAATGCTCAATCATATAATTAGCCCAAGCTACAAGTTTGTACTGACACCATAAGGTGTCGTAGTGATTTAAATAACTCTATAATAGCGGTGATCAAACAAATTCACCGTGTTTGAAGTCAAATGAAGATTCAACGAAATAAATCTGAACGCTTGTTCCAAACAAACAGCATAGGATTTTCAATTGAAATTTGAACATCAAAGAAATAATGTTTTCGATCGAAGATGAAGAAGCAATGAATGTCGCAAAGCATTCGATCGATGTTGAAAGAACCGTTATGAGGTACACCGGAATATGAGATGAATTTGTGTACCATTGTCTTAACACACAATTGTATTAAGACTGTTGTAATGTGATAAATCAAAGCGGATTTAATCTGAATCAATAAATGAATAATTAAATCCGTGCATAAGATATGTAAATGAGTTAGCGCAAGCTTCAAATTAATGAAAATCACCATCACATGGTGTCGGAATCAACAAACAATTTAACGAAGTCGAATGCCAACATGCTTATTTCGAATCGGAACAAATGAAACACTTGTTAAAACGAATTTTGAATATGATTCTCCCAATACATCATATGATGCTCTGAAGTAAATATGTGTAATGGACAAGTTCAAACAGTTGAACTTGGTTTTAGCGCAATCCGACAATAAATACATGTATCAACAAGGCAACTTTCGGCATGGTCGCAACGAAAACCATGTATGTAACTTGTAGAGAGATGATCGTGATACAATGACCATTAAGAGGAGTAGAGATATGAAAATCTACTCAGTAAGTGTGAAATTCGAAATTTCAATAAAAAAATTTGAGGACTTTACCTGAGATTTCGTGTGACGACCAATTGTTAGGTGACATTACCATTGAATGTTGAACATAGCGTATTCGTCGTTATGAGTTAGGGGGAATGAGGAGACATTCGTCTTCTCCTTGGCGTGTTTCGTGTCGTTTACAAGACCGCGTGACAAGTTGCCGTTTCCTGGTCGTTTGTTCTCCTGCTGACAGGAATCTAGCATCGTCGTTGAATTGCGCCATCGTGTCTTTTCAAAGGCCTCGCCTCGCTAGTTGTATGTGTCGTACTTCAACCTCCGTTGATGTATAGCTTAAGTTTCACGTATACCTGTGCACTAGCGTTGTGTGTCGCGTCGAATGTGATGTACCCCGACATCCGTTGACGTAAAATTTAAGTTTCATGTATTCTCGTGCACTAACGTTTCGTTATGCGTAGGCTGCCTGCTCGGGAAGTTAAAATGTCATAGACAATATGGATAATAGTGTGCCCGAGTTAATATTCGCGGTTCCTACGTGATGACCTTTAATAAACACACACATGCACAAATAATCAATCATATAATCAAATAAACATGTTAGTCACCAATAAGCAATCAAGTAATTCCCCTAGTCCCACTAGTCTATCCTCCCAGCCTCTCAGACTGAACTTCCTAGTCCCACTAGACTATCCTCCCAGCCTCTCAGACTGAATCTCCTAGTCCCACTAGACTATCCTCCCAGCCTCTCAGACTGAATCTCCTAGTCCCACTAGACTATCCTCCCAGCCTCTCAGACTGAATCTCCTAGTCTCTCAGACTACCTTCCCAGCCTCTCAGACTGAATCTCCTAGTCTCCCGACCAGATCCAGCCACCCGGCTAAATTCCCTTTTCCGAAGGTCTTAAATGCATGTTTCCTAAACTCTCAGAGTGTTGTGTACTGTATGTAATTGTTTTGTGTACCGTGTATAAAACATCACAATAGCGTTTGTTTGAAAACAAAATTTTGACTGTTTGTTTTTCGGCAACGGTTGGAGACCATATTCGAGTACTAGGCGTTCTGTATGTATTCAAGTTTTAATATTCTAAGTTCCCAGAGGAAAGTGAGGTTAGAGCCTAGGTATTCCTACAGAAAACCTTATTCGCTGTAACCTATAGCTCTGATACCAATCTGTCACACCCCGAAATTATCAGAGCTCGCGTGACTGGACTGGTATCTTCATTGCACAGCGGAAGCAAATAAGCTAAGTCTTTTAGAAATTGAATGCCCACTAAGTACTCGACTCTTCATGGTTTTCCTATTCCAACCATGCCTTGTCTTAGAACTGCAACCTGAGAAAGAAACATGCGAAAAATCAACATCAAGTTGAGCGAGTTCATAGTTTGTTTGTAAAAGATTTGAAATAAATCTTTTGAGTTGTGAAAGATTTGAAATAAATCTTTGGAGTAACCGGTTTTTCAAATAGTATTGAGAAAACGAATTTAAAAATCATTTTCTTGCCAAGTTATATGGAAACGTTGTGTTTGTAACACAATATGTTCATAAAAACCATGTATTTGTAAAGTCTTGTATTTGTAATGTTTGTATAACCGTCAATGCCCACCCTGACTTTGACTCCATACCCGCATAATCCTATGCTTTGAATTTTGTACAAAACATAGTGTTTAATTTGTATGAACAGCTGTTTTTGTAAGTATGAAATCCCTGGTATATAGCAAATAAGGAAAAAGAGATCACCAATGGTTTGCAAGGCCATTGATATGTGTGAAGTGCCGTAGGAAGACTCAAACCTAGCAGATTTTTGCGTCGGGCACAAAGTCACCCCGAGGTCCGTACTGTTAGGCCTGGGGCTGGGCTCGCTACACCCAGATAGATCTACCGCTACTGTCCCTCGGTCCTACAATGAGGATTAATGGTCTCAAGTTGTGCCTACCCACTCACATGATCTAAGTAGTAAACCCTCCTTAAGCTAACCATACCATGTATAAAAAATGTATGTAAGTGTCTGTAATCATTGTACAGGTATTTTACCCTAGTCTCTAAGACTGATCCTCCCTCAGTCTCTAAGACTGATCCTTCCTCAATATTATCACCAGATGATCCCATCCGTAGTCATGAAAATCATTCACCTTCCAATAATACGCATTTGTTTTGTAAAAACCGGTATGTTTAGTATAAACCTTTCGTAAATCATTTGAGTTCCTCGAAATCCATTCGTAATATGATTTAGGAATGCGAGTTTTGCGTTCATTTAAAAGTTTTGTATATTCTTGCAAAACATGCTTTGTCTAAAAGTATGCAGTCTTTGTTTATCGAGAACTTTGTATGTTTCTGAAAAACGTGCATGTCTTTCCACCCCGAAAACATTCATAAAAATGTAAAGCCGTAAAAAGTGGGGTTATGAACTCACCTGAATTTTCATGTGCAAAGCTAGCTAATTACGACTCCGTGATGTCGTTTCCAAAATGAGACTCGCTAGCGTGCATTCTACAATATTCCTAACACGAAATATCTAATAAGTTTCTAAATAAAAGCGGTAACTAAACTACGTGTCACCGAGCTCTACCGAATCGTTAACCGAACGATTCGACGGTAAGTGTTATCGTCTTGACTTGTAATAACCAATCAATGGTTGCTTTAATCCCACTAATAGCAGGGATAAATACTAATTCTTGGAAACAAATTAGTTTCCGAGTGACTTAGAGTATATATGTTTATATATAAATATAAATATATTTATGAAATCGTGTTAGTTGGCCCGAATGGTCGTACGTGTATGTAATCAAATATTCGTATAAAATAATACACGTTATAAACTCATATAATGTATTCCCGTGTTTCCCGAATAGTCGTCTTATACGTTGAAAGGGTACAACCTCGTTTGTAAGTTATAGGTGTCGTCGAGAATCGAGAATGAACATACACTTATATTGACTTTAGAAAAAAAATAAATGCTTGGATTTTGGATATGTTTTCTTTGGTTTTAAAATAATGTATATATTTTAACGAAAAACGGGCAGAGTTTCCTCTGTTTTTAGGATAACCCGACAAGTCAAGTTGTCGATATTTGCCAAAACGCAACATTTTCAAAACTCTACAATTTAATGTAACGACAATATTAATATTTCCATCAAATATTCCAAAAATGCCAATTCCCTTTTATCCGTAAAAAAAAATCTAACATATATATAGCTATTATGTCACGTGTCGGTTCGCTTTTTAGCTATTATATGAAATTTTGTATACACACGTTTGGATACGAGTTCAAGTAGTTAGTAGTTCGCTCGTATAATATTTGTCGTTTTCATTAGTCGGGTCGGTTTGAGCTCGGTTTCGCGTCAAATTAGTATTTATATAAATAATATAACAAAATTCGCATCGTTTAAATTTTACCGAGCCTCGTGTTGACTGAGTTGACTGCGTTGACCAGTAGTTGACTGAGTTTGACCAGCTTTGACCACGTTTGACCAGCTTTGGCCACGTTTGACCCGTGTTGACCAGGGTTGACCGGACCCGAAACTGAACCGAGGCACTAAAAATGACCCAAAACTGCCTCTTGACCCGTGTTTGACCTGTTGACCGCGTTGACCCGAGCCCGAGAGCGTCCTGAACTTAAATTTTCACCAGAGACGAAAGTGTTTCGTATGGACTCTACGGGTCACTAGGAGCCCAAAAATATAATTTTCGTCGAAAACGGACGGTCGGAACCTCGCCAAAACCATGTCAGAAGTCGGAATTTCGCCGGAGAATAAAATTTCTTGAAAATTTGCAGAAATGCTCCTCAAGTCCCGATCTAAGCATCTGCAAAGTCAAAAGTTCAAAACGGACTCACCGGAATTTGACCGGAATTTCACCGGAGTTTCCATAGAGCTCAAACTGCTAAGAATTAGCTAAAACTAACCTCACCACGCGATCCGGAATGTCGGATATAGTCAAAAAAGTGTACTCTTGGCCGGAAAACGGCCGCCGGAAAAGTCGCCGGAAAAATCGTCGGTCGCCGGAATCCTCGCCGGACTTGTTTTTAGAGAGAGAGAGAGTAGAGAGAATTATGAGGGTTAGAGAGAGAAAGTGTAGGTGAAAATGATAGATTTTGGGGGTGAAGTCCTTTATATAGTGAGGGTTTTGTGGGCTTGGGCCCAAGGCCCACAAGCCTGTTTCTAGCATTTTGAACCGTCCGATCTCGTTTCTAAAGCCCGTTTTGCACCCCGAACGTCGTGTAATGTCATACAATGTCATTTTAGGATCAAGGATATGTAAAATAGCGTCGGAAGTTGACGGTTGACGTGTTCGTTCGTCGGTTGCGTTAAAATCGCGAAATTTGCTCAAGAGGTCGTTTCTAAACCGTTTTTCGATCCGATTTCGACTGTAGCTACTAAAATTTCATTACAGAGCTAAATATAGCGTAAAATGTAAGTTCTGAAGGTGACAAGTGCCTCCGTCGCTTCCGTTTCGTTGCCGATGCGTTTCCTGCTATCACGTTTTTAGTTCCTGTTTGCGTTTGTGTCGCACGGAAGCCCAATAAATTCACAAAAATTTAACTCATAAATATAAAATACTCGTAGAAAATCCGTATTTGTCGGCGTTGTCAGTATTTCGTATGGTTTCGTTTCGTTATCGCTTAACGTTTAGCATGTTTCTCCGCAAATCACCATTCGCGCACTGTAAAGTCGGATAGACGTTCTCTGGCACTCCAAAGGCCTAATTAAGTTAAGTTGTGCTGTAAACACTATTTATTATTGCGTTAATTACTTGTTAATCACGTAATTTGGTGCCGTAAATCACCGGTTGTCACACTAGACTTGCTAGATCATGTTTAAGAACATGAACTAGCAAGATGTAAAGGTTAAAGATATGAAGGGTGATGAAACCATCCACACATGAACTTTGAACTTGAATAAATATAAGTTTTCATGGAAAAATGAGTTATAAACTTGTAGATCTAAAGATCTATGAGCGGGTTTTCAAAAGAACCAAGTGAAAGGAACGAGTTTTGTTAAAACTTGGATATTACATGAAATAAACACATTTTTAGTAAGTAAACAAGTGTAGGAACACTTGTGTAGAAAGAAAATTTAACAAAGAAATATTTTTGTAAATCATGACTAGAAGTTGTAAAACTTCAAACCCTTTAAAAATAAAGCTTTTAAGAAACTAATCACATTTTTAAAGGTAACAAGACTTACTAATTATGTTAGTAAGTTACTACTTGTTTTCATAAACTTTCAAGTTCGTAAGTTTATGATTTGTGTTTATTTTTGTCAAATTGGTAAATAGAGATTATATATTATTGGTTGGTGATTGTTTGAATGATTTTTACTAAAGAAAATGATATGCTAAAAAGCATGGACACCTCCATTTACAAAGGAAACTCTGGCGAAAATTTTCTAGAATTTCAACACTTAGAATTATTTTTCTAACAAATGTTTACAAATATATTTTTAACTTGGTTTTCAAAATAAACTTTGCCATGATTTTTATTTCAAAAATTACCAAGTACCGGAGGTGGATTTTCGTAAATAAAACTTGATAAATATATAGTTAGAATATATATTTTATAATAGGACGCTTGTGTGATTATTTGATTATTTTGCGAACTAGATATATATTATTTTTAGAATAAAAATAATATAACTTGAAAATATTATGAAATTTCAACTCCAAAATAATACCAACGCTCTCACAAATAAATATTTAAGTTACACCAGTATTGTTATAATACAAAACACTAAAACGTAACTTATGTATATTTCTGAAAAATACTCTTATACGTATATTTTGGTAAAATATTATTTTGGGAAACTTTATGAAGTAAAATATAATATTTTTGGGAAAAATTGATATTTTGGAATTAAGATGTTTTAGACAAGTGATTAAATATATTTGCTAAGTGGGACTTAAAATATATTTTTCGGAATTACAAGTGTACATGTATAAAAACCCCCATCCTTGGGAAGGAAATACACATACAAAATAATTAAGAAGTGTGGATACGAAATAGTTGCCTAACTATTTTCCTTAATACAAAAGATAAGTTAAAATAATTAATATTATTTTAACAAGTATAATATCATAGTAACGCAACTCAAAACACTAAACCCTAAGCCAAGGCACGACCATCCGTCAAATAGGCATTAGTACGTGTAGGTCGTCACGCAGCAGGTTGAGTTGGAGACTTACGTTTCGGGATACGCACTTCTGTGAGTTCATGTCCCCCTTTTCTCTTAACTGTTTTTCAGTTTTTATACTTCGGGGGTGGAATACATGTTACAGTAATTACAGACACTTTTATACATGGTATGGTTAGCTTAAGGAGGGTATACTACTTAGATCATGTGAGTGGGTAGGTGGTACTTGGGGCCATTAATCCTCGTTGTAGGACCGAGGGTCATGAGCGGTAGATCTATTTGGGTGTAGCGAGCCTAACTCCTGAGTCCACTGTACGAACCATTGGGTAACTTTGAGCCCGACGCAAAAATCTGCTAGGTTTGAGTCTTCCTGCATCACTTCACACATATAATTGGCTTTGCAACCCAGTGTGTGATCTCTCTTTTCTTTTCCTTAATTGCTACATACCAGGGATTTTCATACATACTACAAAGGTTTATTCATAATCACTTTTACATGAACTCGCTCAACTTTTGTTGATTTTTCAAACTACACGTATTTCAGGAAATTAGTGGATCTTGCAAGGTATGCATTCACGTTAAGCTGCGTAAGGAATAATGACGTCATCCGGGTTTAGGAAGTGTGACCCTTGCCTGGACGGGTTACAAGTCTTAAACCGTATTTCTAGTCAAGACTTTTGTCGTGTCGTATGAACATGTTTTTAATTATGTCATGATTGTATTTGGTTTCATGTGTCGAGTTTTAAAACAATGTTGTTGTGGTAACTTTTAAAACTTGATGAATGGATGACTGTCATGCGTTTTATTTTCATATAGCATGGTTGTGATTGTGCTATGGTATTAAGAAGTCACACCAAATAAACCCACGCTTCCGCAAAAGCCAGGGTGTGACAACTTGGTATCAGAGCATCGATCATAGCGAACTAGGATTCTTTCTCGAGTCTAGACTATGATCACTAGGGCTCTCACGAAAATATTTTTACATTGCATACACTAAAACGTCCAGATCCAGGATACAAAACATCTTTACAAATAAAAGGCACAAATACACTTTTTCAAAACTTATATATTTCAGTCTTAGAGACTGAGGGAGTTCAGCCTTAGAGGCTGGGGAGGTCCAGTCTTAGAGGCTGGGGAGGTTCAGTCTTAGAGGCTGAGGGAGGTTCAGTCTTAGAGACTGAGGGGTCCAATCTTAGAGGTTGGGGAGGTTTAGTCTTAGAGACTGGGAGGTTGGTCTTAGAGACCAGGGAGTTAGTCTGAGAGGCTAGGAGGTTCAGTCTGAGAGGCTGGGAGGGTAGTCTAGGAGACTAGGATGATTACTGTTTGCTTTATTGTGGCTAACATGTTTATTTGACTTTATGATTGATATATGTGCATATATGTGATTGTGTTACAGACGTCATGGTTTCATCATCAGACATAGGAGTATCGGACACACTAGACCCCATGGCGATCGTGTCAGATGACGAGATTCCATCAGAGCGAGAGGTCTACACATCAGACACCACCAGCACTGACGACGATGATTTCCAGTTGTTCGCGATGCCTGACGTTGGAATTGAGCCTGCTGATGGCATTCCTGCCGGGGATCTACCTCTTGCGGTGATCCCTGCTCCCATTCCGCTTGCTGTTTTCCCAGTAGTAGATATGTCACTCGATGTCGGTTCTGATGACGACATCGATCTGTTTGAGGAGGATCCGTCTGAGGCTGACTATGAGGGTGGGGCCCCTATTGATGCTAACGTTATTCCTCCCATTGCTGAGGCCCCTATAGAGGAGCTTCCTGTTGGTTCACCTGTCCCGGACTCATTGGAGTATGTGGCATCTGCATCTTTGCACGACCATGGTGTGCAGCCTCACTCTTCTGACCCTGACATGGCGATGTCAGCTGCACCCGGTCCATCGCACGAGTTCGAGTTTGTCCACGAGGTCGATGACGCTTTTGAGCCGGTCTTTCCCCCTGATTTTGATCCTGACCATGATATTGAGTTTATTCACAGGGATCAGCCCCTGGAGGTGCCCGTAGATCCTATTGACCCTTTTCTTGACATCCCTGCTGATTTTGATATGGATCTTGTTGACCCGGAGCCTGCTGTGGCCCCAGAGCCTGTAGTTGCTCCTGACCCTGCATTAGAGCATGACCCTGTCCATGATGATGCACCAGCCATTGCACCTCTTGTTGGTGATATACCCGTTGTTGATTTTCCCGCTGTTGCTCCACCCTTGATAGATGATCCTGTTGTTGATGCACCATTTCCCAATTCCGTGCCGGTACTGTTTGACCGTGCACCTTTTGCTACTCATATGGATCCACGTTACGCCGACACCCTCAATGGGTGGATCGACGATGACGACTATCCACCGTATGTGGTACCCGTCACACCTGTTTCTGCACCCACTGATATTCCACTATCCCACCCACACACGACCGATGCCCATCGTACCGATCTTCCGATTACCTTTCTCCAGGACATCCCTCCACCGCGTCCTAGGGAGGGTTCATCGCGACAGCCTTTTGGTCACGTACCTTTCATGTCAGGAGGCGGCTAGTTTGTACCACAGATTTCTCATCCTACTTTTGTTCCACCTGTATCGACGTCTGATACAGTCATGTCACAGTTTTCTCATGTTGTACCACCTACTGCACCATCTTTCATACCACTGAGCGAGCCATTTTTGTGGACTACGCCCTCTGTTATGCCACTGTCTGATCCGTACCACCCGTACCATGTTGGGTACTCTACGGAGGACATCCTCACTTCCATGATGATACAGCAGGATGCATTGACGCGTCGTATTCAGGATTTGGAGAGAGCTCCACGTCCATCTTGTCATTGTCAGACCTCATTTGCAGCACCGTACCCTCCACGTCCGCTTCCCCCCGATTCAGACGTTCGTTTCATGACGTCTGAGCAGCAGATAGCATATTTGTTGCACGCCTATCATGCCTTAGAGGAGGACTTGTTACACATGCGCCACTTGCTTTTCTCTCATTTTCCTCCTCCTCCTCCACCGCCATCAGTATAGGCATTTTTGGTTTTATGCTGGTCGATCTTTTGGTGAGAAGGTCGCTATTGATCCAGCTTACGAAGACTGTTGATAGATCACACTTTTGTATATGATAGTTGTAGTTGACTTGTATTTTTGAGGGTGATGTGACCCATTGATGTCATTTGGATGTATGATGTACTACTAAACTTGTGAAACAATATTGTGGTCGTGATTAATGAGGCTCAATGGCAACATTCTCACTACATGCTTTGTTGAGTTATTTGTTTTACGTTATAACATGTGATGTTATGTGATTGATAAATGTTAGTACGTACGCATATTATTTACTTACTATGACCTGACCTATATAATCATCTTTTAGAAGATGCCTCCAAGACGCGATGTATGCATGCCCACTACTAAGGCGGAACTCCAAGAAATAATTGTCGCGGCCATAGCTCAGTATGCGGCCTCCCAATGAGGAACAAGCGGGAGCAATTCAAACAACAACGGCAACAAAAATCCACCCCATGGTAATGTCAAGTTGCTTGAGACATATTACCATACATTTGGATATTTGTTGATATCAGAAATTGTGTAGCTGACGCTATCCAAAGACCAAAAGACTGCAAGATGTTTGAAGACAAAGTTACACTATGAAGCTATTGTCAAGGGGGAGTTTGTTGGTGCATGTTTTGTGACAACAGCTTAATAGTTTGATTATTTAGTCTTTGGATATTTTGTATTGGGCTTAGCATTATTGGTTAGGGAGTTTAATTGTTGTAATGGGCTTGGAGAATGGCCTAGCCCAGACCAAAGCCCATGTGCAAACCTTGTCCTATATAAACAAGGCTTGGCATAAGGGTTTAGGTTGGACATTCTAGAGTTTGAGAGAGAGTTAGAGAAATCTATAGAGAGTGGCTAGGAGATTTCTTGTGGGTATTGAATTGATTGTAAACTTCGTGTTGGATAATCAATAGAAGACCGGATTGAAAGTGTATCGTGTTCTTGATTTTGTTTCTACACATTTTCTGTTAAATCTGATCTAGAGGATTCCGCACTCTAGGTTAGATAGACGATTCTGTTACGATCCATACGGCTCACGGGACCTACAATTGGTATCAGAGCATTTGGCTCTCGATTGGCTTGGTTCAGAATCGTTTTTGCAGAAATCTGGGTTGTTGGACGTGTTTTTGAAGGCTGTTCTTGAGTTCTACTGCTGATTTCGGATAGAAAACAAGCATTTCGGATCATTACTGATCAAAAAGCTTGCATTTCGAACCAAAAATCAGTCATTTTGGACAAAACAGCATCAGTTTCGGATTAACAGCTTGAATTTCGGATAAAACAGCACCATTTCGGACCAGAATTCAACCATTTCGGATAAACTGCTTGGATTTCGGACAAACATCAAGTATTTCGGGTCATTTCGGACCAGAAACAATCCATTTCGGACCATTTCGGATCTTCTGACTGCATTTTGGATCTTCTGACTTGCATTTCGGATTTTCAGTCTTGCATTTCGGATCAAACAGTTGATTTCGGATCAGATTGATTTGATTTCGGATCAGACAGTTACATTTCGGACCAAGTTTGATTTGATTTCGGATTCATAGGCTGCATTTCGGACCAGATTTCGGATAAATCAATAGAAGACCGGATTGAAAGTGTATCGTTTTCTTGATTCTTGTTCTACTCGTTTTCTGTTAAATCTGATCTAGAGGATTCCGCACTCTAGGTTGGATCGACGATTCTGTTACGATCCGCACGGCTCACGGGACCTACAATTGGTATCAGAGCTTTTAGCTCTAGATTGGCTTGGTTCAGAATCGTTTTCTACAGAAAATCGGAGTTTTTGGGCGTTTTTGGAGGCTGAGTTCGTGTTCTGCAGTTGATTTCGGATAAACATCAAGTATTTCGGGTCATTTCGGACCAAAATACTTGCATTTCGGACCAAAAACAATCAATTTCGGACCATTTCGGATCAGAAGAACACATTTCGGACCAGAATTCAACCATTTCGGATGACTCTGTTGAATTTCGGACCTGATTAGTTACATTTCGGATAAATTTGAAGGATTACGGACCATTACGGATTGTAAGGGGTTCATTTCGGATAAAGAGGTCTGATTTCGGACCAACTTGTTTCATTTCGGACCAGCAAGTGGTCATTTCGGATCAGAGCAGCTGATTTCGGATAACCATTTCGTGTTTAGGACCATTTCGGACTATTTCTATTCATTTCGGAAGGGGTGGAATTTTTCGTGGCTTGCGTCAGAAAAATTTCGTTGTTTCGTGTTTAGAAAATTATCTGTAACTCATCTCAGGAAACCGTTTGCACCGTTGGAATCCTTGGATTTTTAGGGTAAAAAAAAGACTCTGGAAAATCCTAAAACAGGTGTTTGACATTATATATCATTGGATTCGTCTTTCCGAGACGATTCTAACGGCGTACTTTGGAAATCACAGTTTTCGGAGATATTTTGTACGGTTTTACCAGTCTGTTGCGTTAAAATGTCGAACATGATGAATGTGAATGCACCTAAGATGATGAAGGTGGAGAATTATCTTACATGGAAGGACAGCTTCCAATCCTTCATTGAATCTCAGGATGCACGCATGTGGATCTGTATTGTAGATTGGTACACAAACCCAACTCACGATTATGAGGGCAGACCACGTAGAACAGACTATGTGAACATGAAAGAGGATGATAAAAAGATGTATGAGGCTGAAAAGAGAGCCTTGGTGGCAATAAAGATGTCCTTACCTGATAGCATCAAGCATACCTTCAAGAAGTACACAAATTCAAAGGATATGTGGGATGCATTAGAAAAACGATATCAGGGAGATGCGAATGTCAAAAAGAATAAAGCTTTGAGCTCTACAGCACGAGAAGGTTCATATGATTGTAGTAAATGATGCTGAAGCTAAAGTGGAGAATGCTGAAACAAAAAGTTGAACAGGTCGTTGCTGAAGTTGAGAAAGAGAGTGAACCTGAACAAAAAGAGAATACCACTCAGGCATACATGGCAGAGATAGTGCCTGTTGATGAGGCTGAAACTACTGTAAATGATGCTGAAGCTAAAGTGGAGAATGCTGAAACAAAAGTTGAATAGGTCGTTGCTGAAGTTGAGAAAGAGAGTGAACCTGAACAGGTCGCTGATCAAACTACAGAAGTTCATGAGGAAGAGGTAAAATTTAATTCTGTGTGGTTAAAATGTCGTGAATTACAGGGTGAAGTTGACAGGTTGTTAACACAAAACCAAAGTCTAGTAAACGAGTTGTCTAACATCAAAGAATCAAACTTTTTTGCTAAAAGAAACGAATCTTCATACTTGAAGAAGATAAAAGGTTATGAAAGTGAAATTGAAGCCTTAACCTGCAAACTAAATGAAAAACTTCAAGTCATAGACTTAGCTTATGACATGATGGCTGAGAAAACAAAAGAGATTTCTGAAAAATGCAAAGAGTTGTCAGATGCACAACTCAAAATTGTTGAACTTGAAAAGAAATTAGGTCAATTCAGGGACTCTACTTTTGTTATGAAGCACATGATGGATGGGTTAAAGAAGAGTAATGACAAGACCAGTGTGGGATTCAAGGGCTTTAATGAAGTCCCACCTCCTCTTAGTCATGACTATTCTTTCTTACCTGATGAAGATGAGTTCACAGACTTTCTGTCAACGTCACCAAGTAGTTTCACATCCAGTCAAGGTGATGTGTTTGAAGATAATGATGCTAAGAAGGTAAATAACAGCAAACCTGTTTTGAAAAAGATAAACACACCTCCTAAAAACCAAAAATCAAACTTTTGTTAAAAAGGTTAATTTTGTTCAAGGAAGTGACATGAAAAACGAAACAGCTGTTATTGAAAACGAATCTAATGTAGAGTTTGCTAAAAACAAGAACAAAGAAAATTCTGAAACTAAGCAAACTGAACCAAATCCTTCTAAGGCATCATCATCAAAACCTGAATCTAGTTCAAAGGCTTCAACTAAGAAGTCTTCGAAAAAGAGATCGTGCTTCAAGTGCCACACAAAGGGACATGTAGCTAGCTGTTGTCCTAACAAAAAGAATGAAGCACAAGTGAGTGAGAGAAAGAGAGAGAAGTCACCAGAGAAGAGTGGTGATAAAAAGGAGAAAGAGTCCAACTCTCCAAAGAAATCTGCTCCTAAGCAACCAGAGAATGTTGCTGTTGGTGTAGATAAGGCTGAAAAAGGAACTCCACAAGTTCCTCGTTTTCAAAGAAATCAACTAAGATTTCAGCCTAGATCTCCACCAGGCAGATATGAGAGACCTAGAAGCAGTTCATCAAGAATGAACAATTATAGTTCAAATAATTTCAGAAGTCAAGGTCAATATCAAAATCGATACCAAAATTTTGGTGGTCGAACTTTTTATAACAATGGCTTTAGAAATTATAATAATCAAGCTTCTTGGAATCAAAAGTTTCAAAGGTCAAATAGTCTAAACACATATAGGAACCCTCAGGACCAAAGACCTTATGAAAATCAAAACCTATTTAAATCAACAGGTCTAAGATCCAAGACACCATTAAGGTGTGATGGATATTGGATAGAAGCATCTTATGTGGATTTAAATGGTCGACCCAAAACCGGTAAGGTTTGGGTTCTCAAGACTAACTGAGTTGTTGAGTGTGTGCAGGATGACCAAGAAGGACTGTTGATGTGTTCGACAGTGGTTATTCCTGTAAAGCACCTGAGGTGAATAGTAGGTTAACATGGGTAACGAACTATTTACTTCTGTGATCATTTTAATTGTTTTTAAACTTAAAATGTGAAAAACTATAGTCAGGTTAAGGTGGGAGTTTGTTTGTGTTTTTAGAACTTACTCCATAAAAACAAAAATTTAGGGGGAGAAATTTCTCTAAGCCAAAAAGAGTTTAGTTAGTGCGTGAGTTTAGGGGGAGTAAGTTATAAAATTTTAAAAATCCAAAAACATTATAAAATCAAAAATGAGTTTTCATGGTGTGAAAAAGAAGAGATGATAGTACATCAGCTAGTTAGACTGTCACACTCAAACTGAATTAATATGCTTAAGTGTGATAGCAGCTTCATCATATGATGTACCAGTAGGCAAAAGCATGAAATAATCAACTTACCAATGTGATATAAACATAAATGCACTGAGTATAAGTGGGGAACACATCAGTGGTGTATGGTTTAATGACCTTAAATCTTGCGTTGATTGATTGCCAAAATCTGAAGTTTTGGGTCTTTATACTGGTATTTCATCTGGGGATATCAGGGGTGTCCTTCTGCTGCATCCAGACACATGCTGACCTAGACACACCCAGGATATCTTAAAAGAGCTAAAAAATGCCAAAACCCTGAAAAATGAAGAAGCTCTCATAGAGAGTCATTCAATAAGTGCAAAATGCACAAATCGTACCAAAAATGGTATTTGTCTTAGCCCTCGTTAGATATTTTGGTCTCTCTGCTATACGGAAGTACTGACCTGTTCACCAATTATCTAAACGTTGAAAAACAAAACGGATGAATTCAGTATACTCACCTACTACGATGAATCTTTGTGCATACCTTGATCGCGGGGGTATATCCTGAAGTGGGACACACTAGTATATCAGAATTAAAATTACCTTAACGTATCATACGGTAATGGCACTTGAAATGTTCATGCATTTTGTTTAGGTGGATAAACATACTGGTAATCGTCTTGAAATGCTTTTCACGAAAAAATAAATAAAGAATTATCTAATGGTGTGAAACAGTTTGATTGTGCTGATATGATCTTCTTGCACATGATACTCACAAAAAGAAGTATTGTAAATATCTTTTGGGTTAGTTTAGTTAGTTTAGTTTGTGTTGAAAAATATCAAAAATACCAAAAATATTTCCTTTTAAAAATATCTCCCATTTTGAACTGACAGGTAGTTGTTTTTGCAAACTAAGATAAAATATTGGTTTATCTTTAAATGTAAAAAAGACTAATGGTTTTTCGAGATACTTGCTTGTGTTGCTAAACAGATTGATGCAGTTATCAAAATGAAGTGCAGAATACAAGTAAAGTGCAGATTGAGAGTGAATTGAAGATGTGTGAAGATGCATGGTAGGATCCTTCTACTACATTGCAGAAAGAGAAACATATATGGAAGTTTTGAAGATACTTGCTTAACAAAAGTTTGCTAGTTCACTGATCTACAATGAAGGAAAATTTTGGAGATTGGAAGCATCAGCTAAGGGGGAGTTTGTTGATGTCAGAAATTGTGTAGCTGACGCTATCCAAAGACCAAAAGACTGCAAGATGTTTGAAGACAAAGTTACACTATGAAGCTATTGTCAAGGGGGAGTTTGTTGGTGCATGTTTTGTGACAACAGCTTAATAGTTTGATTATTTAGTCTTTGGATATTTTGTATTGGGCTTAGCATTATTGGTTAGGGAGTTTAATTGTTGTAATGGGCTTGGAGAATGGCCTAGCCCAGACCAAAGCCCATGTGCAAACCTTGTCCTAAATAAACAAGGCTTGGCATAAGGGTTTATGTTAGACACTTGGTAGACACTTAGAGGAATTGAGAGAGAGTTGAAGAAATCTACAGAGAGTGGCTGAGAGATTTCTAGTGGGTCTTGAATTGATTGAAAACTTCGTGTTGGATAATCAATAGAAGACCGGATTGAAAGTGTATCGTGTTCTTGATTCTGTTTCTACACATTTTCTGTTAAAGCTGATCTAGAGGATTCCGCACTCTAGGTTAGATAGACGATTCTGTTACGATCCATACGGCTCACGGGACCTACAATATTTCTAGCACGTCTGCTGATACCATCTGTAAATTTTAACGTATGTGCAGGGTGCACCTACAAGCAGTTCCTCGACTGTAAGCCCGTGAATTTCAACGGCACTGGAGGTGCTGTTGCATTTGTTAGGTGGGATGAAAAGGCAGACTCTGTCCTAAGAATGAGCAAATGCGCTCCCGAGCAACAAGTAACGTTAGGAATCTGCAAGTGCAAACGTTAGGAGAAGCTGCTGCTTTTGCGTTAACATTGAATGAGCAAAAAGAGCTAATGAGAAGGAAGTACTACTCGCGTGCTGAAATACAGAAGCTAGAAACTGAGTTCTAGCATCTAAGAATGGATGGTCCTAAGATTGCAGAATATGTTCAAAGATTTCATGATTTATCTCATGTAGTGCCGTACATGGTCACACCCGAATTTAAACGTGTCGAGCGCTTCATCTGGGGGTTGGCACCCCAAATAATGAGTATGGTTACCACGTCCAAGCCTGCAACGATCACGGAAGCCATAGACCTCAGTGTGGCGCTTACTGAAGAGGCCATTAGGTTGAACAAGTTCTCAGTTTCTGATCAGAAGAAAAAGGAAACACATGTTGAGTCGTCTGGTGAAAATAAACGGAAATTTTCCAACTTCAAGCAAGGTACCAATGTTGTAAGCAAGAGGGGTGAGTCGAGTACACCGGCTAGGGCCAAGACCGGTGTTGAAAGCAAAGGAAGAGGTTATATGGGCACTCTGCCCAAGTGTGATACATGCCAGCGCCATCATTCTGGCCAATGCGGATTGAGAAAATGTGAGTCATGTGGAAGGAACGGCCACTCGAAGGATACGTGTTGGGCCAGAACTGGTACTGGGCGTGGTGGTAATTGAGGTTATGGGAATGGTAGTGGAAACCGCCAAAAAGGAGGTAATGGCGGAAGTGGAAACTGTGGAAACTTTGCAAACCAAGCTGGAAGTGGAAATCGCAACCAAAACAACGCTCAAGGTGGAAATGGGAATGGAAATGGTCATGGACCCGGTTGTTTCAATTGTGGAGACGTCGGCCATTTTAAGAGGGAATGCCCAAAACTGAACCAAGCACGGGGAACAGTCTTTAACATCGGCGCAAGGGAAGCGCACCAGGATCCAAACGTAGTCACTGGTACGTTCCCTATAAACCAACGTTTTGCATTTGTTCTGTTTGATACTGGTGCCGATTATAGTTTCGTATCGATAGAATTTAAGAATATACTTGGGCTGACACCTAGTAAGTTAGACATTCCGTACTCGATTGAATTGGCGAATGGGAAACTAGTTGAAACGGGTGAAGTCATCAGAGGATGCGTGATTGAGCTAGGAAAACACGAGTTCACTTTGGATCTACTACCAGTTGAATTGGGAAGTTTCGACGTGGTGGTCGGGATGGATTGGCTATCGAGCAACAAAGCCGAGATTGTTTGCCATGAAAAGACCATCCGCATCCCAATAGAAGATGGAGAGACGATTGTAGTTCATGGAGAAAAGCGCGATACGCCTTTGAGAATCATTAGCTGTCTGAAAGCTAGAAAGTGTTTACAGAAAGGATGTGTTGCCTTCTTGGCATACATCATGGATAAAGAAGCTGCTGAACCAAAGATCGAAGACATTCCAGTAGTAAAAGAATATCCTGAAGTCTTTCCAGAAGACTTGCCAGGATTACCGCCGCAAAGACAAGTCGAGTTCCACATTGACTTAGTCCCAGGCGCCGCGCCTGTGGCTAAGGCACCTTACCGACTTACGCCTTCAGAGATGCAGGAGTTGTCGACGCAACTTCAGGAGCTATTGGATAAAGGATTTATCAGGCCAAGCTTCTCACCTTGGGGAGCTCCAGTTCTGTTCGTCAAAAAGAAGGATGGTAGTTTTCGTATGTGTATAGACTACCGCGAGCTTAATAAGTTGACTACCAAGAATAGATATCCTTTGCCAAGGATTGATGAGCTATTTGATCAGCTGCAAGGTTCGAGCTTTTATTCAAAGATCGACCTTCGATCAGGATATCATCAACTAAGGATACAAGAGGAGAGTATCCCGAAAACGGCCATTAGGACTCGTTATGGACATTACGAGTTTCTGGTCATGCCGTTTGGGTTAACGAACGCACCGGCAGTTTTTATGGATTTGATGAATAGAGTTTGCAAGCCGTACCTCGACAAGTTCGTGATTGTGTTTATTGATGACATCCTAATCTACCCAAAGACGAAGGACAAGCACGAACAGAATTTAAGAGCTATCCTGGAGCTACTTAAAGAGGAAAAATTGTACGCTAAGTTCTCTAAGTGTGAATTTTGGCTGCGTGAAGTCCAATTTCTTGGACACGTGGTTAACGGAAATGGAATCCATGTGGATCCAACAAAGATCGAGGCAATCAAGAATTGGGAGACTCCAAAAACGCCAACCGAGATTCGACAGTTCTTAGGTTTGGCGGGTTATTATCGAAGATTCATTGAGGATTTCTCAAAAATCGCTCAACCTCTGACCACACTCACACAGAAAGACAAAAAGTTTCATTGGGGTGACAAGCAAGAAGAAGCGTTTCAGTTGTTGAAAAACAAACTTTGTGACGCACCGATCCTATCGCTACCCGAAGGAACGAATGACTTCGTGGTCTATTGTGACGCCTCGCGTCAAGGCTTGGGTTGCATGCTGATGCAGCGCCAAAAATTTATAGCATATGCGTCACGCCAGTTGAAGATTCATGAGAAAAATTATACCACGCATGACTTGGTGTTAGGCGCGGTGGTATTTGCGTTGAAGATTTGGCGACATTATTTGTATGGTACGCGATGTACAATTTATACTGATCACAAAAGCTTACAGCACATATTCGATCAAAAGGAACTCAACATGAGGCAAATATGCTGGGTAGAACTGTTGAATGATTATGATTGCGAGATCAAATACCACCCAGGGAAAGCAAATGTGGTCGCCGATGCCCTGAGCCGAAAAGAAAGGATTAAGCCCATAAGGTTAGGGCTTTGGAGATGATTGTCCAGACAGACCTCTCTTTGCGCATTCGTGCCGCACAGAGGGAAGCTTTGAAAGAAAGGAAAATTGAGGATGAGTATCTCCGTGGGATGGAAAAGCAGTTGATACCAAACGAGGAAGGAACTTTATGCTTCATGAAATGGATTTGGGTTCCCCTGTTTGGTGGTTTGAGGAAGGTTGTTTTTGATGAAACTCACAAATCTCGGTAGTCGATTCATCCCGGTGCGGATAAGATGTACTAGGACCTAAAGGACTTTTACTGGTGGCCAAGGATGAAAGGCGATGGAGCGATATACGTTGGTAAATGTTTAACCTGCGCCAAGGTTAAGGCCGAGTACCAGAAGCCTTCAGGTCTCTTGCAGCAACCTGAAATACCCAAATGGAAGTGGGAGCAAATCTCAATGGACTTCATAACGAAATTGCCAAAGACGCCCAGAGGCCATGATACAATTTGGGTAATAGTAGACCGTCTAACCAAGTCTGCGCACTTCCTGCCAATCAAAGAGAAGGACAACACTAGTAAACTTGCTGAAATATACATGCGAGAGATTGTTGCACGTCATGGAGTGCCTCTCTCGATTATCTCTGATAGAGATGGACGCTTTGTATCAAGGATTTGGCAGTCCTTCCAAGAAGCTTTTGGCTCACAGTTGAATCTAAGTACTGCATTTCATCCACAAACTGATGGCCAAAGTGAACGAACTATTCAGACATTGGAAGATATGCTGAGAGCATGTGTAACGAAGGTAGTTGGGATAATCACTTACCATTAGTCGAGTTTTCGTACAACAACAGCTACCACACCAGCATTGGAGCTGTGCCATTTGAAGCTTTTTATGGACGCAAGTGTCGATCACCACTGTGCTGGGCTGATGCGGGTGATAGATAGCTTGTTGGCCCCGAAATAGTACAAGAGACAACAGACAAGATCTTTCAAATTCGAAAGCGCATCGAGGCGGCTCGCGACAGACAGAAAGCCTATGTAAATCGAAGAAGGAAACCTCTACAGTTTGAGGTGGGAGATATGGTTTTGTTAAAGGTTTCACCCTGGAAGGGTGTGGCACGCTTTGGAAAGTGTGGGAAGTGAATTCGCGTTACATTGGCCCTTTCAGAATCCTGCAAAGGATTGGGCTTGTAGCATACCAGTTGGACCTGCCTGCTGAACTTAATGGCGTGGATGATACATTCCATGTATCAAACCTGAAAAAGAGTCCAACACAAGAAACCGTGATCATTCCTGCAGATGAAGTAAATATCGACGACACACTCCACTTCACTGAAGAACCCGTTGAGGTTACGGATTGGAAAGTTAACAAAACCCGTAGGAGTAGTGTCAAACTCGTCAAAGTTCGATGGAATGCAAGACACAGGCCAGAATTCACGTGGGAACGTGAGGATCGTATGAAGGAGAAATACCCCCATTTATTTCCCAAGACCCCTGCAACTAGAAGCAGAGCCTAAAATTTCGGGACGAAATTTTCTTAACAGGGGGAGAATGTGATAACCCTCACATTTACAGGTATCCGTACAATTAAGTAATATTTAATTTGTGCTTAATGACTGTGCTTGGTTACAACTGTGATTTAACTGCTTACTGAATTCTGTTACATGCATATATATGCATCACTTTTCATACTGTCACTCCATTTATTTCACACAAACTTTAGTGACAACCTTGATGCACAAAGCACAGTTAGCACACTGAGCGGATAACCCAGATAACATGCTGACAATGCCAGCACCTAGACAGACAATATTTTGGAGGCCAGTATGAGCCAGAGATAGAGTACTACACTAGTAGGGAGTGTAGGGAAGTGAGGACCATAAAACTACGTCACTAGGTGATAGTTATAGTGCCCGGAAGTGTCTAAAACATACTTAAAGTGCAGAATTCTGCACTAGTTAACCAAAATTTAGCATTTAACAATGCTAGTAAAGTGCAAAAACTTGGTAAAATAGTCCTAGACACTTTCCAAAGTGTTGGGAATTTAATGTGTCACTAAAAGTAATATAAAAGACACTTTAAAGCTTTATTTAGCACTTTAACGGATCAACGTCCAACCGAACAACCGGAGTTTACCCGGAACATAAAAATATTGCCAAATACATTGTTTTTACTTTTCTGAGTTAGTTAGGGTCCCCGAACACCCTAACACACTTTATATTATATAACACATTAAATCACTAACTATATCGTTCAATCCTAACTAAACAAGTAACTAGTTCCATCACAACCCAACCCCCTACCCCCCCCCCCTACTCGACGGTCATGAGGGTGGTACACACTCACCCCATTCTTTTGATTATTAAATTGCTAATTGTTGGACATTAAGAAACACAATGTATGTTGGTTAATAGAGAAATATGGTTTATAAATATGTATGAGAGATAACCATCTCATTTCATTAAACACTCAACATCAACAGGCTTCTCTCTTCCTCTCCTTCCCCACCTTCGGCCGCCAACACCCTCCACCATATCACCACCATCAACTCTCATTCAAGACATTTTCCATACAACCAAAGGTGCAAGAGGTCCAACAAGCAAGCTTGGTGCACTCGGAAGTTCAAGGACCACTCTAGTTTTCTTTTATCCACCACTTTTACGCTTTGAAACTCCCCTAGCCTTGTGCTAGTAGTAAGTGCTTCAAATCATCATCTTGTTCTTATTTTTAGTGGTTAATAGTTGATTGAATGATAAAATGTTAAGAAACTCTAAAGAACTTAAACAAGTCTTGAACATAAAGGATGAAGAATGGATAAAGAGATGAAGTAGTGTTAAATGATGTTGAAATCATGTTGATCTTGTGTTGTTATGCTTAATACATGTTGTTTGTTAGTAGAAGTAAGATGGTTCATCACCTAGACTTGCTAGATCATGTTTAAGAACATGAACTAGCAAGATGTAAAGGTTAAAGATATGAAGGGTGATGAAACCATCCACACATGAACTTTGAACTTGAATAAATATAAGTTTTCTTGGAAAAATGAGTTATAAACTTGTAGATCTAAAGATCTATGAGCGGGTTTTCGAAAGAACCAAGTGAAAGGAACGAGTTTTGTTAAAACTTGGATATTACATGAAATAAACACATTTTTAGTAAGTAAACAAGTGTAGGAACACTTGTGTAGAAAGAAAATTTAACAAAGAAATATTTTTGTAAATCATGACTAGAAGTTGTAAAACTTCAAACCCTTTAAAAATAAAGCTTTTAAGAAACTAATCACATTTTTAAAGGTAACAAGACTTACTAATTATGTTAGTAAGTTACTACTTGTTTTAATAAACTTTCAAGTTCGTAAGTTTATGATTTGTGTTTATTTTTGTCAAATTGGTAAATAGAGATTATATATTATTGGTTGGTGATTGTTTGAATGATTTTTACAAAAGAAAATGATATGCTAAAAAGCATGGACACCTCCATTTACAAAGGAAACTCTGGCGAAATTTTTCTAGAATTTCAACACTTAGAATTATTTTTCTAACAAATGTTTACAAATATATTTTTAACTTGGTTTTCAAAATAAACTTTGCCATGATTTTTATTTCAAAAATTACCAAGTACCGGAGGTGGATTTTCGTAAATAAAACTTGATAAATATATATTTAGAATATATATTTTATAATAGGACGCTTGTGTGATTATTTGATTATTTTGCGAACTAGATATATATTATTTTTAGAATAAAAATTATATAACTTGAAAATATTATGAAATTTCAACTCCAAAATAATACCAACGCTCTCACAAATAAATATTTAACTTACACCAGTATTGTTATAATACGAAACACTAAAACGTAACTTATGTATATTTCTGAAAAATACTCTTATACGTATATTTTGGTAAAGTATTATTTTGGGAAACTTTATGAAGTAAAATATAATATTTTTGGGAAAAATTGATATTTTGGAATTAAGATGTTTTAGACAAGTGATTAAATATATTTGCTAAGTGGGACTTAAAATATATTTTTTGGAATTACAAGTGTACATGTATAAAAACCCCCATCCTTGGGAAGGAAATACACATACAAAATAATTAAGAAGTGTGGATACGAAATAGTTGCCTAACTATTTTCCTTAATACAAAAGATAAGTTAAAATAATTAATATTATTTTAATAAGTATAATATCATAGTAACGCAACTCAAAACACTAAACCCTAAGCCAAGGCACGGCCATCCGTCTAATAGGCATTAGTACGTGTAGGTCGTCACGCAGCAGGTTGAGTTGGAGACTTACGTTTCGGGATACGCACTTCTGTGAGTTCATGTCCCCCTTTTCTCTTAACTGTTTTTCAGTTTTTATACTTCGGGGGTGGAATACATGTTACAGTAATTACAGACACTTTTATACATGGTATGGTTAGCTTAAGGAAGGTATACTACTTAGATCATGTGAGTGGGTAGGTGGTACTTGGGGCCATTAATCCTCGTTGTAGGACCGAGGGTCATGAGTGGTAGATCTATTTGGGTGTAGCGAGCCCAACTCCTGAGTCCACTGTACGGACCATGGGGTAACTTTGAGCCTGACACAAAAATCTGCTAGGTTTGAGTCTTCCTACATCACTTCACATATATCATTGGCTTTGCAACCCAGTGGTGATCTCTCTTTTTTTTTTCCTTAATTTCTACATACCAGGGATTTTCATACATACTACAAAGGTTTATTCATACTCACTTTTACATGAACTCGCTCAACTTTTGTTGATTTTTCAAACTACATGTATTTCAGGAAATTATTGGATCTGGCAAGGTATGCATTCACGTCAAGCTGCGTAAGGAATAATGACGTCACCCGGGTTTAGGAAGTGTGACCCTTGCCTGGACGGGTTACAAGTCTTAAACCGTATTTCTAGTCAAGACTTTTGTCGTGTCGTCTGAACATGTTTTTAATTATGTCATGATTGTATTTGGTTTCATGTGTCGACTTTTAAAACAATGTTCTTGTGGTAACTTTTAAAACTTGATGAATGGATGACTGTCATGTGTTTTATTTTCATATAGCATGGTTGTGATTGTGCTATGGTATTAAGAAGTCACACCAAATAAACCCACGCTTCCGCAAAATCCAGGGTGTGACAGCGAAGCTTAGTGTTTTGCAGACCGGTGTTGGGATGGTTGAAATCTAAGCTATGGGGAAACTACTTGTGTAATCTGTGAGGAATCTATGTGTAATCTATATATGTGTTATTTTGAGGAACAAAATACGAAACGTAGCCTAGCACCGAAGACGAGGCGGAGGTGGCATGTCCGAAACATGGTGGATACGCCGCTGGTACTTCCTATATATAAGTGTTTCTGGCATGTTACCAAACCTTCGTACCACACGCTAAGTGAATTTCGTAGTTTTGTGGACTCAGGTTGAAGTTGTTGAATCTACTGGGTTAATCTATGTTATTGAATCTACTCGGTTAGTCTATGAGAAATCTTTGTGAGATGTGATGGAATCTAATGTTATGGTTAAGGAAGCATGACACCGATGATGAGACAGACGTGGCACCCGATGCACGATCTTCACCGATCACAAGAGCCTTCAGCACATATTTAACCAGAAGGAGCTTAACATGCGACAACGACGTTGGGTAGAGCTGTTAAATGATTATGATTGTGAAATCAAATATCACCCACGAAAGGCGAATGTGGTAGCAGACGCCCTAAGTCAAAAAGAGAGAATTAAGCCCATAAAGGTTAGGGCTTGGGAAATGATCATTCAAACGGACCTCTAATTATGCATCCGTGCTGCTTAGAGAGAAGCTCTCAAGAAAGAGAATCTTGAAGATGAATACCTCCATGGGATGGAGAAGAAGTTGATACCCAATGACGATGGAACTTTATGTTTCATGAAGCAAATTTGGGTCCCCCTCTTTGGTGGTCTTAGAGAGGTGATTTTGGATGAAGCACACAAATCGAGGTACTCGATCCACCCAGGATCGGATAAAATGTACCAATATTTAAAGGATTTCTACTGGTGGCCAAGATTGAATGGTGATGTTGCTCCTTACATCGGAAAGTCCTTAACCTGTGCCAAAGTAAAGGCCGAATATCAGAAGCCTTCAGGACTTCTGCAGCAACCTTAGATACCCATGTGGAAATAGGAGCAGACCTCAATGGATTTTATAACCAAGTTGCCAAGGACACCCAGAGGTCATGATACGATTTGGGTAATCGTAGACCGTCTGACAAAATCTGCACACTTTTTACCGATCAGGGAGAAGGACAACACAGGTAAGCTAGCTGAGCTATACCTAAGGGACATAGTCGCACATCATGGAGTGCCTATCTCGATTATATTTGATAGAGATGGAAGATTTGTGTCAAGGATTTGGCAATCTTTCCAAGAAGCATTTGGCTCACAGCTGAATTTGAGCACCGCATTTCACCCACAAACGGACGACCAGAGTGAAAGAACGATTCAGACGCTTGAAGATATGTTGCGAGCTTGTGTAATGGACTTGGGTGGCAGTTGGGACACTCACCTGCCTTTGGTTGAGTTCTCCTATAATAACAGCTACCATACAAGCATTCAAGCTGCACCATTTGAAGCTCTCTACGGACGAAAGTGTCGATCGCCGTTATGCTGGGCAGATGCAGGCGATAGACAGCTGGTTGGTCCAAAATTGGTTCAAGAGACGACATATAAGATAATACAGATCCGAGAGCGCATCAAGGCGGCTCATAATCGACAAAAGAGCTATGTGGACCAAAGAAGGAAGCCTTTGGAATTTGAAGTGGGAGATATAGTCCTATTGAAAGTTTCACCTTGGAAAGGTGTGGCTTGCTTTGGGAAGCGTGGAAAGTTAAACCCACGATATATTGGACCGTTCAAAATCATGGAGAGGATTGGTACTGTAGCATATAGATTGGAACTACCTGCGGAATTGAGTGGTGTTCATGATACATTCCATGTATCTAATCTGAAGAAAATCCAACCCAAGAGACGTTGGTTATTCCTGCTGACGAAGTTCACATTGACGACACCCTCCATTTTACCTAAGAACCTGTTGAAGTTACTGATTGGAAAGTTAACAAAACTCGAAGGAGTAGTGTTAAACTGGTTAAGGTTAGATGGAATGCGCGTCACGGCCCAGAGTTTACTTGGGAGCGTGAGGACCGCATGAAAGCTAAGTACCCACACTTATTCCCTAACACCCCTGCAGCTAGTAGTAAAGCTTAAAATTTCGGGACGAAATTTTCTTAACAGGGGGAGAATGTGACAACTGTCTAAAATCTAGGTATCCGTACAATTAGTTAATCATGATTAGTGCTTACTGACTGTGCTGAATTTGGAATAACTGTTGACTGATTACTGCATTTTATTTACTTGTGCATCACTTATTGAATAATGTCATTTCATTACTGCATGCAAGCATATTGGCATAGAGAATGCATTAAGTACAGTTAGCACAGTGAACGGATAAATCAGGAAAATGCTGAAAGAACTCAGCACATAGACAGACAGTGTTTTGAGACCCAGTATAGGCCAGAAACTAAGTACTGCACTAGTATAGTGTGTAGGAAAGTAAGGATGCCAAAACTGCCTTTATAAGTTATAGTTTAAGTGCCGGAAAGTGCCTAAAACTCACCGAAAGTGCTGAATTCAGCAAAATTCAGCAAAAATCAGCGTTTAAACAGTCTAATTTCATGCAGAAATATGCTTAAATGGTCATGTATGCTTCCCTAAGTGTCAGGAATTAAAAGTGTCACAAAAGGGTACATAAAGAACATTGAACTATATAATTTAACACTTTAACGAACCAGTATCTAACCGAACAACCAGACACTACCCGAAACACCAAATTTACACTAGAAGCATTGTTTTAACATTACTAAGCTAGTTATGGTCCCCGAACATCATAACACCCCATACAAAATATCTACTAACTAAATCATGTAACTAATACTTAAATTGTAACTAGATTATAACTAACTTGTTGGAACCTAAGCTAGACCCCCCACCTATCTCACGGCCAGCAAGGGCCCCACCCTTGTGATTTTATGGCAATTAAAAATTGGATCTTGTCTCTTAATCATAAGCATATTATCCAAGAGTTAGTATGAAAATTTGGTTATAAGAAGAACATAAGGGACCATGAACTCATGCTCTTGCTCATGGCCGAACCCAACCCACACCACCATCACCTTCATCTAACTTTCTTCATACATTCCAAGCATATACAAGGAAGCTAGAGATCACATAAGGAAGCTTGGTGGCTTTGGAAGTAGAAGGACCTCTCTCATTCTCTTTTATCCTCTTCATTTCTACACTTGAATCATCCCTAGCCTTGTGCTAGTGGTAAGAACCTTGATCTATCTATTTCACATCTATTTTAAGTCGTTAATGATGAATCATGATCGAAAACATAAAGAACACTAAAGCTCATATGAAGAAAACATGAACATAAGCTTGCTAGATGAAGATATCTTGATGAATAAAAGTTGTTATGCATGTTGATCTTTGATTGTTTATAGAAATGATGTTGATCATCATAAGATCTTGCTAGATCATGATTAAAAACACAATCTAGCAAGATGTAAGAAAGGAAATTGTTGTAGGATGATAGATCAACCACATGAAGATCATGAACTTGAAAGAACACTTTGTTTTCTTGAAAAGTAATGAACAAAGTAAGATGTTAAACACATAGATCTAAATATTTATGAGTGATTTTTAAAGAAACCAAGTTTAAAATATAAGTTTCATCAAAACTTGGTTCTTACATAAACAAATCTTGTTTTTAATGGTTAAACAAGGGTAAGAACACTTGTGAAACAAGAAGGTTTCATAAAGAAGTATTTTTAGAAAATATGTTTTAAGTTGTAAACAACCAACTCCTTTAAAAATGAGGTTTTTAAAGAAGAAAACACATTTTAAAGGGTAACAAGACTTACTAAGAATACTAGTAAGTTACTACAAAATTTTATAAAATATTCAAGTTCATGAAGAAGTAGAAAATGCATGAGTTTGGCAAGATTGGTAAGTAAAGGTTGTTTGTTGATGATTGTAAATTGAGTGTGATGATTTTTTCAAAAGAAAATGATATGCTTGAAAGCATGGAAACCTCCATTTTTAGGGGAAACTATGGCAAAATTTTCTAAAAATATAAACACTTAGAAAAATATTATTAAACAAATATTTACAAGTGTATTTTAAACCCTAAATTGTTACACAAGCTCTGCCATAATTTTTGTTACAAAAATATAAATATTGGAGGTTGGTTTTTATAAATAAAAGTGACTAAATATGTATTTAGGAAATATATATTTAGATGACACCATGTGAGTAATTATTTGTATATTTTGTGTATTAGTTATATTATTTTAGGAATTGAAATATTATAACTCACAAAATACCAAGAAATTACCATCCAAAATATTACCAAAATTTCCAAAGAATAAATATATAAGCTTACACAAAATGTTAGAGAACCGAACTATGAAATGTAACTTACAAAATATTCCGGAAAGATTTATTCACAAATAATATTTTCGTAAATAATATTTTGGACACCAAAGAAGTAAAAATATAGTTTTTACAATTACTACAAGAGTATATCATGTTTTCTACAAGGAAAATATATATTATATTTTGGCAAATATTAAATATATATTTTCTTACACAAATATGAGAAACAATATATTTTTGGGACAAATGAGTTTATATATATATATATTTTCCAAGTAAACTTGAAAATATATTATTTTTGGGTTTTATAAGAGAATACAGAATTAAGTATAAAGAATACTTAATAAATACAACAAAAATAAACATGTATAAGATACCCCCATCCTTGGGAAGGAAAATACAAGTGAAAATACTTGGGAAGTATTATTACAATAATATTGTTTAACAATTATTCTAGAATTTATAAATGTAATTTAACTTAAAACATTAATTATTTTAACAAATAATTATGTAACTTGGGATAATGTCGAAGACACAAAATAAATATAACTCAAGAACATTAATGCTAAGGCAAGGCATGACCCATTCGTCTAATAGACATTAGTACGTTGTAGGTAGTCGTGTTCACCGAAGAAGCTAGAGTTACGATTGCTGAAGACGCAAGACAGTTAAAAGAAGCTAGAGTTCATGTCCCCCTTTTCTTTTAAGTGTTTTCATTTTAGAACTTCGGGGGTGAAGTACATGTTATAAATGATTATGATTTCAAAGGGGTTTACAAATGAAATGAATTGTTAGATCATGTGAAAGGGTAGGCGTTAGCTTGAGACCATTAATCATTTAGAAGGACCGAGGGGCATGAGTGATAGATCTATTTGGGTGTTGCGAGCCCCACCTATGAGTCCGCGAGTTGGCTCATGTGGTGACTATGTCGTTCCAGCCGGGAGGCCCGGTGCGAAATCCGCAAAGAATTGAGCCTTCCTTCATCGGTTCACCTATGTTAAGGTATTGGCTACACATTAATTGATTTGTCCATTTTCACAAAAATACTTTCAAATGTTTCAAAGGTTTATTCACAATCACACACATGAACTCGCTCAACTTTTGTTGATGTTTTCAAAATACATGTATTTCAGGGAATTAGTAGTGGATCTGGCGGGCGTTGGATGTTTCAAGCTGCGTAAGAATAAAAGATGTCATCCATGGTCTTAGGGTTGGATAGTGTGTCTTATTCCTGGACAAGACACGTCTTCCAAGTGCTGGTTTTATTTGATGTCATTGGTCGAGTCGTTGTGACTTTTAAACAAGTTGCATGGGTTGTACTTGTATTTGAATTTCTATGTTTTAAGACAATGTTGTCGTGTTTTTAAACTGAATTTCTGGATGAAAATCTATGGTTAAATCATATAGTTGTTGTTATGATTGAATACGATGGTATTAAGAAAGTCACACCATAATCACGTTTTCGCAAAAGTCAGGGTGTGACAACTTGGTATCAGAGCTTCGATTGTAGCGAACTATGATTCCTTCTCGAGTCTAGACTACAATCATTAGGGCTCTCACGGAAACGTGTTGTAAAATGTTTTTCATTTCATATCCGAAACGCCCATATCCAGGAAATAAATATTTTTACAAACAAAAGGCACTAAACACATTTTCAAAATTTATGGTTATGGTTCAGTCTGGGAGACAGGGTGGTTCAGTCTGGGAGACTGGGTGGTTCAGTCTGGGAGAATGGATGGTTCAGTCTGGGAGACTGGGTGGTTCAGTCTGGGAGACTAGTTGGTAGTCTGAGAAACTGGTTTGTTTAGTCTAAAGGGACTAGTTAGTTTAGTCTGGGAGACTAGGTGGTCTAGTCTGGGAGACTAGGAAGGATAGGATGGATGCATAATAACATGATTACACTAATTTGACTGCATGCTAAATGATAGATGTTAATATATGCATATGTTGTGATTGTTTTGTTACAGACACTATGTCTTCGTCCGAGAGTGGACTGTTTGACACTGTTGATCCCATGGCTATTGTCTCTGATGATGAGATTATCCCTGAGCCAGAGATCTTTACCTCCGATACCGAGAGTGACCCGAAGATGATGTTCGACGACGATGACGATTTCCAGCCATTTGCGCTGCCCGACTTTGGCGATGATGTACCGCATGCTGGTGGTATCCCCGACGAGGATCCCTTTCATATTCCTATTCCTGTCCAGGGCCATCTCATCCTCGGACATCCCGATGGTGAGCATGTCGTGGCTCCGATCCTCCCCCTTTGCCTCTTGCTGCTTTTCCTTTCGAGGATTTGCCTTTTGATGACTTGTTTGATGATGATGATGTCGATATTTTTGATGGTCCCCCTGATGATGCCCAGGGAGATGGAGTTGTAGCTGAGGATGCCATTGTTGTTCCACTTGTTGAGATTCCTATTATTAAGATTTCCTCTGATCATTCTGTCCCCGATTCTTTCGAGTCTATATCTTCTTCCGCCTTACAGGCAGTTGGTCTGCGACGTTACGCCACTGATACCGATGACGATACAGCCATGTCAGCTGCCCCGATTCCTCCACATGGCATTGAGCCTGGACTTGAGCTTGATTTTATTCCTATCGATCAGCCTGTTGATGCACCTGTTCCTGAGCCTTTGCCTGCTCATGACCCTGTTCCTTTTGGCACACCTGACATCGCACCACTTATACCAGATCCGATTCCTGCACCCGCTGACCCTACTGCTTTTGCCAGTCAGATAGACCCCCGATATGCTTTCACTAGCAATGGGTGGATAGATGATGATGATGATGATGTACCTCCTGCTATTGAGCCTGTTACTCCCCCACATGCACCCACACCTGTTGACGTTGCCCCTTTTCACCCGATTGTGTCCGATATTCACCGCACTGACCTGCCTATCACTTTCTTGCAGGACATACCTGCACCCCGTCCAGGGGAAGGTCCGTCTAGCCAGCAGCCTAGCCACGACCCTCGTGTCTCAGCAGTTTTTCCTCACGTACCTCAGTATACACCTATTACTCATTTTACTTCTTCACCGCCCGGCGAGCCACTCATATGGTTTCTGTCGAACACCATGCCAGTTTTTTATCCCTACCATCCCTCACACTTTACTGGTTACACACGGGATGAGTTACTCCTGTCCCTGCAGCTTCAGCAAGAGATGTTGTGTTGTAGAGTTATGGAGCTTGAGAGGACCCCACGTCCTCCACCTTGTTCATGTCCGTCACCATTTGTGACTCCACCTGCTCCTCTTTTGCCTTATCCAGATTTTGATGTTCTATTCCTCACCATGGAGCAGCAGATCAGTTATGTGTTGCGACGCGTTTACGATCTTGAGGAGGAGTTTGCGCATGTGCACAACTTGCTTTTTGTTCCTCAACCTCCTCCTCCACCCCCATCAGCATAGCCGATTTTTGGTTTTATGTAGGTAGCTTGCTTTTTATGAGAGCACCGCTATTGGGCCTAGCTTACGAAGCCTTTTGGAGACCACTTTTGATTGTGTGACTTATGGTAGACTGATAGACATTGTTGGGCAAGGGTGGTGTGACCCTGTGCTCCCTTTGATACGATACATTTGTAGAACATGTAACTATATTTGTGGTCGATGATTTATGAAAGCTCAATCGCAATGTTATCATTATATGCATTGTTAACTTTCTTATTTATGCCATGATTACCTGCTTACTTGTTATGATAACTGCTACTAAGTACATATACTACTTATTATATATTTAAGACCTGACCAATACCATCTTTTTTATAGAAGATGCCTCCTCGTAGAAATAATCAGTTTCCCACAACAGAGGCAGAACTGCAAGAACGGATTTCACAAGCGATCGCACAACATGAGGCCTTGCACTCTGAGCACAGCGGAGGTACCTCTGGAAATAACCCACCTCACGGTAATGTTTAAGTCACTCAGGACACATTACGTTACGTTTGGATTTTCCATGTGCGTTTGCTAACGCTTTATGTGAATGATGTTGCTTGTACATGTTGCACTTATAAGCAGTTCCTTGACTGTAAGCCTCTGAACTTTGACGGCACTGGAGGTGCTGTAGCTTTCGTCAGATGGGCGGAGAAAACCGATTATGTGCTGCGGATGAGCAAGGGTGCGCCTGAGCACCAGGTCACCTACATTTCTGGACGCTTCCTAGACGAAATCTATCATGGTGGAACCTTCAGATTCAGACTCTAGGAGAGGAAGCTGCATATGGTATGACATGGGATGAGATGAAGGAACTGATGCGCAAGAAGTACTGCTCAAGAGCTAAGATTCAAAAGCTGGAGACTGAGTTCTGGAATCTTAAGATGGATGGACCGAAGATTGTTGAGTACATGCAGAGATTTCACGACTTATCTTGCGTTGTCCCCTACATGGTTGAACCAGAGTTCAAGCGAATCGAGCGTTTCATTTGGGGATTGGCACCCCAAATCATGAGCATGGTGACTACATAAAAGCCCCCAACAATCACTGAGGCCATTGATTTGAGTGTGGCATTGATGGAAGAAGCAATTAGGCTGAATAAGTTCTCGATTTTTTGATGGAAAGAAGAAGGAGACTCACGTCGAGTCATCAGGAGAGAACAAGAGGAAGTTCTCCAACTTCAAGAAAGGAACCTAAGGCAGCAGTGGTGGTACCAACAAGAAGAGAGATGCTAACCCACCAGCCGAGGTCAGGACTAGTGTTGCAAGTTCTGAGAACAAGGGGAAAGGTTACATGGGCACCCTGCCCAAGTGTGATATTTGTCAGCATCATCACACAGGGCGATGTAGGTATGGGAAATGTGAAAATTGTGGCAAGGTAGGACATGCCAGGGAGGCATGCTGGTACGGTACTGGACGAAGGAACGACGGATTCGGTGGAAAGGGTAAAGGAAACCGTGGTGGAAGGGGTAATGTGAATCAGACTGGGAACCACAATCAAGGAGGAAATGGTGGTAATGCGAATCGTGGTGATCAAACTGGGAACGGAAACCGTGGAGCGACCAACAACCAAGGAGGAAATGGAAATGGAAATGTAAATGGTAGAGGCCAAGGTTGTTTTCGATGTGGAGACATCAGGCATTTCAAGCGAGATTGCCCAAAGAACAACCAATCCCAAGGAAAAGTCTTCCACATTGGAGCTAGGGAAGCTCATCAAGATCCAAATGTAGTCACTGTACGTTCCCTATCAACCAACATTTTGCATCTGTATTGTTTGATACCGGTGCCGATTATAGCTTCGTATCCATAAAATTTAAGAATATACTTGGATTAGTTGCCAGTAAGCTAGATATTCCATATTCGATAGAACTAGCCAATGGAAAGCTAGTAGAAGCGAATGAGGTCATTAGAGGTTGTGTGATAGAACTTGGATAGCGTGAGTTTACGCTGGACCTTTTGCCAGTCGAGTTGGGAAGCTTTGACATGGTAGTTGGAATGGATTGGTTATCAAGTATCCGAGCTGAGATCGTATGTCATAAGAAGATAATCCGTATTCCGTCGGTGAATGACGAGACGATTGTAGTGCATGGAGAGAAGCACGATACTCCTCTAAGGATTATCAGTTGTTTGAAGGCCCGAAGGTCCATGCAGAAGGGATGTGTTGCCTTTTTGGCTCACATTGTTGATAAGGAAGCTGAAGAACCGAAGTTGGAAGATATCCCTGTGGTAAGGGAGTATCTTGAAGTCTTCCCTGAAGACTTGCCAGGATTACCACCACAACGACAAGTCGAATTCCATATTGACTTAGTTCCAGGCGCCCCGCCTGTAACCAAGGCACCCTATCGACTTGCGCCCTCAGAAATGAAAGAGCTGTCGACGCAGCTCCAGAAGCTTTTGGACAAGGGATTCATTAGACCAAGCTTATCACCTTGGGGAGCTCCGGTTTTGTTTGTTAAGAAGAAGGATGGTAGTTTCCATATGTGCATTGACTACCGAGAGCTAAACAAGTTAACCATCAAGAATCGGTATCCTTTGCCGAGAATTGATGATCTCTTCGATCAACTGCAAGGTTTGAGTTACTAATCCAAGATTGATCTTCAATTAGGTTATCACCAGCTGAAGATTCAAGAAGGGAGTATTCCGAAAACTGCTTTTAGGACTCGTTATGGACATTATGAGTTCCTAGTAATGCCGTTTTGTCTGACAAACGCGCCAGCAGTGTTTATGAACTTGATGAACTGAGTTTGCAAGCCGTATCTCGATAAATTCGTGATTGTATTTATCGATGATATTCTGATATATTCGCGGAAAAAGGAAGAGCATGAGCAACACCTCAGAATCATTTTAGAGCTGCTCAAGAAGGAGAAACTGTACGCAAAGTTCTCGAAGTGCAAGTTCTGGTTGCGTGAGGTGCAATTCCTTGGACATGTAGTGAACGAAGATGGGATTCATGTGGACCCTACCAAGATCGAGGCGATAAAGAATTGGGAAACTGCTAAGACGCCAACCGAGATCTGACAGTTCTTGGGATTGGCAGGATATTATCGCAGATTCATTGAGGATTTCTTTAAAATCGATCAACTGTTAACCTCCCTGACTCAAAAGGATAAGAAGTACGAATGGGGAGATAAGAAAGAAGAAGCTTTTCAGCTGTTGAAGAATAAGCTATGCGATGCACCTATTTTGTCCCTACCGGAAGGCACCGATGACTTCGTGGTATACTATAACGCCCCGCGTTAGGGATTGGGCTGCGTGCTGATGCAGCGACAGAAGGTTATCGCTTATGCTTCACGCCAGTTGATAGTTCATGAAAATAATTACACCACGCATGATTTGGAACTAGGCGCAGTGGTGTTTGCTTTGAAGATTTGGAGGCATTACTTGTATGGCACCCGATGCATGATCTTCACCGATCACAAGAGCCTTCAGCACATATTTAACCAGAAGGAGCTTAACATGCGACAACGACGTTGGGTAGAGCTGTTATATGATTATGATTGCGAAATCAAATATCACCCAGGAAAGGAGAATGTGGTAGCAGACGCCCTAAGTCAAAAAGAGAGGATTAAGCCCATAAGGGTTAGGGCTTTGGAAATGATCATTCAAACGGACCTCTCGTTACGCATCTGTGCTGCTTAGAGAGAAGCTCTCAAGAAAGAGAATCTTGAAGATGAATACCTCTGTGGGATGGAGAATAAGTTGATACCCAATGATGAAGGAACTTTATGTTTCATGAAGCAAATTTGGGTCCCCCTCTTTGGTGGTTTTAGAGAGGTGATTTTCGATGAAGCACACAAATCGAGGTACTCGATCCACCCAGGATCGGATAAAATGTACCAAGATTTAAAGGATTTCTACTGGTGGTCAAGATTGAATGGTGATGTTGCTACTTACATCGGAAAGTGCTTAACCTGTGCCAAAGTAAAGGCCGAATATCAGAAGCTTTCAGGACTTCTGCCGCAACCTGAGATACCCATGTGGAAATAGGAGCAGATCTCAATGGATTTTATAACCAAGTTGCCAAGGACACCCAGAGGTCATGATACGATTTGGGTAATCGTAGACCGTCTGACAAAATCTGCACACTTTTTACCGATCAGGGAGAAGGACAACACAGGTAAGCTAGCTGAGCTATACCTAAGGGAGATAGTCGCACGTCATGGAGTGCCTATCTCGATTATATCTGATAGAGATGGAAGATTTGTGTCAAGGATTTGGCAATCTTTCCAAGAAGCGTTTGGCTCACAGCTGAATTTGAGCACCGCATTTCACCCAAAAACGGACGGCCAGAGTGAAAGAACAATTCAGACGCTTGAAGATATGTTGTGAGCTTGTGTAATGGAATTGGGTGGTAGTTGGGACACTCTCCTGCCTTTGGTTGAGTTTTCCGATAATAACAGCTACCATACAAGCATTCAAGCTGCACCATTTGAAGCTCTCTACGGACGAAAGTGTCGATCGCCGTTATGCTGGGCAGATGCAGGCGATTGACAGCTGGTTGGTCTTGAATTGGTTCAAGAGACGACAGATAAGATAATACAGATCCGAGAGAGCATCATGGCGGCTCGTGATCGACAAAAGAGCTATGCGGACCAAAGAAGGAAGCCTTTGGAATTTGAAGTGGGAGATATGGTCCTATTGAAAGTTTCACCTTGGAAAGGTGTGACACGCTTTGGGAAGCGTGGAAAGTTAAACCCACGATATATTGGACCGTTCAAAATCCTGGAGAGGATTGGTACTGTAGCATATAGATTGGAACTACCTGCGGAATTGAATGGTGTTCATGATACATTCCATGTATCTAATCTAAAGAAAGTCCAACCCAAGAGACGGTGGTTATTCCTGCTGACGAAGTTCACATTGACGACACCCTCCATTTTACCAAAGAACCTGTTGAAGTTGCCAATTGGAAAGTTAACAAAACTCGAAGGAGTACTGTTAAACTGGTTATGGTTTGATGGAATTCGCGTCACGGCCCAGAGTTTACTTGGGAGCGTGAGGACCGCATGAAAGCTAAGTACACACACTTATTCCCTAAGACCCTTGCAGCTAGTAGTAGAGCTTAAAATTTCAGGACGAATTTTTCTTAACAGGGGGAGAATGTGACAACTGTCGAAAATCCAGGTATCCGTACAATTAGTTAATCATGATTAGTGCTTAATGACAGTGCTGAATTTGGAATTAACTGTTGACTGATTACTGCATTTTATTTACTTGTGCATCACTTATTGCATAATGTCATTTCAATACTGCATGCAGAACTCAGCACATAGACAGACGGTGTTTTGAGACCCAGTATAGGCCAGAAACTAAGTACTGCACTAGTATAGTGTGTAGGAAAGTAAGGATGCCAAAACTGCCTTTCTAAGTTATAGTTTAAGTGCCAGAAAGTGCCTAAAACTCAACCAAAGTGCTGAATTCAGCAAAAATCAGCGTTTAAACAGTCTAATTTCATGCAGAAATATGCTTAAATTGTTCTGTATGCTTCCCTAAGTGTCAGGAATTAAAAGTGTCACAAAAGGGTAAATAAAGAACACTGAACTATATAATTTAACACTTTAACGAACCAGTATCTAACCAAACAACCGGACACTACCCGAAACACCAAATTTACACTAGAAGCACTGTTTTAACATTACTAAGCTAGTTATGGTCCCCGAACATCATAACACGCCATACAAAATATCTACTAACTAAATCATGTAACTAATACTTAAATTGTAACTAGATTATAACTAACTTGTTGGAACCTAAGCTAGACCCCCCCCCACCTATCTCACGGCCAACAAGGGTCCCACCCTTGTGATTTTATGGCAATTAAAAATTGGATCTTGTTTCTAAATCATAAGCATATTATCCAAGAGTTAGTATGAAAATTTGGTTATAAGAAGAACATAAGGGACTATGAACTCATTCTTACACCCACACTTCACACACTTAACTATCTCCCTCTCTTGCTCTTGCTCACGGCCGAACCCAACCCACACCACCATCACCTTCATCCAACTTTCTTCCTACATTCCAAGCATATACAAAGAAGCTAGAGATCACATAAGGAAGCTTGGTGGCTTTGGAAGTAGAAGGACCTCTCTCATTCTCTTTTATCCTCTTTATTTCTACACTTGAATCATCCCTAGCCTTGTGCTAGTGGTAAGAACCTTGATCTATCTATTTCACATCTATTTTAAGTGGTTAATGATGAATCATGATCGAAAACATAAAGAACACTAAAGATCATATGAAGAAAACATGAACATAAGCTTGATAGATGAAGATATCTTGATGAATATTAGTTGTTATGCTTGTTGATCTTTGATTGTTTGTAGAAATGATGTTGATCATCATAAGATCTTGCTAGATCATGATTAAAAACACAATCTAGCAAGATGTAAGAAAGGAAATTGTTGTAGGATGATAGATCATCCACATGAAGATCATGAACTTGAAAGAACACTTTGTTTTCTTGAAAAGTAATGAACAAAGTAAGATGTTAAACACATAGATCTAAATATTTATGAGTGATTTTTAAAGAAACCAAGTTTAAAATATAAGTTTCATCAAAACTTGGTTCTTACATAAACAAATCTTGTTTTTAATGGTTAAACAAGTGTAAGAACACTTGTGAAACAAGAAGGTTTCATAAAGAAGTATTTTTAGAAAATATGTTTTAAGTTGTAAACAACCAACTCCTTTAAAAATGAGGTTTTTAAAGAAGTAAACACATTTTAAAGGGTAACAAGACTTACTAGGAATACTAGTAAGTTACTACAAAATTTTACAAAATACTCAAGTTCATGAAGAAGTAGAAAATGCATGAGTTTGGCAAGATTGGTAAGTAAAGGTTGTTTGTTGATGATTGTAAATTGTGTGTGATGATTTTTACAAAAGAAAATGATATGCTTGAAAGCATGGAAACCTCCATTTTTAGGGGAAACTATGGCAAAATTTTCTAAAAATATAAATACTTAGAAAAATATTTTTAAACAAATATTTACAAGTGTATTTTAAACCCTAAATTGTTACACAAGCTTTGCCATAAATTTTGTCACAAAAATATAAATATTGGAAGTTGGTTTTGATAAATAAAAGTGACTAAATATGTATTTAGGAAATATATATTTGGATGACACCATGTGAGTAATAATTATTTGTATATTTTGTGTACTAGTTATATTATTTTAGGACTTGAAATATTATAACTCACAAAATACCAAGAAATTACCATCCAAAATATTACCAAAATTTCCAAAGAATAAATATATAAGCTTACACAAAATATTAGAGAACCGAACTATGCAATGTAACTTACAAAATATTCCGGAAAGATTTATTCACAAATAATATTTTGGTAAATAATATTTTGGACACCAAAGAAGTAAAAATATAATTTTTACAATTACTACAAGAGTATATCATGTTTTCGACAAGGAAAATATATTATATTTTGGCAAATATTAAATATATATTTTCTTGAAATTATAGAAGATATATTATTTTTAAGAAATATATATTTTCTTACACAAATATGAGAAACAATTTATTTTTGAGAAAAATGAGTTTATATATATATATTTTCCAAGTAAACTTGAAAATATATTATTTTTGGGTTTTATAAGAGAATACAGAATTAAGCATAAAGAATACTTAATAAATACAACAAAAATAAACATGTATAAGATACCCCCATACTTGGGAAGGAAAATACAAGTGAAAATACTTGGGAAGTATTATTACAATAATATTGTTTAACAATTATTCCAGAATTTATAAATGTAATTTAAGTTAAAACATTAATTATTTTAACAAATAATTATGTAACTTGGAATAATGTCGATGACACAAAAGAAACATAACTCAAGAATATTAATGCTAAGGCAATGCACGACCCGTTCGTCTAATAGACATTAGTACGTTGTAGGTAGTCGTGTTCACCGAAGAAGCTAGAGTTACGATTGCTGAAGACGCAAGACTGTGAGTTCATGTCCCCCTTTGCTTTTAACTGTTTTCGTTTTAGAACTTCGGGGGTGAAGTACATGTTATAAATGATTATGATTTCAAAGGGGTTTACAAATGAAATGAATTGTTAGATCATGTGAAAGGGTAGGCGTTAGCTTGAGACCATAAATCCTTTAGAATGACCGAGGGGCATGAGTGATAGATCTATTTGGGTGTTGCGAGCCCCACCCATGAGTCCGCGAGTTGGCTTATGTGGTGACTATGTCGTTCCAGCCGGGAGGCCCGGTGCGAAATACGCAAAGGATTGAGCCTTCCTAAACCGGTTCACCTATGTTAATGTATTAGCTACACATTAATTGATCTGTTCATTTTCACAAAAATACTTTCAAATGTTTCAAAAGTTTATTCACAATCACACATATGAACTCGCTCAACTTTTGTTGATGTTTTCAAAATACATGTATTTCAGGGAATTAGTAGTGGATCTGGCGGGCGTTGGATGTTTCAAGCTGCGTAAGAATAAAAGATGTCATCCATGGTCCTAGGGTTGGATAGTGTGTCACACACCCAAAATCCACACGCGGAGTATCACCGCATGGAGGCGTGACATGACCAGGATCAAGCCACCAATCATAGTGAACAATGTAATGAGTAAATGTAATTCAACCAAACAATATGAAAGGTGTTCAAAACAAAAGTATAGTATCAATGTTTAGCGGAAGCATAAATGTAAAACCCAACTTAAGTAATAAGTTTGAAATGTCATAAACGTTTAACATGGCATCCACAATCCATGTCCCAGAACGACTGTGCCTCCCCGTGCAAGCTCCATGAGTACCTAACGACCTGCAAGGCATGTAACAGAGAGTCAACAACAAAGTTGAGCGAGTTCACAGTTGGTTGTTCAGTAATAAGTTCGTTTAACAAATCGTAAGTTCGTTTATAACAAATTGTATTACTAGGCCATTTATATGTTCATCTAGTGGGGGCTTCCCATACTGTAAGTTACTAGACTAGTTGTATCCATAAGTATCCTTCCCAATCCGAGGATAGTAGTAAGTATAAGTTTATGTAGGTTTTACGTAAGTGCCCTTCCCAACCGAGGACAGTACGTAGCGAGTACGTAGGTTTAGCGCTGGTGTCCTTCCCCATCTGAGGACAATGGTACGTAGATTTTACGTAGGTTTTAACACTAGTGTCCTTCCCAAATCAAGGACAGTACGTAGGCTTTACGTAGATTTTAGCACATGCATCCTTCCCAATCCGAGGACTGTGGTAAGTAGTCTAGTAGTGATGTAAGTACAAGTAATCATTCAATCCCATTCCCAACCCCATGAATCCCATGCCTTGGTAAGAGTGTGAACTCACCTTGGTTTGCTCGGTATGCTAAACTATGCTCACAAGTAATCAATCAAGTCCTATATCAGGCACGTATTCTCATTCAGTATAGGTTTGTGAGGTTTCGCATGCAATGTATGTCACAGAGTGTGTTTTAAGCAATCATCGTCACGTAACACATAACCGTTATTTCACATTCATACAATCATGCATCATATGGCTGAGTTCTTGGTCAATTCTAAGCATAGTTATTCAATAACACACTTAACAGGGTTATCAGGCTTAACAAGATCAACATACTTAACAAGGTTAACAAGCTTAACATGATTATCTTGCTTGACAGGAAATAATAATTAACCATGTAAATCAATTAACAGAGCCGACTAGCCATAAGTGTTACATATTTAACAGAGTTACAAAACTTAACTGAGTTAATAACAGAATAATGTTATATACTTAACAAAGTTAACAAGGTTAATAACTTAACCAAGTTAATAAACTAACCAAGTAATTAAACCAACAACGTTTCTGAGTAACTTCACGAAATCACATGTGACAATCAAGACCTTGGCGAAATCCCTTGCGTGGCGAAAACCCTTTGGGTTTTCGTCGAACTCCAAGTTTGGCGAAAACACATAGTGTTTTCGTCTTGGCCTTGTGTTTTCGTCTGGTAAAGTCTTTGTCCAGTTAGTGATTTCGTCATGTAGGGTTTTCATCATCACATACACAAATCACACAGACTCTAAATGATCATCCAGCAGTTACATAGAAATCATCATAAAATCATTCAACCAGATCGAGCATAACAATTCATACACTCATTGATATCACCCGTCAACATAACAATAGCATCACAATACTTAACGTTTGTCATGAAACCTAGTTTAATCATTCAACCAGTCGATTAACACATCTCATATTCGAACCCTATAAACAGATTAATATGTTTTCAGATCCTGATCACATACATATCATTCAAAATTAATCATTCAACCACAGCAACCCTAGAATTCTAGATCAACATCATGTTTCGCATAGAGTTATGAAACAGACTGATCATACGTTATTCTTTCAAGAGCACATCCAACAGCATAACTATATATTAAGATCTGTAAACAACTAAACATATAGGTCACTAACCGAACTCAGAATGATCAACAACAGAGATCTGACTTGAATGAGAGGGGCTGCCATCGACTTGAGGGTGAGAGGGTGAGAGTTAGGGTTTGTCGATTAAACTTACACGTAAAGATTGGAAATAATATAACTGCTTCACTTCTGGGCCTAAAGCCCATCTTGATTTCCAAAATGTGGGTGACGAAAACACTTGAGGTGTTTTCGTCCAGCAATGTTTTCATGAGGTGGGGTGTTTTCGGCTAGAGGAAAGGTGATTTCGAGTGGACTGATTGGCATAGAATTCATGCTTTATTAATTATACACATCAAATCATTTACACAAAATATATAAATTACACACACACTTATGTAATGCACACCAAACATATAACATATCCATCACAAAACGATTTAACATCTAACAAACTTGTACAGTTGTGAGAAAAAAGTCATGTAAACAAATAGCTTAAACAATTACGTGCAATTAATGCGAAGATGGAACCTTGGAAACTCGAGTTGTCACATTATCCCCAACTTGGAAGAAATTTCATCCCGAAATTTAGCACGTGGTTACTGAGGATGCTAGTTGTGTTGTGTAGTTTACTGGTTTTCCTGGGGTGTCACATCATCCCCCTGTTGATTTGGAATTTCGTCCCGAAATTCTGTAGTAGCTTCAGCCTCAGTAGTGGTTGCACTGTTTCCGAATAACTGGGGATACTTGAGTTTCATTTGATCTTCTCATTCCCAGGTGAACTCTGGGCCACCACGGGAGTTCCAACAAACTCGAACAAGAGGTATTCTGGTGCGTTTGAGGACCTTAACATCCCGGTCCGTGATTTCAATGGTTCCTCGAGGAATCGCAACTGATCGTCGATAGTGAGCTCCTTCAAAGGAACTATGAGGGTCTCATCTGACAGACACTTCTTCAGATTCAACACGTGAAAAACGTTGTGAACTGCACTGAGTTCTGCGGGCAGGTTTAGTTTGTAGGCTACTTTGCCTATTTTCTCAATGATTTCGAACGGTCCAACATATCGCGGATTGAGCTTGCCCCGTTTGCCAAAACGAACCACACCCTTCCAGGGTGAAACTTTGAGTAGCACTCGATCCCCAACTTGGAACTCGAGTGGTTTCCTGCGCTTGTTTGCGTAGGCTTTCTGATGGTCGCGAGCTGCCGCCATGCGTTGCCGTATCTGAGCAATTCTTTCCGTTGTGTCTACCACAAGTTCTGGGCCAGTGATCTGACTATCCCCCACCTCTGCCCAACAAAGAGGTGATCGGCATTTACGCCCGTACAATGCCTCAAACGGAGCAGCTTTAATGCTGGCGTGGTAGCTGTTATTGTACGAAAATTCCACAAATGGCAGATGTTTTTCCCAGCCGTTGCCAAAGTCAATTACACACGCCCGAAGCATGTCTTCTAGAGTTTGAATAGTGCGCTCAGACTGCCCATCCGTCTGAGGGTGATAAGTTGTGCTCATGTCTAAACGTGAGCCAAAGGATTTGTGCATCGCTTGCCAAAGTTCTGAAGTGAAACGTGCATCACGATCGGAAATAATAGAGGTGGGCACCCCGTGCCTCGAAACCACTTCCTTCAAGTAAACGTCTGCTAAAGTAGAGAACTTGTCTGTTTCTTTGATATCCAAAAAGTGTGCAGAGTTTGTGAGTCAGTCCACGATCACCCAAATAGTATCGTTACCTCGTTGTGATCTAGGCAGGCCAGTAACGAAATCCATGGAAATTTGCTCCCATTTCCAATGTGGTATCTCTGGTTGTTGGAGTAGGCCCGATGGTTCTGATATTCCGTTTTGACTCTCGCACAAGTCAAACACTTGCTAACGTAAGTTGCTATATGAGCTTTCATGCTAGGCCACCAATATGTAGTTTTCAAGTCGTGGTACATCTTATCCGAACCAGGATGTACTGAGTAGCGAGACTTATGAGCTTCATCCATTACAAGCTCGCGTAAGTTGCCATAGAGTGGACCCAGGTGCGTCCCGTTACATAGTAGGCGCCGTCTGCCTTTTGTTCCAACCGTTGCCTTGAACCGCGTAGGGCTTCAGCCCTGACGTTTTCTGGTTTCAATGCTTCTACCTGAGCATCTCGTATCTGAGAAGGAAGACTAGACTGAATAGTGAGTTGTAACGCCCGTACATGCCTAGGTGTAGTATCCTTTCGACTGAGGGCGTCGGCCACCACATTGGCTTTGCTCGGATGGTACTTTATAGCACATTCGTAATCGTTTAAAAGCTCGACCCATCGACGCTGACGCATGTTCAACTCTTTCTACTTGAAGATATGCTCGAGACTCCTGTGATCGGTGTAGATGGTGCACTTGGTACCGTACAGGTAATGTCGCCATATCTTGAGCGCAAAAACAATAGCTCCCAGCTCTAAATCGTGTGTAGTGTAATTCCGTTCGTGAATCTTAAGTTGGTGCGAAGCATAAGCAATGAATCTATCCCGTTGCATCAACACACATCCAAGACCCTGAATAGATGCGTCGCAGTAGACCACAAAATCATCTGTGCCCTCTGGAAATGAGAGAATAGGTGCGCTATAAAGTCTATCCTTTAAGTGATGAAATGTTGATTCCTGTGCATTTCCCCAACGATAGATAACGCCTTTCTGAGTTAGTGAGGTGAGGGGTTATGCAATCTTTGAGAAGTCTTTGATGAACCTTCTGTAGTTGCCCGCCAAACCCAAAAATTGGCGGATTTCTGTTGGTGTACGCGGTGCAGGCCAGTTCCTGATCGAATCAACTTTCGGTGGATCAACATGCATTCCATCCTTGTTTACTACGTGGCCTAGGAAATGAACTTCACGAAGCCAGAAGTCGCATTTCGAGAACTTGGCGTACAGCTGTTCAGTTCGAAGGAGTTCCAAAATAAGCCGCAGATGTTGTTCGTGTTCCTCCTGGCTCTTGGAGTAGATCAAAATGTCGTCGATAAATACAATAACAAACTTATCCAGATAGGGCTTGCACACTCTGTTCATAAGATCCATGAAGACCGCAGGCGCGTTTGTTAACCCGAATGGCATGACTAGAAACTCGTAGTGGCCGTAGCGAGTTCTGAATGCTATTTTGGAAACGTCCTCATCCCGGACTCTCAGTTGATGGTAGCCTGACCTCAGGTCAATCTTCGAATAATAGCTCGACCCTTGCAACTGGTCGAATAATTCATCGATGCGTGGAAGAGGATAGCGATTCTTCACAGTCACCTTGTTCAGTTCGCGGTAATCTATGCATATGCGGAAGGTACCGTCTTTCTTCTTCACAAATAATACTGGAGCTCCCCAGGGCGAAGAGCTAGGATGAATGAAACCCTTATTCAAGAGTTCTTGCAATTGCTTAGACAGTTCTTCCAGTTCAGTTGGAGCTAAGCGATAAGGTGCTCGAGCTATGGGTGCTGCTTCAGGAGCTAGCTCGATCTGAAATTCGACCTGGCGATGAGGCGGTAGCCCAGGTAAATCTTCAGGAAACACTTGAGGAAAATCGCGTACTATTGGAATATCCCCTACTCTCTTCTCTTTCGCTGATGTGTCAGTAACAAGTGCTAAGATAGTAGGGTGGCCCTTTCACAAACACTTCTGAGCCTTCAGGAAGGAGATGATGCCAACCACGGCACCACTCTTGTCGCCTTGAACTTCGAGAGGTTCTTTACCAGAACGGGGAATACGAACAATCTTCTCCTTGCATAGGATCTCTGCTTGTTGTTGAGATAACCAATCCATACTAATGACGATGTCAAAACTACCCAGAGCTATGGGAATGAGATCGATAGAGAAAGTCTGACCAACGAGGATAAGATTACAACCCTGAACTACGTGTGTGGCCTCTAGACTTTTACCGTTAGCTAACTCTACGACATGTTTGGTGTTCAAAAGTGTTGGTGCGCGTTTAAGCATTTGGCTAACTTTCAGAGACATATAACTGGTATCCGCACCCGAATCAAATAATACAGTAACATAAAAGTCGTCGAGAAGAAACTTACCCATAACCACATTAGGATCGTTCCTTGCATCACCTTGCCCTAGCACAAATGCTCGACCCCTAGCACCATTGTTTCCATCATTGTTTCCCCTGTTGTTGTTCCCATTGGCCAGATTAATGTTGTTATTGTTCTGATTCTGATTTAACTGAGGGCAGTGTCTCTTGTAGTGACCTTCAGCTCCGCACTGAAAGCATCCCTTGTTACCCTGTTGCTGTTGCTGGTTCTACGGTGCTTGCTGTTGCTGCTGGTGATTCTGATGTGCAGGTTGTGAACTCCTGCAATCTTTGGCTTCATGACCCATCTTGAGACACCTCTGACAACGAACCATGTTGCACTGACCACTGTGGTGTCTGTTGCATCTGTTGCACTTTGGGTGATTTCCTCGATATCCACCCTGCCCTTGACTAAAAGAAGACTGCTGACTGGGGCTCTGGTAATTATCAGTCTTCCGCTGCTGTGCCTGAGACTGAGCTGTAGCTAAACCCTTGCTGGAATCCCCATCCCATTTCCGCTTATTGTCACTGGGAGTAGCGGAAGTAGTAGCATTAGTAGCACTGATACGTCTGGGCAGCTTGTTCTGTTCCACTGCCTGATCTGTGAGGCGATGAGCAAGACGAGTAACATCCTAGATAGTAGCAAGGTTGGCCGATGTCACATGACTTTGAATTTCCGGTACTAGCCCTTTGAGATACAACTCAATACGCTTGATAGGGGGTCCACCATGGTTGGACACAAGATGGCCAGCTCGTTTGACCTTTTCGTATACGCCTCAATCTCTGACCCCCGTCATTTTCAAATTAAAGAACTCCACTTCTAACTTGTGGATGTCATCACGTGTACAGTATTCTCGCTTGATTAGCTCCTTGAAATCGTTCCAAGGGGTGGCGTTAGCAGCTGCCAACCCTAACATCTGAACTTGCGCATTCCACCAAGTCAGCGCAATGCCTTCTAGAGTACCAGTGGCGTACTTCACCCTGCGAGCCTCAGGGCATTCACACATCTCAAATACAGACTCGAGCTTTTTAAACCAATGGAGGAGTCCAACTGCTCCTTCCGTGCCACTGAATGTGCTAGGACGACAGTCCATGAAAGTCTTGAAGGTGCAAACAGGTGGCTGAGCGTGTTGACCTGTTGTGTATAAGAATCAGGGCAAGATTAAACACAAGAGTTGGTTTAGGAGTGTAGGATCTAAAGATCCTAGTGTGAGTTACGACTGCAGGGTATACCTCCTGCTTGTGCGGCTGCAAGTGCCGCAGCAACTTGTTCATTAATCAGAGCCTTCAGTTGGGCTTGAGTCATGTTAATGCGTCCAGCCATGATCTTCATATCAAAGGCAACATAAGTGAGAGAGGTTCGCGAGAAATGCGATGACAGAAGGTTGTAAGCACACAAGTGTTCTCAAGCAATAGTTTTTACGTTTATCTAAGCATACCATGAGCAAAGTTCTATGTAATCTAGCAAGTAGGCAATGTAAACATGAACAGTATTACCTATAGTGTTGAGTCTTGCACGTGGAGCGAAGCGTCGTTGTGGATCGTTGAGCACTGTTCAGGTTATAGTCTGGTTTTAACAAAACTTTTTCCCTTATTAAAACCAAGTTCACTATAACCAATGGCTCGGATACCAATCTGTCACACCCCCAAAATCCACACGCGGAGTATCACCGCATGGAGGCGTGACATCACCAGGATTAAGCCACCAATCATATTGAACAATGTAATGAGTAAATGTAATTTAACCAAACATTATGAAAGGTGTTCAAAACAAAAGTATAGTATCAATGTTTAGCGGAAGCATAAATGTAAAACCCAACATAAGTAATAAGTTTGAAATGTCATAAACGTTTAACATGGCATCCATGATCCATGTCCCACAACGACTATGCCTCCCCGTGCAAGCTCCATGAGTACCTAATGACCTGCAAGGCATGTAACAGAGAGTCAACAATAAAGTTGAGCGAGTTCACAGTTGGTTGTTCAGTAATAAGTTCGTTTAACAAATTGTAAGTTCATTTATAACCATGTCGTGTATTACTAGGCCATTTGTATGTTCATCTAGTGGGGGCTTCCCATGTTGTAAGTACAATTAGTGGGGGCTTCCCATACTGTAAGTTACTAGACTAGTTGTATCCATAAGTATCCTTCCCAATCCGAGGATAGTAGTAAGTATAAGTTTAAGTAGGTTTTACGTAAGTGCCCTTCCCAACCGAGGACAGTACGTAGCGAGTACGTAGCGAGTACGTAGGTTTAGCCCTGGTGTCCTTCCCCATCCGAGGATAATGGTACGTAGGTTTTACGTAGGTTTTAACACTAGTGTCCTTCCCAAACCGAGGACAGTACGTAGGCTTTACGTAGATTTTGGCACATACATCCTTCCCAATCTGAGGACCGTGGTAAGTAGTCTAGTAGTGATGTAAGTACAAGTAATCATTCAATCCCATTCCCAACCCCGGGAATCCCATGCCTTGGTAAGAGTGTGAACTCACCTTGGTTTGCTCGGTATGCTAAACTATGCTCACAAGTAATCAATCAAGTCCTATATCAGGCACGTATTCTCAGTCAGTATAGGTTTGTGAGGTTTCGCATGCAATGTATGTCACAGAGTGTGTTTTAAGCAATCATCGTCACGTAACACATAACAGTTATTTCACATTCATACAATCATGCATCAAATGGTTGAGTTCTTGGTCAATTCTAAGCATAGTTATTCAATAACACACTTAACAGGGTTATCAGGCTTAACAAGATCAACATACTTAACAAGGTTAACAAGCTTAACATGATTATCTTGCTTGACAGGAAATAATAATTAACCATGTAAATCAATTAATAGAGCCGACTAGCCATAAGTGTTACATATTTAATAGAGTTACAAAACTTAACTGAGTTAATAACAGAATAATGTTATATACTTAACAAAGTTAACAAGGTTAATAACTTAACCAAGTTAATAAACTAACTAAGTAATTAAACCAACAACGTTACTGAGTAACTTCACGAAATCACATGTGACAATCAAGACCTTGGCGAAATCCCTTGCGTGGCGAAAACCCTTTGGGTTTTCGTCGAACTCCAAGTTTGGCGAAAACACATAGTGTTTTCGTCTTGGCCTTGTGTTTTCGTCTGGTAAAGTCTTCGTCCAGTTAGTGATTTCGTCATGTAGGGTTTTCATCATCACATACACAAATCACACAGAACTCTAAATGATCATCCAGCAGTTACATCGAAATCATCATAAAATCATTCAACCAGATCGAGCATAACAATTCATACACTCATTGATATCACCCGTCAACATAACAATAGCATCACAATACTTAACGTTTGTCATGAAACCTAGTTTAATCATTCAACCAGTCGATTAACACATCTCATATTCGAACCCTATAAACAGATTAATATGTTTTCAGATCCTGATCACATACATATCATTCAAAATTAATCATTCAACCACAGCAACCCTAGAATTCTAGATCAACATCATGTTTCGCATAGAGTTATGAAACTGACTGATCATACGTTATTCTTTCAAGAGCACATCCAACAGTATAACTATATATTAAGATCTGTAAACAACTAAACATCTAGGTCACTAACCGAACTCAGAATGATCAACAACAGAGATCTGACTTGAATGAGAGGGGCTGCCGTTGACTTGAGGGTGAGAGGGTGAGAGTTAGGGTTTGTCGATTAAACTTACACGTAAAGATTGGAAATAATATAACTGCTTCACTACTGGGCCTAAAGCCCATCTTGATTTCGCCAAAATGTGGGTGACGAAAACACTTGAGGTGTTTTCGTCCAGCAATGCTTTCATGAGGTGGGGTGTTTTCGGCTAGAGGAAAGGTGATTTCGAGTGGACTGCTTGGCATAGAATTCATGCTTTATTAATTATACACATCATATCATTTACACAAAATAAATAAATTGCACACACACTTATGTAATGCACACCAAACATATAACATATCCATCACAAAACGATTTAACATCTAACAAACTTGTACAGTTGTGAGACAAAAGTCGTGTAAACAAATAGCTTAAACAATTACGTGCAATTAATGCTAAGATGGAACCTTGGAAACTCGAGTTGTCACATAGTGTGTCTTATTCCTGGACGAGACACGTCTTCCAAGTCCTGGTTTTATTTGATGTCATTGGTCGAGTCGTTGTGACTTTTAAACAAGTTGCATGGGTTGTACTCGTATTTGAATTTTTATGTTTTAAGACAATGTTGTCGTGTTTTTAAACTGAATTTATGGATGAACATCTATGGTTTAATCATTTAGTTGTTGTTATGATTGAATGTGATGGTATTAAGAAAGTCACACCATAATCACGCTTCCGCAAAAGTCAGGGTGTGACACCATGTGAAGGTCGTGGGTTATGGTATTGAATCTATTAGAATCTACGTGATATTTGTTAAATCTTGAGTCTTAATCTATCATGTGTGAATCTATATTGTGAGGCTTTGTGAATCTAGACTTATACAATCCTTTTGCTGGATCTTTAGGATGTCTTCTCAAAAGCTACCCGACACTCTCAAGAGATCCAGGGAAAAGTCTCAGAAAAAGATGATGTCCTTCATGGCTGACCAGATTGCTCGAGTCGTGCCAAAGATCGTCTCTGAGATCCAAGGATCAAACACGCCTCCATCCTCTATGGACTCAAAGGCCGAGAAGCTAAAGCCTACAAAGTTCAACTACAAACATTTCGTCTCTTGCAACCCTAAGCCTTTCACGGGCAGTGATGGGGTGACTGCTATGCTTGAGTGGTTTAACAGCATCGAGGTTACCTTCATTAACAGCGAGTGCTTGGATCATCTAAAGACTAGGAGTGCAACAGGAATGTTTCAAGGCAGAGCGTTGGAGTGGTGGTCTAATGAGAGAAACATTTGTTCGAACAAAAAGGCCTATGCTCTTCCATGGGACGAGGTGCGTGAACTGATGATGCTCGAGTTCTGCCCTCCCCATGAACAATTGAAGCTTGAAGAAGAGTTCTGGCACTTGAAGCAGATTGGTGATGATAATATGTCTTATACTACTCGTTTCAAGCAGCTCAGCTTGATCGTCCCTCACTTGGTTTCTACTCCTAAACGCATGATAACCAAGTACATCAATGGTCTACCTCCTGCTATGCGTGATTCTATTGAAGCAGCTCAACTCGAAACTATTGAGGAAGTCTACCGTCTTGCAGCTAGTCTCAACAACAACCGTGTTCGTGATAAGCAGTTTGCTAACCCTGCCCCTTCTAAGTCTGCACATCAAGTAACTCAGCAGCCAAGTGGCAGCAAGAACAAGAAAAGGAAATCTCAGGGTTCATGATGCAATGCTATTGTTCTTGCTGCAAACCCTGCTGCTAAACCTGTCCTGCTGCTATTGTTCAGAACCCTGCTGCTCCTGAAGTCAAGAGGCAGTACACTATGGTCACATGACTCCCTATTATCGTCAAGCTAACTCTACTCAACCAGCTCAGCAAGCCCAAGCTCAGGTAGCCTTACCAGCTCTCCCAGCTCCTCAGCAGAATCCTAGGCCAGTCAACGCGGTTCATGCATGCTACAAGTGTGGAAATACTACTTACCTCCATAACCAGTGTCCTCAGTTGAACCAGCACCAACAGCCAGCCGCTCGTGGACGAGCCTTCAATCTCAATGCTAATCAGGCTCGTAACGACAATGACATCGTAAATGGTACGTTTCTTGGGAATAACCTTTATGCTCCGATTCTATTTGATACTGGTGCTGACAGAAGCTTTGTGTTCGTTGAATTTGAATCTTTGTTAAACTGTGCACGCTCTATGTTACCTAAGTCGTTTTCGGTGGAGGTTGCCGATGGGAAATCTATTCTACTTAATTCTATTCTCTGTGGTTGCTCCTTGACTCTTAACGACCACACGTTTACTATTGATCTAATACCCATGCAATTGGGTAGTTTTGATTTCATTATCGGTATGGATTGGTTGCGTAAGAATCATGCCGAGATTGCTTGTCATGAGAAGTTTGTTCGTCTACCTCTTCCGTCCGGTGATATTTTGCATGTCTATGGAGACCGACCTTCGAAAGGACTGAAGTTGATGTCATGCACTCAGGCAAACAGATGCTTACGTAAACAGAACTTTGCTTTCTTGGCCCACGTGGTGGAACAAAAGGGTAAGGGGAAGGACATAAGCGACATTCCAGTAGTGTGTGATTTCCCTGATGTCTTTCCTGAAGATCTTCCTGGTCTTCCTCCTCCTAGATCCGTTGATTTTCATATTGATCTCATACCTGGTGAGACTCCTGTCGCCAAGGCTCCTTATCGACTTGCACCTTCCGAGATGCAAGAATTTTCTAGTCAGCTTCAAGAACTGCTCGACAAGGGATTCATTCATCCAAGTACCTCTCCGTGGGGTGCTCCTGTGCTATTTGTCAAGAAGAAAGATTGTTCGTTTCGTATGTTTATCGACTTCCGTGAACTTAATAAGCTTACTGTTAAGAATCGTTATCCTCTCCCTTGTATTGATGATCTATTTGACCAACTACAAGGCGCGTCCTATTTCTCGAAAATCGATCTTCGTTCTGGTTATCATCAGCTTCGTGTACTCGAGGATAATGTACCTAAAACTGCTTTTCGTACTCGTTATGGGCACTACGAGTTCGTGGTCATGCCTTTTGGATTGACCAACGCACCCGCTGTGTTCATGGATCTTAGGAATCGTGTTTTTAAGCCCTATTTGGATCGTTTTGTGATAGTCTTTATTGATGATATTCTCATTTACTCGAAATCTAAAGCTGATCATGCTCGTCATTTACGACTTATGCTTGAAATTTTACGTGGTGAACGCTTGTATGCTAAATTTTCTAAGTGTGAGTTTTGGATTGATGAAGTACAATTTCTTGGTCATGTCGTTAGTACGCAAGGTATTCATGTCGGCCCCTCTAAAATCGAAGCTGTGAAGAATTGGAGTACGCCTAAGTCCGCATCTGAGATTCGTTCTTTCCTAGGATTGGCGGGTTATTACCGTCAATTCATCTAGGACTTTTCTAAAATCGTCGTTCCTCTCACTTCATTGACGCAAAAAGAGAAACCTTTTTCTTGGGGTCCCGAGCAAGAGGAATCTTTTCAGATTCTTAAGACCCTTTTGTGTAACGCTCCTGTTCTTTCTCTACCCGATGGGAATGACTACTTCGTAGTATATTGTGATGCCTCGAACTGTGGCTTGGGCTGTGTGCTCATGCAGCGGGACAAGGTTATTGCATATGCCTCTCGTCAACTCAAAGTGCATGAGAAAAACTATACTACCCATGATCTGGAGCTTGGTGCAGTTGTGTTTGCGTTAATGATCTAGCGACACTACCTGTATGGTATGAAGTGTGTGGTTTTCACCGACCATAAGAGCCTTCAGCACATCTTTGACCAAAAGGAATTGAACATGCGACAGAGTCGTTGGGTGGAATTGCTTAACGACTACGACTACGAAATTCGCTATCATCCTGGCAAGGCGAATGTAGTGGCTGACGTTCTTAGTCGTAAAACTCATATTAATGCTATTCGTATCTCTAGTGATCTCCATGCGTGTATTCGTGAAGATCAGTATTCATCAGCTAATGAAGGTGATCTATTTGTGGAAATTCGTGGTGCTAATGAGGATCAAATCGAAACTAACTCTGATGGACTTCAATACTATCTCAATCGCATCTGGGTGCCAGATCGCGATAACCTTCGTGAGCTCATTATGAATGAGGCTAACAAGTCTCCTTACTCTATTCATCATGGCGCTGATAAGATGTACCATGATTTACGTATGACTTATTGGTGGCCTGGTATGAAGAAGGACATTGTCGTATATGTTTCTAAAGGCCTTACTTGTACGAAGGTTAAGACTGAACACCAGCGTCCTTCTGGACTCTTAGAATAACCCGAAATTCTAGTTTAGAAATGGGATAGCATTGCTATGGACTTTATTACTAAACTACCCCCTACACCGTCTGGTCACGACAGTATCTGGGTGATTGTTGATCGTTTGACCAAATCCGCCCACTTTCTTCCTATTCGTGAAGATTATAAAGTGGAGAAATTTGCTCGAATATATACTAATGAGATTATATGCCGTCATGGCATACCTTTTAACATAATCTTGGACCGTGATGGTCGTTTTACTTCACGTCTTTGGCAACCCTTTCAATCCGCTATGGGTTCTCATTTGAATCATAGCACGGCCTTTCATCCTCAAACGGATGGACAAACCGAGAGTACTATTCAAACCCTAGAGGATATGCTCTGTTCTTGTGTCATCGACTTTGGTGGTAACTAGGATGTACATTTACCATTGATTGAGTTTTTTAACAACAACAGCTATCATTCCAGTATTCAGATGGCTCCTTTCAAAGCTTTGTATGGCCGCAAGTGCCGATCTCCTCTCAGCTGGCATGAGATTGGTGACAAACAGTTTACTGGCCCTAAAATCATTAAGGAGACAACGGATAAAATTCTTTAGATCCGTGATAACTTGATCAAGGCTAGGAGCAGACAAAAGAGCTATGCTGATAAAAGGCGCAAGCCTCTGGAATTTGATGTTGGTGACCGAGTTCTTCTCAAGGTATCTCCCTGGAAGGGAGTAATTCGTTTTTGTTAAGAAGGGAAAGATCGCTCCTCATTATGTGGGTCCTTCCACGATACTCGAAAGGATTGGCAAGGTGGCGTACAGACTCGACCTGCCATAAGAACTAAACAATGTGCATCCAGTGTTCCACGTGTCTAATCTACGTAAATGCCTAGCAGACGAGGAACTGCGGGTTCCCTTTGAAGACTTGCAAATAAATGAAGCGGTACATTTTATGGAGAAACCGGTCGAAATCATGGATCAAGGTGTCAAGCGACTAAGGCGCAGCAAAATTCCCATACTCAAGGTTCGATGGGAAGGAAAGCGTGGCGCCGAATTCACTTGGGAACTTAAAAGTTAAATGAAGAACAAATATCCGCAGCTCTTCGAGCAGTCTTCTTCCTAGATTTCGGGGACGAAATCTCCTAAAAAAGGGGAGACTGTAACACCTGCGTCCCTAGACTTTTAGCTTTTGTCAATTTTGGCCCCTAAACTATGTAATACTTGACACTTTTGATGCTTGTGATGCTTGAATCTAGATTCTTGATTCTTAATACTATGATGCTTGATTCTTGATTCTAGAAACTTGATTCTTGATGATTAACACTATGAGACTTGATTCTTAATACTAGACTCTTGATACTTGAATCTTGATTCTTGATACTACGATTCTTGAGACTTAATGCTATGATTCTAAGATTCTATGATTCTTGATACTTAGAAACTATGATTCTTGATACTTGGAAACTATGATTCTTGATATTTGAAAGCTATGATTCTTGATACTTGGAATCTAGATTCTTGCCTCTTGATACTTTGGTGCTTGACTCTTGAGACTCATGAAACTTGAGACTTGGTTGAACGAGAGACTGGAGTCTTGTCACTGGCGAAATCTATGAAACTTGGAAACTTTGGTATTAATAATGTAATCTAGTTATGCGATGCTAATACCTAAAATAATACGCAACGCAACGCTTAACCTAACTAGCAAAACGAATCAAAGACGGTGAAACGAAAAGGATGGGATTGACCGAATAGCAATCCAATCGGATGACCATCCGATCGGATGACCAACTGATCGGATGGCCATTCGACCAAACTACCATCTGATCCATGCACACTGCCTCACTCCCTCTCTCTGACACTATAAATAGGCATGTCACATCATTCTCACTGATGTGACAGCCTCACTCGATCCAGACGCACGCACTCCTCTTTTCTTCCATTTCTCGGCGATTTCGGTACGTTTTACACTGGATTCTTATACATCCTTGATCTATACGCTATTCTCTACAAGATTCTCCCTTGAAATCTCACTTTTCACCGTGGAATCTCTGGGATTTGAGCTCTTGAGGGTGACGTCATTATGGCGGTTTGTACAAACTGTTGATTGATGTCATTCCGTTTAAGATCTAGCTCAGATCTAAGGAATTTCATGCGTTTTTCACTGAATCATAACTAAATCTGGACTTTTTCAGCTAAAACTTATGTTTATCTCCTTCATCTTTCATTCTTAAATTTTTTCCACTTAAAACGGTGGAATCCGGATCTGAACGGACTGAAGACTTGATGAATAATCTTGAGTCGGCTTGGAAATGGATTATTGCCGGAGGGGATGACCAGAGTACGGATTCCGACATAAGCACCGTCACGAACAGGCGACGAATCAGACTGGGGTGTTTCCCATCCGACCAGACTGGTTGAACGTTGATGTGTTTACCAGTGTCTCAAGACGTACCGTGCCGTCACCGTCAAACCAGAAACTTAGAAAATTTTACAAGATTGTGAACAGGACAAGGACAACTTAAATCGAATGGCAATCCGATCGGATAGCCATCCGATCGAACTGCCATCCAATCGGGTGACACTTGCCTCTTAACCTTAAGCACTTGAAACTTTGAATTCTTGATCGTCGAATGGCAATCCGATCGGATAGCCATCCGATCGAACTGTCATCCGATCGAGGTGACAATGTGTCTTGGAATCTTTCAACACTAAGAAACCTTTTCAGATACTTGAAAGCTTGGTAACAATTTGGAATCTTGACACTTGGATCGAATGACCATTCAATCGAATGGCCATCCGAACGGATCACCATCCGATCGGATGGCAATCTGTCCCTCACTCACAACAGTCATATCAATCGAATGGCAATCCGATCGGATAGCCGTCCGATCGAACTGCCATCTGATCCAGTGACTGATCCGACACTTTGCGCAATCTCGTAATTTTGTCTAACACTTACCTGCTGTAATCTAATCAGGCTAAACCTAAAGAGCTCCCTTTGATCCAATAACAGTTAATATGTTAAGCAATCACTGTGAGTATACTCGATCCCTTTTTGTTTTAAACTTTGGGATGCAACATGTATTCTATTAAACTATGATACTTGAAACTTTTGGAATTTAAACTCTATCCTATGTGTATGTGGAACTTGTGATTCTTGATTCTTTGTGCTATGTGAACGTTTAATCCGGAGTGTGTAGTTCCTCCTTAACAATAGTAGCGCATAGGAGATGCACCTCCCTATTATTCTCGGGGGTATTGTTAGGAGGATCCTAGTTTTCCTTGATTCTTGGGAAAACACTAAAGCATCGGGACACTTGGGCTATCACTTGGACTGCGAACACTAACACGGCTGAAACTATTTTGTTATCATTTACATTGTGGATATGAGTCTTTTAATCTATATGCTATATACTCAAACTCGTATACTCGCCAGTACATTTTTGTACTGACTTTATTTTAATACATGTTGCAGGCTGACAGGTTGCTAGGATTCTTGAAACAAGCTAGGATGAAGCTTAGAAACTACACTTAGTTAATCTAGAAACTTTTGAAACTATGATGATGTTTGATGTTACGTGATTTTGGATTTATGTTGTTTAGACATCTTGCATGGAATCAATTTAATTACTGTTGAAACTATTAGTGTTATGGAAACTCATGAGCAATTTGAATGCTTTGTGCTCACACCCCGATGTTTCCGCCATCTGTTGGGGTGTGACAGAATCAATGCAACAAAACAAGATAAACAACCTCAGGATGAAATATTGTGCAAGACTTCTGCTTTCTGATGCAAACGTGTTCAAACATAAGGTTATAGAGGATGCAAGAAATGAAGTGAATACGGCCAAACATGATGCATTGGACGGTGCAACAGATAAAGGATTGATGGAAAATCGAACACGCATGTGAAAAACTATCATTTCGCTATTGCTTTTGACTATTATCGCGTATTGATACAATGTCTAGGTGTTATGATTGATACAATATTATTAGTATAACATGATTGTGTAAGACGTAGTATGCTTTACGCATTTTGATTTCTAGCACCTATATTGAATATGAAGGTTTATTAGTTTTGACAACTGTATGCATTGCACATCTGTAATGTTACACACTCGTTTTATATTTGTAATGTTTTAGAAAACAGGGTCATATGAAAGTAAAACGAGTTTATCATAACTTTACTATAACATTATACATCACATGTGAAAAACAACTACATAATTGTAAAAACAACGAATGTATCATAACTTTACTGTAACATTATACCTCACACATGAAATACAACTACATAATTGTAAAAAAGAAAAAATAAATAATTAACATTCAATAATATTATTAGTTTTCCATATAATTTGATTGTGCTGAATCATTGCATTTGTAATATAATATCAAGATCATCATAAACCCAGTAGTATATTTAGGCAACCATCAAAGGAACCAACTTTCAAAACAATTGGCAACATATGAAATCTCCATAAAACATGATTGTGAAGAAACCCCTCAGATGTGTAATATAAAGTCAAAGTCGATGTTAACATAAAACAAGTAGTGCATACATGTAGTATAATATCATACTGAATATAACACATCAAACTACGTAACACCATGTTTGCCTATGTAACATAAAATCAATCTGAAATATGTAACACAATCCATAAAATATGTCATCACAACAGGATGCATATGTAAAATAAAAAAAGTAACCCATAAAATGTATACGATGCACATGTGTAATATAAGAGTCACAATTCTTATTGAGTAAAAGAAGTCTCAATATTCATATTGTCTAAACGAAACAATCATCAAGCGGGTCAAACGAACGTATGGTGGTTCTTCTAGTGGCCCGAGTACAAACACGAGATGATGGGCCAGCAGATATATCACCGTTAGACGCATCAACGGCACCAACATGACATGAATCTTTTGTAACAGCAGCATTACCAGCTTTCGCAGCAGTTGCGGCTTCTTTGGAAGCCCGAACTTTCTCACAATTACGTGAGTCATGATCATTAACATATTTCTTGCATTTTCCACACAGCCTAGTAGTTTTACCACTGTTAACAACAGCCTTTTCCCCGGGACCAATGAGTCGATGGTTGGTGTTGTCACACCCTGACTTTTGCGGAAGCGTGATTACGTGTGACTTGCTTAATATCATTGCATTCAACCATAACAAACAACTATATGAAAAAAACCCAAGATGTTCATCCATAGATTAATTAAAACATTACAACAACATTGTTTTCAAATCCCAAACACACACTTCATGTTCAACATACAACACCAACAAAGTTTTAATTTCCATAAGGACTTGACAAAAGACACTAACAAACTAGGATTTGAGCCATGTATCTTATCCAAGATAAAATACATTACCCAAACCCCTCGACTTCGGATGACATCTTTTATTAGAGACATAACTTGAAAACTTCAGCGCCCGCCAGATCCATACTTAGTATCCTGAAATACATGTAGTTTGAAAACATCAACAAAAGTAGAGCAAGTTCATGTGTTTTGTATGTACGCACGAATAAACCTTATGATCATTGTAAGTATGTATGTTTTGTAAACCCGGTATGAAAGCAAACAAGGAAACAGATCAATTAATGGTTTGCAAGGCCATTAACATGTGTGCAACGGCGTAGGAAGGCTCAAACCTAGCAGATTTTGTACCGGGCTTCCGGCTGGAAGACATAGTCGCGTCATGGTCCAAATCCCGGTCCTCATGGGTGGGGCTCACTACACCCAAATAGATTTATCACTCATGTCCCTCGGTCCTTATACGAGGATTAATGGTCTTAAGTGTGCGCCTACCCATTCACATGATCTAACAGTTCATTCCTTAGCTAATAATACCATTTGTAAACGTTTGTAAACAATTTGTAACATGTACTTCACCCCCGAAGTTATAAAAACTGAAAACAGTTAAAAGAAAAGGGGGACATGAACTCACAATCTTGCGTCTTGAATCCAATGTAACCCAAAGCTGCTACTTGTATGCACGACTACCTACAACGTACTACGGTTTATTAGACGGGTGGGTCGTGCCTTGACCTTAGTCTTAATTAGTGTCTTTGAGTTACGTTTCATTGTGTCATCAATATTATTCTGAGTATATAATTATTTGTTAAAATAATAAATATTTTAACTTAAATTATATATATTAAATGTTGGAATATTAGTTAAAATAATATATTTTAACTTGTCACATTTATGTATTTGTATATGTGTAATTTCCCCAAGGATGGGTGTATTCATACCCGTATTCTTATACTTGTTTATTTTTGCCAAGTATCAGTGGTGTATTCCGGTGTATATTTATACGTACAAGAATGCGTATTTTCATTGTGTTTATTAAGTATCTTATACTTAATTTTTGTATTAACTTTTCCGGAATAATATTTCTAATAAAAATTTATCAATATATAATTTAAGAAATATTACATAGGGAAATTATTTATAATTTTTTCCTTGGCAAAAATTTTTATATTTTCATATAAACCTCAAAAATAATATATTTTCAAGTTTAACTTAGAAAATATATTTAAATCTATTTTTCACCCAAAAATAATGTATTCTATGTTTATTCAAGAATATATATATTTTCTCCAAAAAATAATATATCTTCTAATAATTTCAAGAAAACATATATATATTTTTATTTACCCAAAAATAATATATTTTCTTCTTGTAAAAAATATGGTATATTTTGTAATAATTATAAAAATCATATTTTTGTTCTCTTGGTGTCCAAAATACCATTTACCAAAATATACTTATGAATTTATTTACGGAATATTTTGTGGGTTATATTACTTGTTCGGTTTATCCAATATTTTAGGTATAAATTATATATTCATTCTCTTGGAATTTTGGTAATATTTTGTATTGTAATTTCTTGGTATTTTGGTGAGTTATATTATTTCAAGTCCTAAAATAATATAACTAATACACATAATATACAAATAATCACACACATTGTGACATCTAATATATATTCTCCTAAATACATATTTAGTCACTTTTATTATCAAAAACCAACCTCCAATATTTATAATTTTTGTAACAAAAATAATGGCAAACTTTATATGAAAATTCATGGTTTAAAATATACTTGTAAATATTTGTTTAAAAATATTTTTCTAAGTGTTTAATTTTCTAGAAAATTTTTGCCATAGTTTCCCCTTAAAATTGGAGGTTTCCATGCTTTCAAAGCATATCATTTTCTTTTATAAATCATCACAGTCATCAAAAAATCAAACAATACTTACCAATTTGCCAAAATCAAGCCATAATCACTACTTCATGAACTTGAAATTTTATAAAAATTTGTAGTAACTTACTAGTGTGTTTAGTAAGCTTAGTTACCCTTTAAAGTGTGGTTATTTATTTAAGAACACAATTCTTGAAGAATTTAGGTGTTTATAACTTGTAAATCATTTTTCTAAAAATATTTCTTCTTGAATGTTTCTTGTTAAATACATGATTCTACTCTTGATTAACCACTAAAAATGTGGTTAATTTCTTTAAGAACCAAGCTTATGTAAATCTTGTATTTTAACTTAGTTTCTTGAAAAAATATTCTTTGAAATCATCCATTTTTATGATCTTTATCACACTTTGATCATCATTTTTCAAGAAAACAATTTATATTTCAAGTTCATGTTTTACATAAGGATGATCATAACATAATCATCCTCTCATCTTGCTAGATTATGTCTCTAATCACCATCAAGAAAGATCATATGATGTTTAACATCATTAACATAAGCAATCAACAATCAAGTAGCATAACAAAACCTAACAACATGTATTCTTATGATTTTTAAGCTTATGTTTAAGTTTTATGTTCTTGATTCATAGTGTTCTTCATGATTATCAACTTATACCATCTTTTATCCAACTTAATAAGATGTAAAATGGAGTGTATAATGATCTTACTACTAGCTCAAGGCTAGGGATGAACACAAGAATATGAATATGATGAATGAGGTGGTTAAAAGCACTTGCAAGAGGTCCTTCAACTTCCAAGAGTTCCTAGCTTCTTTGTGATGCTTCTTACACCTTTGTATGCTTAGAGATTGGATGAAAATTGAATGATGATGATGGTTGTGTGGGTGTGTGTTCTCGGCCGAAGGTAAGGAGATGGGAAGAAGGAGAGTTCAAGTGTGGTGAGTGAATGAATGAGAGGTTATGAACTTTGAGGTTTACTTATAATCCACCAACACAACATTCTCTAAAGGTTAATATGTTAAATAAGTAGGAGACAAGATCCATTAAAATAACAAAATAAAATCCATGGTGGGGCCACCATGTAACCGTCGCCAACAAGGGGGGTCTTGGTTAGGGTGTAATTGATAGTTAGGTTATTTAGTTGAAATCTAAGTATTATAGTTAGGTGTTTAGTTATTAGGATGTTATATAGTGTGTTGTGATGTTCGGGGACCATAACTAGCTTGGTAATAATAAAACAATGCTTCTAGTGAAAATTTGGTGTTTCGGGTAGTGTCCGGTTGTTCGGTTGGTTACCGGTTCGTTAAGGTGCTAAACTATGCAGTTTAGTGTGCTTTATGTTACCTTTTGTGACAGTTTTAATTCCCGACACTTAGGAAAGCATTCTGGGCCATTTAACCATATTTCTGCACGATGTTAAGTTGTTTAAAAGTTGAATTTTGCTGAATTCTGCAGTTTATGTGAGTTTTAGTCACTTTCCGGCACTTAAACTATCTCTAGGAAGGCAGTTTTATGATCCTTACTTCCCTACACACTATACTAGTGTAACTCTTGGTTTCTGGCACATTCTGTGTCTCAATACCATGTCTGTCTATGTACTGAACTCCGTCAGCATTTTTCTGATTTGTCTGATAACTGTGCTATCTTTGTTTCGTGCATCATTTGAATCAATAAAGTATTGCATGCAATAATGATATGACATTTGCAATATATGATACACATGTATGTATGATAACAATAATCAGAAAGCAATTCAAATCATTAATTGTAAATCAGCACAGTCATTAAGTCATATCTTCAGGGTGTTTAAGAAGGTCACTGATTACAACTGATGTATTGTTACACGCCAGTTCGGTCGGGAATTCATGAAACACACTATTCCTAATTTCTTTAATTTCCCCGGACAACTCAGAAAGTTTAACAATGTTACGCCTTAAACGATCGGTACATTCAATGACCAAATCAAAAATCTCATTCCGGATTACAGATTCTTCGTCAGTGTCAGTAGAATACATGTTTGATATGCTAAAAACCCTCCTTGGCAGTATGTCTCATTTCCATCTACCAGGTTGATACTAAAAGGGGATTTCATTAACCTGGCTGTATCTATACACGCAAAAAGCATGTCTACACAAATAGCCAAGACGCGTATAACCCATACATGAACATGAAATTGATTTATCATGTGCATCAAAGCTGACCTGCATCACATGTGTGTATGTGATAACTGTTTAAAACATAACATTGATAATTATGATGAACATATGTAATACAACCATATAATAAGCCAAATTACCTTGAATTCATTAATATCTTTGTATTACCTATTAGTATGAGCAATGGTGTATATTTTTACCCCATCAAGTTCTGGAGTTTTTGAAGCAATATTATAACAACCCTCGAAAAACACCCCTAAACGCATTAATAGACCCTGAATACACGTAAACGGACTCGTATAACTTTAGTTTTAACAAAAATCAAATAAAATTAGGGTGCTTGCAGGCCGCGACCCAGTTCACCAAGTGAGTCGCGGGGCACGACCGAGAGATACCTGGCGAAACCACAACGTGCCACGTAGCACGACACTTGGCTAAGCTAGGTTGGTGACTAAGCAGACCTAGCCGTAGCTAGGCCTGGCTCGCGGGCCGCGTAGGAGAAGAAGGAGGCTCTCGATGGGCGCGAGAGACCTCAGTTCTAACTCGCTCAAAACTTCTTTCTCTCTTAGACTTTTAGCTCAAAAATTATCGGGTATTATACCCCTAAAACACGAAGCTCTGCCTCGTTGTAAGTATTTTAACCCCCGATCACTAATTCGTTTCCCTACCCGATTGATCTAGGGCTCCGTAACGCATGTCAAGGCTCTGCCTGACTCAGTTCGTTGGAGTTCTGTCTCGTGTTGTGTGGCTAATGTGATTTGGGTTATCTTACTAACACGTGTGCATTGTGTATTTTTAATAGATAATAATCAGGAATACCAATAGGAAGCTATAGAAATACCTAAGTATACAATGGGAGTCATTCTCTTTTTCTACCAAACTGTTTTACAAAACCTCAAATATTTTCAGTTATACTTACAGTGATTGAGTCTATGTATTCTACAATTGCTGCCGGTATGTGGGGTTTTGTATACAGTACTAGTAATCCGTTACTATTGGATAATGAGTTAGCCAATGAGTAACATGACCACAGTCATGGAACTGCCAACATGACAAATACTGAATGAGTATATTGGTAGATATAAACATTGTAATCGCTCTCAATATTGTAAAGTTATAAAAGCTTGTTTTGATTAAACTGTGATGCACTCACTAGTATTTCTTGCTGATAAAACCTTTTTAAAAACGCGTTTCAGGTAACTTAATGTGAAGCTATAAGAAGCCAGCTATGGAGCACTGAAGGCTTAAAGAAGTGGCTATAAAAGTTACCTAAATAAAATAGGATATTATGTTTTCAATAATTAGGGTTTATCCCTATAAATGTATTATCAATGGAACATGGGTTTTATTCCATTTATTTATTATAAAAGTTTGGTGTTTTGAAACTCTGAGATTTATTTCCTGACTACGATCTTGATGTTTTAAATTCCGCTGCCAAATTAATAAACACCGATACCACCAGCTTTGTGTTCTCGCGGCTCCCGCTCCCGGGGTAGGGGTCGGGGTTGCGACAGAAGGTGGTATCAGAGCCAAAGCCATTGGTTTAAGCCGTTTAGGTGTTCTGTTAATACCTAAATTTTAACCAATTATGTTAGGAAATAACTTATGTGATTCTGTGTAAATTATTATTTTGTGTTATTTGACAATTTTTTAGTTTACAGTATGAGTGAGCAAGGTACCTCTGACGCTTACCGTCAATTACCTAATTCCCCAAAGAATGAAGGAACCTTATCCCAGCCAACCTCAGCCTACTCAGCAAATTCTGAAGAAGGAATCTTTATCTTTAAGGCCCAATCTGAGGAACCAATCCCCCCTAAAAAGAGAGGATGGTTTAATAGAGGAGCGCATGAAAGGAGGGAAAGAATGAAATAACTCCAACAACAGCGAGCAATAGCAAAGGCAAATAGAGAAATGAATACCAAAACCCAGGGAACTAGACCATTATGGATGGAGGAAAATAGTGAGAGGAATAACCAGAATCAGGAGGCTAGACCCTCATGGGAAGAAGATTTAGATAGACAATTAGCTGATTTCCACATGTTAGCAAATACAGCAGCAGACCCTAATCTGAACCAAGTAGCTGAACCAGAACTTCTACCCTTGTTCCCTAACCAACTAATGGAACTAGATCAAAATCAGGAGAATCAATTCCCAATCCCAGCATTCGACCCCAATGAGATCCCTAGAATTCCCGCACCAAACCCCATAGAGCAGTATACAACACTGAACACTTTTGACCCATGGTGGAACAACGACAGGTATATTCAGGATGTATTAAACAACCCATACCCTTACGAAGAACCCATACCTTGATACCCTGACCCAGTGCCAGCCCCACTCCCACCCATGAGTCAGGAAAATGTGGAGGAACTTCTCCAATATGGCGAAGAGTTAGTTGAAGAGGGAAATCGGATCCGTCAGATAGGAGAGAAACTCGTCTGGAAGTATGACGAGCGTGAGATGCAGTGCTAGACAAGCCAGCACCTTATATAATATATATATATATATATATATATATACACGTGTGTGTAGTTTGTTTACTTTGTAACATATACATACATATATATATATCAACTAAATTAGATAAACTAAAGTACCTATCGATACATAAGTACTAGTGTGTTTAATTTTCAGTTGTAATTTGTAGTAGATGCATATATAGATATATATAAAAAGAGTAAGTCGCAATGCTCGACGTTTTTTATCAATCTGCTTGTGTGATTGTTTGTATTAAATCTTATTCTGTGATATTAATACCTGATAAATGTTTCCAATTCAGATGGACCACGAAGTAAATCGGGAAAACCAGAATAACGATAATAACAAGAACCAAATGAATAAAAGTGCCATCGAATATATAGTAGCACAGGGAATCATAGACGCTATGCCATATATTATCAAGACTATTAAAGAAGCAGAAAATAATAATTCTGTAATTGGAAGTAAATGCCAAACCACTAAACCAAGTCACAGCGTGAACGAAAATCATGGACCACTTATTCAAGCTCCAATTCCAAAAAGAAGAAGAACCATCTCATATGGTTGTTCTTACAAAGAATTCTTGGTCTGCAAACCAATAGAATTCTCAGGCAACGAAGGAGCCATTTCAGCCTTATGCTGGATAGAAAAGATAGAAGTAGTCTTAAAAATAAGTAAATGCACGGATGAAGATAAGATTATGTTTGCTTCTAATCTTTTTAAGAATGTAGCCTTAGAGTGGTGGAATACCATTCTCCAGCCCAGAGGAAGTGACAGAGTTTATAATATGAAATGGACTAACTTTAAAGAGATAGTCGAAAGGAAATTTTGTCCTCCTCGTGAAAATAAACAGATTGCCAATAAGTTCCTAAATCTTAAAATAACTGGAATAGACTACAGGGAGTACACTACCATATTCTTTGAATATGCTAGGATAGTACCAACCTTAGCTTCACCAGAGCCAGTGTTAATCTCCCGTTACATCTGGAGATTAATTAGTGAAATCGGACACGTAGTCAAGACAGCTAGGCCACAAACTATAGAAGAAGCAGTGGTATCAGTGTATGTGTATATAATTCCGAAGCATGTCTTTCTATAAGTACGTTCTTTGGCATTGATGGTGCTATTGTGTTACTTTGGAAATCCAGTTTGCATTGAGTGTACCGTTGCCCATCAATGGCTGTGTCGAAACACATCAAGAGTTGCACAAGTGTGTTAGTTCCACTAGAATTGGTTTTAAAAAGGGAATTCAAGCTCTCACACCTTGAAGTAGTTTTCATTAGACAACACATGTGCATATCTTTAAAATAACATGGAACCCATTGATCCCTAATATCATACATCTCATTCAGCCAATTATTTTCTTTCAAATGTAACCCTTCCGTAAGCAATTTCCATCTTTCTTCAAATTCTTCATGTGTGATAAATAAATTCCGCACCAGCTTATGTATAGCAGCTCTCAAGTCTACATTTTCCAATCATCACCTGCAATCTGAAAATAAAACAACACGGACATAAATAAATGACATGAAAGTATACAACTATTACACATATGTAGTTGAATGTGTGTAAAAATAGTATTATATCTTTGCAGGAATTTTCCTAACAATATGACACATACACAGTCAGTGAATAAACTGATTGAATACAACAGAATCTGCTTGTTTCATCGCAGCATCCTGATCGGTCAACACCAAAGTTGGTTGCTTATTGTTATGAGCTTTAAGGAATGTGTTAAGCAACCATGTGTAAGAGCCAATTGTTTCATCATATAATAGCCCAGCACCAAACGTAACACATTTTTTTATGGTGATCAACACCGGTAAACGGAACAAATATCATGTTATACCTTCAAAACAACATAAATCACTTAATTTAGTGTAATATGACAAACATAATATCAGTAATACATTTATTAATAAAATGAAATCATTATTATAGATGCATTACAATAGAATAACGTCACTGACTATAACCACAGTTTTCGTATCATTTATGCAACACATGTGGACCAAAATATACAACTATGACACATGTGTATTACACTACATGTAACACCATATTTGTCATTTATACTACGCATATGAATATGATACACAAATAGTAAATATAATACACAACTATAACACTTGTATATTGAAAGACATACATGATGCGTGTCGAGTGTGATATATATTTAAGTATATTTTTAGCCCTTTTTAACACTTTAGTCAAGTTTTAAATTATAAAACATGATATTTACTAACACTAAACACACATATGGGCAAGTGTACCCATCATGAGCGTAGTATAGCGTTGGTAATATACCAAGGTCGTCCAAGGACACAAGAGCTTTTAGTACCGGATTATCCTCAACGGCTAATCAAATCAAAAATTTAGAAAAAGGTTTTAAACAAGAAAATGAAAACTAACTAAAAATGCTGAAAATAAAAATAAAAACAGATAGACAAGATGAAATACTTGGATCCGACTCGCCTTTAGTGTAACCTTTGATGTTTTCTGCACTTTTGCACTTTTTAAGAGATTATCTTGGTTATAGTAGTAGGCCCCTCTTTTGAAGGTGACGTTACCCTCAACCCAGTAGTTTGAGTCAGCAAGGATACAATCCTAAAGGGTTGGATTATTGAAAGATAATTAATTAAGTTATTAATGCATAATGTGGTAGGCCCCTCTTTTGAAGGTGACGTTACCCTCGGCTAAGTGGTTTGAGTCAGCAGGGATACAATCCCAAGTAGCCGGGTTAAAGTATTAATAGTAGTTTACATATGAGGGGATCAAGCCATTCGTACCCCCACCATCCAATACCAGTGGGTATTGAAGGAGGTCCTAGTAAGCTAGACCCAGGTCCTTGTAGGATCTATACACTGAACAAGGCAAGAACCTTACCAAACCATTCCCTTAACCCCCGACCAGGTAGCCAACATATCTCCATATAGACCATGGAGATATGAATGGTGTAAATCTTTTATTTTATATAGACAGTAAAATAACGCCAAGACACCACGAACAAATGATAAGGAAGTTTCACCTTCAACATAAGAAACTAGTTATTAAAGTCATTAATACAAAACCAAATAAAAAGTGCGAAAAGATTAAAAAACAAAAGTATTACACTAAATTCTTGTCTTCACCAAGTGATGTAAGAGACTTAGGAAAACATGGCCTTTGATTATCAAGAACTCTTACTATCAATCTTGGATCCCGAGACTACTACACACACTCTATGATGGATGATGGTGGTGGATGTGGGTGTTGTGATGGTGGTGGAGTGTGGGTGAAGTGGGAGAGAGGTGGTTTGTCAAGGGATGCCTTTGAAGTGAACCAAGCACCCCTATTTATAGCCTGTACAGAAACCCGGACATGGCCCCGTGCCCGCTGGGCACGGCCTCGTGTCCATCCACTTTCTCTTTCTTCATTTAATGCAGTTTGTCTGTATTAGTTGACCACGCCCCCGTGTCTGCTAGGCACGGCCCCGTGTGCAGAAGCGTATCTGTACTATCAAGATTTGCTTGGATTCTGTGAATCTTAGCATTGACCACGGCCCCGTGTCCGCTGGGCACGCCCCCGTGTTGGGAAATAGAAGCTTCTACAACTTCGTCTTTTCTGCAGACACTTGGGCACGCCCCCATGTCCGATGGGCACGGGGCGTGTTCAGTCTTCTGTTGTCTTGTTTTTGCTTGGGAAGATGCTGTCGAGGGGTCGGGCATGCCACGTTTATTACTTTTCTTGTATTATTGTTAGATTTGGCTGTATTTTTGCTTCTTTTGTTCATTTAAGCTCATTTAACCCTGAAAATACAAAAGGAAGACAAAAGCACACTTTTTCCAACATTAGTACTAAAAAAAGGGTTAGTTTTATGCCTCATTTGATGTAATTTATATGTTGCATTTTACACACATCAAATACCCCCACACTTGAATCTTTGCTTGTTCTCAAGCAAAACTCTTTATTTTGTGGCTTACACACCCAAATGGAATGGGTAGAAGAGAAGTTTTGGGCTTGTCTAGAGTGTCGGGATTCCAAGATCTTTATTAAGTTTTAGTTTTATGTTATTTACAATCTTATTCGTTATGATTTATTTAAAACATTTTGTGACACCCGACTTTTCAGGCCGTACCGTACAATTGTAGCACATGTTGTAAATAGGTAATAGGGCCATATTTGACTGATTATGATGTTTATATCTGAAATTTAATGAGTTGGTAAATTTAAACTTTGATAAAAATTTGTTATGATTAGAATAATTATTTTAATCATATCCGTGTGGAAAAATAATTTAAAACGCTAGGAAACTCTATTTTTCGAGTTTAAGCGCGTACCGCGCGATGCAGCGCGTGTACTGACAAAATACTGTCAACAAAGCCCGTCAAGACGACTGAAAATCATTTTAGCAATAATATGATAATTTTATACTTATAGAATGACAAAAATAAATAAAAACGCTTAAATTCCTATTTTTGCGATTTTAAACGTGTACCGCCCAGCACAACGCGCATACGACCAAATACCGACAACGCCGCCAGTCCCGACAAACAAAAATTTTTCAATAATATTTTGGTGAGTTTATTTTTATAGAGTGTTAAAAATAATTTAAAACGCACTAAAACGGGATTAAAATGCTAGATAAAATACCCGGTAACCAGTAAAATACCAGTTTATGGCCAAGATTATATATATATATATATATATATGTGTATGTACGATATGTATGTGTGTATAGGACACATGGAGTGAATGTTGGCATCCCTACAACACTTTATCTCTCCTCTTTCATCTATCTATTGGTTAAAAATGGAGGTGGTGGATGACTAATGATCATCACACTCTCCATTCTCTTTCATAAACCCAAGATGCATTCAAAACTCAACATTCACTCTCTCTCTCTCTCTTAGAAATCAGCCGAATACCCTCCTTCTCTATTCTATTTTCGAAATTTCTAACATGTTCATGAAGAACAAAGTTCATTCCAAAAAGGTTTCAAGGTGTTTTAGGTATCCAAAAGTGTTTTTCTTGATGAAACAAGCTCCATAACACCAAAATCATGTCAAAAACCCATTAAAATCTTGAAAGGTATAAACTTGTTTTAAAACCATGTTCTTGATTTTTATAGATGATGATGGAAGGTTTCTCTTGATTCTTAAAACATTTCACAAACTTGAAAACTAAAAACAAATGGGTTTTGTATAAAATAAAAATAGAAATGCATGTATGTGTGCTTGTGGCCGTGTGTGTGTATACATGTGTGTATAAAGATTGAGTATTGATTTTTGGATTGATATATGTTTGATTTATTCTTGAAAGTTAATGCATGAACAATTTGAAAAGGGTTTTGGGTGATTTGAAGTGAGATCTTGAATATGTGAAAAGTAAATTTTGGATTCGAATGTGTATATGTATATGGCCGAAAGTTTATGTGTGTGTATAGTGTTTGTATTTTAACTTTTGTTTGAAATTATACTCGTAAGATGTTTGCTTGAATGAACAAGACTATGTGCAAATGTGTTAGAGATATATAGGAATGATTAAATCATGATTTTTGATTTGAATAATGTTAATACATGTTTAAGCATATGGCCGAAAATAGTTAGGTGTGTTTGTAAGTTTTTAAGTTGTTGCATGTTCTTGAATGATAATTAAAATGCAAGTGTTTGATAATTTGTGTATGATTTGATGAATATTCATTCAAATCAGTAGGTAAACATGAAAAATAAAGTTATATGACATGTTTTGAAGTCACAAAGATTGTGTCATTACTTGGTAGCCTTGCATGTTGTACTATAGGCTTGAAAAGTAGTAAATTGGGTGATATTTACATGATTTTTATATTATTTATGATACCTGCATATATATGATTAAAATTATTGTTTTAATAAGTAAATAACATGTATTATGTTAAAATATCAAGTCGTTTCGAGTTTGGATGATTATTGTAACGTTTAACGCAAAACTATGCGTTAAAACAGTCAAAAATCGGCTTTTCGAGTGAATTTTATAAAACTGATTTAGATCAGTAAATGAACTAATATTTTTAGTTTAAAAATAAGTATTTTAACTAATTTTGAGTTTACTTGGTGTTTGGTTGGTCATACGTGACTTCCGACGCCCGAAAACATTACCGAATCGCTAAAATACACATTTTTCAAAGTACACTAGTATGGGTAAAATTTTGGGTAAACCTTATGTGTTAAAATGTGTTATGTGACTTAAACATGAAAATGTGAAAGTATGTTAAGTTTTAACATGTTGTTGGAAGTTTAGACCTTGCATGTATATATTCGTGTGTTTTGTGTGGTAGAAACGATGAAAACTGCGTTAAATGTGTAACATGTTTGTCGAGCATGAAATTTGATACTCATGAGATGTTTTATGTATATTTACTTTAAATATGACAAAATAGATAAGTTAACAAGATTTCACGTGCTTTGGTGTTAAATTATGTGGACGTTTATGTATATACATTACCACAGGCAAATCGTAGATATATTGCGTATAAACAGGAGAGTTAACGGATTTACACAATAATGGTCACCAATAAAATCGTTCAAGTTGCAAAATCATAAAAATATATACATGGACCCATATATATATATATATATATATATATATTAACGTGCCAACATAATCAAAAATGACAACTGTCCAAGAAAATCTCAAAGTTATGTGATAATTCTAAGAAACGGAGAAACTTAAGATTTTTGTGATTAAATATATATTGATTTAGAATTGTTCCCATATTAGGACGTATATAATCAATTTCTGGGATTTCGGTATTAAAATACGTACCCAAAGGTGAGTGTCACTAAACCCCTCTTTTTACTGCTTTATATATATATATTTTGGGGGTAGAACACGCCAATAAAAGGGTTTAATAATGTTTTTGAAATAAAACATACCTTTTGATATAAATTATATATTTTCATTGAAAATATATGGATTTTTGGGATATTATATATATATTTCGGGATGAAATGGTTTTGAAGAATAAATATGTTTCGGGTGGAAACGGGATTGGGCACGATGTTTGGGGGGAAACGGCCGTGTGGTTGGTACGAATATTGTTTGGTCTCAAGAGAGTAAGTTTCAGCATAGGCTTACATTTCGTCGGGGATTTCAGGGGATTCGTACAACATCGTGTATTAAATTGTCATATTAGTAGGATATATATATATATATATATTGTACGTGAGGCAGACATCATATTGTTCTTCGAGAAAGAACCCTGCGCCCATGATGTCGTTTAATCAGTTTAAGTATTGCACGCGAGGAATTGTTGGTAGATCTATCGGGTTGACAACCCCGTCGTGACCGGTCACCCCGAGTCAATGTCAAACGACGAATTTAAATTCTGTTTATTGTCTAGCTTTGATTATCCCTGCATGGTTAATATATAGTTCGTATCGTCAAGCTAACATACGAGTCTGAAAATTGACGCTACAATTTAATATATAAAACCTGGGAAGTATTACTATTGTCGGAGTAATGACCCGATGGAAGGCCCATGGATTTTATCAAAGGAGTAAAATGGACTTTCTAAAACTACATGGATGTTTTCAAATAAACACCTAATCAGAAAGTTTTCCTTGGAATAAAATCTGTTAATAACAATTAAGTGAACTCACCTTCCTTTGTGTTGACACTTGAGTTTAACATGTTCTACAGGTACTTGAGTGCGGCTTCGGGAATTATGGCGTATCTTGTGTTTGTCGATGCATGTTTTGTCACTTAAAATGTTGGACTGACTTTTAAACTTTCTGGGACTAAATGTAATAAGATCCGTGAGGATCAAAAGACTACTTTATTCTGTCATGGTTATGTTGTGGTTTGGGATGATAAGTTTAAAATCAACGTTTTAATTAAGTAATAATGTCCAACACTAAAATGCATCAAACATCAAGATAGAAATGGGCACCAGCTTCCGTCACCACTACGTTTTATATTCCGCTGCGACGTTTTTGGGGTGTGACAGAAGTTGGTATCAGAGCCATTGGTTGTTAGCGAACTAGATGTTTTCGGGGGGGGGGGGGGGGACACTAGACTTCAACCGAAGAATTTTGAGATTTAAAGTCCAAAATTCTCGAAGCCAAGAGTTTTAAATAAATGTGGAAATTTTATCATGTATGAAAACCCTTATGTGTTTATGTGCATACGTGATTTTCTGTTTACTTGAGCCTTATATGTTACTATTTATGTTGATCACACACTTACTTTGTACGGTTACGATATGTCACGTCTCGGCCTATAGAGCTATCAGTAGTCCTGTTCACTGATATTGTCGAGCCTACACTTGAGATTCTTTCGCTCGTCATTACAGAATTGTTTATTCTGCTACTCGAGTCACGTGTTTTGCTACACCTCTTTTAAGTCTACACTCGTCGTAGGAAGAGGACTCGACCCGTTGGAGAGATCGCATTCGGCTTCGAGAGTTGAGACAGCATCTACTTTGAAGAAGCAGAAAGGGATTTGGGGTTAATCGCTCTCACTGTGATCGTCAGTTCGCCACGTTACGCGGAGGCATGGAGATGATGAAGGACTCAAAAGGACAGATGGACTGTTATGATGAGGTAGAAGAGCTTGCTAGGAAGATGTTGGACTTCCAGTGATTGAAGCATTAGTTGTTGGTTGTTTCTGTTGGTTGTTTTGTATGTCTCATTTGATGAACCTTATTTATGGCTGGCATGCCAAATTTTCAGATATTTAGGAGGAAATTTCATATAGGCTTGTTGAGGGTGTTGATGTAGACATGCCAAATTTTGATTAGTCTTTGTACTAAAAACAAGCTTTGAAAATTTCTGATATAAATATCGAATGGGTTCCTTTTGGTATAAAAATTGTTCTCATTAATACGTGGATATTATACATGCGCAATGTATGATTCACTAGCATTTAATGATTGAACTATTTTGGATATTGGTGAGAAGCGTGTGTAGCTAACCCTAGAGAGTCGGGAAAGGATAATGCCAAGGATGGCAGGAGTGGTCTTGAGAGGAAGACTCACGAGAATGAGTGGAGAAAGTGCGCCAGATGTGGTCGGACTGGACAGATGACTCGCGAGTGCTATGCTAAGAATACATCGGATGGAGTTACGCTCAAGGGATACTACGAGTGGGGTGAGCAAGGACATTTCGTGAGAGATTGTCTGAAAATGAAGGGTCAGGATGCCAGGGGTAGAGCGTTCAAGCTAAACATTGGGAAGGCATGAGACGATCTTGTTGTTGTTACCAGTATGTTTCGAATCAAAAACCAATCTATGTTCATACTTTTAATACCAAAGCTGACTTGAGTTTTGTTCGAAAAACTCTGAACCATTTTTGTGTTCACCTACAAGTAAGCTGAGTATAAGATGCTCGATAGAACTAGCAATTGGTAAGTTGATGGAAACTATTGAGGTCGCTTGCAGTTGTAGTATTTAGTTAGGTTATCGTAGTTCTAGTATTGGTTTAGTTCCAGTGGAGCTGGGGAGCTTTGACGTAGATGCGAGGATGGATTGATTATCCAAGAGCGAAGCAGGGATTATTGCTTGGAGAAGCAAGCTAGGATACCTCATTCTGATGATGGAAAGGTGGTAGTTGTTCGCGAAGACCGACCGAGTTGAGTGTCGAGTTTCGAGTATTGAGTGTTGAGTGTTAAGAATCGTTAGTGTTGTGAGGATGTTCGAGTTGTTACGAAAAGGCTATCCTGCGTTCTTTGTTAACGTTGTGGATATGAAGGCCAAATGTAGGAATTTCAGAGAGATTCCTATTGTTCGCAACTATCCAGAAGTTTTCCTAAAAAGACTTATCTGGATTGCCCCCCTGCGAGACAGATCGAATTCCGAATTGATCTGGCATCCGGTGTTGCACCAAATTGCACAATCTCCTTGTAGATTTAGCACCACTTGGAATGAAGAAATTGTCAAATCAGTTTCAAAAGTTATTGGACAAGGGTTTCATTCGACCAAGCTTTTCGCTATCTGTTTTGTTGAGAGAAAGAAGGATGGATCCTTCAGGAGGTGTGATGATTTTAGAAAACTGAACAAGTTGACTATCAAGAATCGGTACCCTTCTACCGAGGATTGAAAATTTGTTCAATCAAGCTACCGGGACTCAGCTGCTACACGAAGATCGATCTACGATTGGGATACTATCAGTTGAAGGTTGTTGATGAAGATATGCTGAGGACTGCTTTTCGAACACAATATGGCCATTATGAGTTATTAGTCATGTCTTTTAAGTAAATTAATGCACCATTTATAATTATGAATCTCATGAACAGGGTATGGGAACCCTAATCGGATGAATTCGCGATAATATTCGTCGACGACATACTTGCCTACGTGCGAACCAAGGAGAATTATGAGTAACGTTCGAAGTTAACTATGGAGTTGGTAAAGGAAAAGGGAAGTTGATTGGACAGCAAGATAGTAGGAGGCTTTTCGGACCTTTGAAAGAAAAATTGGGAGCGTGTATGATGGACTCCGAAGGAAATTAAGATACTCACATGCCCTTGGCAGAGTTATCTTACAATAATAATCAACACGCTAGTATTTAGGTTGCTCGGTTTGAAGCCTTGCATGGATGGAAGTGTTGATCACCATTTTGTTGAGCTAACATGACAAAGGACAATTGATCAGACCTTAGTTTATCTAGGAAACTAGCGACAGGATTTGCTTGGATCGAGGGAAGGTTAAAAGTCGCCGATTGATCAACAGAAGGATTACATGGACAATTGAAGGAACTATTGTAATTCCAGATTAAAGATTTAGTTCTCTTAAAGGAGTTATCTTGAGAGAGATGCTAGTAGGTTTAGCAGAGGAAAAAAAGCTGAGCCACATTGACTTAGTCCTTTCGAGAGCCCATCTTGAGTTGGACCAGTTGCTTATAGGCTCAAGCTACCATCAGGATGGAGAGTGTTGAGATGTGAGATTAGGAATTGAGAGTGTATGTAATATAGGTCTACGAATATTCTTTGTAAGAATCAAAGTTTCTCGCAGAAACTTTAAGACTATATTCATTAAACCTGTTTTTGCTGTTTTCACCCAGTGTGAAAACAAAACCTGTAGAGTAAAAATTTCGGGGATGAAATTTCCTAAACAGGGGGAGACTGTGACACCCAGCTTTTCAGGCCGTACCGTACAATTGTAGCACATGTTGTAAATAGGTAATAGGGCCATATTTGACTGATTATGATGTTTATATGTGAAATTTAATGAGTTGGTAAATTTAAACTTTGATAAAAATTATGTTGGCAACGGTAAGATAAACGCCTATCGCGTAACGGTTAAAATGCGAAACGAACATCGGTGACCACCCGATCAGTGTTAAAATCCTAAAATAGTTTGTTATGATTAGAATAATTATTTTAATCATATCCGTATGTAAAAATAATTTAAAACGCTAGGAAACTCTATTTTTTGAGTTTAAGCGCGTACCGCGCGATGCAGCGCGTGTACCGACAAAATACTGTCAACACAGCCCGTCAAGATGACAGAAAATCATTTTGGCAATAATTTGATAAGTTTATACTTATATAATGACAAAAATAAATAAAAACACTTAAATTCCATTTTTTGCGATTTTAAACGTGTACCGCGTAGCACAGCGCGCATACTGCCGAATACCGACAACGCCGCCAGTCCCGACAAACAAAATATTGTTCAATAAAATTTTGGTGAGTTTATTTTTATAGAGTGTTAAAAATAGTTTAAAACGCACTAAAACGGGATTAAAACGCTAGATAAAATACCCGGTAACCAGTAAAATACCAGTTTATGGCCAAGATTATATATATATGTGTGTGTGTGTGTGTATGTACGATATGTATGTGTGTATAGGAGACATGGAGTGAATGTTGGCAGCCCTACAACACTTTATCTCTCCTCTTTCATATATCTATTGGTTAAAAATGGAGGTGGTGGATGACTAATGATCATTACACTCTCCACTCTCTTTCATAAACCCAAGATGCATTCAAAACTCAACATTCACTTTCTCTTTCTTAGAAATCAGCCGAATACCCACCTTCTCTCATCTATTTTCGAAATTTCTAACATGTTCATCAAGATCAAAGTTCATTCCAAGAAGGTTTCAAGGTGTTTTAGGTATCCAAAAGTGTTTTTCTTGGTGAAACAAGCTCCATAACACCAAAATTATGTCAAAAACCCGCTAAAATCTTGAAAGGTATAAACTTGTTTTAAAACCATGTTCTTGATTTTTATAGATGATGATGGAAGGTTTCTCTTGATTCTTAAATATTTCACAAACTTGAAAACTAAAAACAAATGGGTTTTGTATAAAATAAAAATAGAAATGCATGTATGTGTGCTTGTGGTCGTGTGTGTATACATGTGTGTATAAAGATTGAGTATTGATTTTTGGATTGATATATGTTTGATTGATTCTTATGAACAATTTGAAAAGGGTTTTGGGTGATTTGAAGTGAGATCTTGAATATGTGAAAAGCAAATTTTGGATTCGAATGTGTATATGTATATGGCCGAAAGTTTATGTGTGTGTATAGTGTTTGTATTTTAATTTTTGTTTGCAATAATACTCGTAAGATGTTTGCTTGAATGAACAAGACAATGTGAAAATGTGTTAGAGATATAAAGGAATGATTAAATCGTGATTTTTGATTTGAATAATGTTAATACATGTTTAAGCATATGGCCGAAAATTGTTAGGTGTGTTTGTAAGTTTTTAAGTTGTTGCATGTTCTTGAATGATAATTAAAATGCAAGTGTTTGATAATTTATGTATGATTTGATGAATATTCATTCAAATCAGTAGGTAAACATGAAAAATAAAGTTATATGACATGTTTTGAAGTCACAAAGATTGTGTCATTACTTAGTAGCCTTGCATGTTGTACTATAAGCTTGAAAAGTAGTAAATTGGGTGATATTTACATGATTTTTATATTATTTATGAGACCTGCATATATATGATTAAAATTATTGTTTTAATCAGTAAATAACATGTATTATGTTAAAATATCACTTCGTTTCGAGTTGGGATGATTATTGTAACGTTTAAAGCAAAACTATGCGTTAAAACGGTCAAAAATCGGCTTTTCGAGTGAATTTTATAAAACTGATTTAGATCAGTAAATGAACTAATATTTTTAGTTTAAAAATAAGTATTTTAACTAATTTTGAGTTTACTTGGTGTTTGGTTGGTCATACGTGACTTCCGACGCCCGAAAACATTAACGAATCGCTAAAATACGCATTTTTCAAAGTACACTAGTATGGGTAAAATTTTGGGTAAACCTTATGTGTTAAAATGTGTTATGTGACTTAAACATGAAAATGTGAAAGTATGTTAAGTTTTAACATGTTGTTGGAAGTTTAGACCTTGCATGTATATATTCGTGTGTTTTGTGTGGTAGAAACGATGAAAACTGCGTTAAATGTGTAACATGTTTGTCGAGCATGAAATTTGATACTCATGAGATGTTTTATGTATATTTACTTTAAATATGACAAAATAGATAAGTTAACAAGATTTCACGTGTTTTGGTGTTAAATTATGTGGACGTATATGTATATACATTACCACAGGCAAATCGTAGATATATTGCGTATAAACAGGAGAGTTAACGGATTTACACAATAATGGTCACCAATAAAATCGTTCAAGTTGCAAAATCATAAAAATATATACATGGACTCATATATATATATATATATACATATATATATATACATATATATATATATATATTTTAACGTGCCAACATAATAAAAAATGACAACTTTTCAAGAAAATCTCAAAGTTAAGTGATAATTCTAAGAAACGGAGAAACTTAGGATTTTTGTGATTAAAAGTATATTGATTTAGAATTGTTCCCATATTAGGACGTATATAATCAATTTCTGGGATTGCGGTATTAAAATACGCACCCAAAGGTGAGTGCCACTAAACCCCTCTTTTTACTACTTTATATATATATTTTGGGGGTAGAACACGCCAATAAAAGGGTTTAATAATGTTTTTGAAATAAAACATACCTTTTGATATAAATTATATATTTTCATTGAAAATATATGGATTTTTGGGAAATTATATATATATTTCTGGATGAAATGGTTTTGAAGAATAAATATGTTTCGGGTGGAAACGGGATTGGGCACGGTGTTTGGGGGAAAACGGCCATGGGGTTGGTACGAATATTGCTTGGTCTCAAGAGAATAAGTATCAGCATAGGCTTACATTTCGTCGGGGATTTCAGGGGATTCGTACAACATCGTGTATTAAATTGTCATATTAGTAGGATAAATATATTGTACGTGAGGCAGACATCATATTGTTCTTCGAGAAAGAACCCTGCGCCAATGATGTCGTTTAATCAGTTTAAGTATTGCACGTGAGGAATTGTTGGTAGATCTATCGGGTTGACAACCCCGTCGTGATCGGTTGCCCCGAGTCAATGTCAAACGACGAATTTAAATTATGTTTATTGTCTAGCTTTGATTATCCCTGCATGGTTAATATATAGCTCGTATCGTCTAGCTAACATATGATTCTGAAAATTGACGCTATAATTTAATATACAAAACCTGGGCAATATTACTATTGTCGGAGTAATGACCCGATGGAAGGCCCATGGATTTTATCAAAGGAGTAAAATGGACTTTCTAAAACTACATGGATGTTTTCAAATAAACACCTAATCAGAAAGTTTTCCTTGGAATAAAATCTGTTAGTAACAATTAAGTGAACTCACATTCCTTTGTGTTGACACTTGATTTTAACATGTTCTACAGGTACTTGAGTGCGGCTTCGGGAATTATGGCGTATCTTGTGTTTGTCGATGCATGTTTTGTCACTTAAAATGTTGGACTGACTTTTAAACTTTCTGGGACTAAATGTAATAAGATCCATGAGGATCAAAAGACTACTTTATTCTGTCATGGTTATGTTGTGGTTTGGGATGATAAGTTTAAAATCAACGTTTTAATTAAGTAATAATGTCCAACACTAAAATGCATCAAACATCAAGATAGAAATGGGCACCAGCTTCCGTCACCACTACGTTTTATATTCCGCTGCGACGTTTTTGGGGTGTGACACATTTCATAAGAGAAATTACTTATTTGGGTATAACATGCCTTTTTTAAAATTCCATTTATATACAAGTTCACATACCTCACGGGGGATCACTCAACACTCGGCCGAAGATGTATTTTTGTGAAACACTCGAAACCGGCATGGAACTTACTTCTATCATATGCTTGCCAAGCAATCAATCCTTCTCCTTTTTAACTATAAACCTTTGTAAATATCAAGAGGACTTTGGGGAAGGGTTAGGCTTGAGTTAAAGGTAGGTGGTTTTGGGTTAGTGGTTAGTAGAAAAGGGCGAAGTAAAAAGTGTCGGTTTTCGTAAAATATTTTGTTTTTGTGACTTTTTTATTTTAATGAAGAATTTTTTTCAAACAAAGTTTCTTTTGATGAACGTGTTTGTTTATTTCTAAACTTTATCATCATTTTTTTATAAGGATGTCACATGAAAACCGAGCTTTTTCACTAAAATAAATGGTTTAAAATGAAAAAGGGTTTTGGTGGGTAAAGGGTGTTTGTTTTTGGTATAGAAATGAAAAGGTTTAGGCTCAAAGGGGTTAACTAGGGGGATTTTGGGTAGGTGGTAAAAAAAAGAAAATAATGGTGTTGAAATAAAAAAAAGTTAGTCCTAATGCCTCCATCATTTACTTACTCGGGTTTAAGTTGGTAAGGACCGGGAATGTATCGTCATGGCAAGTTCTAGAGTCGTAAGAAACCAAGCGGCTATTCACACAAGAAACGAAAAATGAGCATTTAGTTTAAAGATGTGTATTTGTATGCTCAATAAAGGCTCAAAACTCACTTTTTTGTGTGAATGGTTTTTTAATGTGATCAAGTATATATAATCAAATTTTAACTAGATTTGTCATGCCGTTTCATAATTTTCTTATGTTGGTTCTTTTTATCACGACGCTATCGGTTGTAAATATATAGAAATATAACCTTTTTAGAACTTGTTATTCCCAATTTAAACCAAGACAAGTAAAAAAATGAAAATTTTTTGAAAAAATTTGGGGTGTTTAGCAGTTCCAATAGAGTTTTGTGTAAGGCTTGTAATTAGGACTTGCAAAATTCAAGGTTTTAGCACCCCCCCCCCCCCACACTTAAATTACACATTGTCCTCAATGTGTCCCAAAATAGGTTTTTAGGTTGATTAAATGTGTAAAAAGGTGTGGTAAACAAAAATTTATGTTACTGGGCATCTGGACACGGCCCCGTGTCGAATGAACACGACCCCGTGTACAGATTGCCAGTAACGAGAACTTATAGAAGGTGGACACGGGGGCGTGTTGGGTGAACACGACCCTGTGTTGGACAAAGGTCAGCAACATTTTGACAACCAGCAGGTCTGGGCAATGGGCACGGGGGCGTGTCGGCTGAGCACGACCCCGTGTGGACAAACTGTAAACATGAAAAACAGGTTTCTGCCTTCGGCTTTGCTGTCCCGGCTTTAGTAGCACTAATGTTTAGTTCTCTAAGCCTCGTAGTTACCTGTTTAACTAATAAATACCACACCAAATAATAACCTACATCCTAAATTACCAAAGTTTCATCATCCATGGCAAAAAATAAAAAAAATGCAGAAATTAAAAAGTGTTAAAGGAAGTAAATTGTTCAACAAATGGCACGCAGGCAATGAAATTGTTTTTGAGATAAGGGGTTAACCTGTGAGACCTCCAACCGTGTGCTGCTACCTCCGACTCCTCCCGCTCAATCCATGTCCTCGTCTTCATCATCATCATCCCCTCCGTGGCCCGCCATATACTCCCGGATGATTCCAATGTCATCCTGCATGTCGGAGATATTTCTCTCTATCACTCCGACCCGGGCGTATGTGTTGCTGGCCATGTTGTAGGTGTTCCTGGTGCACATAAGATTTTCCTGCAATAAATCATGTAAGCTTTGAAAGTTAGGAAAACCGCCTCCTTGATAGGAGGATTGACCCGGATCACCGTGATGCTGGTAGTGGTACTGGGGAGATGGACGGATGTATGGAGCGTGTAGGACTAGAGCTTCTTGAGGGTTCCATGCATGCCCTTGAACTGTTTGAAATATGATCGTCCCGTCATCCACTTCATAAATCAAGTTCATGGAGCGGCAAATGACCATGTCCACTTTTCCCGACCACGGTCCCTTTTGAAAGGACCTCGGCATCCTATCAACAACGTGTCTGAAAAGGCGGTATATTCACCCTCCAAAGAAGATAGAGGTCGGGGGAGTAGCAAGTTGGTTTAAATGCATGTTACGGAGTAGCAGGTATGGAACATCAAGGTTGATATGGTTGTGGATGCAATGGAGGACTAGCAGATCCCGTAACCCTACAACACCGCTGATGTCGTGTCTCTGGCTAAGAGAGTAGGTGAGGACCCTGTGGATGTCGCGGTAAAGAGGGTCACTCAACTGTGTGCTCTTAGTTCGGCTTGGGTTATATTTTCCCTCTGCGATTTGAGCCCAAGCAGCTTGGCGTTGATTTTCATGAAGCTCGCGGAGACCGCCGGTGTTCTCTTCATCCCCAGCATCCTCTTTCGAGTACAACCCGACCAGTGCCCCAAATTGAGCGATTGAGATCATGTACGTGGTCCCTCCACAACGGAACTCTACCCCTTCATTGTCAAACGGATCTGCTCTTTTCTTGAAGACGAACGTGCTGTAAAATTCCATGTTGTATTCATGCACGGAGTGAAGCCAAGTGCAAATGGCAGCTCGTAGTGGGCCGGTGACAATATTGTTGAATCGCTCTATTTGGTTCACTGCTTCAAGAGTGTCCATGCACACTTGTCTGGGATTCTCTTCGGGCCTAGTTCTCAATACATCATACCGCGCCTGAGCAGCCAACTCACTTGCGTTGAACCTGGTACATTTCTTGGCCATCTGAAAGAAAACACACCAAACAATTAGTACAAAACAGTGGAATTTTCGAAGAAAACTGAAAACAGTCGGCTGAACACGCCCCCGTGTTCAGCGGACACGCCCCATGTTCAGCTGGATTTGGCTGGACACGACCCCGTGCTCGCTGAGCACGACCCCATGTCCAGGCGTATGTTTCTCTAAATTTCCAATTTTCGACCCGCTCCCGAAAACTTGAAAATTTTTGGTCCAGTAGGGGCGGTTTTCCCCGAAAATGAAACCCCAAGTGCCGTTTTTCCCAAAACAGACTGTTTACCCCTTCAATTTCATCTTTTTCGGTTCAAAAACAAGGGTTTGGGGTTTTTGTGAGAAATCAGGCAAAATCTACAAATAATACAAGTTGATTTACTTTCTAGAACATGTATCTATACTAATGCTAATATATTTATGCAAAAATTTGAGGTTCGGTCCGGTTCAAGTTGAAGAACCCTAGATTTTCCCCCACATCTTGATGTTAAACTACATGCAAGAACATAATCTAACTAATTATAAGGATAGAATCATACCTTGAATTTGTTAGAAGAAGGGGAAACGTCGAAATCTGCAGAAAAAATCACCGGAACCAGAGAGTTTTCGGGGAAACGAGACGTTTGGAATGAAGAAACTGATTGAAAAGGGGGGTTTTATCCCGACAGTTGCGCGGACACGGCCCCGTGGGCGGGCAATTTTGAAATATATATATATATATATATATATATATATATATATATATATATATATATATATATATATATAGGGTAAGGTTCATGCGAGAACCACCCTTATTGCGAGAACCGCGAGAACCAATGTGAACACAAAATAAAATCTAAAAAAAATCAAAAAAGCACTCAAAATTTTTTTTTTATTTTTTTTAATATTTTTTAATAAAAAATCGCTATATTTCGTTACCATAAAAAAAAAAAAAAAAAAAAAAAACTTTTTTTTTTGGAGTAACAGTTATCCATGCACATGTGCATATGTATCATTACTTCAACAAATTCGGTAATACGTTATCAGGAATAGACAATTTCACTTTAATTTACAATACCATTAGTAATACACTACTTTTTACATTACCAATATTCAAAATGCACATGTGCATAATTAGGTATAACCATGATATAACGTGTTTTGATACAAAAAGTTTGTGATTTTAAATGGAGAAGTAGACCCATATACATGTTCTTTGGTTAGTTATATCTAGTGGTTGATGGTTTGGTTATAGTTGTCAATTTTTTATGTAATATGTTGATTGGATGGTATAAATGGTGTTTACATACATGTAATAAAGTGAAAATATTGTTAATGGTATTGTATTATGGATGGTAGGAGGTAATGGTATTGTATTATGGATGGTAGGAGGTAATGGTAGTGTATTATGGATGGTATGATAGATGAAAGGGAAAGTGTATTCAAAGTGGTGTACCAAAACAACTTATTTCATGTTGATACATATAAATGCACATGTGCATTTCTAATATTGGTAATGTAAAAAGTAGTGTATTACATATGGTAGTGTAAATGAAAGTGCAATTGTCTAATATATGTAATGAATTACGGAGTTTGTCAAAGAAATGACAAAAATGCACATGTGCATGCTTGTGTATTATGGATGGAATGATAGATGAAAGAGAAAGTAGTGTACCAAAACACCTTATTTCCTGTTGATACATATAGATGCACATGTGCATTTCTAACATTGTTAACGTAAAAAGTAGTGTATTACACGTGGTAGTGTAAATGAAAGTGCAATTGACTATTATTTGTAATGAATTACGGAATTTGACAAAGAAACGATACATATGCACATGTGCATGGATAACTGTTACTCGGAATTTTTTTTTTTTTTTTTTTGAAATTTTTTTTTTATTTTTTTTATTAACAAAATATTGCGAATTTTTCAAAAAAAATAGTAAAAAAATAAAAAAAAAAATTTTTTGGTGTTTTTTAGATTTTTTTAGGAATTACTGTTTGTGTTCACACTGGTTCTCGCGGTTCTCGCAATAAAGGGTGGTTCCTAACGGATCTTTGTCCTATATATATATATATATATATATATATATATATATATATTTCAGTGCTCGTGTGAGTGCCATGTTTCCCAAAACTTGGTTCTAGAAATCTTACGGATTCATATGTTTTCCCGATTGTTCGTAACTTACCAAGTATGATGTTGATGCTTGAACCTTCGTTTCATTCTTCGACCGTTTGAAGTGAGATTTCTTCCTCTTCATCCTCAATGAATCCTTGATAAGGCTTTAGCCATTGGCCATTGACTTTGAATGGAATTCCATTCCGAGATTTAATCTCGACTGCACCGTGTGGGAAAATATGGGTGATAGAAAAAGGTCCTGACCACCTAGACTTTAATTTACCAGGAAATAATCGAAGTCGTGAATTAAGCAATAGAACCTGATCTCCTACTCGAAATTCATTAGGTTTAATGTGTTTATCATGCAAATTTTTCATTCTTTCCTTATAAATTTCGGATTTAGAGTATGCATAATTCCTTAATTCGTCTAATTCATTTAATTGGCAAAATCGATTTTTACCTGCAATTTCTAAGTCTAAGTTTACATTTTTAATTGCCCAGTAGGCCTTGTGTGCTATTTCTACTGGCAAATGGCAACTATTTCCATAAACGAGCTTATATGGGGTTGTACTTATTGTTGTTTTGTACGTTGTTCGAAAAGCCCATAAAGCATCGTCCAATTTGTCGGCCCATTCTTTTTTATTTAACCCTACGGTTTTTCAAGTATTCTTTTTAAACCTCTATTAGTCACTTCGGCTTGTCCGTTTGTTTAAGGGTGATATGCTGTTGAGACCTGGTGATAGACCCCATACCTTGTTAAGATTTTTTCAAGTTGACGGTTACAAAAATGGGTACCTCAATCACTTATTAAAGCTTTTGGTGTTCCAAAACGAGAGAATAATCTTTTCAGAAATCTTACCACGACTTTTCCATCATTGGTTGGAAGTGCCTCGGCCTCGGCCCATTTAGACAAGTAATCTACCGCCACAAGTATATATTTGTTTCCTTTTGACGGTGGGAAAGGTCCCATAAAGTCGAGTCCCTACACATCGAAAATTTCACAAACAAGAATGTCATTTTGTGGCATTTCGTTTTTGGAGGAAATATTACATGTTCTTTGGCAAGCGTCACATGTCTTGACAAGACTTTGGGTGTCTTTGTAAATGGTTGGCCAATAAAATCCTGAATCAAATATCTTTCGTGCGGTACTCGCGGCACCATGATGTCCTCTGTATGGACCTTCATGACAATGGCGGAGAATTCTCCTTGATTCACCACCATGTACGCATCGACGGATGAGTTGGTCGGCACACATTTTGAAAAGATAAGGATCTTCCCAAAAGTAATGCTTTACATCGGTAAAGAATTTTTTTTCTTTGATGATGTGGCCATCCTTTTGTGACTATACCGCTAGCTAGGTTGTTAGCATAGTCGGCGTACCATGGCTCTTCTCGGTATTCCACCATTTCCAGAGACTCCGTTGGGAAATTTTCACTGATTTGCTCGTCCCTGGTTGCCTCCAAAGCTAGATCTTCCAAGCGCGAAAGATGATCTGCTACAGTGTTTTCTGTTCCTCTTTTGTCTTTTATTTCAATGTCAAATTCTTGGAGGAGTAGAATCCACCGAATCAAACGTTGTTTAGCATCCTGTTTCTTGAAGAGATATCGAATGGCTGCATGATCTCTATAGACTATTGTTTTAGAAAGAACAAGATAAGAACAAAATTTATCGAAAGCAAATACCACAGCTAGTAATTCCTTTTCTGTTGTTGTATAATTTTCTTTTGCATCATTAAGTGTTTTACTAGCGTAATAAATTGGGTGAAAATGCTTATCTTTTCTTTGTTCCAAGACGGCTCCAACTGCAAAGTCACTTGCATCACACATGATTTCGAAAGGTAATTTCCAATCAGGCGCTATCATGATAGGTGCATTGACTAGCATTTCTTTTAAGGTTAGAAATGCTTGATTGCAATCATTGTCAAAGATGAAAGGGGCATCTTTTTCAAGTACTTTTGTTAGAGGCCTTGAGATTTTGGAAAAGTCTTTGATAAATCGTCTGTAAAATCCGGCAAGCCCTAGGAAACTTCTGATAGCTCTAACGGAGGATGGGGTGGTAATCAAGAAATAGTGTCTATTTTGGCTCGATCTAACTCCATTCCTTCGCTTGAGATTTTGTGACCGAGTACTATTCCCTCCATTGCCATGAAATGGCATTTTTCCCAGTTAAGGGCGAGGTTAGTTTCCTCACATCGGGATAGCATTCGTTCAAGGTTATCGAGGCATTGGTCGTATGAATCTCCAAAGATAGAAAAGTCATCCATGAAGACTTCCATTGTCTTTTCTATCATGTCATGGAAGATGGCCAACATGCAACATTGAAAGGTTGCGGGGGCATTACATAGACCAAAAGGCATGTGTCGATAAGCAAAAGTTCCATAGGGACATGTGAATGTTGTCTTTTCTTGGTCTTCGGGTGCTATCGGAATTTGAAAGTGACCTGAAAAACCATCTAAGAAACAATAAAATTTATGACCGGATAATCTTTCTAGCATTTGATCAATAAAAGGTAAAGGAAAGTGATCTTTCCTTGTTGCCTCATTTAATCGACGATAATCTATACATACCCTCCATCCTGTGACGGTTCCCGTTGGTATTAGTTCATTCTTTTCATTAGTTATTACCGTCATGCCTCCTTTCTTTGGAACTACTTGGACGGGACTTACCCAAGGACTATCGGAAATTGGGTTAATGAGTCCGGCGTCAAGTAATTTGATGACTTCGTTTTTAACCACTTCTTGGACATTTGGATTTACTCTACGTTGTGGTTGTATTACCGATTTATAGTCATTGTTCATTAAAATTTTGTGCGTGCACATGGAAGGACTTATGCCTTTAATATCTACAAGCTTCCAAGCGGTCGCATTTTTGTGTTTTTTTAAAAGTGTAATTAATTTTTCTTTTTCTAAACTAGTTAATTTTGACGAAATAATTACAGGTGATTTACCATCTTTGTCTAGAAAAGCATATTCCAAACCTTTTGGAAGTTCTTTGAGCTCAAGAGGTGGGTCTTTAGGAGACTCCTTATTTGGTTGCTCGTTTCGATCAAGAACCATAAAAGTTTGTTCTATGGCGACCTCTTCTTCAACAAAGTGGTCAATTTCTTCTCTTGTATCGGGTGGTTCATCCTCATCTTCAATTAGGGGGTCATTATTTCCGAATGGATATTTCATTGAACGCTCAAGATCGACACTCTTTTTAAATGCCCTAATTGAATAGATAAGTTGTTGTCTTCCGGTTTTTCAAGGCTTCGTGTGTTTTTACAAAAGGTCGTTCCAACACTAGAGGAGCGTCATCAAGGATGACAAAGTCGGTTGGGATTACCAATTGATTTGTTTGGACCAAGACATCCTCAACTACCCCTATTGATTTTATTACTTTCTGATTAGATAGAAAAATGGGTATTTGAAGTGGAGAAAAATCACCAATACTTAATTTTTCGAAAATGTAGTTTGGCATTATATTAACACAAAGATCTTTATCAATTGTGATATTACTAATAAAGGAATTTTGAAAAAAACATGGAACCGGTGTAATGTTAATTTCAAATGGATCTTCTTTTATTAGTGAAGTTTGATCATTTGTTAACTTAATGCTTACCATTTCGTCAATTTTAGTGTTAGTGTTTAACTCTTTTAAAAACTTAGCATGAGTGGGTATTAAACAATGATTTTCGAAAGAAGGTGACAAGAGATTAATTTCTTCAAAATTAGACTCTTCTTGAATTTTTACGTTGTCGGACTCACCTTTTTCGTTGTTTAACTCATGTGTCGGTTTTTCACTTATTTGTTATTCCATTTTTACATTTTCAACTATCTCTTCTTTATTACAAGTTAATTCTTCCTTTACGCGGGACTCCTCTTCCCTTGCGCGAGATTCTTTTATGCATCGTTCGATAGTTTTAATGTGTTCTATTATCTTATCGGCTATGTGGGTGATAGAGTAAGGATCTGGATCCTCAAAGCTTGAATCGGGATGCTCGATCCTTGGTTCCTCATAATACTCATATGAAGTAGATGGTTCACACCATTGTTCCTCATTGTAAGTATATGATGGATAAGGGTCGTAACTTTGTTCTTTATAATACTCATATGAGGTGGGTTGTTCACGCCATGGTTCCTCATAATAAGCATATGAAGGTGGAGGCTCATATCTTGGTTCCTCAAAGTATGAGTATGGAGGTTCATACCTTGGTTCATCAAAATATGAGTATGAGGGAGCAGGTTCATACCTTGGGTCTTCATAGGATGTGTATGAAGTTAATGGCTCGTACCTGGGCTCCTCATAGTAGGTGTATGAAGTGGATGGTTGAAATAAGTCACAATATTGTACCGAGTGAGGGTTACCACAAATGATGCAATAGTCTTCCTTATAATCATCTCCCTCATAGGTGTAGTTGTAATCTCCTGAGTATTGATCCATAAGAATCACTCAGAAGACCACAACAGAGTCTCGAGACCATAAAACAAAAATAAAAACGGAAACAGAGGCTGGACACGGCCCCGTGTTCAATGAGCACGACACGAGTTCAGGTTCTGTATCTAGGCGTTTTAATAAAAGTTACAGGTTTTGTGCAGCACGGGGGCATGTTCAGTGAGCACGACCCCGTGTTCAGACTCTGTATCTGGGAGTTTTGAAAAAAAATGTGCAGCACGACCCTGTGTTCAGTGAACACGGCCCGTCTTCAATCTACTGTAAATGCAAAAACTAACTAAAATACAGAAAAATGCGCGCGTTTTTTAAAAATGTTTTGAACAACAGATTAGGCCGTCGATTTTAAGCTTTCTTAAAATCCTTGTGTACCCGGCAACGGCGTCAAAAACTTGATGCGTGTGTAGCGTTATATAATTTTAATTATATTTTTAGCCCTTTTTAACACTTTGGTCAAGTTTTAAATTTATAAAACGTGATATTTACTAACACTAAACACACATATGGACAAGTGCACCCATCGTGAGCGTGGTATAGCGTTGGTAAGATACCGAGGTCGTCCAAGGACACAAGAGATTTTAGTACCGGTTTATCCTCAATGTCTAATCAAATCAAAAATTTAGAAAAAGGTTTTAAACAAGAAAATGAAAACTAACTAAAAATGCTGAAAATAAAAATAAAAATAAAAATAGATAGACAAGATGAATCACTTGGATCCGACTCGCCTTTAGTGTAACCTTTGATGTTTTCCGCACTTTTGCACTTTTTAAGAGATTATCTTAGTTATAGTAGTAGGCCCCTCTTTTGAAGGTGACGTTACCTCAACCCAGTAGTTTAAGTCAGCAAGGATACAATCCTAAAGGGTTGGATTATTGAAAGATAATTAATTAAGTTATTAATGCGTAATGTGGTAGGCCCCTCTTTTGAAGGTGACGTTACCCTCGGCTAAGTGGTTTGAGTCAGCAGGGATACAATCCCAAGTAGTCGGGTTAATGTATTAATAGTAGTTTACATATGAGGGATTAAGCCATTCGCACCCCCACCATCCAATACCAGTGGGTATTGAAGGAGGTCCTAATAAGCTTGACCCAGGTCCTTGCAGTATCTATACACTGAACAAGGCAAGAACCTTACCAAACCATTCCCTTAACCCTCGACCAGGTAGCCAACATATCTCCATATAGACCTTGGAGATATGAAAGGTGTAAATCTTTTATTTTATATAGACAGTAAAATAACGCCAAGACACCACAGACAAATGATAAGGAAGTTTCACCTTCAACATAAGAAACTAGTTATTAAAGTCATTAATACAAAACCAAATAAAGAGTGCGAAAAGATTAAAAAACAAAAGTATTACACTAAATGCTTGTCTTCACCAAGTGATGTAAGAGACTTAGGCAAACATGGCCTTTGATTGTCAAGAACTCTTACTATCAATCTTGGATCCCGGGACTACTACACACACTCTATGATGGATGATGGATGATGGTGGTGGATGTGGGTGTTGTGATGGTGGTGAAGTGTGGGTGAAGTGGGAGAGAGGTGGTTTGTCAAGGGATGCCTTTGAAGCCAAGCACCCCTATTTATAGCCTGTACAGAAGCCCGGACACGGCCTCGTGCCCGCTGGGCACGGCCCCGTGTCCATCCACTTTCTCTTTCTTCATTACTGCAGTTTGTCTGTATTAGTTGATCACGCCCCCGTGTCCGCTGGGCACAACCCCGTGTGTAGAAGCGTATCTGTACTATCAAGATTTGCTTGGATTCTGCGAATCTTAGCATTGACCACGGCCCCGTGTCCGCTGGGCACGCCCCCGTATTGGGAAATAGAAGCTTCTACAACTTTGTCTTTTCTACAGACACTTGGGCACGCCCCCGTGTCCGATGGGCACTTCAGCCTTCTGTTGTCTTGTTTTTGCTTGGGAAGATGATGTCGAGGGGCCGGGCATGCCACGTTTATTCCTTTTCTTGTATTATTGTTAGATTTGGCTATATTTTTGCTTCTTTTGTTCATTTAAGCTCATTTAACCCTGAAAATACAAAAGGAAGACAAAAGCACACTTTTTCCAACATTAGTACTAAAAAAGGGTTAGTTTTATGCCTCATTTGATGTAATTTATATGTTGCATTTTACACACATCAATACAATCATATTATCATATGACATTTATCCGTATCATTTACGATTCATGTGTAATAATATAAGTAATACATTTACATAACACAATGGAAGCAGTATTACACGAATGCATTACAACAGAATAACGTTATGGATTGTTACGAAAAAATACTTACTAATTCGTATGATACGTCGCATCAAACCCTAACACATCTCCGAAGGCTTCGTAATTGCATCTAGATACATCATCAGCCTCGAACAGCGATCTTAACTCACCATCAACCACAACACATTCAAAAAAGAAATTTGGCAGATTTATCACACGGGTTTTTAACGTATCAACCACCATTTGTGCATCCCTCTTGCCAATAAAAGACCATAAATATCTAGTGAAAATTTTGAATTCTACTACAGTTCCTTGTATGTTATGGGCCCACCCTTTAACGAAGCTCGAATCTTATGCGCAACATTAGGGCCAATCTTGTTCAAACTTAGTTTGTGAATGAACCTCTGGTTGTCGTAACTAAGTTTTCTTTGTTTTCTGATAAAGTCTAGATTTTCCTTGTCAACCAATCTATGGTTGTGAGCTTCAATAAAACCATAATGGAAAATTTGTAGTGCCTAAGATAGCTTTAAGTTTGATCTGCACCATACAGTCAGTAACTTTGTAGAAAAAAAGTGCTTCTTCGAGGACTTTAAAAGAAGTAGGGTCCATCGATTAAAAGTGTGTATGCTTAGGTTTACTGGATCTGGTACATTGCATATGCCTATGTGTAACAACAGTTCCGGATTTCTTCATGGTACCCAAACGTACAGAAAACCCAGACCTCTCAGCATAATACTTGTACATATTCTCAACGTCGCCCCATGTGTCAAAAAACATTCCGATAGTAGGTGTATATTCAAGAGACACCAAAGGTTTCTAGTACTTTGTTCCATCAGTTGTTATGTATACATGGCTAGTTATATCTCCTTCAATACAAACATCGATACAACAACAAATAATATATAGTTAGCATAATGTATATCGGTAATATATTAGTGTATGGAAAATAATTACGGACAATAAAACAGTGCACATATGCATTATATTAATATATTTAAGATATAGACATATACATACAGACAACACACACAAAACATGTATATATACATACATACAATAAAACAATGATAGTATTATTTAAGTGAGAAAATTATTTGAATTCATAAAACATGTTAATTAACATGTAAGCATTTGGCAAGTTAAACATTACAATAGAAATGATACAACATCAAACATATGTAGTATATTGAAAATGCAGACATGTTAACAATTAATGATACACACATTTAACATTTTAATACAAACATGTGTACACATGTGTAATACACATTTTTTTAATAAATAACTAACTTACCTAATCGATCGACGTCATACAAACGTAATGGACGGACATTGTGACTGCCAGAACTTGAATTATTAACATCAGTTGATTCAATACGTTCGTGTCCTTCATCATCGTTATCATCTGACCTAGAATCGATTATTGCGTCAGCAATAATGGCACCAGTGTTTTTAGAACTGCTAGATGAAGCCATACCTGAACGATTTAGAAATAATATCAACAACAAGCAAACATATATGAATTCCAATTATGAATAATATGTGAGAAAGTAAACATGAAATCCGATTACCTACACTTGTTGAACACGATTTGAATGCGAATCAACTTGAATTCGGTATAAAATTCATTATATGTATGAGTAATTGATGCAATTATGGAATGGATAGATGTAATATTCGAGAATTGTTGAACACGAAATCTCCAAAAAAACAAAATAAAAACCAGGTCGTTTATGAATTGGGCGAAACATAAAACGTGAAATTGTGTTTGTTAACAATAATACCCCTATGTTTAATAGTTTTTTGGTTTTCTCATTTATATCTAGTTTTTTTCATGATCTTATCCCTATATATATATATATATATATATATATATATAGGGAAATAATAAATCGAAAACCCATCTTAGTTAAAGAACCCCAGAAAACTTCAACTTCACCGTCCATCTCATTTGATCAATGGTAGATATTAAAAATGTATAAAAAAAGTTACTTTTCAGACAAATGTTACAGTCTGACAAAAAGTGTAAAGTGTTACAATTTTCTCTCTCCTCTCTCATCTGACCTAAATAAATGTGATAGCTGCATTGTTATATAAAATCTCGCTGTAAAAATGTAACAAGTTTTTTACGCACATTACCAAATAAAAAATTCGTAACTTAAAAGTTCTAAAATCCATACACTTTGTATAATCTAAAAAGATGTTGTCAAAACACAACAAAAATGTCTTACAGATTAGTTACAAAAAAAAGTGAACAACTGAAAAAATGTAACGTATTCTCTCTCCTTTCTCCACTGTTACGAAAAGTGTGTCAGTGTCAGAAAATGTTAAAGGTGTGAATAAAAATGTTGCAACGAAAAAATGTAACATGTGGCAACATTTTGTCCACCCATTAGGTTTTCAAAGTTTTTGCAACTCACATGAGAATTCTCTCTATAATTCACTTACATATATATATATATACAATGAGGTTTGTATGAAAAAAATGGTTTTGATTAGTTTTTTTCATTTTTTTCTCACGGTTCTCGCAATATTTAGCGTTCTCAAGATAATCCTCCCCTATATATGTGTGTGTGTGTATATATATATGTTATGTTGATATAATCCACTTATAAAAGTTGTATAAAACTAGAATTTTGACCTGCTATGCGTTGCGGCATGGTCGAAACTTAAAATAACTCGAATTTGTACCGTCAAATATCTGGTCCGACTCATTTACAAACAAAACTTATGTCAAAACGTAGACCAACTAAAAACATACATAAAATAAGCATGGAAACGTATTATATTTGACCTGATTCATTGCCGAGAAAAATTTACGTTAAAACGTAAAACAACTTGGATTTATACCGAAACATATTTTTTAAAAAAAGCATGTAAGAAAATAGTGTTTTTTAAGTTAATTAATGTGCGTTACGACTTACGACAACATTGAAACGTAAAGTAATTCGAACTTACATACCACCTAGTGAAAACGTATTATATTTGACCCGACTCGTTTTCGAATAAAATTTACGACAAAACGTAGATCATTTACGTAAAAACATAAACCACCTTGGATTTATGCCGACACATACTTAAAAAAGAACAAAAAAAAAAAAAAAAAAAAAAAAAAGAAAGAAAGAAAAATATGAAAAAACAATACCAAATCGCTTCGATTTTGCTTTTGAGAATTGTTAAATATAGAATTACAGATAAAAATACATATACCATAACCTTGCATTAACATTTTGTGGAACACCATATATTAATTAAAAAGTTAATGAATTGGAATAAAATGTTAAGTAGAAAACAGTTAAAGTTCAATGTCATGCTATAAATATACAATTTTTATTGTCAAGAGAAGGTGCCTGCCTATATATAGTGGTCTTTTATATTGTCTAAAAGCCAGCAAATGCCACAAGATTTCAAACCACACCTTCACCACCAACACCCACACCCACACCCACCCCCACCCTCACCCTTGGAAAAGGAAGAATGGTTGTATGGAGCTATGTGATCCCTGTGTTGCTGGTGCTTGTGATATATGTGCTAAAATTTGTAAATTTGAAAAGAAGCAAGAGTAAGTTGCCCCTGGGAGGAAGAGGGTGGCCGATAGTCGGGGATAGCTTACGTTGGTATAACGCGGTTGCAAGCTCTAACCCTACCACTTTTGTTCAACAACAAGTTTTAAGGTACGTAAAAGCCGACCTAAACATCAGGAAAGGCTTGGGAGGGGAGGTCTTGGGTTCAAGTCCTATAGACAGCAGTTAAAAAAGAAATTTCCCGTTCAAAAAAAAAAAAAAAAAACCGACCTAAACCTGATTGTGTAGAATTTCATCTCGATTCAGCGCTTAGAGTGCATGTCAATGATGATATTCACGCCTTGGAGGGTTTTAACATCGATTTCATGTTAAACCACTTTTTCAATAGCAATCAAAAAGGCATATCGTTTTTTCATACTTTTATAAGTTGTTAATATATTAAATATGATTAAAAACGTTTTTTTTAGTTACAAAATCTAAAAGAATGAATTCATATATTTTGAATTTATAAAAAAAGCTAAAACTTGTTTGTGTGTGTGTGTGTTGGGTGGTGGGGGGATATAGAAATGAATTCTCACCCTCCGGATCCTCAGGCAATGGAAGGGGAACCGGATCACAATACAGTTGTTCATGTTTTTAAAGTTTAATATTGACATTATATGTTTATAATAATAACAAGTTTTTTTTTTAATTCTTAATTACATTTAATTTACATTTTCGGTCACTCGTTAATTTTTGATCCACAAGTTTAATTAGAAAGTTCGGTCATTCGTTAACTTTTGATCGACAAGTTTAATTAGAAAGTGTTCATTATATAAACATAATATGTTTTGTTTGTTTTGTTTTGTTTTGTTTGCCAATGAGTTTGTGGTGGAGTGGTAAGGGAGAGACTTGGGTTTCCAAGAGACCCAAGTTCAATTCCTGCTTCTCCCATTAGTTTCAGCGGCACCTGGTGATGATGAGAAACTAGGCGAGTAGTCAGCGATCGCTAGTTCGATCTTTGAACTGAATGAGTTTTACCTCACCGCACTGCCGTGCCTTTGGGCGAGTGTTCACGGGCTTCTGCCCTAGGTGGGGGTTTTCCCCAGTTCGGAGACGAGTGTATCCCGATGTAATGAATTTCGCCAGTAGCCATTTGGAAGATTTGTTCGCCGTTCAAAAAAATAATATGTTTTGTTTTGACAGATAATAAACAAAAGCCACTAAGCACTCTTTATTGTTTTATTCGTTTTTAAACTATATGTTCCTAAATTTACATTAACTATTTATCATCATATTAAATTTATTGTGCATAAAACATAATAAACACATTTAGAAAAATTCATTTCCAGCTAACTTGGAATTTAAATAAAAAGGTTGTTTCAATCATGTGTAATTAAATAGCTAGAGACGTTAATAGAAAAGGCCTTGAGATGTATCTTTAACACCTGAGGGGTTATAGATGACATGACATGTAAATCGGCTTCGTAAATCACTTCTTGTTAACGTGTTAATGAGATGTTGAAAGACTAAATTAATTTTTTTTAAATCACTAAACAATAGGGTTATGTGAACTTATCATGATTAAACCATTTTCTTAATTTAGTGTAAGATTAAGTAAAATAGGGAAAAATGAATGATGTGACACACAAGTAAAGTTGAAAATGATTAAAATATATCCAAAGGTCTAACCAATATAAGATTATAAGCATATTGTTTTTGGGATAATTGCATATCTCCCCTTAAAAACTGTTTAATTACGTATTTACCCAACTTAAATGTAAAATTGCATATATCCTTTTCTTTAACTATTAAAATTGCATATATCCCCTTCCTTAACTAATATAATTGCAAATTTACCCATTTTGATTTATTTTATTAAAAACAAGTTATATAATGACTTTTTATCCTTATTTTTACTAAAACTTAAAAAATACTAATTTATTCATTTTTACTAGTTTTTGTCGATTTTTCACAATTCTTTAAAAAATACATATTTATTCATTTTTTACTATTTTAACTAAAACTTAAACGCAGAAATAAACCGCTAAACTAGTAAAAATCTACAAAAAGCAGTTTTTAAGTAAGGTAAATACGCAATTAAGTAGTTTTTTAAGGGAAAATATGCAATTGTCCCATTGTTTTAAATGTGATATATATAATCGGTTTTCCCCATCTTAGTTTTCTCCCACTATTAACTGAATTATTATCTTCCATGTCTTAATGTACAAGTGAACCATGTTCCTTTTTTCTACACTTAAAAAGTGGTTCTTCTATTACACCTGCCCCTTTTGATTACTAAGCTTTTATATTACATTATTTTGCTCCTAAAATAACCATTTATGTTATGTACCTTTTTTAATAAAAAAAAATTAATTTGATACCATTTATGTTATGTACCTTTTAAAAAAAAAAATTAATTTGATACCATTGGTTTGTAGGTATGGAAAGATATTTTCATGCAATATATTTGGGAGAATGGCAGTAGTATCTGTTGATCCTGTTTTCAATAGATTTGTAATGCACAACGAAGGAAAGCTATTCAAATCGAGTTATCCCAAATCCTTTCGTGACTTGGTTGGGACAAATGGTGTCATTACCGCCCAAGGAGATCAACACCGCAAGCTTCATACGATTGCATCAAATATGATGCGTTCTGACACCCTCAAGACTCGTTTCTTGATGGATATCCAACAAGTGTTGAACCAAACATTCGCCGATTTGCACCATAATCAGACCATATTGCTTCAAGATGTGTGTAGAAAGGTTAGATTTCTGATTCATTTCAACTCTAAATGAATAAGTTTTATTATATAGGTCTGTTTGAGTAATGAATGAGACGTGACTAGTTGTGTAATATTGATTCTCAGTTGGCTATAAACTTAATGGTAAATCAACTCTTAGGAGTATCAAGTGACAATGAAGTGGGTGAAATGGCACAACTATTCTCAGACTTCGTAGATGGGTGTTTATCTATTCCTATCAATTTACCTGGATTTGCTTATCACACCGCTATGAACGTAAGCTTGTTGCTACCATATTTCACGTTAACAAACTATAATTAGCAACATAATTGTGCATATAGGTGTTGTATTCATGCAATGCTTTGGAAGTTAAAAAAAACTGATATTACACTTTTAACCCGAATCTATTTGACTTTTTACTTTTAACCCAAAGATTTTCATCTTTTGACCTCACAACTTTTTTACTTTCAACTTTGGTCCCCATAATTTTCATTTTTAGCAAGTTTTTCGTTCTACGTTTCATTTAAAATTTTGCGATTTAACACGGTGTAACGTGCGTGTGTGGTTTAACGTTTTTATGTTTCGTTTTACGCTTCGTACTAGATTTTGCGAGTTAACATGGCTCAACGTGCGTGTGTGGTTCGACATTTTTACGTCGTCTAGTTTTTTTTCCCATTTGACGGGTTCGTTACAATGCGTCGGTCCTAAATCGACTTAATTTTTATTTTCTATGTTTTATGTTTTATGTTGCTGTATAATTTCTTCGCATTAACACACTCTAACTTTAGTATTGGTTGTCGTTGACGGTGACGTGGCATTGGTGCTATTTGGCACGATTTTACGCACCCGCCGCATTGCTGCGGGTGGTAAATCTAGTTCATTATAAATTTAATAAGACATCTCTAACCTATAGAATCTAATCTAAATTTTAATATACAATTTTAGTTAGGTTATCTATTTAAGGAGTTTTTTTATATGCGAAGTCATATTTTTAGAGTTTGGTTTCATAATTGAGTCTTTATTTAGTTTAATCTGAGTGGTTTAGGTTTCTTGTTTTCCAAGATGTTTAGTTAGTATAATATAAACATTAGGTTATTGTAATTCGTGTACTTTGGTTTATAAGAAAAAGAGTCGAGCGAGTTCATCTAGTCTCGTACTTAGGTGTTTGTGTTTTAATCATTTTACCCAAGTGAAGAAAAATCTACATGTCAGTGTTTGTTATGAGATTTCCTAACCTTAAGTGGTAAACAAATTTGAACATGTTATTATGCATAAAAACGTTGATAATAATACTAATGACAAATAATATTTTGGCAGGCAAGAAACAATATAATTAGAAAGATCAATAAAATAATATGGTACACAAGGCATGGTGATGGTGATCCTGGTTATGATGGTGGTTTAGTCAGGAGACTCGTGGTGGAGGGAAGTCTCCCTGATGAAGCAATTGCTGACTTCATCATCAACCTCTTGTTCGCCGGGAATGAGACAACAGCTAAAACTATGCTTTTCGCCGTATATTTCTTGACACATTCACCAGTAGCGGCTAATGAACTCTTGGTAAGTTTTGATAATAAATTAAATATATAAGACAATCATACTCAACATCTAACAATCACAGTAATTTTGATGGTAAATTCGAAGGTAACTTATACTTACCTACTATCTCAATTTTAATTTCCGTCTTACTCATATTGATTTTACCAAATCGAAATGTATACTTTATATGATAACAGTTTTCAACTTTTTGTCTTACTATAAACATAATATTAGAAACATAATAAAAAAAAAGTGAACTGCATTTTACGTTCTTTATGTTTTAGCTAAATTTTAGGTCATGTCCCTTTAACTAACTAAATTACAACCAAGTTCCTATATATATCAATTTATGTATTTGCTCTAACCCAGTTAGTTTTTTACGTTAACTTCACGCATGTTCCTCTCACTCGAGGCCATAATAGTCTTTTTCTTCTCTCACTTTCTTAACATATATATATATATATAGGAGAAGGGTCATTTAGGAACCACCCTTTATTGCGATAACTGCGAGAACCAATGTGAACACAAACAAAAATATCTAAAAAAATCTAAAAAACACACAAATTTTTTTTAAATATTTTTTATGGAAAAATCGCTAGTTTTCGTTATTAAAAAAATTATTTTTTTGGCTACTAAAAGTAGCTATTTAACTTAAAAAAATATTAAAAGAAATTTTTTTTTGTGTTTTTTGTGTTTTTTTTTAAGTTTTTTAGGTTTTTAGGGGCTTAGTTTTTAGCATTTCGCATGGGTTGGGGTTTAGGTTTTTTTTTTTTTTTTTTTTTTGGGGGGGGGGGGGGGTTAGGTTTCTTTTTTTTTCGGGGGGAGGGGGTATGTAGGGTAGGGTTCATACGAGAACCACCTTTATTGCGAGAACCAATGTGAACACAACAAAATAAACTAACTACAGCACCAAAAACTAAAAAAAACCTAAACTCCCTACCTCCCAAAAACCTAACCCCCCCAAGCTAAATGCTAAAAATAAACCACTAAAAACCCTAAAAAAATCGAAAAACACACACACAAAAATATCTTTTTAATATTTTTTATTAAAATCGTTACTTTTAGTATAAAAAAAATATTATTAACGAAAAGTAGCTATTTTAATAAAAAAAAATATTAAAAAGATTTTTTTTTTGCGTTTTAGATTTTTTTTAGATATTTTTGGCTGTCTTCACATTGCTTCTCGCGTTTCTCGCACTAGGAGAAGTATCCGTTAGGAACCACCATTTATTGCGAGAACCAATGTGAACACAACCAAACATACCTAAAAAAATCTAAAAACACACAAAAAATATATTTTTTAATAGTTTTTTTTCATAAAATCGTTACTTTTCGTCAATAATTCTTTTTTGGATACGAAAACTAGCGATTTTTAATTAAAAAATATTAAAAAAATATATTTGTATGTGTTTTTTAGATTTTGTAGGTATTTTTTATTGTGTTTACATTGAGTCTCGCAGTTCTCGCAACAAATAGTGTTTCGTAGTTAGTGTATTTAGACCTACCTGCCAACTCCGTGATACATATATGCAGTGTACTGTACTATATATATGTAGTATGATATATTGCATATACATATAGGATTGAGTTTTTGGGTTTCTTACTAATAATAAGTTTTCTTATAATTCTGAATATATAAATATTTATTAAAATGATCTTTTATGAATTTTACTACCTTAAATACATAAAAAAAAGTAAATGAATAATTACAATTTCTGTTTAGTAGTTATTACAATTAATAAATAAATTCACTAAAAATATAGTTGTGTAAATAATCAGTTTTCTATCTAACTTAATTCTCAAAATTGTTTTTATTATATTTGATTTCATAGTTACTTTATTTTACAAAATTTTACTAAACTTTCAATCTATATGACACATCATCAATTAATTGTTTAAGCGCTTTACCAGTGGTGATTTAGAGTGTTGTGTTCCTCGCACACCCCTCTAATATGCATGTATGTATATGATTGTGTGTGTATATATATGTATACTTTATGGGGTTTTTTATATTTCAACCCAAAGTGTGTGATGGTAGACCAAAACCCTGATTCCGTGAATGTAAATGTTTTATTGAACCTACAGAACCATGGTGTAACTTTAGTTACATTCGTAGAGTATTCCAAATCCATTATCATATTTTGACAAAAAGGCGCGTCGATCTTGTTTTGCAGGAGGAGCACCAAAATATAAGAAAAAAAAGACTCGATATAAGTGGTGAAGTTGACATGTTAACATGGGAAGACTACAAATCAATGTCATTTACTCAACATGTAAGTCTTTGTCTTTCATTTTCACTGTACTGTTTATATATAGGATTATGCCTTGATACATGTAAGGATTATGTTTTGATCTTATATACGACTATAAGAGTATTTTGGAATGTGTGTATAGAGTTATCTTGAAAATGCTAAATATTTACGAAAATAGTGAGAACGAATTAATCGACTCAATTGCGATTTCAACCAACACCGCACCGTAACGCACAAACAGCATGGACATATGCATGTCAACAACAATCTGTTTCCGTTAAACGATTAGAAATTGAGATTTATTAGATCTCGATTTCGAGTTCTGCGTTTTGAATCGAACTGATCAAACTAGTAATTGAGAGAGTATTTGTGAAGGAGGTTGACGTACCTGACGTTCCAGACGACAATACCGATGATGGAAGGAAGAAGATAGGGGAAAGCAAAAGGGGAGACCGAGCCCAAAGGTCTGCAATTGCCATTGATGTTGAAGAACTGAAGTTTTAAGATGGAGATTTTAGGGATTTTAGATCAGAGTAGAGTAGGTATTTGAATTTGGAGATTATGGTTGTGTTTTTTTGTGGGGTGTGATACCTTTTGCATTAAAAACTGTACCTTATACTTTCTGCATTATGGTTAAAAGACTCGATAGACAGAGTTAAAAATTTGGACTCAATAGGTTAGAAATAGGGTGTAAACGAGCCGAGCTGAGTCCGAACTCGTTTAACATATGAAAGCTCGAGCTCAGCTTGATTCGAGCTTTATTTTTAAAGCTCGAGCTTGGCTCGAAGGTAATTTTTTCAAGCTCGAGCTTGGCTCGAGCTCGACTCATTTAGTATATATTAATTAATTTATATTAATTATAACTATTATTATACATATAATATAATTTAGTTATTTTTTTATATTTATATAAATGGTAATTATTATTATATAAATATATGTTTAATATATTAATAAAAATATATAAACAGAAAACTCGTTTAGGCTAGCAAGCCGGCTCGAGCTCGTTTACTCAATGAGCTTGTTTTTAGGCTCAGGCTCGAGCTCGTTTAAGCTCGGCTCGTTCGAGCCGAGCTCAAGTAGCTCGGCTCGTTTGCACCCTAGTTAGAAAATAACTAATTAAGGATTCAGGCGTTATACCTTTTGATTTTGAACTCATGTGGTTAAAACCACTAAAACACATGAACTTAAAAAGTAATTTACTCTTTTAGTTAAACACCACACATTGTCTAACTAGCTAACAAACTGCATTATATTGTAACTTGATGCAGGTAATTGATGAAACTCTTCGTTTAGGTGGAATTGCTATTTGGTTGATGAGAGAAGCAAAAGAAGATGTCAAATACCAAGGTAAATTTGTACAGTCTTCAAGTTACACATCTCTCATATAAAACAATATGAGCTAACCTCTAATATACAATTTCTCACACATGTTAGTCACTAACAAATATAGATTTAAATTTTTATATTTACCCGTATTACTTGTTTTTAATATATCGGCTAATCGAACGTGGGATACATATACAAGTATATAACACATAAAAACATGAATCTTATACTATACAACACATAAAAATATGATACCTACTTAGAACCATCCCTACTGCAAGTACATTCTACTTAGTTAATTTATTTACTAACATGTCTTATGTACGCGATATATAACATTGTAGATTACATTATCCCAAAAGGAAGTTTTGTGGTTCCATTTCTTTCAGCGGTTCACCAAGACGAAAACTCTTATGAAGGAGCGACTACTTTTAATCCTTGTAGATGGATGGATCCTAAAAACCAAGTGAGCTTTATGTGTACACATCTTATTTTGTATATTTATGTTGTATGTACGTACCACCATTCTATGAATCTTAATTTATATTCTTGATTTAAGGATAAGAGAAATTGGAGAAATAGTCCATATTATTCACCATTTGGAGGAGGACCTCGTTTGTGTCCTGGTGCAGAGTTGGCCCGACTTCAAATCGCGTTATTTTTACATTATTTTATAGTGTCTTACAGGTTTGATTTCCCTTTGCCAGCTTTAATTTTTGTAATTGGTATGTGTAAACATCATAAATATGACAAAATCGGTTACCTGTTTCAGGTGGAGCGAAGTTAAGGAAGATAGAATGTCTTTCTTTCCGTCGGCTAGGTTGGTTAATGGATTTCCAATCCAACTATCTAAAAGAGCATGATTTATCGACTATATGTATGCATGTATGTGTATATATTAATGAAATATGTGTGGATATATAAAAAGAACTTTAGACTAGATGTGAAGTTGTGTTTATATTTTAAGTATTGTTTTCCAAATAACGAGTTCTTGCCAGGCAATGTATATTGTATAATATGAGAAATTGGTTGGCACCACTCAGAGGCGTCTCTGAGAATTCACATACCGTGTTCGAGCTTGAAAAAATGTGACCTTCCGTAATGTTTTGTTATTATTTAAAAAAAAAATCAAATTAGTATTGGGTTCATTAAACCTAATTTCAAGTGGGCTAAATTCTAAACTATGAAAAATGATTTGTAAATAGGCCTATATTAGAAGTGGTATACTGGTATGTTCTTACTATTTAAAAAAAATAACATATACGTATAACGTTTCAGATTTTTTTTAAATCGCATGCCCCTCGAAATCGCGGGACCTTGTGCGGAGGTCCTCCCCGCACACCATCAAAGCCTCCCATGGCACCACTTAATAAGACGTGTTATTATGAAATAAAGGATAACCCTTCGATTTTTAAGTAACAATCTTTGTGCATACTTGCATTACTTTTAAGTAACAATTTCTACAAATGCTCTTTACAATTCTTACAATAACGGGGTAAGGGATGAACTCGGATTTTGCGTTTTTGTTTCCGTCAAAATGGAATAAAGCATAAATAGTAGAATATGGATTTAATGATCAAATCAAATGAACTATAAGTTTGTTAACGTCTGGGTGTTTCTAACTAATATATTTGAAGTAAGAGTTAGAAGTTTTTTTTAAATAAACAAATGAGTTTGAGGGCACAATCTAGTGCTTTGTAGAGAAACTCATTGACTAACTAATAGAAATCTCTCCAAAAGTCCTTTGATGTAATGTAGGTGATATATATACACACCAGGGCAGGCCCTGGGGTGGCGGAGAGGACCACCGGTCAGGGCCCGATATTTCGGAGGGCACACTATTTCTCGAAAAAATCCGATATGTATACGTAAAAATTTCTTTTTTAATAGAGTATACCTATACAAACACCAACATACGCTCACTTACAAAATTATTCTTATACTTTAGATTAGTTATTAGCCAATGGACATTAGGTTTAGACCTTTATTGAGCTCAATACCTAATTTCGTTAAGACCTAAGGGCACATTTTTTGGAACTCGAACATGGTACACGAATTCTTAGGGCCGGCCCAGATACACACACATCGGAGTTGTCATTTTTGAATCTTTGCATACCCACTAAGGGTGAAGGGAGTGGTTAAACACTTTGGAGTGGCAAACTAAAAAACCGACCAATTAGAGTGCGCCACGTCAATCAGGCAAAAGTGTTTAAACTTTGGTGAAAAGTGTTGGCAATGGTTTAAACATTTGGTGAAGTGGTAAACTTTTTTTAGAAAAAAAGGAAAAAAGGTGTGATTGGTTGAGATTGGATTGGACCCCACCTACACACTCCATCTCTCTCTCCTTTCTCCCCTCACCGATTCGGCATGCCCCCACCAATTTGGTAAACTTTCAGCGGCAAACTAGTGTTGGCGGCGGTGTTGCCCCGTGGCAAACTCCTTTGCCGTTTGGTTTGCCGAGCCACTCCCTTCACCCTAATAAGCTTGACTTTTAGTAAGTTTCCTTGAAATGTTAATAATTATGTTAAAATATTAGAGCTTATTAGATATTACCACTGCTGATATTTTAATGCTCATGTTATGTTGAATTAGTGAACCGCCTAAGTTTTCTAGACTTTGTTCTTCATATTTGATCGTTAGGACCTTCATTTTCATCAACTAAACAAGTGTTTTGAGTGTTAGACCTAGAAAGTTGAAGAAACACGGAACTAATTTTAGGCTTATTAGTTGAGTTTATGTTTCAAACATGAGGGTTAATCTTCTTGATTCTTCCTGAGCTTGTGTGTGATGATCCTTCCTGCAAAACAGCAACACCGTTAGCTCGTTAAGAGGGGAATATGGGGGTTTCCCTCTTAACCAGACTCCGACGTGAGAATAAGTAACTGCTTTGAGGAAAATAAGTGTGTGTTAAGAGTGAGATTAGAGAAAGCAGAATGTTTAACCTGAGTATGGAGGTTAAAAGGGAACCATTTTTGCTTCTTGAATTTTATATATATGTGGATATATATTTTGGTGTTCATAACCTAGCAATGACCTTGTGTGAATATGTTGAATGTTTGTGTTTGTGATTTATATTTAATTATTTCAAAGGGTTGTAATAATTATTTATCTTTGATCTTCCATTTGAAAAATATGTAATTTATTTATTTTCATTTGGTATGTAAGTAAATAGATTAAGTGCATTTTATTTTACTAGAAAAAATGTATTAGGATACTTTTTTTTTTTTGTAAAAGAAGATGCACACAAAAATACGGTTTTGGTTTTGGCTAATTGCGGGCCTAAAGGACTTCATAGTTCTTAACGGGATTTTAGCCCGATAACCAAAACACATTTTTGAAGTCTAAAGGAGTTTGGAGCTGAATATAAAAGACATTTGGAAGCCCAAAGATTGTGAAGAAATCACAATACAAGAAGAAGACTTGAACCATTTGGATTCGGGATCAAGTGGGAGTTCAACGACACATTATTTGTGTCAATATTCACCCTTTAGGAAGGACCTTTTGACACACTTGTTTCGGCTAACAAGTGTGGTCAAAATAGTTGGCTATGGTTATGCACCTTTTTGATATATGTGTTGTGCTTGTATGGTTATTTTATTTATGGTTGTTTGGATAATATTTGGATATGCATGCTTAACAACTAATAATCCGTAACAAGCTTAAAATTGTTTCTTAACAAAATCATTAAAATGGTTAATAAAAAGGTTTTATTAAAAGTTAATGATTTTATAATAAAATGAATTTTATTAAAAGAACCTTGAAAATTGGTTTTCACTAAAGTACCATTGATTTGAATCCATGCAAATATATGGTTCATAAAATTTTTCTAAACTAGAATTTTGAAAAATAAAAACCCCTTTTATAAAACAAGTCAAACACCATCCTTTTATATAACACTCGAATCAATTGGGAACTCTTTGTGGGATAAAGGTCACCTAACCACATTTGAGGGAACTTGTATATTTGAGGTGGGGTTACCATGTTTGTGGGATAAAGGTCACCTAACCACTTATATGTGTAAACTCACATGTGTGTATAAGTTGGACGACTTGATTTGGAAACCATGAACTTAGGGTCACCGAAGCATGGGAACAAAGGTGTTGATGGGATTAAACATGCCAACTAAACATAAAGATGTTTAACCAATCCCATATGGCTAGAAGTTGCAAAGGGTTGCAATCGTCAAACGTTGATTACCTTGTTAATTTAAATAATGGGATAAAGGTCACCTAACCAATATTTAGATGTAACGTTGGATTCTAGATTTTTATTATTAATTGTCTATAAGACATAAAAGGGTATTAATGATTAAAATTTTAATAATATCGAAAATACTAAAATTGAACTTTGTTAAATTTTGTAGATGGCCGCTAACAATGCAAACCCGATTACCCAAACCGTCCGAAACCTATCACTAAGAACCATCCTTGAAAAGGATCGTTTCAACCATAACAACTTCATGGATTGGTTTCGAAACTTGAGAATCGTTCTCAAGCAAGAGAAGATATCCTATGTGTTGGACGATCCTATTCCCGATGAACCTAACGTGGAAGATGTGGAAGCCTACAATGATTGGGTTAAGTATACCGAGGACTCCATGCAAGCCTCTTGCCTCATGTTGGGAACTATGATTCCCGAAATTCAAAAGGATTTTGAACATCATGGGGCATACGACATGATCACCCAATTGAAGGAAATGTTCCTACAACAAGCAAGGGTAGAACGCTTCGAAACGGTTCGAGCATCTCATGCATGTCGAATGGAGGAAACCCAATCGGTATCATCTTATGTCCTTAAGATGAAAAGCCACATTGATCGTCTCGAAAGGCTCAATTGTCCCGTCTCTAAAGAGTTGGCTATGGATTTGATCCTCAACTCTTTAACAAAGAAATTTGAGAGCTTTGTTATGAACTATAACATGAATGGATGGGACAAGAGCATTGGTGAACTTCATGCAATGCTCAAAACGGCCGAAGCGGGAATGGGTAAAAAGGCTTTACCCGTTCTAACAGAACCACGTCAAAGGGAAGGGAAAAAGAAAGGCTAAAGCAGAACCACCAAAACCAAAAGAGAAGAAGGCAGAAGTTGCCACGACCGATCCATGCTTTGAGTGTGGAGAGATAGGGCATTGGAAAAGGAATTGTCCAACCTATCTCAAAGAGTTGAAAAACAAGAGGGATGCGGGGTAAACCTCAGGTACAATCTTTATGATACATATTGATTTTAATGTTATTTCTTCTAACACATGGGTATTAGATACCGGATGTGGAACTCATATTTGCAATTCGTTGCGGGGGTTCAAAAGAAATAAGCATTACAAGAAGGGAGACACTAGTCTCTTCATGGGCAATGGAGTGAAAGTTCAAATTGAAACCCAAGGAGACTATGTTTTAAAACTTCCAAGTGGTTTGGAAATTTGTTTTAAAAATGTTTTGTATGCTCCTAGTTTGACTAGGAACATTATTTATGTTTCCCTTTTAAGACAATATGGTTTTGATTTGAAGTTTGTGAATAGTGAAATTTATGCTTCGATGAATGACATGTTCTACTTTAAAGCTATGCCTTCAAATGGTATTTATGAATTGGTTCATGATGATACATCATTTGATAGTTCAATGTACCAAGCAAACACCAAGAAACTCAAAATGGATTTAAGTGAGACCTATCTTTGGCATTGTCGTCTTGGTCATATAAACAGAAATCGCACGCAAACACTTCAAAAGAATGGTCTTTTGGAAACAAATGAAATTGGTTCATTTGATACATGAGAATCTTCTTTACAAGGTAAAATGACTAAGAAACCCTTTAGTGGCACCAACCAAAGGGCAAAAGATTTATTAGGTATCATACATTCGGATGTATGTGGTCCTTTTAAGCCAATGACTAGGAATGGTGAAAGATACTTCATAACTTTTACCGACGACTATAGTCGTTATGGTTATGTGTACTTGCTAAGACACAAAGATGAAGTTTTCGAAACGTTCAAAATCTCCCAAAGTGAAGTAGAGAATCAACTCACCAAGACAATCAAAGTTCTTCGTTCCGATAGAGGAGGTGAATACCTTAATGATGCTTTTCAAGATCATCTTAGGAGTTGTGGGATCCTCTCACAACTTACTCCACCTGGAACACCACAACATAATGGTGTGTCTGAGAGGAGGAATCGAACTCTATTGGATATGGTTCGATCTATGATGGCTAGAAGCACATTGCCTTTATCATTTTCGGGTTACGCTTTGCTCTCCACGGCTCGTATATTAAATATGGACCCAACCAGGAAAGTGGATAAGACACCTTTTGAAATATGGCATGGAAAGGTTCCATCATTATCATATTTGAAGGTATGGGGTTGTGAAGCTTATGTGAAGCAATACACCCCAAACAAATTGGAAGTACGATCCACTAAGTGTATCTTCATAGGATATCCTAAAGATGATATAAGATATTATTTCTACGATCCAACAGAGCAAAAGGTATTTGTTGCTCGAAAGGCTAAGTTCTTGGAAGATAAGTTCCTTATGGAAGGAACTAGTAGAACAGTTGAACTTGATGAGGATCAACAACCACAAACCGATACACGTTTGGTTGATACTAGCACTGAACAAGAGGTTGTTGAAGATGATCAAATGGTTGATCAACATACATAAAACGTTCGCAGATCTGGTAGAATTAGTAATCCACCTGAAAGATATGGATTCTTCATGGATGGATGCTATGTGGTAGATTCAGATGAACCAACCATATACCATGATGCAATGTCGAAATCCGATTGCGACAAATGGCTTGAGGCTATGAACGTAGAGATGCAATCCATGTATGACAATCAAGTTTGGGAATTGGTTATGCCACCTCTTAACTCCAAAGTAGTTGGAAGTAAGTGGGTTTTCAAGAAGAAAACGGATATGCATGGTAACTTGGATACTTATAAAGCGAGACTTGTAGCAAAAGGTTTCACTCAAACTAAAGGGGTTGATTATGATGAGACCTTCTCGCCCGTGGCGATGCTAAAGTCGATTAGGATATTATTTGCCATAGCTGCATATTATGACTATGATATTTGGCAAATGGATGTCAAAATGGCTTTCCTCAATGGATATCTTGATGAAGATGTCTATATGGTTCAGCGTGAAGGTTTTGTCAATCCAAAACATCCTAACAAAGTGTGCAAGTTAAAGAAATCAATATATGGATTGAAACAAGCATCAAGAAGTTGGAATCACTGTTTTGATGAAGAAATTAGGAATTTTGGGTTCATCAAGAACGACGATGAAGCTTGTGTGTATAAGAAAGCTAGTGGGAGCACCGTCACTTTCTTAGTATTGTATGTCGATGACATTCTACTATTTGGAAATGACATTCCAACCATGGAAGGTGTAAAAGCCTGGCTTGGAAGATGTTTTTCCATTAAAGATCTTGGAGAAGCCGCCTATATTTTGGGAATAAAGATCTATAGGGATAGATCAAGGCGCTTGATAGGTTTAAACCAAAGTGCATACATTGACAAAGTCTTGAAAAGGTTCAAGATGGAGAACTCTAAGAAAGGTTTGGTACCTATTCAAAAGGGGACAATATTGAATATGACTCAATGTCCAAGCTCAAAGGATGAGAAAGAAAGAATGAAAGGAATCCCATATGCGTCTACTATAGGATCCATAATGTATGCAATGATATGCACTAGACCGGACGTGTCATGCGCTTTAAGCATGACAAGTAGATACCAGTAAAATCCAGGTAACAATCATTGGATGGCTGTTAAGAGCATATTGAAATACCTTAGGAGGACTAAGGATATGTTTTTAATATATGGATCTTGTGAAGAGGAACTCGTTGTAAAGGGTTACACGGATGTGAGTTTCCAAACTGACCGATATGGTTCTCGATCACAATCTGGGTATGTCTTCATTTTGAATGGAGCTGCAGTCTCTTGGAAGAGCTCGAAGCAGGATGTTGTAGCATTGTCCACTACAGAATCAGAATACATCTCCGCTTCATTGGCAGCGCAAGAAGCTGCATGGTTAAAGAAGTTCATTGCCGACCTAGGGGTAGTCCCTACCATTCAAGACACCCTAGAGATCTTTTGTGATAACGAGGGTGCGATTGCTCAAATCAAAGAACCTCATGCACATCAAAAGACTAGGCACATTGAGCGGGGATTCAACTACATAAGGGATAAGGTTGAAAAAGGAAAGATATGTATTCGCAAAGTTCACACCGATCAAAACATTACAGATTCACTCACGAAGCTCCTTGAATGGCCAAAACATGAGGGTCATACTTGTGCCTTAGGACTTTGATATTCTAGTGATTGGATTTGATCTATTTTGTATTTGGATATTGGAACAATTGTTATTTTAACTCTTATATGGTATTTTGAGTTATGTTCCATTTATTAGCATGTTTAAATCCGTGAATAAATTAATTATTCTAAATGTCCGTAGTCGATCATACTTGTGGGAACAAATATGAATGTAAGACTATTATGAACTTGGATTGGTGGATATTCATTAGGTATGAATATAGAGCAAAGTGTTGCTGCCAAAGTTCATAGATATTTGTGGGATACAAATATTGGACTGACCCGCTCTCAAATGTTACTGCATGAAATCAGTTGTGATTGATCATAAGTAAATTTGAGCAAAGGCGAATATCATAGTATCCTCTGACCTGAGATACATATTGGGTCTTGATATTCACCAAATATTATACATTGACTTAGTTCTTCGCTGTCTGTAATAAGACAGTACATAAGGCTAAGCTCAGGTGTGGTACAAGGTGATTGTGAGAGACGTATGTAGTCAAGAAGGGATTTGTTCCCTCTTATTCATTGAGAGTAAGATGTCTAAGGCCTGCTATAGTTAAATCAACAGAGAATGATCACACTATGTCTCTGGGTTTGACATGACATCTGTAGCAAAAGGATAAATGATAGATTCACCTAAATCATTTTCATGTAAGGAACTTGAAGGGGATGATGTTATTGAATGGCACTTCGTTATACGTATTAGGGGTAGTAAACCGTTGTTAGGCGTCATTTACTGCTTGCATCAATCTTCTATGTATCTTGTGCAAGTGGGAGATTGTTGGAGTCTGTATGCCCAAGACACATATTAAATTGATGTGGCTAGTACGTTATGATCCAAGTCGGGTCATACCCAATAACAAGCTAGACAAATACCTATAATATTTATTTATGATATGATCAAACAAATAAATATTAACACTTAGAATATTTAGAAATTGGTTTTCTAAATAATTGCACTTGAGAAACTAATAAATTGTATTGATAATTTATTTTGAGAGAATATTTTATTTTGTTATTTAATGGGTTAAATAACATAATACAAGTAGTATAAGTCTTATAACTTGTGATGTTATAGTTTAATAAAAGTTATAAAATTATATATATAAGACTTAATATTGTTTAAAAGAAAATTAATTTTTTTTAAATAAAAAAAGGTAGGCCGCCCCCCTCTCTTCCCAAGACCTTTTGGTCCAATGATCATACATGCATTTTGCATGTTTAGGAGGGTCTTGATTGGGTGGAATGGGTGGCACCATCTTTCATAGTTTTAAATTCATTTTGTATAACAAAAATGGATGTAGATGCATATACTTCTCTCTAACAAAAATTCAAGCTGCAAGAACTCTTAAAAGGCTCTCATAATTTTCGGCCAAGGAGGTTGATCAAGAGGGAATTTTAAGTGAGTTTACAAGTGTAGAAATCCTAGCAACATAAGGTGTTCGTTGGAAGCTTGGGGTATGCAAGATTGAGATCTTCTCCTTTGAAGATTACCTTTCAAGAATATCATATTCGTCATATCTCCTTGCTCTTGGAATGGTAGTATTCTAAAACACCCAATGGTTCTATTTTGATAGCATGCATGTCATATATGGATCCGGTTATTGGGTTTTACATATAAAAATGGGTTTTATATCAACAAAGTAACATGTTTTAAATACTTTTTCCTCTGCGATTTTATTTTATTTGGATAAAATAACTTTGATAAACATGTGAAAAACCCAACAGATTTGTAATATATCATCATGAATTGTGCATTGTTGAAGATTTTAGCGTTTTACAATTGGTATCGGAGCTTATGATCTCTAGGAGGTCAAATTCGTAGGGCTGGCAATTTTACACGAATACACGACACGAACCTACACGAAGTTAACATGTATCGTGTATGGCCTTAATAGGTATCGTGTACCAAATAGGGAGACACGAGATTACCTGTTAATTTTCGTGTATAAATAGGTTAAATACCTATTTACCTGTTAATACTCGTTAGTACACAATAAGAAATTAAATTAAATAAAACTTATCAGCCATGTGCGTGTGGGTTTCTTAATTCCTTTCTATTTTTATTCCACATTCAATTAAAAAAAACCCTAAACTCCCTCTATAACTCCCAGATAGCATGTCATGTTCGTGTTTTTGTTCGTGTTAACAGGTATTAATAGGTAATTTTCGTGTATAACAGTCGAACAGTCATGTTAACAGGTATTAACAGGTAATTTTCGTGTATATCGTGTCATGTTCGTGTTCGTGTTTATGTTTGAAAAAAAAGACACGATAAGTTATCGTGTCGTGTTCATGTATGGGATTTTGTGTATCGTGTATCGTGTCTTATCCTGTCATGTCTTATCGTGTACGGGTATACACGATATGCCAGCCCTACAAATTCGTATACTCTGGTGTACTATAGTTTAACTCTTCTTGATCAATCTAGTCATAGTCTTCCTTTGTCATATTAGAATTTCCAATTTTACCTGCGACTATGTCACACCCCGACCACGTAGAACATACAAAACGTGGCGGAAACATCGGGGAGTGTTGTAACAGAATCATTGTTTCATAACACATAGAAATTTAAATATTGTTTTATTAAATACACGAGTTACAATGTCTTGACAATCAAAGAAACATAACAAAATAACTAGTCTTGCATCTTTTATTGTCACTAAGGCCCATGTCCGCCTAAGTGTATCTTGATCAATCCTATGCTTCATTTCCTGAAACACATGTGAAAATAGGTACGTCAGCATAAAAATGCCGGCGAGTACATAGGTTTTGTGAAAATAAGATTCATGACTTTTGTTTAAGAAAATGTTTAGTCATGAACCTTGTAATTTGCTTTGTCTTTATAAATCATTTGAAAAACAATAAGTTCAGATGATACGTATAAATAAGAGAATAATGTATGGTTAAATGAATAACCATGTAAAATGAGTTTGTATAAGTTAAGTTGTTTGTAAAACAATGTATTGTGAAAAGTATGTTATTTGTATAAAATGTTATATGTCATAAACTGAAATGATTCAAATAACGCTACGATATGTAATACCATACAAACACTTATATATAGGAAGTACCAGCGGCGTATCCACCATGCTTGTATCATATTACACACGCCTCGTTACTTAATCACTTACTCAAACCAAACTACCAAAGTAAAATGTTCATGTCTAATGTAAATCATGTAATGTATAACCAATGTCAAAAGTGTTTATGTGTCAAATGTAAACCATGTAATATGTAACCAAAATGTTATGTATGGCTAGTGAAATGTATCAACTAAACCATATGCACAAGAACATAGTATTGAAGTAAAACTTGGTTTAAATCAAAGCTATGTTTTGTGGAAATGCATGCTATACTGATACGAACATCTATGCGGTGTTGTGAAAATGCATACATCCAAGCCTTGAGACTGCGGCAATAAACCCTTAAACCACTTAAAGGTTTATCTAAATTATGTATATCGAATTCGGTCATTCCTTTCATCCCCATTCCCAGGATGTCCGGAACGGGAGTTGTCAATTCCTATGGTACCACTTCCTACTAACGAATGGCGTAGCTAATGTTAATGAATGTATTGTTCCATTGTAAACAACCCAAATGTCATAACAAAATGTAAGCATGTGATGAAAACGATGTACTAAGTATGCACGCAATGGACATACATAGCATAAAATGTAAATGTAAAACGATGTACTAAGTATGCACGCAATGGACATACATAGCATAAAATGTAATGAAATCATGTACTATAATGTACTAACAAACATAGCAGGTATATGATGTGAAAACAGGAAAGCTTGAAAGTAACAAGTAGGCACATGTGTTCCACCCCAAAACGTTTGGAAAAACAGTAAAAGAGGGGTCTATGTACTCACTTGAGATTGCTCAGTAGTCCTTGAGTAACAACCAAACAATGCTAGAGATCGCGGATATCAAACGGCACCTAATATAGGTAACTATGTTAATAAACCGGACCTAAATCGGAAGATCTGATAGAATGAGGGTTCGTAAACCAAACGAGTATAGAGTCTCGTGTCTTATGGTTTAACAAAGCCTACATACTAAATGAAACCTTAATCTAAGTGTTTACGACCCATTACGACCCGTTTAGGTAGCTTATGCTACTTTAACGCGTCGTCCGCGTGAAACGCGTTCGGACCGCCTAACTAGTCCTATGACAAGTGTTATATGCCTAAACATGTTACATAATCAGTTATGTGACAAAAGTTTAGGTTACATATGCTTAATTACCAATTATACATGAAAAGGGTATTCTGGTAATTTACCTAAGGCATATAAACTACCTATCATACAACTATTTAAACGATGTGACCATAAGGTATAACCTCGGAAGGTTATTCCCTATATACTATGGTCACCTAATGTATTTGGTCGGATCCTAATGATCGACCAAACTGGGTCGGGTTCGAAGGTATAAGCGATTTATCAGATCGCTTACCCTTACGACCCTAGACAACGTGGTAATCAGTAGGCATAGTCACAAAGGACTATGACCATCGTGATTACAATCACGTTGCGAAGCTCAAACGAACTTCGCATTGACCATAAGCTGGTCAATGCTGAAAGTCAAACAAAGTTTGACTTTCGGACTCAAAAACGATAAAAGAACGAAAGAATACTTACGAAGGGTCCCCGAATGCTAATCTCGATCCAAGAATCTCAGGTATGAAACAATGGTTTCAACTTAGAGTTTCTCAAATCAAAATTATAGTGATTTTGAAGCATGGGGGGTGGGGTATATATAGTGTTCGGTCCACCGTTAAGATCGTTTCATGGAAACCGTGCTTTAATCGCATCCGTACAAGTGTCGGAACCTTATGGTGGCTAAAAATGATCCTTATCATCTGACTAAGCAATTGAGAATGTGTGGTGGTGGATAAAACAGCTGGAATCTGCTGTTAAATTCAGTTAATCTGGTCAGGAAGTCGGACGCGGCCCGCTTCAGGATGTACATAAACTCAGGCGGGCCGCCTGGGAGTTGCAGATCAGATATAAGTTTCAGAAATTACAGTTTCAGTCCCTGCATGTGTTTAAGGCCATTTCCGACACTTCTAAGGCCCGTAAAGCCAACTTTAAGGCCCTAAAATGATGCCTAAACATTGTGGACTTGAAACATGCTCAAAAATATGTCGGATTTCAGTTTGTTTGGTCGTACGAACGCGATGTTCGCTTAATTTCGACGGAATGCGCATAAGCGCGAGAAACGATCCAAATGATGCGACGAATGGATTTTTCTTATGCCGAACACTAAAATAAAATATTTTAGTGCTTAAATAAATTTTTGAATGTCCGGATGTATTCAGAACGTAAGTTATGCGCGAAAATGCAAACTTGTGCACTTTTTGACACTTTTAGTCCCTGAATGAGCCAAAAGTTTATTTTAGCACACCGAACCCCTTAAAGCCTATTTCTAAGCTATGTAAAGGATATTTATGGTATGTTTAACTTATGGTCGTGTTCCGGAATGTCTGTTACAGTTCAAATTGGCATACTTTCGTAGTTTGTCAAGTTTAGTCCCTGTAAGCGAATTAGCTTGTTTTTTGCCATACCAAAGCCTTCAAAACTTATTTCTAAGTTATGTAAAGGTTATTTAAGGTATGTTAAGCCTATGTCACTATTCCGGAGTGTTTGTTGTATTAAACTGGTTATATTTACGCATCGGTGCGCGTATAACCTTCCAGAAAGCGATTTAGAGTTTGGAATTGAACAAAAATTAATATGTGCAAATGATACACATATTTTTACAAATCCCAAGTATGAAATATAATATTTCATTGGTTCGGTATTTGTTTGATGGTCGCAGTGACCCAGGTGTTACAGTCTCGACTACTTTAGGAAATTTCGTCCCGAAATTTATTTAGAGGAAACTCGTGAGAGTTTAAAACATGAAGTTGAAAAGATCGAACAACATTGGTTTGGGTTCTGAACTTCTAGTAACTTTAATAACATCATGCTTGCAATGTAAGAGGGATACTTATATACAAGTATATGAAGCGTCATTGGTGCGTCCACCGTACCTCCATTACATCGTTCTCATTTTGTTATTGTTGTCACTATCGGTTCTTACACATAATAAATCTTACTGGGTTTCTGTGCACTAAATTTCATAATTATGTACGCGTCCATAATTAGACAATTCCTTGCACAGTTCACACAGTCTATTTTATAATGTGTAGTGTAAAACCAAACGAACAAACCTGTGATGAGTGTGACTAGACCGCCATAGAGTCCTTTTAATTAAATCAATAAATGATCTAAATAGACTATCAAGGAGTCTGTTCAGCTACATCACTAGATGTCGTTCTTTAACCAAATTGTGAATCAATCTTTTTTGACTAGACCACTAAGAGGGTCTTTTATGAATCATAGAGTGGTACTATATAATCCAAGGGTCTTAACTATTACATAGAAGCCCATTAAGGATTTAAGGTAGCGCCTTTTGAATATCCTGCTACGAATCCATCATATGAAGATATGAAAGATTCTACGAGGATTTGGATAACGAATATCCAGAGTATACAAAAACACAAAATGCAGAAATGAAAACTCAAGATGCATAAACACATAGTCGTCTAACCACAAAGATTGTTTTGTTAATTGCGTACATGCATTTAAAGCACACTAGGAATCCATCCTGTGGATTTCATTTGGTACTTTAAACGTTATCAAGAATCTAACTATAAAGATAGAAAGATTCAAAAAGAAAATTCGATTTCGATTTTTTTAAGGAACCGAAATGTTCGAATTAAGGTACATAAGGAATCCAATCAAGGACTCTGAATTTGGATGATAATCATCCACAAGGATCTAAATGTGAAGATAAAACGATCCCATGTGGATTTTAGAAGTTTGAAGATGTTTTGAAATCTTGCACTGGATGTGCTTAAGTCAAAACATGAAGTAAAAAAAATGCTTATGAAGTTGTGATGCTAGATATGTCAAGGCGACATATGAAGCAGAATTTGAAGGTTAAGTTAATGTACGAGGAAAATATTTTTGAAAACTGTGCATGGGGTTCTTTTAAGAAAAATGTGTTTAACGTTTTTGAAACCTTATATATAATACTTTTGAAATCATAAAGTAGGTGTATTAGATAGATATATTTACAAAAATGTTTTAAAATCATGCGAGATGAATTTTGAAATTATGTATAAGGTTTTTGAAAGACATGAATGATGCTTTTCGAAATCATGCACTTGATAAGAAAATGTATTGTGTTAATATTGTCTTCAGACTATATGAAATATTTTGAAATTAGGAAGGTTGGTTTTGATAACATGGCCACTGTTTTTGAAATAACATAGACAATGCATCTAGAAAAATTGTTTTCAAACTATATGAAATGTTTTGAGATCATGAAGATTGTTTTGAAATACTTGTACTGTGTATGTTGAAAAATCAAAACGTAATGGGTATGAGATTTGAAAATACCCTTAGTTATCTAACCAAGGATTTAAAGGTAAAGATGTGCTGAAGCATGATTACTCATAATGTCACTTTATTTTCTGTACTTCGTATCTTAGAATGAAACGAGTACTTAAAATTTTCGTGGGACTTATAAGCGATCATTTGAAAGAGAGAATCACAAGAGTAGTTTGTAAGGAACATAGTTCCTTAATGCAGGTATTATAGGGAAATGCCATAAACACATGTAATTATATTTGTATATCAGAATTGTGAACAACAACTTTTATTTATGAACGTGACATATTGTTTCACAATACACGAAAACAACAGAAACAAAGGCATAAGACAGCAACATCCTTTGTTCAGCCGAATGCTCATCCAAGGGTTGGATTTGTACTGACTATCTTCGGCAGTTGTTCCTGAAATGGCTCGTATCGCCACAGTTGTAGCACGATCCAGGCGGAAAGCGAGCTTGAGTAGGGTTGACTTGGAGTTGATTTGGACCACCTTGGTTTGGGATAAATCGACAAGCATTTGCCAGGTGACCGAGTCGCCCACATGATGCACACAAACGACACTGTAGGTGAGCTAAGTGGTGTGCATTACATTTGTCGCATATTGGGGCTGTTCCCTTGTATTGCTTCCTAACAGGTGGTGTTGCCACCCGATTGGGTCCTATTTGATTTGGTACTGCTGCTACGCAAACTTTTGCCGTATGACCTTTAAGTCCACAAATTTGGCATTTGCGGCACTTCACACTAGAGTGATGATGAAGGGTACATTGGTTGCACAAGGGTTCAATTCCGTTGTATGGCTTCCTGACTGGTAGTGCTGTCACTTGGCTAGGTCCCGCTTGATTAGGTGTAACTGTTGCGGGTTTCCTTGAAGCCTTACGCTTCCTTGATCTTGGTGCAGGCTTGACTTCTGCCGCCTTCGATGGCTCTTGAGTGGCTTCATTGTCGAGACGAGAGACTTCATTGTTGAGACGAGCCATGGCAATGCCTAAATCCACAGTCTTCTGAATCACTTCGCCTATATGCTGGACAAATTTGGCTGTTTGCTCAGACATTTGACCAGTGCTGAGAGGAATAGACATTCTAGAAGAAAATGAAAGACATAGGAAGAAGCAAGTGAAAGGTTATTGGATAATCAATACAGAATGGTAATGAATGAAAATTGTGATCATTTGTTTGTTACCTAAGGCAAACAAATGAGATGGTGACAAATCAAAGTAAATGGGTCAAAAATAATGTATCGCGAAGACATGCTCGCCTATAAGTGAACACTCATCCCAAGAATTCCCAGGTAAGCACAACTGGTCTCGCGTCTGATGAGATGTATACGAAGTACTTGCCTAGACAGAAAACCTAGAATACAGGCATTCACCCTTCCAGTTTGCACGTGTTCACATTATTTAAAACCCAAAACCTTGACGAGATTTTGAAAACTCAAAGGGGTTCAAAACCATATAACAGAGAGTTCAAAACCTTACAATAGAGGGTTCAAAACCTAGTAATCAATCATCCTTGAACAGATGATTAGTTTTCAAAGCGGTTTTGAATTTTATGTTCTTGTTGTGGTTGTCGCCTAAGGATAGGTGACAGTATTGTTTAATGACTAAACGCAAGTAAACTCGCGTTAGGGTCCTAGAAAGGTTATAGACGAGGTCAAAGTATTACTAATAACCTAATTCCCTATAACCATGAGCTCTGATACCAACTTTTCTGTCACACCCCGACCACGTAGAACAGTCCGCACAGTTCGTTTCATCCTCGTATTTCTTCCTTCAGATGGGCCATTGCTTTTAGGTAAAGTCACGTATACTTGTGACATTCTACTTCTAGTACATGCTAATTATCACACATAATTGCAAGTAATTTCTAGTCACTACCGGTGCTACTCAAGTGCACTCTAAGTCTCGTAGTGTCTTTTCTAGACTCATGTAGACAGTTTCAGGCAGTGGATGTCGCGGGACGTTTTATGCAATGAAAACTCTTTGAAAATTGTTTTCGTGAAAGGATCCTAGAGATTGTAGACTAGACTCGAGAAGGAATCCTGGTTCACTACAATCGCAGCTCTGATACCAATCTGTCACACCCCTTTCTGCGGCGGAAGCACGAGGTGTGATCATGAAAGGTTCTCATTGCATACGAAAGGTAAACATACTATATGCTCAAAATAACTTCAAACATTACATTACCAAAACATAAGTCAAGTGTTTACAACACGTGATAGCATATTGTCTTAAGAGTTACAACTTTATTTAGCGAAAATAAAACATAGCGACATCCACGAGCATAAGTAAGACCGCGCGCACATCCACCTTTAATTACCTGAAATACATGTGGGTTTTGGAAAAACATCAACATAATGTTGGTGTGAATTCATGCAGTTTTTGTATTGAACGTTTGTATACTTGTATGAAAAACATGGTATGTATTTTGTTTCAAAACGCGTATTCATGAATGAGTCAAGTATCTCTATATGTATCAAGTGTTAATGGGTTGCAAAGCCATTAACATGTGACACGACATAGGAAGTCACCAAACCATAGGCATTTTTCTATAGTCGATTCACGACTGAGACACAAAAACACTACTTGGTTCTAGTTGTCACCAAGAGTGGGGCTGCCCTGAAACCCATTAGATCTAACCTTTTGTTCTGCGGTCTTAGTATGTACACGATTAATGGTGCTTATGGTACCCTATTCGTGACACGATTTCTCGTATCAATTCTTGGCACTAGTTTTCGCCAAGAGTACTTCTCGTTTCAGTACACAACATACCAATTTGTAAATATTAAAGTATTTGTAACATGTATTTCACCCCCGAGTTATAAAACTAAAAACAGTTAAAAGAAAAGGGGGAGCATGAACTCACAACTTTGCGTTCCTGTGCGTCGTAAACTTCACCGGATTTGCTTAATTAACGTCGTAACCTATACGCGTTTTCTTAACGTTAGTCACTAGACTTGTGTCGCACAAGTACAGTCACTCTCTTTTGTGTATATATTCTTGTGTTAAAAATATTTTACATTTTTAACTAAGTGCCTTACTTATATTATTTTCTCAAAAATTAATATAAGTATCTCGTGTTTTGCGCTTTGCTCCCGAATTATGTATCTTGTCTAAATAGGTTGCATGTGTATCTTGTATATTTTCTTTATTTTTTACGAGTACCTCCAAGTCATATTATTTTTACTCTAAAAATAATATATACCTAGTTCACAAAATAACCACGTAATCACACAAGCGATAAATATATATTCTAAATATATAGTTAACAAGTTCCATTTATGAAAATCCACCTCCGGTATTTGGTAATTTCGTAATAAAATCATGGCGAAGTTTGGTTGGAAAACAAGTCAAAAATATATTCATAACACTTGTCACCAAAAATATTGTAAGTGTTATTTTCTGGAAAAATTTCGCCAGAGTTTCCTCTGTAACTGGAGGTGGCCACGCTTACTAGCGTATCATTTTCTTTTAAAATTCAACCAATCAATTTTTCCATCATCAAAATACCATCTTCAAATATCAAACTAGTCAAATTAAGCACAAATCGCATACACATGAACTTGCAAGTTGTGTAAAATTATGTAGTAACTCTTCAACACATTTAGTAGGTTTTTCCATCTCTAAAAATAAAGTCGGTTTCTTGGAAATCTTATTTTTAAAGAATATGAAGTTTTACAACTTCTAGTCGGTTTTTGCGAAAATTATTTCTTTGTTAAAACTTTTGTTACACTAGTGTCCACACACTTGTTTGTTCACAAAAACACCTCTATTTCATGAAAGATCCGGTTTTAAAACATGGTTTCGTCTTACAGTTGGTTTTTCGAAAATACCACTTGTAGATCTTTAGATCTACTAGTTTAGAACTTCATTTTACAAGAAAAATTCCTTTTACGCAAGTTCATGTTATTATGTAGTAGTGTTCATCATCTTGCCCTTTTTATACTTTAACATACACTAGTCCATGCTCTATGAACATAACCTAGCCGGGTTAGATGACGATCCGAACTACTACTAGCATTAAACAACACAAAATAATCATCACAAAACAAGTTTAACGAGTTTTACACCATTACTTTCCTTTATCTATTAAGTTCATCATTTTATGAGACTTTTAGTTGGTGATCTTTAGTGTTTATGATTTTTAGCCATTAAATCATCTATTAACCATCATAAACGAGAACAAGAAGATGTTTAGAAGCACTTACTACTAGCACAAGGCTAGGGGAGTTCAAGAGGACAAAAGAGGTGGATAAAAGCAAATGAAGAAGGTCCTTCAAGATCCGCTTGCACCGAGCTTCGTTAGTGGCCTTCTTACTCCTCAATATCACCTTGGAATGGATGGATGAGTTGGAAAATGAGGGTGGCGGTGGTGCTTGGTTGGGCCGAGAACAAGGGAGGGAGAGAGGGAAGTGAAGATGGAGTGATGAAATGGTGGTATTTATAGACCTTCCATATAGCATATTCCTAGCATATTCCTAGCATATGCCTGGTATATTCCTGGTATATTCCTGGCATATTCCTGGCATATTCCTGGCATATTCCTGGTATGTTCCTGGGTTTGCTGCGTTGTCTGCGTTTTGCAGTGTAAGCATTGTGTCGCGTAGGAACACACGGTACGCGCTTAAACTTGAAAAATAACGTTTTTAAGCGTTTTAATTTATTTTTCAACACGAACCTGATTAAAATAAAATTTTAATCATAACAGAATATTTGTGGGATTAAATATTATCCGGGTGGCCGCCAACGTTCGTTTCGCAGTTTTGTCGTAATTAGTTCTTTAGTTCAAATGAACATGTTTTCGCCATACCGAATCCTTCGAAACTTATTTCTAAGTTATGTAAGGGATATTTAGGGTATATTTGGCTTACGTCACAGTTCTGGAGTGTACGTCGCGTTAAACTGATTGCGTTTAAGCACCAGTTTACGTATAACCTTCCAGAAAGTGATTTAAAGCTTGAAATCGGTATCGAATCAAATTGTTCGGTTGTTCGGTTAGATACCGATTCGTTAAAGTGCTTAATAAGCATTTAAAGTGTCGTTAGTGTTATTTTTAGTGACACAAAGAATTCCCGCCACTTAGGGAAATATTCTGGATGATAAAACGACATCTCTGCACAATATTTATGCTGTTAAAAGCTGAATTGTGCTGAATTTAATAAAGTTCCGCACTTAAAGTGTGTTTCGGGTGCCTTTTAGTGCGTGCTTTAGCTTTCGTAACGACCATAAATTAAACCCTTATATGTACTCTTGGGTTTTAATGTACCTTTGTCGTAGGACCTACACCTAGGCCTCAATTCTAATGTCTGACTGCTTTCTGCAGTTCCGTTGACACAGTGTGTCTTACCGGTGAGTTTACTAATATTTCTGACGCAGCGCTCTCGATTGCATGAAGCAATATTTTGTAGTATACAACGTGCATGAATTCACTTGCTTAGCATCTAATCAGTCAATTTTGACATTTAAGCACATAATTGCAGTCATTAAATAATAATTAAAGTGTACGGAAGTTACCGGTTTTGTGCCAGTTGTCACAGTCTCCCCCCGTTAAAAGAATTTCGTCCCGAAATTCAGGCTGAACTCACTCTCGCTGGAGTCTTCTTGAATAGGTGGGGATACTTTTTCTTGAACTGGTCTTCACGTTCCCATGTGTACTCGGGTCCGTGCTTAGAGCTCCAACGTACTTTGACAAGCTTCACACTGCTCCTCCTGGTCTTGTTGACTTTCCAGTCGGTAACCTCAACGGGTTGCTCTGTAAATCGGAGGGCTTCATCAATATGCACTCCATCCATCGGGATGATCACGTTTTCTTGTGTTGGACTCTTCTTCAGGTTGGATACATGAACTCCATTAAGTTCTTCCGGTAACTCCAACTTGTATGCCACGGTACCAATTCTTTTCAATATTCTGAATGGTCCGATGTATCGTGGATTCAGCTTTCCATGCTTTCCAAATCTGACTACGCCCTTCCAAGGTGAGACTTTTAACAACACTTTGTCTCCCACTTTGAATTCTACTGATTTTCTTTTCGGGTCAGCGTAGGTCTTTTGTCGATCTCGAGCCGCCTTAATGCGCTCTCGGATCTGCGCAATCTTGTCGGTTGTCTCTTGTACAAGTTCAGGACCAACCATACGTTTATCTCCGGCATCTGCCCAACATAAGGGCGATCGGCATTTACGGCCATACAGAGCTTCGAACGGCGCGGCTTTTATGCTTGTATGATAACTGTTATTGTAGGAAAACTCAACTAAAGGTAGATGAGTATCCCAGCTGCCGCCTAGATCCATGACACATGCGCGAAGCATATCTTCTAACGTTTGTATAGTCCGTTCGCTCTGCCCGTCTGTTTGCGGATGGAATGCCGTGCTCAGATCTAACTGAGATCCAAAGGCTTCCTGAAATGATTGTCAGATTCTTGAGACAAAGCGTCCATCTCTGTCTGAAATGATTGAGATTGGCACTCCATGACGTGCCACAATTTCCCTTAAGTATATTTCAGCAAGCTTTCCAGTGCTATCCTTCTCTCGGATTGGTAGGAAATGCGCAGACTTCGTCAATCGATCAACTATTACCCATATCATATCGTGCCCTCTCGGGGTCCTGGGTAATTTTGTTATGAAGTCCATCGAGATTTGTTCCCACTTCCACACGGGAATCTCTGGTTGTTGTAATAGGCCGGACAGCTTCTGATATTCTGCCTTAACCTTGGCACAGGTTAGGCATTTTCCAACATAAACAGCAACGTCGCCTTTGAGTCTCGGCCACCAATAGTATTCTTTCAAATCTTGATACATTTTATCTGATCCTGGATGGATCTAGTATCTCGATTTATGCGCTTCATTAAGGATGACTTCTCGTATGCCTCCATAAAGCGGAACCCAAATACGCTTCTTAAAGTATAAGGCTCCCTCTTCATTTGGCACCATATATTTCAATGCACCCCGGACGTATTCAGCTTTACGGTTCTCTTCGTTAAGAGCTTCTTGTTGTGCATCTCGAATGCGTGCAGTGAGGTTCGTTCGAATGGTCATTTCTAACGCTCAAACCCTTAGGGTCTTAACCCTTTTCTTTTCGGCTTAACGCGTCCGCTACAACGTTTGCCTTTCCAGGATGGTACTTAATCTCACAGTCATAGTCGTTCAGCAGCTCAACCCAACGCCGCTGGCGCATATTCAATTCCTTCTGATCAAATATGTGTTGTAAGCTTTTGTGATCTGTGAAGATCGTACATCGAGTACCATATAAATAGTGTCGCCAGATCTTCAAGGCGAATACCACTGCGCCCAGCTCCAGGTCGTGAGTGGTATAGTTTCTTTCATGTACCTTCAGTTGTCTTGAAGCGTAAGCGATGACTTTTTGGCGTTGCATGAGCACGCAACCCAAGCCTTGTCGTGAGGCGTCGCAGTATACCACGAAGTCTTCAGTGCCTTCGGGTAATGATAGTATCGGTGCATCGCAGAGCTTGTTCTTACGTAGCTGAAAGGCTTCTTCCTGTTTGTGACCCCAGTCGTATTTCTTGTCTTTCTGTGTAAGGGTTGTTAGCGGTTGAGCTATTTTTGAGAAATTCTCGATGAATCGTCGGTAATAGCCCGCTAAGCCCAAAAATTGGCGAACTTCAGTTGGGGTCTTGGGAGCTTCCCAGTTCTTTATTGCTTCTATCTTGGACGGGTCTACATGAATGCCCTTCTCATTCACAACATGACCAAGAAATTGTACTTCGCGAATCCAGAATTCGCATTTCGAGAACTTTGCATAAAGCTTCTCTTTCTTCAGTAGTTCTAGAATAGTTCTGAGATGTTGCTCATGTTCTTCTTTCGTTCGCGAGTAAATCAGGATATCATCGATAAACACAATCACGAATTTATCGAGATATGGTTTGCAAACGCGGTTCATCAGATCCATAAAGACCGCTGGCGCGTTCGTCAATCCAAATGGCATCACAAGAAATTCGTAGTGCCCATAGCGTGTTCTGAATGCTGTCTTTGGCACGCTTTCATCTTGGATTCTCAGCTGATGGTATCCAGATCGAAGGTCGATCTTGGAATAGTAGCTTGATCCTTGCAGTTGATCAAATAAGTCATCAATCCTCAGTAGCGGATACCGATTCTTGATCGTGAGCTTGTTCAGTTCCCTGTAATCGATACACATCCGCAGTGATCCATCCTTCTTCTTCACGAACAATACTGGAGCTCCCCAGGGTGAGAAGCTTGGCCTTATGAATCCTTTATCCGACAACTCCTGAAGCTGTGTAGATAATTCTTGCATTTCGGATGGCGCAATTCGATAGGGTGCCTTGGCTACAGGAGCAGCTCCCGGGACCAAGTCTATACGGAATTCGACTTGTCGTTGTGGAGGTAGTCTTGGCAGATCTTCAGGGAACACATCAGGAAATTCCTTCACCACAGGAATGTCTTCGAGTTTTGGCTCCATAGCCTTCTTGTCTATAACGTGTGCTAGGAAAGCGACACATCCTTTCCTTAAGCACTTTTGTGCCTTCATACAACTGATGATTCGTAGAGGCGCGTCTCGTCTTTCTCCATGTACTATGAGAGTTTCATCATTCGCCAGAGGGATGCGAATGATTTTCTCATGACAAATGACTTCAGCTTTGTTCTTGGACAACCAGTCCATTCCGACCACTACATCGAAGCTACCTAATTGAATAGGTAAGAGGTCGATGCTAAATCTTCGTTCACCAAGTTCTAGCGTGCAGCCTCTAACAACTTCGCCCGATTCAACAAGTTTACCATTGGCTAGTTCTATAGAATAAGGAATTTCTAATCTACTAGATTCTATTCCAAGTATGCGTTTAAATTCCATAGACATGAAACTATAATCGGTGACAGTGTCGAATAATATGGATGCAAAGTGATTGTTAATGAGGAACGTACCGTTGACCACATTAGGGTCCTCGCGTGCGTCCCTTGCTCCAATTACAAATGCTCGGGCCTGAGCCTTGTTTCCTTCTGGGCAATCCTTCATGAAATGATCTTTGCTTCCACATCTGAAGCATCCTTGGTTTCGCCAATTCCCGTTACCAGCACCATTTCCATTTCCACCATTGTTCCTATCATCAGCCCCATTACGATTTCCATTCCCGTTCCTCTTACTCCAACAGTCTTCAGTGCGGTGACCCAACTTTCCACACTTGTCACACTTTGAGATGCGACAAGCTCCCTCGTGATGGCGTTTACACCGATGGCATTTGGGCAAGGTGCCCAGGTATCCCTTTGCTGGAGCGTCGTTCATAGCTGCAAGAGATTTCGCCTCCTGAGGCGGGTTGGGGTCACGCTTCTTGTTGGAACTCTTGTTGTTACGAATTGCCTGATTCAGGTTTGCATGCTTCCTTTTCTTGTCCCCAGATGACTCAGCATGTGTTTCAGACTTTTTTGTTGGGTTCAGGGATAGCTTCTTCATGCGAACACAATCTTCAGTAAGGCTGACAGCCAGAGTTACAGCCTCGGTGATTGTTTGTGGTTTGGCCGACGTCACCATGCCACGAAACTCTGAGGCCAGTCCCCAAATGTAGCGTTCAACGCGCTTGAATTCGGGAGTCACCATGTAGGGAAGTACTCTAGACAGATCGTGGAACCTTCGAGTGTAACCATTAATGTCGGCACCTTCCATGGTCAAGTGCCAGAACTCCGTCTCCAGCCTTTGGAGTTCAGCACGAGAGCAGTACTTCTCTCTCATTCTTTCCTTCAGTTCCTCCCAAGTTAAGCCATAAGCAGCCTCATCACCCAAAGTTTGGACTTGCAGGTTCCACCAAGTCAGAGCTTCATCGACAAATAACCCGGTAGCAAAGGTGACTTGTTGATCCGCGGTACACTTGCTCATGCGGAAAGTAGCTTCAGTCTTCTCCGTCCAGCGCACAAATGCTACTGCACCTCCGGTGCCATCATAGTTCATCGGCTTGCAGTCGAGGAACTGCTTGAAAGTGCAGCCTGGAATTAACCCAACCAATTCACTTATGAGCAATCGAAGAAATAATGAAACAAGGACCGTTCATAAATTCCTTCATGCTTAGTAAATTGTTTTAAGGTTACCTTGAGCTGCGTTTCCTCCAGACGAATCTCCATTCCCATTACGCCTAGCGTTGCTTGGTCCTCCACTGTCTTGAGTACGGTTCGCCTCATATTGGGCGATAGCAGCGGAACTGATGCCAAAAACACCATATGTTGTTTCGCTGTAGATTCGTTGCAGCCCTGGGTATTCTGAAGATTGATAGCTATATTGCATTGAATCACTTGAGTGTTGGAACCTTTTGACGATTGTAGGCTCGGAGTTGAAGAATTTGATTCGAAGCTTGAAAATGTCAAGAATCCACTGGTATGGTTTGAATTATTATGAGAAAATCCTGATGAATTATCTGCACTGTATGCTGTCTGGATTTACGGACTCTTTATGTTCGATAAACTGCTACCTTTATAGTACAGATTCACTTCTTGTTGTACATTTGAACTCTGCACTTTAGACATCTTTCACAGTTGTACCTCATGGTTCTCCAACTTTTCGATAAACATGCTGAGAGACATACCATCATATTCTTTGCTATTCTTTAGAATCATGAGATATGTTGACCAATCACCTCCCTAAGGTAGAGCATCAGCTAACTTATCTACTAGTTCCTCTTTGTCCTTATCGATTCCCATCCTTTTCATTTCAGCCATAAGGAAATAGTATCGTTCGATTATCTATTTTAATGATTCATCCTTTAAGCTCGTAAATATATCGAACTCCTTTTTGATCAACGCCTTTTTGTTTTTAATCATCTGTTTACTTCCTTCATATTTATATTTCAGTGTGTACCAAATTGAGTATGCTGTTCCTTTGTGCTGTAAGAGTGTGAGAATATCATATTTCATTTCTTGTTGAACAAAATGTATCATTTTCTTTTCATTGATGAAATTAATTTTTTCAAGCGGGTCAAACTGTATTAATGTTTTCTTTTGACCATCTTCTGCAACTGGTTCCGAATACTCATCTATGATCGAGTACCAACAATCCGTATGATTTGCTTGGATCCAGTTACAAAACCGTTCTTCCCAACAATTAAACTCATCTATTCTCATTAAATTTGGCGGTTTAGATGATGTCCCAAGTTCATTCTCAAGGTTTAAACTTTGAGCTACCCAACTAGGAGTTGTTGCAAAAGTGTTGTAAAACTCGTTTTCCATCTTGTCAAAATTTCGAACTTCATGCAAAAGAACCCTGAAAATCAGTCAAACAAGTCAAACAATTAGTTTGTGCGAATGAACCAAAAGCAGTATGGACAGCCTCTTCTTGCGAGTGAATTTTTTCCAAAACAACTGAATTTTCTCTTCTCGTGAATGGGTACAGTTGTACGAGTTTTCAAGTTACGTGTTTTTGCATATTTTGACAAAATTTTGATGATTCTGATTGCGCTTTGAGCCAAAATTTTAAAGGGTTTATCAAAAACATGTTTTACACAACGTAACACTCCGCTTTTTCGTAACTTTCCTTATTTAGAAAGCTTGTCTTGTGTTTCTATTTTTGGAAACTTGTATTCCTTGTAATCGTATTTCGTTGTATCATTGTAAAATCCAAGACTTTGATAATAATAAAATTCGTTATTTCATACAAATCATACTTTACTTATTCGCGCATGCTTATATGTTTAAATTCATTATACATGTGATACCTTATTCGTAATTCTTGTAAACATGTGATGAATTTGCAAATACGTACATACATCACTTATACGCTTTTCACGCATGTTTTTACATCATTGAACATTCACGATACTTATTCATGATTCTTATACTTATATTATGCTTAATGACATGTTTAGATACTTAAAAATCACATTAAACCACGACCGTCCCACACCCTCTCTGTCGCGCCCCGCCAGAGAACCCAATCCGCAGAATGTTGTTAGCTGGTCATGGATTCGGCAATTGTGTGTTTTCTAATTGTGTTTTCTTACATAATTAGTCACCTAACTAACCCTAAACCTCAACTATAAAACCCACCTCTTCACCACCCATTTTCCACTTTACAAACCCTTCAATCCTCTCTAAAAACACTCTCAATTAGCAACAAATTCTCAGATTATAAAAAAAGATTCAAGGCGGATTCATACAAGTTACATAAGTGAGTTCATACATATTTTCTTCCATTTTCTTCACCACTTCTTCCTCTACAAACCTTGGAACATTTCTAGGAGTGTTTCCATAGGTTTTCCATGGAGAACCAAGGTGGAACGTCACCATTTTGAGGTCTAAACTTTCTGTTTTGGAAGAAAACTTTTTAAACTTTCTTTAAACTTGTGTTTTCCTCAAGCAAACTTGTGTTCTTATGCCATTAATCAAGTCCATGATTAGTAAGCCTAACCAAGGTTGTTTCACACAAATTCAGAGGTGTTAATTGCCTCCAAACTTTCTGTTTTTAAGGGTTTTTAACCCACAAGTGTGGAACCATACAAGCTTGTGTCACACCCCGACCGCGTAATACAACAAACCGCGACGAAAATGTCAGGGAGTGGAGTAACAAAATCATTGCTTCACAACACATGGTAATCGAGGATTTGTTTTATTGAATTAATAATTGTTTGACATAGTCTTAAAGTGAAGTAAACGAGTTTAAACACATTGTCTTTCTTGTTTTATGTCACTAATGCCCTCGTCCAATCCTATGTTTTGCATCATGATCTTCTAACAACAGCACCTGAAACACATGTGAAAATAGGTACGTCAGCATAAAAATGCCTGTGAGATACATTGGTTTTGTTCATGAAGGAATCATGACTTGTAGTTAAAAGAAATGTTTAACAAAAAGTAGTCATGAACCTTATAAAATGTTTTCGTTTATGAAATCATATGAAAATCGATATGAAAATTAAATGATATAAAAGAAAGGTGTATGGCTAAGTGAATAGCTAACTTAAAATGAGTTTGTATAAAATATGTCATTTGTAAAACAATGTCTTGTGAAATTATGTCATTTGTATAAAATGTATCCTGTCTTTGTCGAAATGATTTAGATAACGCTACGATATGTAATATCATAAAAAGCACTTATATATAGGAAGTACCAGCGGCGTATCCACCATGCTTTTATCATATTACACACGTCTCGTTATATAAATCACTTATCAAATAACCACCAAAATGTCTTGTTTAAACTAATGTCAAATGTTCGTGTATAACAATGTTTAATGTCTCAATGTCATGTAAAAATCATGTATTGTATAGCAAAGGTCAAGTAACAACAATGTCTTGTATGGTGAATAAAAAGTATTTACTCAAACCACATGTATATGTCAATGTATAATCAAATGTCGTGTGAAACCAAATGTCATGTATAAAACAATATTTTTGAATAAACAAATGTTTGAATCAAAAGTTATTTTTAAAAGAAAAACCAATGCTTCTATTGATAAGAACATTTAATCAGTAGTGTTTATCGCATACATTCAAGCCTTGCGACTTTCAGACAAACCCTTAACAAGTTAAAGGTTTATAAATTATGTATATCGGATTCTGTCATTCCTTACTTCCAAACAAACCTAGGAATCCAGGAACGGGAGTTGTCAATTCCTATGGTACCACTACATACTACCGAGCGGCGTGATCAGTGTTAATGAACGTATTTTAGTCCCGTTAAACATACCAATGTCAAACCAATGTAAGCATGTTATGTGAAAACAAAGTACTAAGTATGCTAAGTAAACATACGTAGCAGAAATGTCATGTAAATCAATGTGCTAGCATGCTAAGTAAACATACATAGCAAAAATGTAATGTAAATCAATGTGTCCATATACTGAGTAAACATATGTAACAAAAATGTTTATGAAATCAATGTGCTAGCATGCTACGTAAACATACATAGCAAAGCATTAGTGAAATCATGTACTATATGTGTACTAAGTGAAGATAGCATGTTTATGTCAAAAAAAACATGAAAAACACAAAAGTAACAAGTAGGCACATGTGTATCACCCCAAAATATTTGAAAGAGGTGAAAGAGAGGAACTATGTACTCACTTGGTATTGCTTAATAGTCTTGAAATAACAACCAAGTAACGCTCAAAGGATCACAGAATCAAACGACACTTAATATAGGTAACTATGTTAATAAACCGGACCTAAATCGGAAGATCGGATAGAATGAGGTTTCGTAAACCAAATGAGTATTGGAACTCATATGATTTGGTTTAACAAATCCTACATTCTAAATCAGAACCTAAGTGCTTATGACCCGTTACGACTCGTTAAGGTAGTTTACCCTACTTTAACGTGTCGTTCGCACAAAAGCGCATTCGGACCGCCTAACTAGTCCTATGACAAGTATTATATGCCTTAGCATGGCTAATAATACTGCATAATCAGTTTAGATGTCAAAATTTAGGTTACATATGCTTAAAATGAAATTTTGCGTAAAAAGGGCATTTTGGTCATTTTCCTAAGGCATATAAACTACCTATCATACAACTAACTAAACGAAGTGACCATAAGGTATAACCTCGGAAGGTTATTCCCTATACAACTATGGTCACAAAATATGTTTGGTTGGATCCTAATGATCGACCAAACGGGTCGGGTTCGAAAGTCTAAGCTGTTGTTTAGACTGCTTAACTTACGACCCTATATAAGCACTAGACAAAAGTGACGAGTTAAACATGTTAAAACATGTTTAACTAAGTTAGAAAACTGATTTGATATCAAAACAAAGTGTTTTGATACCCAAAAATAGCTTCGTCGCAAAATGCGCATAATTAAGCATTTT